>CM069131.1:42566618-43166618 GCA_035221665.1 Okamejei kenojei
GCTAATGACAGTGTCTGCATTAACTATGACACATTTATCAACCAAATGACGGGGCAATTCGGATGGAATGGAAGGCATACATACATGAAGTCTTATCAAAGGTTTAGATCAGGAAGAAGGCAACACTAGACTTGTTAGATGCTGAAATATTCAGTAAAATAACATTGAGGAAACTCAATCAGATCGTTGTGTGGGTTTAATGAAAAAAATGGAAACACAAAGCTTCTGGCCCTGAAGCCTAGGTCGCTGGAATTTTATAAGAAGTTTCATGACTTTTATTTCCCCCACATTAAAAGCGATATATAAATATGCTTAATGCACAAGGAAAGTTACCAGAAAACTTCTAAGAGTCTAACTATCCCACACTAATCCTAAAGTAGTTAAGGATCTGGGAAGATCCTGGTCATCATAGAGAGCAATAGCTCTTCTAAATATGACACACAACACATAATACCTCCCCTTTATCACAAAGGTCACGAGGAAAAGAACAGGAATCCAAGACAAAGCATCACAGACAAAAACGAAATCAGGATAAAGGGTTTTTTTTTTTAGTTTTTTTTTTTTTTTTTTTTATTTTATTTTTTTTTTTTTTTTTATTTTTTTGTTTTTTTTTTTTTTTTTTTTTTGTTTTTTTTTTTCTAATTTATTATTTTTTTTTCTTTTTTTTTAGTGATAAATAAACTAATACATCATGATCAAACAGGGCTGTATCCGAAACATTACTCCACTATCCTTGAGAGACCTATTTTCAATATCGTATATTCAAAAAAGAAGGTTAACGCTATGAATTAGCTGTTCATTTCCCAGATGCCGGCCCAAAAAGGAAAACAAGCATTTGCCCAGGTAGAATGGGCCCTCTTACTTATTTAAGATAAATGCAAGACATTTCAACTCGGCGCTAGATTTTGTAAATGGTTAACATTTTGTACTCCAACCCTACAAGCACAAAACAAAATACTAACAACCACATGTTATCAGCTCAAAATTTAATCTTTCTAGGGGTTGTAGACAAGGATGCCCGTTATCACCTTAAATGTGCTCTTGCAATCGAGCCATTAGCCAAAAGGATTAGGATCAGATCCAGAAATCTATGGATACAATACTAATACCACAACGGAATTAACATATCTTCATATGCAGACGATGTTTTAATATATCTCCACCCCGGGAGATCAGTATGCCTAACTACTTTACTATTATAAATAATGTCGGCTCCTTTTCGAATCTAGACAATTATTTGGAGATATAAAAGTGAAATTATGTCCTCATAACGGAACTAAAAGTAAACATTTATTACACCCAATTTCGTTTAAAATACGTTCCGGATAAATTAAATTACCTAGGCCTTTTAATGAATCTCAAATCTTATAATCTATTATTAAAATTACAATTCACCAGTTATTGGACTCCCTCCACCAAACCATTTTAATATGGAAAACACTACCAATATCCATGAATGGCCCCGAATAACTGCTGTTTGAAAACTGTCTTTTTACCACAAATTTTTATTATTACAATGCCAATCCCTTTATATCTCCACAAATGTTTCAAAAAAATTGATTCTAATATTAACAGCTTTATCTTTGGATTATAAAACTCACGATAAGTAAAAACACATATTATTTATTGTTTAAATCCCAGATAAATGGAGGTTAGCCGTTTACCTAATTTTTATATTATTTTAGGGGGTTCAGATTAAGAATAGCATTTTTGGCTCGGTTACAAATGGCCCAGGAACCAGCTTGGCTAAAGTGGACATGCAAGATCCTTTACCATTTCGATATAGTTCGATTTTTTGCTCCAAGTGTGAAGTACAAACAAAAAACTTTACAGGGATACCCTATAATTTATGCATATAACGTATTATTGGAAACAAATTAGTTAAGAACTTTCCAAGCTGATAATATCGTCACTCTGTTACCCATTATGACTATCTTTTATTTAACCTTCTATATTGTGATAAGGGGATTTGGCATGGAAAAAAACAAAAAATAGGGTATTATAGGATTAGAACAAACTAACAGGAAAGGAAATTTCTACCATTTCAAGGAATTTAAAGATATCTATGGGATTACACCCAATAAATGATCGGTCTTTACAAATTAGCGGGGTGGTGGGGGGGGTGACACTATATCCGGATCCCACATTGCAAGGGACTCTACGAATAGCGCGCAGGATTTTGGATGAATGCGTGCTTACCAAGCATCAAATATTAAAAAATAATAGAGTGCCTCATCTATACTCATTTGGAATAGGGAAGATCCCAACAACTGCATCATCCCGACCGACTTGGCCCAATGAATTAGGGTCTATCTATAATGCACGGACACTTGGGAAGGAAAGTTTACCAGTATAATGCTGATCATTCCCAAGCCCGAATCCTATGGTACACTTTAACGTAATTTACTTCGCATAACCACTACTTCAAAAACACAAATTAATCGACCTTTCCTACATTTCTTCTATATGCGCTAAATGTCAGATTTAGTATCCAACTTTACGATCGTTTTGTAAACATGCTCCCACCTTGATTGTTATGATATTGGGCAGCTACTTTTTGGAATCATCTCTGAGGTTCTTAACCACCTAAATTGGACTGACCTAAGTTAACTAAATTAGGAGTCCTGACTCTAAGCTTTAATATTACCAGTAGTCCAATAAATTGCTTGATTACTGTTGATTACTTGGGAAGAACAAAAACAAAAAATTATTTATAACACCATCTGGCACGGGACCATTATCCCCCAAGAAAATTGTGGGACTGTGGAACATCGGAGACGTTGCATTTGGAGAGAATTAGTTATGTCCTAATGGACAAATATGACCCTTGTTGACCAACTATGGTTCTCCCTGCATTGCTTACTTAAAGGGGTAGCTGAGCTCAGCACCGTGACTCAAGACGTACCTGGTGTAGGATAGTGAGACCCAAGTATTTGGATCCATAGTAATTCCATGTTCAATAGATATATGTATATGAACTGTTCCATTCAATGTAAAGGTTCCTTTTATTAAATTTTTATTATATAATAATTGTATTTATGTTGTTTAAATTTTCTTGTTTATCCATAATTTCTTTATTCTTTTTTTATTATATAATCATTAATTATTTATTAATCAACATCTTGATTTATTGATTTAGATTTAATTAATTATTCCCCTCCCCTTACCATCCCAAAAAAATCAAAAACAGCAGAATTATAAATTATTCCCAAATATCTGTACAATGTTTGTGATAAGTCTGCTTGTATTCGAAGTGCTCTGTTGTACCTCTAGATCCTATGCCCTGCCTTCTCATAAAAATATTAAACAAAATAAGGTTGTTTTATTACCCTTTAATTAATCTCTCAACAAACCGTTGATAACCTTCTAACAAAACAGATAGGTAAATTGAACATTAACATTCATTTACCGCCCAACAGCAAGGACCGTAGACAGAGGGGATAGCATGTGTCACTCATTCACCAGGTTGTCCGTTCCGAGCAGCCCATTTCCACCATCGCGACCTTAACTGAACAAAACCGCAGCGGGCACACCCCAACCATGCTGGATTGGGCAGATATGCAGCAAACACCTTTCCACTCACCCCAGCCTGAGTTTTCAGAGCCCTACAAGTTACACAGACAGAAAAGCTTCCGAGCAACAAGCTTGGATGAAGCACCAAAGTCATGTTTGGATCAAACCCGGGCCTCTGGCGCTGAGGGGCAGCGCTTACACCTGTGCGCCGCTGCCACAACCTTAGTGACATTGAGAAGCAAGCGATTGCAGGTGATGGAACTTGAACAAATAAATAACTCAAATACTGAAGGCCTCCAAACTTTTTGTTGTTTGGGCCCAAATATTATATTATTCATATATCAGGTTGTTTGGCTGATATTGGACCAAGGCCAATGCTTGACCGAATGGCTTTGCTATACCCAATCAGAGTCGAGTCACATTACGGAATGACAGAAGTTGCACATGATATCACGCGGGTAAGGATGTCAGATTCTGCACTCTGAAGCAACGAGGAAAAGAAATCAGAGCTGTTATTACGTCATCTTTTCATAGCTTTTTTGCCTGACACCAGTCGAATAACAATTTACCATCTTATAGCGCCCCTTGGTGGGATTTGAACTTCAGTCCATTTGATTGTAACTGCGTGCTCGGAAGGATTTAAGAATCATCTAGGTATAAATACGTTCACTGCCAGGCACTCCGGTATCTCGTTGGGGTAATACTGGGAGGGCTGGAACCCCCGGATGGATGCGCCGTTGATCCCATTACCTGGAAAGACCAAACGCTTTCCTCCCTCCCACCAATGTCCCTGTCTCTAGCGGTCGTTAAGGAAGCTGTGTGGGAAGAACCCTGCAGAGGCCGGTTTATACGAAGGTCGACACAAAAAAGCGGAGTAAACATCGGCAGCCGGCCAATGGTGATAAGGAGTAGGAACCGGCAAAATTTTTTTTTGGAATCATTTATTGTCACAGTGACGAGCACGGATGCCATAATAAAGTCGCACACACACTGTATACGATAGCAATCATACGGCGGCTGACAAGTTTACCAACGACACCGCTTTCCTAATTATAGTCCCCCCACGTTTCGGGTCCCGAACCCTTCTTCACAAATACTGAAATTTTGGGCCTATTTCCCCAACTGGACCTTCTAATCCTGTTTAGTTTTTAGATTCCCCGATTACAGCGCAGAAAACCGGCCCTTCCGCCCAGCCTCCGCACGACTGCCCCATGAACAGTGAAAGGGATTAACTGGAACGGGGCGGAGACTTCTCTTCCGGTTGGACAGGGGAACTGAAGCCGCCTCACGTCGACCTTATATTTTCTATGAGGTTTTTAACATGAATAAATGGATGGATAGGGTTTAAGGAGGGCTATGGGCCCCCAGCCACGGGCACATAGGACTAACCAGACGCCCGCCAACTGGACGACAGGCCAAGCTGGGCCGAAGGGAATGTTTCCGTGTTTTGTACCCCCCATGCCCAAAGGGCCTATTCCCGGGGATTGACTGTTTTGTATTTTTCTTCTAAAGATGCAGTGTATTGTGGTGATATTCCACACTGCAGCCAGAAGAAGTCACCGTCAATACCCCGGCCCATACGAGAAGATCCACACAAATCTATTTTAGCGGCAAAAACTATTTTTGTTTATAATGCTCTCTGCATATGAAGTCTCGACAGTGCCCCCCATGGGGCACTCATCAAAGTGTCTGCCCACCCCGTCAGTACACCTTCCTCACTTGTCTTCCTGTATCTAAGTATCCCACCCTGTTGAATGATTTTCATGAGTTAACAGGTTTCCCGAAGTACCTGCCGTTAGATGTGACGAGTCAGGTCAAATTAGTCACGAGTTCTGACATTCCCGCTAGTTCCCTTCCCTACGTGAATACACGGAGTTTGATTTTTGATTTGTTTAAACTCGGGATTCACTCGTGGGTGGACTGCCCTTGTGAGGACTGGGCCATCAGAAAGTAACACTATCTCTGAAACTTTAATCTTTCAAAATGCCATCGCTCTTTCCTTATAACCGTCTGAAGAGCGAGGCAAATATCCGCACAGGCTTGGCCACCAATCTTCTTTCTGATTCTGCTTCACCCCTCCCTCAATCTCCTTCTCTTTCCACCATCTTTTCCTATTACAGCTCCTTCAGCAGTAAGCCCTTCCACTTTCGATTTCCTGCTCTCCCCCCCCACCACCCTCTATTCCCCTTTTTCCAGGCTGTTAGTCACTTACTCTATCCATTTTTATAGCCCAACAATTCAAATGTCCACCTGACTGCCAGCCTCTTCTCCTTCAGCCACTCACTTGTGGCAACCCGATGCCCGTAATTGAGATGCTCTGTGGCCAAGATTGGTGGGACTCGCCTGTGATTTTCAGGCTCAGGACACGATTGGTCTAAGACCAATTTGATTTTTGTGGTTATGTGTGTGTATAGATAGACCACCACAATGCTAGTTAATCCAGCGGATCAGGCCAGCATCTCAGGCGAAACGAATAGGTGACATCTCAGTTCAGAACCCCTATTCCCGGCTGGTGTAAGCGTGTGTTCTAAGACACCAGTTGGGTCTATATAGTGTAGGTGTGACTGTGATCCACACGTGTGTTTTTTGCCCACGAGGGTGTTGTGTAGCCCCGGACAATGCAAAGTGTAGATGTGATGGTGCGTTTAACACTGTGCGCATATGTGTGATGTTCGCGTGCGTGTCAACTTGTGTTTGTGGAGTTAGAGATGTTTAGCGTGGAAAAGAATATGGATGTTATGGTTGGAGTTTATTTTTGTAGTCTGTACCTCTGAGTGTATGTAAGTATCAATTTTTATTTATTATGTATCTGGGCACGTATGTATGGTCTATGTGCTACCTTCATATGAACACTAAGTGAGGAAGCAGGGTCTGGTCTCACTCTGACCATTGTCTATTTGACCTTATGACCTCCTTGTCATTGCCGCAGGCTTGCCCTCCAAGTCCATGGTGGGCAATCTTACATAATTCTGTACCAGACATCCTACCACTCTGGAAGTTAGACCAGTCCATACCACACACAGAGGTCTGCCTAAGAAAGCCGCCACAGTCATCTATAAGCGGGTGGGAGGTGCTTCTTGCTGTGACCATACACACGTTAGCCAATTATTCCTGGCATACCCCCCCCAAAACCAACAAACATATGGAGGTAGGTGTTCACTCAAAACTTGTTCAAATTCCAAAGGTTATAGCCCGTACGTTAAGGAGAAATCTTGGTGAGATAACACCATGGTGGGGGCATTACTATGGAAGTATTGTTTAAGAAGGGAACGCCAGTGCCTGGGACGCAAATAAACGAAAGGTAGACAAAATGCTGGAGGAAACTCAGGCAGGTGAGCAGTCATCTATGGAAACGAAGGTCATAGGTGACGTTTCGCTCAGTGTGAGGATGGGTTCATCCCAGAACCCTCACATATATTCCTATCGCTCATAGATGCTGCCTCACTGCTGGGATTTCTCTAAGCATTATTGTACTACCTAAAATGGAAAGTCATGGTCACTAGGCCTTTGCGAGAGTTTGTGGGGATGTGGAACAAAGGGTGGGGGGTTAAGGTTAAGAGCATAGAAACTCGAGGCTAATAGCCCTGTCTCACTGGGCGAGTTGACCACGAGGTACCCGAGTGAATAGGACTCGTGGCTGCGCACGAGGACCTGCCTGTGTTTATGATCACGTGTGTAGCCGAGTTCCCACGGGGTATTAATTGCTGCGGGACTTGTTTGCACGTCCTCTCCGAGTTAGCAAGTTCCTCTCCGAAGTTCGCAAGTTCTCTTCCCGTACTTTGAGCCAACCGAGACTGAGGATCTGGTATTAAACCACAGCACCACTGTTTAATACATCTCCAATTCAGTGGTTTAGAGTTATATTCGCGCGGGCGCCTCATTTGATATGACCTTACCACAGGGGGACCACATGCGCCATCCTACAAGCCATTCTTCGTTTTTTTATATTTTTAAATACTTTTTTGCAATGGATCCTCTATTTTAAATTCATATTCCCAAAGGACGGCAGCCGGGGTGCAAGCCCCCCTTGAGCCCCGGCGTTGGGACCCGACGCAGAGAGACCCCACCCCCCCCCCCCACCCCACACCACCACACTACACACCACACCACACACAGACAGGAGAGATAACCCAGACCAGCAGTGGCCACCACTCCAAGAAGGCATTAAGCGCTTGGGTGACTGAGCGGCCCCGTCCCAGGGACCCACAGTAACACACCACACACACACACACACCACACCCACAGCTAGACAGAGGGGAGAGGAGAGAGAGCACACACACACCACCCACCCACACACACACACACACCCACAACACACACACACACACACCACAGCGCTACCCACACAGCAGCAGCTGGTACACACATCAGAGGAATGAGGCAGCACGGAAGACTTTGAGCGGCCCCCGGGACCAGACATAAGACACCCAAAAGATACACAAGTTAGACGAGAGGGAGAGGAGAGAGCGGACACAACCCACACCCCACACCCAACACAACCACACACACACACACACACACAGATACCACACAGACAGCAGTGGCACCCTTCAGCGGACTTAATAAATACTTACGCAGTGGGTGACTGGAGCGGCTCCGGGGACCCGACAGTGCACACACACACACCACCACCCACACACCCACACACAAAGAGAGCGAGCGAGCGATTACACACGTCAGCAGCTGGCCCCCCACTTCGTGGAATTAAGCTGTTCGGGGTGACTGAGGCGGCCGAACCGTACACACACACCACACCACACACCACACACAAACAGATAGCAGAGGGGAGCGAGAGCGCCACCCACACACACACCACACACACAACCAACCACACCCAGATACAACGACCAGCCGCTGGTCACTCACCACTTCAGAGGAATGAGGCCAGCACGGATGCCTTTGAGCGGCCCGGGACCCGACATCAGACACAACACAGATCAACAGATAGACAGAGGGGAGAGAGCGAGACACACACACCACACCACCCCCCACCACCACCCCACACCACACACTCATCACCCCCACACACACACCCACACACACACCACACACACACACCCTCCGTGCTACACACGCCCAGCCGTGGGCCACACTTCAGAGGAATTAGCAGCCGGGTGACTGAGCGGACACCGGGACCGCAGTACCACACACACACACAGCTAGACGCGAGGGAGAGCGAGGACACACCCAAACACCCACAACAACACACACACACACACACACACACACACACCCCCCCACCCCGCAGCCAGCTGGCCACATCAGAGGAATTCAAGCCGCTCGGGTGACTTTGGCGGCCCCCGGGACCCGACAGCAGACACACACAGCTACACAGATAGCCAGAGAGGGCGAGCGACCACACACACAACTCAGCGACCAGGCAGCATCTACTGGAGAGAAGGATGAGTTGAGCCCTTCTTCAGACTACCGACAATGGCCCACCATTCCTTCGCTCCCCGAGAGCTGCCTGTTCCCGCACCCGAGTTTACTCCAGCATTGTGGTGTGTCTATCTCCGGTTGTGAACCAGCTCTGAGTCCTTCCAATCCACACTCTCGGCCCCCCCCCGAGGGGGGTGGATGGAGATACACACGTGCGATGGACACCATTTCCCACCACCCACCCGAGGACTTGCCCCACCGGCAGGTTCTTTAAGCCGATCATTTGAGACAGAGTGAAGCCCCGGGGGACAAGTGCCAGAAGGCGAGATAGACACGAATGCTGGAGTAACCCTTGCGGACGGCTGCATCTCTGGAGCGAAGGAAAGTCTGAAGCACGGGTCTCGACTCTATCCTTCTTCAGAGATGCTGCTGGTCCGCTGAAGTTATACACTCCAGCATTTTGGGCTATCATTGGTCAGTCTTACGAGCAAAAGAACGATATTAAAGTTCCCACGGTTCAATCACGAGGACACTAAGAATAACGCACGGGGCACTACGTTATTAAAACGAGTTAAAATGTTTCCATTACACTTGAACAGTTTATTTGACTCGAGGAAAAATCAACCTGTTTGATTTTTTCCACGAGTGAGTAACAAGTTTCCCGATTAACTGCCGTTTATAGCGCCACGAGTTGATCGGGTTGCTCGTGCGAGTTCCGACGTTCCGCTCTACGTGCTCCCACGCGTGAACACTCGGGAGGTCACTGAGGGCCCACTGCCCAGTGAGACAGGGTATTAAGTTGCCGCCTGAATCGGCGGGTAGAGCGGATTAGTTGTAAGTGTTGTGACAGGTGCAAAGGAGATGTAGGTCCTCATCCGTCTAATATTTAGTTTTTTTTTTTTTTTTTTTTTTTTTTATTTTGTGGCTTGGGAAGAGCCGATGTTACTGGAGGTTCTGTGCGCACCTCGTTAACTCTACGACAGAGTGTTACTCTTTGAGGCACAAGGAAGATCAGGCCTAATAGACAGACTCCTTGGTAAAATGTTTGGCCTCACTTTCATTGTGTTGGATCTTTGGCTGAGGTGTTGGGGACATGCCATGTGCATTTGACGACAAAGCACTGTGGCGACGACCATGAATATTCGGTCGCATGTGGAATACCAATATTGGGATATATGCTGCTGGCTGAAAATAGACATGATACCCCATCCCGAAAGCCATCCTAGTGATGGGTCTTTCTTTCTTGTATTAAATCACATCCCCCTTTTTCTTCAAATAAAAAATACTTCTTACCCTACCAGCAAATTGCAAGTCAAACCGACTCACCCGCCCCGCAATTCATCGAAACTCCTAGCAGGTCGGCAGTATATGATAAAAACCAATTAAGCTTTCAGGTCTGCGATTTATTCAATCCGGAGACCCCATCTGTCAGCCCTGCTGAGTGATTTCCAAATTTTGTTTCTGCCTTCCCTTTCCTTCAGCCCGATTTCTACGTTCTAAACTGAGGGCATTTGCCCCCAGCTGACGTAACACTATATATCACTGGCAGCTTTGTTGCCCTGTCCGTATAATAGATGAGTGCCTTATGAACAGTTGAGGGCCCCTCCATCTGGGTGAATATTTTCAATGTTTATTGAATATCAATTAACCTCACATAATCACGGCAAATTTGAATGAATTGGTGCATAATGCAATTAATAATTCTCCGGATGATAAGTTGTAAGAATATTGAATCAGGAGTGCAATATGTCTTCATTTAATCAGGGTGCATTCCTGTAAGTACATTCCAGTTACTTTTGATAAATAAAGAACACTGAAAAGAAAACAAAATGGTCTTTAAATAAAGGAATATGCTCAATTACAAAGAAAAAAATCCCAAAAAAAACAATAAGAGAATGTGACTGGAGGTTGATGTTCTTTGGTCTTTTTATTTGAGCATTAGTTCAGGTCTCTAAAGATTTATTTGAAACTTTGAAATATTGAGAAATGCTCTTTACAAAATAAATCAGGGCAGGTTTAAAAATAAGAAGCAAAGGAAAGCTGCAAGGTATTTTTGTGTGCTGCTATACATCAGTAGTCAATAAGAGTTACTAGCAGTGCAGGAGTAAATCGTGTTCCGTTTAGAAGCACTTAATTGTAAATCTCTCCCCTTGCTATTTCACACAGACCAGCAGCCTTGTGATTCCTCTCCCAAGTGACTATATTTTTAGCGGTGGTTTGTACCCATTAATCCACCGGAAAATACCATTGTTTTATAAGATGTTAAAATGTCTTTTTATGTACTGTAGTTGATTAATTTTGTTCTCTAGCATCCTTTCATTAGGTTGTCTCAGAGTTAGAGATACCATAACTGTTTCACTGGTATTTCTCCATGTTATGAGAAGCATTTCAGTTAAATTAGCAGTGTAGGGATGTAGGGCCATCTGGCAATCCTAAGTGTGAAAGCATTCTTCATCCTGCACTGCAGAACCTTGCATTAAAACAGTAACACTGCAACATTATTTTCATGGCACTGTTTATGGAGAATAAGCAAGTGGGAATTGTACAGTTCTGGATGCGTGGCGCCTTTGTTTTCAAATTGGCAAGCCCCACATGTTAATTTTTACATTGTTGATCTTTATAAGGATTTATGATGCTCAATTATAGTTTAGCAGCAAAACGCAAATGTTAGGCAATGCGTTGTTTTGACCTGACATGGAAGAGGAAACCTTGTACATGTAAACAGAGTGAGTCCAAATCTAGCTGGGAAAGCATACGCCTTGCCTGAAGGGCAAAAATAACAAAATCTGACTACTGGATACGCAGGATATCTTGTTCCAATAAATTGTGAGTCTTTGCATCAGGTTAATATCTTATAATTTCACTGTTTTGTGAATTTGAAAGTAAAGATTATATTGACTGAGAAAAGTCTAATTGAATAACCGACACATAGTTGATATATTTATATTAACGCCAAGAACCTTGGTTTCGGATGGAAGATTTCCAAGTAGCAACTGAATCAGAGTATATATAACAACAATAAAACAACAATCTAAAGGTTGCAAAGAGACTTTTTTTTTTAAAAAAAGGTCCTCCTGTCTCTGCCTTAAAATTGGCAGCAATTACATTTCATTAGCAATGGTCTGAATTTTTAAAATGATAATTGAAAGCTGGTAGAATAGATAGATAAAGGAGCGTTATACATGACGTTGCATTTGGTCTGAGAGGATGATCATATAGTTAGCCTCCTGTTTGACTAGATCATGTTTTGATGTGTTCAGAAGTTCCAGAGAAAACACTGACCATATGCCATCTGCTGTTAAGAACACCTTTGATTTTGTCATACAGTGCACTAGAGTACCGAGTATCCTGGAGATCACATGCTGATCTTTCGAGTTCCCGTTCAAAGCTATAGAGTTATGGGTTCATGTAGCCTTTGCCCCCATTGTCTGTTCTGGCCATCAGCTACTTATCTACAATAATACAATTTTCTAACATTCAATCTTATACAGATGTAGTCTTCTATACAATAGCATTTAAAATATGGAATATAGTACAGGAACAGGTCCTTTGTCCCACAATGTTCGTGCCAAACATGAAGACAGGTTAAACTAATCTCTTCTGGCTGCACGTGATCCATATCCCTCCAATCCCTGTGTATACATGTACCTATTTAAAAACTTAGTAAATGCCACCACCATCTTTGCCTCGGTCAAAACATGCCCCATACAGCTCTATTAAATGTTTAATAAGGAACTGCAGATGATGGAAAATTGTCTACCTTCCATTAAATGTTGTGCCTCTTACTTTAAAGCCATGTCCTCAAGTCTTTGACATTTCCACCCTGAGTTTATATACTTCTATCAGGTCTCTGCTAAGCCTCCGATGCGGCAGAGAAAGAATCCAAATGTATCCAATCTTATAGCTAGGAAAGGCACAAAATGCTGGAATAACTCAGCAGGTCAGGCAGCATCCCTGGAGAACATGGATACGTGATGGTTTTAGGTTGGGACCCTTCTCCCTTCTCTAACATTCTCCCAATGATGACCCCTTTCTCCTGCTCCAACATTCTATGACTGAAGAAGGGTCCCGATCCAAAACATCACCTATCCATGTCCTCCAGAGATGCTACCTATGTTGACTTACTCCAGTATTTTGTGTCTTTCCTTGGTAAACCATCATCTGCGGTTCCTTGTTTCTACTTCTCTCCTTATAGCTAATACCCTCTAATCCAGGTGACATTTTGGTAAAGCTCTACTGCATCCTCTCTAATGCCCCAACCCTTCCGATAATGGTGCTAATCTAAATATTATGACAGTAACTGGCTCCACCATCACATCAGTCAAGATTTTCAACTACCTTCTGGGTTAAACAATTGTTCATCTGCCCCCTTGTTATAGGCACCTTTGCCATGGGAAATGTTTCTTACTGTTTCCCCTGGTTACATATATCCCTCATTTATCCATCTACCTCTTTCAGGCCTGCCCTCAGCCATCTCTGATCAAAGGAAAACAACCCCAGCCTATGTCTTTCTCCTCATAACTAAAATGTTCCATACCACGCAAAATCCTCATGAATTTCCAGGGCAATCATGTCCTTCCTTTAGTTTGATGATCGAAATGGGACAGAGTATTCCAACTGTGCCCTACTAATTTTTTTATGAAGTTGTAACATGACCTCTCTGCTTTTATATTCTAAGCCTCAGCTAATGAAGACAAATATTTGTTATGTTCTCTTAACTATCCTAGCTAGATGTGCTGCTGCCTTCAGGGGATTATAAATATGTAATCTAAATATAAATATGTAATATAAATATGTAAAATTCTCTGCCACAGAAGGTAGTTGAGGCCAGTTCGTTGGCCATATTTAAGAGGGAGTTGGATGTGGCCCTTGTGGCTGAAGAGATCAGGGGGTATGGAGAGAAGGCAGATACAGGATACTGAGTTGGATGATCAGCCATGATCATATTGAATGGCGGTGCAGGCTCGAAGGGCCGAATGGCCTGCTCCTGCACCTAATTTCTATGTTTTTCTATGTACAAAGCCCTTCTGTTCCTTGGTTCTTACTTGAATCCTACCATTCATTGTGTAAATCCTAACATTACTCGTCCACCCAAAACGCACCTTAATCCCAACTACCAATACATAATCTGCAGCCTTCTATATCCTGGCAATTTATCCAAATCTAAATATTTCTGAATTTTTTAATTCCAGTCAAGTTGAGTTTATGTGCAGGAAAGAACTGCAGATGCTGGTTTAAATCAAAGGTAGGCACAAAATCCTGCAGTAACTTAGTGGGTAAGGCAGCATCTCTGCAGAGAAAGAAGGGGTGATGTTTTTGGTCGGGTCTGAAGAAGGGTCTTGACCTGAAACATCACCCATTCCTTCTCTCCAGAGATGCACCCTGACCCGCTGAGTTAATCCAGCATTTTGTGTCTACCTTAGAAACATATAAAATAGGTGCAGGAGGAGGCCATTCGGCCCTTCGAGCCATTCATTGTGATCATTCCTGATTGTCCCCTGTCAATAACCCGTGCCTGCCTTCTCCCCATATCCCTTGACTCCACTAGCCTGCAAGTTGAGTTTATTGTCTTTTGCAAAAGTATGATGAGCTGCAGGGCAAGGAAAATCTTTTTGGCCACACATGGGCTTCTTAACTCAGCCAAACACACAAAAACTAACTGTGCATGAATTATACATACATTGCATGCTAATTCTGCAAGACAGTAAAAAGAAAAAATAAGACTCTTCAAACAAAACAAGAGATTCGGTCTCCATCGCCCACTCGGGCAATGCATTTCAGATTCCAATTAACTCTGGGTGATAAAGTTCTACCTCATGCCCTAATGCCCAATAAATCTATTTGGCCATTACCCATGCCCTTAACTTGATGCCATCTCAGGTAGTCCCTCAAGGTCAACAATGACTTGATTTCACTCCAGTCTGTTGGTTCCATGATGACTGATGAGGCCAATGTTGCCACAAGAAAGATGGAGTCCTTGACAGGGAACTTGGCTGAGGATAGGAGGGAGGTGGGAAGATAGATCACCTGTTTTGGTGGTGGGTTAGGATATTTTTTCATCCAGGGACAAAAATAGCTCTTGAGATTTCTGATGATTGATGTCTAATAGAAAATCCAGAACCAAAAGGACTAATGATGAGTGATAAAATGCACAATAAGCCAAGGCATGTATAAAGACTTCAGCGCTGTAAAACCTGACCATTGGACCAAACTCCCAATGCCCAACCTTGCTGAGAGTCAAAAGCAGAAGTGACAATTTAAAGGGCAGGGTCAGTCAGTGTCTGCTGGAAGAAACACATCAAAGTACTCCTCAACTGTAACTCTGGACTAGATGTAGTCCTAGTCTAGATGTTTGGTTACTTGGAGGGAAAAATAATGGTCATGACATTCCCATCATTCAGCTGAACCTTTCCTTCTAAATGATTTTTATTTAGAGATGCAAAGTAGATACAGGCACTCGACCCACTGAGCGATCACCTGTACACCAGTTTTATGTTATCCCAGTTTTGCATCTTGCACACTTGGGGAAATTTACAGGTCAATTAATGTACAAACCTACACATCTTTGAAAAGTGGGAGAAAACCAGAGCACCTGGTGAAAACCCACAAGGGCACAGTGAGAACGAACAAACAGCACCCATAGTCAGGTTCGAACCCGGGTCACTTGTAAGGCACCAAATCTACTGCCATGCATCTGTGCCGCAGATGGTAATGATCATTACTTCTTTATTTTGCACACCCTTATATGTGCCTGATCTTATTGCAATTAAATATTGCGGATGCAATTAAAAGACAGGCATATTGATGGATTTGGAGTCATATGAAGGCTGGTTTAATTTAAGTTTGTTTAGTTATATCGTGCAGAAACAGCTCCTTCAGCCCACACCGATCAGTGATCCCCACACACGAACACTATCATACACACACTAGGGACTATTTTACCAAGGCAATTAGCCTACCAACCTGTACGTCTTCAGAGTGTGGGAGGAAACCAAAGGTCCCGGAGAAAATCCATGTAGTTCACGGTATAAACTCCATACAGACAGCACGGATTGAACCCGGATCTCTGGCTGTGTAAGGCAGCAACCTCACAACCTCTTTAACAAGCCAGTTGGGTTTCTACGACAATCTAGTTTGCTTTCACTGAAACTACATTTTATTCCACTTTGTTTAATTACTTCAATTTAAATTCCCCAGATGCCATTAGCTCAATGGTCCAGAAGTTGGGTTGCTAATCCAATAATCTAATTGTTAAACTTTTACAGAATGATGTATTTAAACAATTGCTTTCTCTGTTCATCCACATCCTTCAATGCTTTAAATTGAATTTATGCTTCTAGCTCTCATTTTGTTTTGTTTCCCAGCTCTTCTGAGTTAAAAATTCATGTTCGGTGGAAGAAAATATTAATATCCTTATATTGGAATTGAACAAGGTAACGGAAGGGTGTTTGGATGTGACAATCGGCATCTCTCATTGACCAGGTGTAGAAGAGGTCCATGGGAATCGGCAAAGTAAGATTAGACGTGTTACCTCTTGACTAGGAATGTGTTGAAGGGTGGATGGTGAATGTAAACATGAATAGTAGATGGAGATAAGGAAGCTTGTTTCTCTCAGCTGTGTGTTACAGTAGACCACCCGAGCCCCCCACCACTAGTAGATACGTTACAATAAATGGGGGGGCTTATGATTGGCTCGGATAGGGGGTGGTGGCGCGGGCCGCCTAAAAGGTGAGATAAACACAATACAAGGGCATCTTGACATTATTCTGACGTATTAACCATCTATTGTTGAATAAGATTGGCATAAACAAAAAGTATGTTATGTCCAATGAAATAATTAGTACCAATGTAATAAATAGTTTATGTTCATATAGTTGTACCTAACAAAAAACTAAAGTTGTTTACTGCACAGTATAACTGTTGGCTAATTCTGCTGTGAAGTCAGAGAACTGGTGAGCAGTTAACTGCCGCCATCTCTCCATGATATCATGCAATATAGTCTCTTGAAGCAAACCTGCAAGGTCTCCACATTTCATTTTTTCTTTAATTTCCCTCTAAATTATTTCACAATTGTATATTGAACCCTTTTAAATTGTTTACATCAGACTAGATCCAGCCCCCTCAGATCTAATTATTAAATGGTCCCAAACACCTTCTCCCATTCTGCAGAGCCCTGAAGCAGATTACTGGGATCCTCTCAATGGTAGGTTAGCAAAATCCTTTCAGAATACCCTGAGCTCAAAAACAAAAATTTATCTTTGAACATTATATATCAACATGGATTCCAAAGAAAAAAGAAACATCGGTACTTTGTAGTAGCACGTATCTGTGAGAACATAGATCTGCTGGGGAAGCGCTATGTGTAACAAGGAATATAAAAAGTTTATGTAATTAATGGGTGTGTGCCAGTGCCTCAATCCTGTTATTATGAATCTACATCAGAAAGGATTTATTAAAGTGAATTAATAATCTGAGTGAAATTAAAAGCTACTTACTTAAGGTGCTAAAACCATCACTTACTGTAAATAGCACAGGAGAATTTCAGAAAAAATCCACCAGATTACATAGGATTACATATAAATTAAAGTGGAGAAACTGGTCTTTCAAAAGGATATTTGTCCTTGGTACAAGAAGTAATCTGAATCCCCAGTGTTTCTCCCTATTCCCATATCCTTTTATCCGCCTTCAACCATCTATCTAAGCTATTGTTAACATTTGGCAGGCTCATAGGCTATTAACCCAGTCAGTAAATTCAGGGCTAAAGATTCTGGAGGGCTATTGGAAGTCAGCAAATTCCCACATGAGGGACTGCTAATTAAAATAAAAATGCAAAATATTGAATGGATTAAATTGAAGCCATATTTTAAAGACAAGCTGAAAAATACTATTGACAGAAAATCATCAACTCGGCTTGTACCCGCTGGAATTTAGAAGATTGAGGGGGGATCTTATAGAGACTTACAAAATTCTTAAGGGGTTGGACAGGCTAGATGCAGGAAGATTGTTCCCGATGTTGGGGAACTCCAGAACAAGGGGTCACAGTTTAAGGATAAGAGGGAAGTCTTTTAGGACCAAGATGAGAAAATCATTTTTCACACAGAGTGGTGAATCTGTGGAATTATCTGCCACAGAAGGTAGTTGAGGCCAGTTCATTGGCTATATTTAAGAGGGAGTTAGATGTGGCTCTTGTGGCTAAAGGGATCAGGGGGTATGGAGAGAAGGCAAGTACAGGATACTGAGTTGGATGATCAGCCATGATCATATTGAATGGCGGTGCAGGCTCGAAGGGCTGAATGGCCTACTCCTGCACCTATTTTCTATGATTCTATGATCAAAGCTAAAATAAATGTGAAAATGTGTACTTTGGTAATATTTTCATGAATATAGTGGAACAACCATATGAATTTGAATGTGTTAGGGGAATAATAAATTAAAGCACCTGACATATAGGTTATGCTTAGCCGCAACGGCGTATTGGATATTATAAAATCTCTTAAGTTTCCAAAATGCCACTTGCAGCATTTGTGGGCAGAGATCTAAATAAATATTTCTTGTCTGTTTTTGCTAAGGAGGAGGGTATGGATGATAGTGAGTTTATGAAGGATATGTTCTTTATCTGGAGCGCATCAGCATGTAGAAGGTGGAGGTGTTAGATGTCCTGGGAGGTGTTAGATGTCCTGCACCACTTGTTAGTGGATAAACCCCCATGAATGAATGATAGCTATTTAAAACTACTATGAGGAACAAGGGAAGAACATGCTTGGCCCTGATAGAGATGCTTACATCTCAGTTAGCCACAAGTGAGGTACTAGAAGTATAGATAAACCTTAGGGATGAATGATATCCATCCCAGTATACAATGGGAAACAGGAGAAGAAAATGCTTGCGCCCTGGTGGAGATATTTGCATGTTGGTTAGCCACAGGTGAAGATCCCAAAATGATGGATAAATCCCATGCTAAGGGCCTCTCTGAGAATTTGTTCATTTTCATGGGTCACAGGTTAGGCATCAGAACATGGGTTGTTAACTGAAGTTGTTCCTTTATATTAGGACTGCAAGGTCGTCAGGTAACTATACATCTTATGTTTAAGAAAGAACAGCAGATGCTAGTAAAATCAAAGGTAGACACAAAATGCTGGAGTAACTCAGCAGGTGAGGCAGCATCTCAGGAGAGAAGTAATTGGCAATGTTTTGTATCGAGACCCTTCTTCATACCGATATCAGAGGAGGGATAAATATAGAATGTAGGCAGAGACAGTAAGAGGTTAAGACAGACCTACCTGATCGCCCGGTGGCTCAGCACTTCAACTCCCCATCCCAATCCCAATTTTACCTTTCTATCCTGGGCCTCCTCCATTGTCAGAGCGAGGCCCAGCACAAATTGGAGGAACAACACCTCATATTTTGCTTGGGTAGTTTACACACCAGCCATATGCACATTGACTTCTCTAACTATTGATAGCCCTTACATTCTCTCTCCATACCCTCATCCTTCCCTGTTCTCCCACAAGCCTTACTGTCTCCAACTTCATTCTATCTTTGTCCCTCCCCTGACATCAGTCTGAAGAAGGGTCTCGACCCGAAACATCACCAATTCCTTCTCTCCATAGATGCTGCCTCACCCAATGAGGTACTCCACAATTTTGTGTCTAACTATGGATCTTATGTCAGTAGCAGGAACGCTAAAGGGGAACATTTTAAGGGTTAGGATTTTTGTACATTTGGAGGCAGGGACTGATGAGAGAGAGACAGCATGATTTTGAGCAGGGGAATGTTTCTCAGTAATCTGACCAAGAAGGTAGCAAAGGTAACTAATGAAGGCAGGATGTTGTCTATATGTGCTCTGGCAAGCCATTTAACAAATTTCCACATGGTAATTTTGTCCAAAAGATTAAGGGACCTGGGATTCAAAGCAAACTGGCTAATTGAATTAAAAATAGACACAAAATGCTGGAGTAACTCAGCATTGGAATTGGAAATGGGCTTGGTGAATAGAAAGGAGGGGGTTGTGGTGGAAGGGTGTTTTTTTTCTGATTGAAAGTCTGTGACTAATGGTAAACTGCAGGGTTTGGTCCTGAGACCTTTGCTGTTGGTGATAAATGTTAATGAAGGATATGAATGTCTAAGATTTATAAGTTTGTAGATGAGATTTACTGTAAATTGTGGATAATACGGATAGCGAGAAAGGTTGTTTAGAGGCAGGATATAGAGCAGATGAAAGTTGGGTAGTGATTTGGCAGACAGCATTTAATCCTGACAAATGCAAGGTGGTGCATTTTAGGAGGTCAAATAGTGATAGTGTTAATCCTTGCCAAATTGGAGAGGTTAGGACTTTAAAATAGGGTAAAAGCTTCAGGGCTGCTGGGAGATTTGGTCAATTTGGAATTGCTCTCTGCAGAACTGGGACAAGCTGTGAAGCGGTGCTAGTGTGTCTACAGCTTAGATACAAGTTGCAAGAAAAGAATAAGAACATCTGCAGACCCTGTCAATTAGGTGCAAAGTACATAGAATGGATTGGATGGCAGCAAACCAGACATACACCTTGTAAATAATTGTAAATAATGTTGCAGAGTTCTACTTTGCTGAGTGTTGATTGGATGAGGTATTGAGCCTGGGTTTCTTGTAGATCCGGGTAAATCTTTCTAAGTTGGCTTCCTTGAGAAGTCCTGTTTGAATACAATGTATTAAGCTGCTGTATTATTGGGTTAGGGAAATGTCTGTTATGTACGGGGTTAATCGATATCTGTAATTGGACTGTTCAGAGACCACACCCATGTGGTTCGGCCCCTCGAGGTCCCGGGACCTGTAAAAATCCGCTGCCACAAGGTCCAGAGTCGATCTTCTGGGAGAGCGCTTGGGACTGCATGACCTTCTGGAGTGTCTCTGTTTGAGCAAGGCCTAGAGGGCTTGATCAGGCAGATACAAGGATCAAACCTGCGGTGGGCTAGGTACAGTAGTTGAACTGTAATTGTGTTTTGTCAAAATAAAGATTAGTTGTTCAAGTGCTTGATTCAATGATTTTTGACTGAAACTTGACTGGGGGAAGCTTAGAACAAGCAATTTACAATAGTACATTTAGAGTAAATGGCTGGGAACTAAGAAATGTTGTTTAACAGAGAGACCTAGAAGGTCAATCCACAATTCTCTGAAAGTGGCAACATAGGTTGTCAAGGTCGACAAGGTGGTGAAGATGTTGTATGGCATTCCTGCCTTCATAGGTCGAGGAATAGAATATAAATTATGTTGCAACCTGACAAGACACTAGTTCAGCCACACTTGGAATATTGTGTGAAATTCCTGATGTTTTTTATGAATGATGACATTGTACATCATTCATAAAAGTATCATGAATTTCACACAATATTCCAAGTGTGGCTGAACTGGTGTCTTGTCAAGTTGCAAAATAATTTATATTCTATTCCTTGAGGAGATAGTACAGAGTAGATTCACCAAGATGTTGAAGAATCTGAAGAACGGTCTTGACCCAAAATGTTGCCCATTCCTTCTCTCCAGAGATGCTGCTTGTCCCACTGAGTTACTCCAGCTTTTTGTGCCCCTCTGGAGCTCAATGCTCTTAAGACAGTGGAATTGATTGTAGACTTTAGGAGACCTCCCCCTCCCCTCACCCCACTCACCATCCACAACACCACAGTTACATCTGTGGAGTCTTTTAAGTACCTGGGAACCATCATCTCCAAGGACCTTAAATAGGGGGCCACCATTGACTCCACAGTCAAAAAGGCCCAATGAGGATGTATTGCTAGTAGAAACCTTGACATGATTGTTGATAGTGGAAGGCATGACCTTTTTTTTCACCCAGTTTTATTCCACCAGGGAGGTCTTAACTTCCATGCCTGCAATCTCTGGCAACCACCTTCAACTAGCATCACAACCGGCTTTGACTCTAAAAAATTACAGATTTTAAAAACGGCATCCTATTTTTAGTCGCAGACGGTTTTGAATTTTTTTAAATAATCGCCGGTACATAGAAGAAGCGGAAACCACTTTCGACCATTAGGGAGACTGACAAAAACCTCCGGGAACCGCACGGAAACCTTGGGTGGGGCGCAAAGTCTCCAGAGGTTTCCGTTCAGGTTTCCTAAGTGGGACAGGGCCATTAGGAAACCTGAAAGGAAACCTCTGGAGACCTTGTGCCCCACCCAAGGTTTCTGAGAGGTTCCCGGAGGTTCTGGTCACTCTCCATGAGCCACCAGAGGTTTTGGTCACTTGCCGGGAAAGCCTCGACCGAAGCGTGAGCTGCATCTACTGATCAAAGATCCTATAAGATCTTTGCTACTGACCCCACACACAGCAAAGGTGGAGGCCAGGGACAGCAGAGGAGCGCTGTCTGCGCAATGAAGAGGAAGGTAAACGGCTGCCACAGAGCACGGTAAGTCCTTCAGAGAGCGCGGGAGGGAGGGAAAAGAAGGGGAGAGAAGCACAGGGGAGAGGGGAGGGGGGGGAGAGGGGGAGGAGAGGGGGAGGAGAGGGGGAGGAGAGGGGGGCAGAGGGGGGGCAGAGGGGGGCAGAGGGGGGGGCAGAGGGGGGGTCAGAAGAGGGCAGAGGGGGGAGAGGGGGAGAGGGGGGGGGAGAGAGGGGGGAGAGGGGGGAGAGGGGGGAGAGGGGGGAGAGGGGGGGAGAGGGGGGGGGAGGGGGGGGGGGGACAGTTTTAAGAAGTTTAATAAGGTTGGCGGGCATTTTACCTTCCGGCGGATCTTCTAGGTCCTGAAAACCAAAGATCCGACAGGATCTTTGCTGAAAACTCCAATGAGCCAATCAAAATGGTCCGCGAAGGAGATTGCCTTTGACTGCTTGTAAGTAAACAGCAACCCCACTCCACTGGCTTCAACTAAACGGCAACCTATTTTTAGTCGAGGCTGTTTTTTTTTTTTTTTAAATAATCGCAGGAACCTAGGAGAAGCCTCGACTACACGGAAACCACTTTCAACCTTTTTGGAGAGTGACCGGAACCTCCGGGAACCTCACGGAAACCTTAGGTGGGGCGCAAGTTCTCCAGAGGTTTCCGTTCAGGTTTCCTAAGTGGGACAGGGGCATTCGGGTAGTGGTAGTGGCCAAAACAATAGTGACATTTAAGCCTTTTTGAGATAGGCACATAGATAAGTAGGATGGAGTAATATGGATCATGTGCAGGTAAATAACAGTTGGGCTTGACATATTCAACACAGACATTTTGGACAGAAGGGAGTGTTCCTCTGCTGTACTGTTCTATGTTCTATGTTTGTTCCTCCATGTACAACGGATTTGAATAAAAATAATTACTGAGTATGTTTTATGTGATGGCGCATTGAATGTATGCTCTTTGTTCCATAAAATTAAGATGTTTCACCTTGAACAACATAGAAGCATCCTTTCTCTTTGTAAATACGAGAATAATAGAAGTGTCTTGCATATTGTGGATTTTCTGACACATTACAGCTACTGTACATTTGACATGTCCCTGTATAGGTACCACTATTCAGCATTACCATGTATGCACTCCATCTTACTGACTGCATTGTGGCAGCATGTTGCCAACTACATGTTGTCACTGAATGCCTCATGCTGGGAAATCTGCCTGCTGAACCTGCGCTTGGTTGGACAAGACACAAGAAAGGCACTTCCATTCATGTGAACGAAGTGGTTGCCAAAGCAGCATAAAATGTTTTTTACATTTTATGTAGTAATTGAGTTTTCTGATATATTTTAAACTGCATCAAAATATGTAAAAGTGTTTTGGGTTCTGGGTTTAGTTTAGAGAAACAGTGTTCTTCGGCCCACCGAGTCTGCTTACCATCGACCGTCAATTCACACTAGCTCTATGCTATCTTACTTTCCGTAACTCAATACACACTAGAAGCAATTACAGTGGCCAATTAACCTGTGAATGTGTGACTTTGGGATACGGGAGAAAACTGATGCATTTGCAGGAAACCCACGCGGTCACAGGGAGAATGTGCAAACTCTTTACGGACAATATCGGAATCCAAGCGTTATATCGTTACATTTGAAACTGGGTTATAGCATGCAACTATTCACGCCATCTAAATCACATGACTCAACTACTTCATGCACTTCAGTTCAGTTTAGTTTATTGTCACGTTTACCAAGGTACAGTGAAAAGCTTTTGTTGCATGTTAACCAGTCAGCGGAAAAACAATACATGATTGCAATCGAGCCATTCACAGTTTACAGATACATAATAGGCAATTGCTTTAAGTGCAAGGTAAAGCCAGTAAAGTCTGATCAAAGATAGTCCGAGGGTCACCAAAGAGGTAGATAGTAGTTCAGCACTGCTCTCTGGTTGCGGTAGGATAGTTCAGTTGCCGGATAACAGCTGGGAAGAAACTGTCCCTGAATTTGGAGGGGTGTGTTTTCACATTTCTATACCTTTTGCCCATTGGGAGAGGGAAGAAGAGGGGGTGGCCAGGGTACAACTCGTCCTTGATTATGCTGCTGCCCTTGCCGAGGCAGCATGAGGTATAATTGGAGTCAATAGAAGGGAGCTGCAATTTTGTGTGGTCTTGGATGGAACTGTTCCCAAACCAAGCTGTGATACACCCCAATAAAATGCTTTCTACGGCACATCTGTAGAATCTGGTGAGGATTGTTGGGAACATTCCAAACTTCCTAAGCCTTCATAGGAAGTAGAAACTATGGTGTGCTTTCCAAGGTGATACAGGCACACACCGTGATGAACAGGAAGGTTGGTGCTGTAATTAAGATGGCTAAAGCACAGTGTATGGTAAGTCCTTTAAAAGAAGGGGGAGAATGGGGTAGAAGGATGCAAAAGGAGTAGAGACAACTTTTAAGAAGTACACAGCTGTGAAGTTCGGTGGATATTTATCATTACCGGTCGGTACCTTGGTTCTGAAAACTACTGCTTATGCTTACCTTTTTTTTCCCTCAATGAGCCGATGAAACTCACAGGTCAGCATTGGCACCAACCTACGAGAACCTTTGAGAACCTTCGACCTCCTGCAATGCATTAGGACCTCCTTGCGACCCACCTACAGCTCGAGAATCCTCGTTAATCTCCATGGCGGCTTCATTCTAGTCGCCGCTAATTTTTCAACATGTTTGAGACCGCGACTAGTTCCCAAAATGTGGGAACTCCTTACGACCATGAAGGCAACTCCCCAACAAGTGCCCGCGAGCATGTGGCGACCATGTGGCGACTGCAAAGTCGCCTAAAATGTCGCCTAAGTGGGACAGGCCCATTATTCCATGGAGCAGGGGACACTGAGCTCATGAGGAGGTAGGTAAGTGAGTGCACAATCTTTTCCCCAGGCTGGTGGAATTGTGAACTACAGGACATGCGTTTCAGGCAAAAGGGGAAAGATTTAAAAATGAGCTAAGACGGGCAGCTTTTTCCACACAGTGATGCATATACAGAACAAGCTGCCAGATAAAACAGTTGAAGCAGATACAACAGCAACAAGTATAAGTTCATAAGTCATAGGAGCAGAATTAGGCCATTCAGGCCATCTAGTCAACTTCACCATTCAATCCCTCTCAACCTCATTCTCCTTCTTTCTCCCCATAACTTTTGACTCTCTCACTAATCAAGAACCACTCAATCTCTGCTGTGAAAATGCCCAATGACTTGGCCTCCAGAGCCATCTACGGCAATGAATTCCAGATTCACTACCCTCTGACTAAAGACGAAATTCCTCCTTACCTATCTACTTATAAAACTCTCATTTTGTCGTCTACATTTTTTAATTTATGCAAAAACGGTACCCGATAGCGTTACAATTTTCGCCAACTTACTCGCCATTCCTCTCTTCTGCAAGTGCATCAAGTTTTAGTCTGATCGTGTGAAACATTACAAAAGTTGTTGGTCTGTCATTCGCCAGGGTGGCGACGCCCCTTCTGGCACGCATTGTCAATCACCGGTGCCAAGAATAAAGCTGAAGGAGCGGAGTGTGGGCAGGGGCTGCATTTGCCGGTGGCGTTCGGGGCTGCTTTCGCATGCGGCATTCAAGGGTGGCATTCGCGGGCGGCAGCGGCCACCATGACGAGCCGGGAGCCGATGACCTCAGCTGAATGCGACAGGTGTCGGGGACGGGAGCCGCTGAGCGAGACCGGAGCCGGGTCCTGGAGCCGGTGAGTGCAGTTAGAGCCAGAGCCGCTAAGCCCACAACCCCCCCATTCCACCCTAGCACACACACCCCTCCCCCAAATACACCCCCTCCAAATACACCCCCTCCACAACACCCCCACGCCCACACCCTCCCCCACACAACCCTCCACAACACCCCCACACCCACACCCTCCCCCACACAACCCCCACACCCCCCCGCCCCACACCTCCCCCACCCATCACTTCCCAAAAGCGGACAAATGGAATTAAAGTACATGGGCATCTTGATCAGCATGGACAAGTTGGGCTAAAGGGGCTGTTTCTGTACTGTATTACTTTATAATTCCATGAATGTACTTTCCATAGTCACCAGTGAGAAATTCAATGCACATAAAATAGTAAGATTAAACGAGAACTTATAAGTTTGAAGTTTGATCTTGATTTTATGAAGAGTTACGATGAGCGATTACGTGAAGAAGGCCGTCAGTCGTCATGCGCGTCAATCTTCAAAGCAGCGGTGTGGAATCACAGTGGTGGTGCCAATCTGAAGTGGCACATGCACACGATGCATGTTGCTGCAATAAGCCTTTAAGCCATAGAGCGCTCCCAACAATTCTAAGTAGTTAATGCCATATTGTTGTAGTATTGATGATTCCTGCACATTCCATCTGCCCCCGCAGCTGATGCTGGTGTCTGTTGCCCCCCCCCCCCCCCCCCCCCCCCCCCCCCCCCCCAGCCCAGGCCACTTGCATCGGTTTGTATTATGACCGATGGTGTGTCAATTTGAATTTGCTTAGAACAATGATGTACATTGGCAGCCCACCAGTGTAACTCCGCAATAGCGTCTGGTGGTAAATGCATGTGTTTCCCGAATTTGCCTGTGTGAGCTTTGAGGGCTCGTTCCTTTGCTCTTTGTAAATTTTGGTAATGCAATGGTCCATAGCGTACACCTAGAAAAGCCGCAACAAACTTGCCAAATATGCTTGCTACTTGTCTGATTGTTGGTCTCTGATTAGCAATTAGCTTATTGCAGGCTTCCTTCAATGCTGATTGCTTGTCAGCTGGCAGAGTCACTGACATTTGATTTGAGTTGATAGTAAACCCTAGGTAATCAATTACTTTGATTGGAGTAAATTTCACTTAACTGGATGGATCACAAATCCCAACCTCTCAAACATGTGTTTGGTGGCTGAAACAGATGCTATTGCTGATTCCTTTGTGTTGCCAATTATTAGTATATCATCCAAATAAGCCATCACAATGTGGCTCTGAGCAGTCCCAGAACTGGTTTTAGTAATTTTGTAAAAAGCCTGGGTGCCGAAGTCAGTCCATTTGGCAATGACTTGAATTGCCACATCTGCCCCATCCAATTAAATTTCAAATATCTCCTGTGTTCCCTGTGTATAGATAAGGAGTAATAAGCATCTTTGTGGTCAATGCAAGCCATATAACATCCTTTGGAGACCAGCTGAATAGCTGTACAAAAGTTGTCCATTTTTAAATATTTATACTGCACATGGGTATTTAGTTCCATCAAGTCTAGGATAATACGACTCCCTCCATCTTTCTTTGGCTTGGGGAATATATTTGATACGAATTGGCGTGATTCTGGGCGAGACCTCTGAATCACCCCTTTTGCTTTTAAAGCCTGAATTCCAGCCTGTATCTCAAACCTTTGTTGTTGAGGGAACAGGTATGTGCGGTTTGGTACATTTTGAGTGGGTGGTGCTGAGCCAAGAAGGAACTCAATTTTTAACCCTTCTACACTGTGCAGTATGAACGGGTCTGCTGTAATCCAAGTCCATTCATTCAAAAATTGTTTTAACCTTCTCCCAACCTGTAAATTAGAGTTGTGCGATTTGTCCCACAAGGGACTAGAGAGTCCTACCTTAGGTATTACTGCCTGTGTGGTCCTGGCCTCCTGCCTCCCTCCCTGGGACTGGTGGGCTCTGCCGCGTGCCCATGAGCCCCTAGGCTGATTGCGCCTGTTGAGGAAGGTGGCATAAGGATGCCCTCGTAGTGATGAGCCCCTGGGTGGAGTAGGAGTTCAGCTCATGAGGCGGAGAGTCTTGGCCTCATCATCCAGCCCTCTTACCTGCTTCGGCAGGTCTGCCCCAAACAAATAGTTTGCCGGTTGTATATTGCTGGCTTTACACAGAATGGCAAACTTCGGGTTCAGTGCCGGTTGTATGGCACTCTTCCGCAGACAGTTAATTTTAAACAAGGCATTGCAGAGGATCCCCACTGCATCCTGTTGTGTCTCCGTTAGTGACCCGCCATCAATTGACCTGGCAAAAGCCGTTACCCCTGAGGCCAGTATTTTCAGAATTTTCTGAAGCTTTAATTCCTGGGCTCTTACCCCTGGCCCAATATGGCCCCAGATGGCATGGTTTACAGCAGGCACACTGAGGGAGGCACAGTTGACAGGGGTGCTATATCGGCCCGTAGTCTCCTCCATTACCTGGTCCTTTCGCTGGTGCGAGGCCAGATAGTTCATGGTGGTGGCCAGTTCTTCATCCAGAGCCTCTCCAGGGTCGGTGGGTTTGGCAAACTTGGACGCCATTAACGGCACTGTTGCCCCTAGGTCCCCAGGGTGTTCCCCTGATGTGCCTCCCTGCTCCGAATCAGGATACTGCTGACTCCGTGTACTCCCATCTATGGATAGGGAGACACTTCGCAGCCGTATATAAGGTCCTGCTAACACGAGCTCCCGTGGAGACCCGCCGTGATACTGCTCCCTCCTCTGGAGCAGATCATTCTGGACGCACCTCTCCAAAATGTGCTCCATCTGGGAGAGACGTCCGTAAACGCTTCCCATTGTGGGAGGTGATTCTTCCAGCCCGGACTCATCAAAGTCTACGGGTCTAACATACTTGCGTGTGGCTTTGCGCCCTGTACTCCCTGTAGCACCAAGTCTGCTACCGCTGGTTCGAAAGCCGGCGGCCTTGAAGGTGACTCGGGCAGCTGTCCGCTACCCGCAGCATCGCGGTCTTCCGTAGCCGGCTTCACAGACCGTCTCCGCACCTTCAACATGGTAGGTCCATGCTGTTGAAAGAAAACTTACAAGTGACTCCGAAGTAAAATTGTAGAGTATTACCTTATTGTCTTGATCTGTACTTAATATATTAATTTCACTGATTGCTGAGTCCAGATACAGTTAAGAGTTGCTGTTGCTGGCTTTGACATCAACAAGCTGGCATGCCTAACCTCACCACACAACACATTTTGGCATATGAGTAGACTGCATTGTATTGCAACTTGTGCAAATGAAAATGTGGAGGGGAAATAACACACTGAATGCTGCTGCTATATTTACATTACAGGAGGTATCAGATGTGAAGGTTGACACCATTTCTATTTCTGAAAATGAATGAACAATATTAGATTTGTACTGGAACTAATACATTACTGCTAATATTAGCTGCAGTCGCTTCTGTGAAACAAACAGTTTGTGAAAAAACATTAATTGTGTGATTGCTTCTAAACATCATTTAGCTAAAAGTTAAATATTTCAAAAAATAAACTTCAGAGTAACCTTATGGAATTAGTTGACCATGATTAGCCAAATAAAAGTTGCTGCAAGGGATGGTGATGTTTTCATAAATTGCTTTCAGATATGATGGTCTAAATGGCTAGAAATGGAAATCTAAAGTAAAGACATACATTAATAGCAGAAGGTACACAAAAGGCTGGAGAAACTCAGCGGGTGCAGCAGCATCTAAAGAGCGAAGGAGATAGGCGATGTTTCGGGTCGAGACCCTTCACAGGTCTTGACCCGAAACGTCGCCTATCTCCTTCGCTCCTTAGATGCTGCTGCACCCGCTGAGTTTCTCCAGCTTTTTGTGTACCCTCGATTCTCCAGCATCTGCAGTTCCTTCCTTAACACATTAATTGCAGAAGGTGAGAACATTCAAATTTAATTCTAATTCAACAGACATCTTTGTCAATGCTGCTGAGACTGGTTAATATAAAATATTCATTTACAGAGGACAGATCAGTGATTGAGTGCATTTAAATTAGTATTGATGCTTTCAATTATTTAATTTCCATTCGATCATCCCAATTAACAGGCTTGAATTGTACTGGTGACAACATTGTGACCTACTTTTTTTTAAGAGACATAGTTAAAGGGGCAAAATTCCATTTAATCCAAATAACTTTGCCAACCAGTTTGGTTCATGTTCTGGACAAATGTTGTGCATTCACCTCCTGTCCACCATGGTGGTAAGCCATATCCCTCCAACAATTATACATTCTTGCCTAATGATTTGATCAGTGCATGACATTACATTTTTTTAATAATGAACTCATATGGGTTTATTCTGGCAATTTACATGATTTCAACAATCATTAACAAGATGGTTTATTTTATTTCAGGTCGATCACCGTTTGTTAGTGCTGGAAGCCACGGATGTACATCTCATAAGGGAAAATAGTCCAGGGAAATGGAATGGTGTGAGGGGGAATGAGTAGGGTTTGTGAGGAAGTTGATGAGAGGGGATAATAAGTTTACAGAAATAATCCTGGTGTAACAGAAGGTTAATAATGACAGAAAGTGATGAAATAAAGTTGCATCTGTAACCCAATTGTTCATGTGCAACATCTCCCAGGTCCAATGAAAGATCTGAATTGTAAATTCCACTTCTTTGCTCTACTGATGCTTTCTGACCTGATCTGCATTTCCAAGCATTTAATATCTGAAGTTCATGAAACAATCTTTTCACCTGTGTTATGTTGTTCTTTTGTTTTTCCCCTAAATTTAGAGATGACATTTTGTAAATTAGCCTCAAAGAACAATCATGTTAATATGTTATTATCCTTTCACCAAATGGGATAATCATCTTCACATGACTTTAAAACATTCATAAGCAGTTACAAATGGCTTCTACAATCTTTAAAGTTGACATTTGCAGAATATTTATTCCAGTTTCCACCGCTATCAAGTTATTCTTAGTGGGGACTAAGAATCTCAGACTCTGGAAGTTGAAGTTGGATTTTGTTTATCTAAGAACAAAAATGGTGGAGGTTACAATGTGTAAATTGGAGGAAGTGAGTGCAAATAAAGTAGATGCATTTATGGAATAAGCTGCCAGAGAAAGTATTTGGCACAGGTACAGTAACAACATTTAAAGGACATTAGACAGTTACAAGGATGGGAAATATTTAGAGGGATATGGGCCAAATATGGGCAAATATGACTCGCTTACAAGGAGATCTTGATGTTTAAGAAAGAACTACAGATGCTGGAAAAATCGAAGGTAGAAAGAAATGCTGGATAAACTCAGCAGGTGAGGCAGCATCTATGGAGTGAAGGAATAGGCAACATTTCAGGTTGAGACCCTTCTTCAGACTGATTAAGGGTCAGTCTGAAGAAAGGTCTCGACCCGAAACGTCACCTTTTCCTTCGCTCCATAGATGCTGCCTCACCCACTGAGTTTCTCCAGCATTTTTGTCTACCCTGGAGATCTTGATAGGCATGGGCAAGTTACGATGAAGGATATGTTTCTATGTAATATGTATGATTCTGCCTTTATGGCTGTACTTTCCATATTCAACAGTGAAAAAATTCAGCACAGAAAAATCTCAGGCATTGACTTTTAATCTTGATCATGCAGAATGTCAGCTTGCTGATTCGAGTCCAGATACAGAGTTGCTGGCATTGACCTCAACAAGCTGGCACCTCTAACGTCATCACACAACACAGAGGAAGTGTGAGGAAATAGTGGTGGTGGGTGGCATGTAGGCACTTTCTATCTATAAAGTTAGAAAATTAAATTAAACGGTTGCAAGTGGAAGAAATGGAAAATTATAGTTATTAATATCTGAGAAGGAATCCGGGCCTTCAATTTATTTGAACCAAAGGAAGGTCTTCAACATTGGACTAAGGTTTAAAAAGTGCAGATGTTCTACCAATCAGTGGCAGCCAGTGCAATCATTTTTGCTGTTGTGTGCCGGGCCAGCAGGGTGAAGGCCGCGGATGGCAATAGGATTAACAAATTCATCAAGCAGGCTGGCTCCATCCTGGGCGTGGAATTGAATTCATGGGAGGTGAGATTGGAGGGCAGAATGCTCCTCAAACTGTGGAGTATCTTGGACAATACACCCCACCCCCTCCATGACACTCTGGTCAACCTGAGGGGTATCTTCAGCAACAAAATGGTTCCACCAAGATGCAGTACAGAACACCACAGGAGATCCTTCTTCCCTGTGGCTATCAAACTGTACAACTCCTCCCCCGTCTGTCGTGGGGTAGACTTACACCCCTCCTCCCCTATCTTTGCACGTCCCTAATGCTTTCCACTCGTCAGTCTAATTTTATGACTGTTGGCAGATAAATAAAGTTCTATCGTATCGTATCATATTGTAGGAAAGACAGAGCATACTGCGATCTTAACACTGAAAAATAAAAGGTTTAATTTTAATATAATGAATGACTTTTATAGGGTGAACATTGAGAAGGTATTTATTCTTCTATGAGCAATCACATCTAAATATCATGAACATTGAAAGTTAAGAATAAATCAAATCGGAAATGCTCATTGAAGTTCGGTAATTAGATTATAGTGCTTGCTATTACAACAGACAGTTGCGGTGAAATATTTTCAAAGTTTAAGGGAAAGCTAGATAAATATGAAGAAGAAATGTATAGAAGGTGAAGGTGATAGGGGTAGATATGGGGATAGCAAGCTGTTTGTTTATAGTGCAAATAACAACTGGGACCAGCTAGGCCAAATGGTCTGTTTCTGCTCTGTATACGCTCAACATCTGTATTTGAAAATAGTCATTGAACGGGATTATGAAAGTGGAAGAAGATTTTTCACACCTAGCATGAGTAATGATGGTATTAGATGTGAATTTTGTGTCCAGCACTTTGTAAAAGGATTGTGTTGGGGCATATTAAATTGATGATGTTCATTAAAAAAGGTATTAGATAACAGACTGAAAAAAATTTCTCGGTTGAGGTAAAGCGAATGTGAAAGTAGGTGGTCGATAACATCATGGATCTGGCAAAGAAGGAAGTGTCAGAACTTTCAATCTTTAGAACTTGTTTGAAGAAAGTCTTTAAAGACTGGCATTCCATCTGCTTGAGATGAGATAAAGAAAGTTCTCCAACAGAGAAATGTATGTGTTATCAGCAGTCATTGACAGCAGAATATTATCATGGCAAAGACAAGTAATACATTGAAGCATGCAGTTTGGATGAAGGGAAGATGAAGTTCCCTTTAGAAAGATCATCTGCTAAACATAAAGGGGGAAGAAATAGATTGGGCATGTGCGCCAAGCTTGAAGATGTGAAAGTAAGGTGGAGGAATGCAAGTGAAGGGAAATTAGTGTGATGTAAAGACAAATTTGATCTGAAGTCAGTGATGTCGTATAAAATCCTCACCTAAAAATACTAGTTCAAAGTTCATGTGTACTGTGTGGTGGACTGTTTGATGAAAAATCTTTTGTTCAATAAAACTGTAACATCACAAGGATATTGAGAATGTCATTTTCCTTCCAGATCCTCTGTAATTTGACATGGCAACACATAGCAGTAGCAGGTCGTGTACTGTGATATTGGATGGCATGCAATCAATATCTGGATCACAGTTCAACAACTTTCCATGGTGGGTGCCTGGCCCTCAGTAAAATGGACCAATTATCCTGAAGCAAGCTTTTACAACACTTGTGAGCCTGCTACAAGATACTAAAGGGGATCTACCTAGAAGATTACGAGCTATTCCAAATAAATGGTGACCAGTGTTGAGAACCAGATTCGGGTAGGTACACTTTAAGCTAAAAAGACTACCAAAACAGATTTCTGCAAGCTGCCCAAACCACTCCCTCATATCATAAACCCTCATCTTTCAATCACAAAACTGACCACCACTCAACTGCGAATCTGCTGGATGGTTGGTGACTGACTCTGGGGTCCTGATTCCAGTCTGTCTAATGCCCATCCCATCTGCAACCACACTCAGCAACTTCCCTCTTTCCCAACCGCACCACCCTGAACTCTCCACACCACTTCACCACCATGCTTAATGTGCCACTGAGTTTTGCATTGACAGAAGCAAAAAAATAATTGGCCCACCACAGAAACTGAACTGGAGTAGCTATATACACAAAGTGGCTACAAGAACAGGTCAGAGAGCGAGGAATCCTGAGCCGATTACCTCACTTCCTAAATCCCCTCTCCACCATTTACAAGCCTTAAGTCAGAAGTGTGTTGGAATACACTCCACTTACCTGGATGAGATATTCTACCAATAGAATATAGAGCAGTACAACATAGGAATGAGCCCTTCAGCCCACAATGTTTGTGCCAAATATGAAACCCAGTTAAACTGATCTTATCTGCCTGTGTATAATTAATATCACCCTTTTCCCTGCACATCCAAGTGCCGGTCTAAAAGCCTCTTAAACGCCTCCACCACCAGTCCTGGCAGTGCGTTCCAGGCCCAACATTGAAGACTCTTGACATCATACAGGACATACCAGGCCACTAGATAGGCATTCCATCCACAACCACTCACTCACTCCACTATCGACACTACCTACAGTTTCTGCCATCAACAGGATGCACTGCCGCAACATCAAGATTCCTCAGAAACAGTCTTACAAACCCATGCCCTCTACCAGCTAGAAGGACAGGAGCAGCAAAAGCATGGGACCAGTATCTCTTGGAAATTGCTCTCCAAGCTGTACATCATTCTGATTTCGAAAAAATATTGCTGTTCTTTCACTGCTGTTGGGTTAAAATCCTGAAACTCCTTCTCCAACTGCATTGTGGATTGAGCCACACTTCAAGGATTTCAGCAGTTCAAGAAGGCAGTTCAGCACCTTCTTCTCATGAGTAATTAGGTCTGGGCTATTCAATGCTGACACAGCCACCAAAGCCACATCCCTTGACTGAATTTTAAAAAAAAAACATCTCCCATTTAATATACCGTTTGTCTTGATTGGAACTAAATAATGAAGCCTGCAACAATGACTTCAGTAAATAACAGAATAAAACAAATGGTGTAAATGCATGTGAGAGCGCTAGCCTCTTATCTTGAATGTTCATAATAGGGTACCTCTCAGAAACTCAGAAAGCCAACCAAACCCAACAATGTATACAACCATTCCCCTCCAAGAAAAAACATCACTTTTTGAAGGCAGAGTACATTTAGTTTTCCTGTTATCCATTTTCTTTCCATTTAACTTTGCCATTTGAAAAAAGGTAAATGATATTATATTTCACTGTCATAAACCGTTTTCATATATATGGTTTATTAGCTGCATTGAACATAATAATCATAGCATTTCCAGAAGACTTCATGGTTATGAGCATTCCATCTATAATACAGCATATTCCCTCTCAAGTAATAAAAGGAAGAAGGTATTCATCATGCACAATGCAGTTAAAGACTTCCTTGAGGCTTTCAATTACATTCACAATAAGTCTATTTCACTTTTTCATCTTTTAATTTTAGACTCTATGTCAGCCAGAACAATTGACCTGCTTAGAATAATCAGTCCGTTTGGCGGAGAAGCAAGCTCCAAGAGTTGCAGCTAACAAGCACTGCCATCCTTTGCATTTCTGATTTATTATGTTTTTATCAAATGAGGTAGAAACAATTTAATTTGCATAGAACACAGCTGTTTACAGAGCAATAAAGAGTATGCTATACTTGTTTGGCATTTCCCATAATTCTTTTTAATAGCTTAAATGCTTCAAAAAATCTCAATAGTCAGGAATTACAATATACATAAATAGAGTAATAAATATTTTAATTATTTTTTTAAAAAATAGCCTGTTTAGCTTTTCACTTTGATTCTGAAAGGTGATGGATGATGAGAGGTTTATCTATTAGAACACTGATAATATCCCACATCAGTTTTTGCAGGTATAAATTACCTTTAAAGTAATGATTCATTAAAAAATAAAATCTGTAATTTCTAATGTAGTTTGTCTGAGGTAAGCACACATTTCTGAATTAGATTTAAGAAGAACTCTGTTAATCCATCAAGTATATTGTTTGTGCGATCATTTCAAGTAAAGCGGCAAGCATTCCGGCAAGCATTGGCTTCACAGCCACTAGCTCAGAAATGGTAACACACAGGTAACCAGCTGTTGTCTGGTTGCAATGGAAAATTACAAATCTCTGCAATGCCAGAGGTTGTAAAATACTGCAAGAACCACGTACCGTAATGAGTAATTAAAAAATGAACGTATGCAAGGAAACTTGCCTTAAAGGAAGGACAATCCATTTTTTTTTACATAATATAAATTGGATGGAATTTCCTTTGAAGAACACATTTGTTAAAAGACAAATAATATTCTCAGGATAGAAGGCTACAAGTATATATGTTGGATATAGCTCAACAAATGGGGCCATAGAACATAGAACAGAAAAGTAGAGAAACACGGAACTGCAGATACTGGTTTATATCAAACATAGACACAAAGTGCTGGAGCAACTCAGCGGGTCAAGCAGTATCTCTGGAGAAAAAGGATAGGTGACGATTCGGGTTCGGACCCTTCTGCAGACTCAAGTCTGAGGAGTCTGAAAAGTTCTTCAGAGTCTGAAGAAGTGTCCCATCCTGAAACATTATCCATTCTTTTTCTCCTGAGATGCTGCCTGATTCGTTGAGTAACTGCCGGCACTTTGTGTCAATCTATAGAAGATTACAGGACAGAAAAGGGCCCTTTGGCCCACAATGATTGTGCCAAATGTGATGCCAAACTAAACTAATCTCATTTGCCTGCACATGATCCATAACCCTCCATTGCCTGCATTATCATGTGCCTATTTGAAGTCAGTTTGAAAAAAACTAAACATTGGCAAAGATTCAAGAGAGACCTTCTTGTATTCAACATTTCCATTATGTGGATGTTGAAATCTCAGTTACAGTTTCTGTTACCTATTGCCCTCAGCCCACAATAATGCTATTAACCTCTGCTGATATCTGTGAATCAATCCACGGTGTGTCTTCCATAACAATCAGATGAGTTCCTGGTATTTTTAAAGCTGTGATGTTGATTTGGCAAATCATCCATGGACAACTATTGATCCCAGTACACCAGTTAAATTAGTTGCTTACAGACGAGTGTTTGATGCCTATGTTGAAATCCATCACCTGGATAATGCGCCATAGTGAAATGTTCATCTTATTTGACCAAAAAATCTTAATCATGTTTTAAAAACAGACATTTATCTGCTGTAGAGATGTCAAATGAGACCCTAACAGAACATCTGTAGAAAGAGAATTATTATTTCAGCTTGAAGATCTTTCTTCAGATCTGATGCATGACTGATGATCTGAAACATTAACTTCAGTTCTCTCTTCACAGTGGCTGCCTGACCCTTTGACCATCTCCACCATCTTCTGTTTTATTTTTATATCAGATTTCCATCATCTACATGATGGTACTTTCCTTCCATACCTGGCAATGTTTCAATGCCTTGTTAAAATGTCAGCTGTAAATTACTTTAAATTGACTCCTTGGGAATGTTCAGTATTTTCCATGCTATTAATGTTTACTGATTCTAAACTGCCTATCTTTCTTCCAAAACTTTCTCAGCAACATGTCAAAATCATGTAAGCATTGTCTTTCACATGAGAGTATGCTTTTATTTCTCTCATTCATAATGATATTTTCAGCAGGAAAATGATATCTGACCTTAGGGGGTACACAAAAGGCTGGAGAAACTAAGCGGGTGCAGCAGCATCTAAGGAGATAGGCGACGTTTCGGGTCGAGACCCTTCTCCACTGCGATATCTGACCTGTTCAGTTTGTTATTGTCACATGTAACAAGATACAATGAAAAGCTTTTTTTTTTGTGTGCTGTGCAATCAGCGCAAAGACTATACATGATTGCAATCAAGCCATTCATATTGTACAGATACAAAATAGAGGGAATAACGTTTAGTGCAAAATAAGGTCCAATAAAAAATAGATCAAAAGTCTCCAATTAGGTGGATAGGAGGTCAGGACTGCTCTTTACCTGACACTTCAATTGCTTGATAATAGCTGTGAAGAAACTGTCCCTGAATCTGGAAGTATGCATTTTCAAACTTCTGTACCTGTTGCTTGATGGGAGAGGGGAGAAGAGGAAGTAACTGGGATAGGACTGGTTGGTGATTATGTTTATGGCCTTGTTGAGGCATCATGAAATGTAGATGCACCGTAGAAAGCATTTTACCGCGGGAAATTGCAGCGAATTGTGGATGCAGCCCGGACCATCACACAAACTAGCCTTCCACCCATTGACTCAATTTATACCTCATGCTGCCTCCGCAAGGCCAGCAGCATAATCAAGGATGTTGGACCCTGGCCACTCCCTCTTCTCCCCTCTTCCATTGGGCAAAATCTACAGAAATGTGAAAACGCACACCTCCAGATTCAGGAACAGTTTGTTCCCAGCTGTTATCAAGCAACTGAAACAACCCACCACAATGACAGAGCAGTCCTGAACTACTATATACCTCATTGAGGACTATCCTTGTTCGGATTCTACTGGCTTTACCTTGACAGGGTTCCATTCCATTCTCGTAACCAAATTGCTTGAAAATCGGCATTAACAAAAACACGATGGGCCAAGATTTACAGAAACATCTGTGATGTGGGAGTGAGCAGGCATGGGAAGGACAGCCGGGGTGGTGGGAGTTCTGTGGGTGGAGGGGGCAAGACAGTGGGGAGAGAAGGCAGGTGGAATTACCCTGTTTCCATCCAAAAACAGCAGCCAGCAAATCCATCTCCATCCATCCTGCCGGTCTCTCAAAACATGTATATGAGGTATGCCTTATGGTTAGGTAACTTTCCATAACTACATAACAGTGCAGGGCATATGTTTCAAGTTTATAACATTGGTACTTTTGTAAATCAACAATATTGTAAACAAATGTCATTACCACAGTGCCTCTGTTTCCCCGGTGTTGACAAGCCTTATTCTGTAGGTGTAACTATATCAAACACCAATGGATTCATTAGTGGTAAGTAATATTTTAGCCTCCGATACCAGACAAATGACCATCTCCATTAATAGAAAGTTTACTTGCCCAACTCTTTGACATGGCCAGCATCAACTATAGTCCTAGTGTCCGAGTGTCATCATCATCATCATCGGCAGTCACTCGAAACGAGTGCGACTCTCCTCTCCTCTCCATAGGATCATCTACTTGTGGGTCTGCAGATGTCTGTGGAGGCCGATCCGCGATCCACACACCATGGTGCAACGTGGGCAGTGGAGACTGGCGGTGGTTGGCAGTCGTCAAGCCCCCTTCTCTCTCTCCTTACGGTGCTGTCGCTTTGTCCCTGCGACACGCTGTAGTTCCATTTTGTGACGTGCAGCTCCTTCCTGCACGGATTTCCTCCAGGAGCGCCTGTCCAGTGCAATGTGTTCCCAGTTGCTCGATGAGACATGGAATTTCTTCAGACTGTTCTTGATGTTGTCCTTGAAGAGTTTATTTGGCCCACCGGGGGCTCGCCGACATTCCTTCAATTGAGAGTACAGGATTTGTTTAGGGAGACATGTGTTGGACATGTGGATGACATGGCCAGCCCATCAAAGTTGGTGCTGCATTATTGAGGTGGTGATGCTGATGTGTTTGTCCTCCCAGCTGATCCTCAGAATCTTTCGTAAGGATCTTTGATGGTATTGGTCCAGGAATCTCAGGTGCCAGCTGTAGGGAGTCCATGACTCGACTCCATTCAACAGGGTGGGGAGGACAATGGTTCTGTAGACCAGCAACTCTGTTTGAGCCTTTAGGTCTCAGTCCCCAAAGACTCCTCTCCTTAGTCTGGTGTAGGCTCTGCCAGCACAACTCAGGCGATGGTTGACCCCAGAGTTGAGGAACGAATGCTGCCAAGGTAGGGGAAATGATCAAAGTTTTCAAGAGTGGCATCGTCCACCTTTACAGGTAGACGGCTGGCTGGGTGCTGGTCATACAGCATAGAAATAGGCCTTGCAGCCCAACCTGCCCAAACTGACCACAATACCCTATCTACATGAGTCCTACCTATCTATGTTTGGCCTATATTCCTGTAAACCTCTCATATCCATGTACCCGTTCAATTGGATATAAAGCTTGTTATAGTACATGCCTCAACTACTTCCTCTGGCAGCCTATTCCATACACTCACCAACCCTTGTGGAAAAACAGTTGCCCCTCTGGTTCCTATTAAATCTTTTCCCACTCATCTTAAATCGAAGGCCTCTGGTTCTTGAATCCTCCACTCTTGGTAAAAGACTGCATTTACCCTATCTCTTTCTCTCGTGATTTTATACAGCTCTATAAGATCACTCCTCATCCTCCCACTCACAACATCCTGGGAGTTAACATAGACCAGAAACATATTTTGACCAGCTAAATGATTATATTGGTGATTTAGATTTTATTTATACTTTAGAGATACAGTGTGGAAAACAAATCCATGCCGACTATGATCACATGTTCACACTAGATCTATCCTACACATTCAGGACAATTTGCAGGCAATTAACCTACAAACCTGCTGTCTCTGGAATGTGGCAGGAAACCTGACCACCTAGAGAAAACCCACACAGTCACAGGGAAAATGTGCAAAGTCCATACAGACAGCACCCGTAGTCAGGATCAAACCCGAGACCTGGTGATGTCAATACCAGGGGCTGTGTGTTTTGTGTTGAGAACCAGTGGACACAGTCTTAGAATAAAGGGGAAGACATTTAAGATTGAGGTGAGAAAAAACTTTTTCACCCAGAGAGTTGTGAATTTGTGGAATTCCCTGCCACAGAGGGCAGTGAAAGCCAAGTCACTGGATGGATTTAAGAGGGAGTTAGATAGAGCTCTTGGGGCTAGTGGAATCAAGGGATATGGGGTGAAGGCAGGCACGGGTTATTGATTGGGGATGATCAGCCATGATCACAATGAATAGTGGTGCTGGCTCGAAGGGCCGAATGGCCTCCCACTGCACCTATTTTCTATGTTTCTATGTAACTCAGCTGCTGGCTCTGCAATGTCTTCCCACCATCTACAAGGCCTTAGCCAACAGTTTGTGAATTGTCCCCTATGCAATTTGTCCAACACTTAAGAAGTTTGATATCCTCAGAATTAAAGCATCCTGTTTATTTAGCACCCCATTGTACTGTAGGGTAGACTGTACTATAAACCAACAACAAGATGTATTGCAAGAACTTGCCATGCTTTTTTAACACAAGTTCAAGCCTACTAGAAACTTCTGAGACAGAAGACAAGTTGGACCATGACCTTCCCTGATTCTCCCCCAAGGCATTTACACAGCCTATGGAAACACATCTTTGCTCTTTCTTGTTACTGGACCAAAATCCTTGAACTTCCTACATTATAGCACTCTGGGCCGACCCTACCATCTGAACTGCTGAATTCCAAGGAAGCAGCTCAAGGCTGGGTAACTATCCACAATAAATGATTACCTTGTCAGCACATCATCTACCCAGAAAAATGTCTGGACTGGAAGGAGCAAATTAATGAAGATTTTTAATTAAAATCATGTATTTCTGCATCCATTCTCAATAAAAATTAAAGTTGCACATAAAAATCACAGCTTTAAATGTTGAATATAAATAGTCTAAAATCATTCATTGGAAATGCTAAGCTTTTCTGCCGCATGGCACTTGGGAAATATTCAGGTGCAGTCATTTGCTGTGTAAAATAGTTCATAAAATTGCTCAAGTTTATTGTGAAGAAAATATTATTATTCAACTGGAGAATATGATGAAGCTGATTGTTTAATAATCTTTGACAGTTTTTAAACTTAAAACAGCTTGCATTACCTTTACTCTTTATGCACAGCTAATTCTCACTGATTTTAGGGTATAATGAATCCATTACCTTGCAATTATGTCACACCAGAAGAAATACTACAGCAATATTATGCCAATAATGAAGACCAAGTTATGCGCTTATCACACATTTCACCATTCAAGGATTGAGTTTAGTGCCTGTAATGGTTGCTGATTAGGGGCTGCATGCTTTCTGAAGTTTTGCAAGGTTGCCTAGTTCATCATCAGGAATAAATTTACATTTACGATTTAACATAAAATTTAATATTTGATCATCACAAAACATAACAGTGCTCTAACAAGAACAAATATGAGGCTGAGCTGCCGTTGAAATGTGAATATTGTCCCATGCACTGCTGTGGTTGACTCGTGTTGTGGTAATGTGTCCAATTATAAATTCATATTTAAAAATTAAATGTATTATTTTTTTGTCCACAAAGTATTAACTAAAAGTAAATAAATGTTAATTTCCACTGCAAATTTTCAAAAACGAGTTATTTTGTGGATGGGATTTTATGTTCAGTTGAATGTCATGGAGTCGTGCAAAATGGGAAATTTTACTTCGGAGTCACGTGAGTGATTCCGTGAAGAAGACCCACCAGGCCGCATGCGAACCAGTATGCCGGCCGCACTGGCGCAAGCACCAGACTGGCAGGACAGAGCTCCTGCCAGCGGTAAGTTCAACCTAGAAGGTAAGTCCGTTTTTACTTACCAGGTTTTTTCAGGCAGGAGCCTCTTTTCACAGAGGTTTTCCTGCCAGTTTCGCAGCCCGACGAGTGTGTCGGTTATGGACTGTGGGGAAACCCCAGTCCGACCCCGGAAGCGGATAACCAACAAAACTGATCGGGTTGTAAGATAAGGAGCCGCTAACAGTGCAGTCAGCAGTTTCCAGCCTGCGGGGATGCCGTAAAAACAGCAAGAAATTCAAGCAGAGTCGCGGACAGTGTAGTCAGCGACTAGTCCCAGCCTTTGGGGATGCTGTTGGAATGGTGAGGAAGTAACGCTAGAGTCACTGACAGTGGGGTCAGTGGCTCACAGATGTTGGTCTCCAGGCAAGGAATTAAATGGGACTCATTCAGCCCTATTTGGAATCGGGTGAGTCGGGCTATAAAGGGTTTCCCCTTATAATAAAATGTATGTATTTTATAGTGTTTTTCTTAAAGTTAAAATCTAAAGGAAATGTTAAAGTCATAAAAAGTTATTGTTATATGTCTCTGACAATCCTTGTTGTTTAGCACAAGTTGCATTGTAATTATTTTAACCCTTCACAGGTAAAGCTGGACACTAAAAATATTGATTTAGTGAGCTCACACTGTAATAGCGTGGGCCTATCAGACAGGCCGTACCAGCAGCGCCTGACAGGGCTGCTTCATGTGTAATAGTGCGGGCCTATGGGGCAGGCCGCGTCAACAATGCCTGGGATAGGGCTGCTTCATGTGTAATAGTGCGGGCCTATGGGACATGCCGCACCAGCAGCGCCTGGGATAGGGCTTCATCATGTGTAATAGTGCGGGACTATGGGACAGGCTGCGCCAGCAGCACCTGGGATAGGGCTGCTTCATGCGTAATAGTGCGGGCCTATGGGACAGGGCTGCTTCATGTGTGAAAGTGCCAGCCTATGGGAGAGCCGTGCCAGCAGCGCCTGACAGGGCTGCTTCATGTATGAAAGTGCCGACCTACGGGAGTTCCATGCCAGCAGCGCCTGATACAGGGCTGTTTAATTTGATGATGATGCAAGGTTGTTTTCATGTCAAAAAGCACTGGCCTTTACGAAAGGTGGCGCCAACAATGCCTGGTGCAACAGCGCCTGATGCAAGGCTGGTTTCATGTCAAAAAGCACCAGCCTTTACGAAAGGCAACGCCAACAACGCCTGGGACAGGGTAGCTCAAGTTCACACATAATCTGCTACGCCCACGGGAGATGATTCTCCATCGGGGCTGGATAGCAAAGCCCACAGTGTCGGGGGATGAATTCCTCACCGGGGCTGGATAGTGCGTTGAAACGACTATCCAAAATACAGCAACAGTTGCATACAGTGCTACAGAGGTCTCCCTCTTGCAAGCAGAGACCAAGACGGGTCAGTATCCTGCTGACACTGAGTCTCAGGGTATGGCCATGGGGCATACCCCAAGGGATGAAGGGCATGTGTCAGAGGTACCTTTTTCCTGACAACAAGTTGCCATCCCAGCAGAATATTCTATTTGGGTTAAGTCCAATGGGTTTGTATCAGTATTGGTATCCTACGGCCTACTGCCTACGAATCACCCTCTCTGAGGAGGGAAGAGCAAAAGGTCAAGATATAGCTGACTCCCGGCTCTAAAGAAGTCAATAGAACATACTTAAGCACATATGTGCTGGCAGTGAACAGCGACAACAGGGGGGGTGTGAGAGCCAGCCGCTGAATCTGTTATTCAGGTAGGCCTATTCAACAGAGGAAGAAAGCCTGGCAGACAAATCAATTAGGCCAATGGCAGGCAAAAGTCATCATACAGAACTCACCCAAGGCGCTCATCGGCAGTAAGCGGTTCACTGGAGCTGGGGGCAGCATGATAGCTCAGACATTCCATGCACCTTACCAATCCTACTCAACAAAATGGGTCTAGCACTTCCAAAATATGGGTAGTGCACCGTTCACAAGTTGTAATATTTACATTTGTTTTGTACAATGCACAAGGGTAAAAATTAAGGTTCGGAAATTGGGCAAAAGTTCTCGTGCAAATCACCCATGGAATAAAGCAGGAGTGGCATGTTATTATGAAGAAAGGGGAGAGTCGGGCATTTGAACTTTCCGAATATAAAAACCTATTTTCCTGACTAACAACAGATTCATATGGGTCAGAGATCCATGCTATGCAAATCCCATTACAGAGGTTATCAAAGACAATATAACTGTATTATAACAGTAAAGCTCTGGGGTATGGGATAAACTGTTTGTTAGTCATTGGGATTTACCTTTAATTATTATTAGCCTTGACTCTGCCTTGTGGCAAGAGATTGGAATTATAGCAATCTGTTATAAAACTGAGTTTATTTCATCAAGAGTAATTGGCAATATAGCAGCTGTGTTTCAGTCGAGCAAATCAATGAACTGATATTGTGTAAGTAGCAATTAGACCATTGTTAACAACCTTATGCTATGGTCAGTTGAAGCTACCTCAGTCATAATGATGAAGTAACAGTATTCAGCATTGCTGAACATGACAATAACTCAATGAACTTGAACTTGAAACTCGCTACAGTAGTGTGATCGGTTGAATTCAGTTATTACAAACTGATGCTAGGCCTCTAAGATGAGAAGTTCCGAATACCATCATCTACTTCGAGGTATTGGAGGTTGCATGAGTTACCAATTCTTCAATTGTTGGTATCAACTAAATATATACACTAGATGCACCCTATGGGTAAGGGGAAATTGAGCGAATATACATATTCTACATGATCAAATTCAAGTTGCTGCTCTACGATGGTGACATATGTTAGTCACATGGTAAATCTTTGCGACTGGTGTATCATTCAGTTCAGATTGATGATAACACAGAATAAGTGTTGGATTTCAAAGTATGATGAAAGCATGGTCCAATACTACATCGAATATCAAAATGTTGGTGCATGTTCATTCACTGATTGCAAAAATATGTGGAACAACAGTGCGGAGAAATACATTCTCGCTTCAATAGGAGGAATGGTCTTTTATGTCTTCCTCATTTTGCCTCATTAGCCGGGTCTTAAAACAGTCAGCAAGACCTCGCTTGGGTTCGTACTGTCAGACTGGTCAAGCGTCGATGTTGCCTGCTTCATCAGGCATTATGGCACATAGGTATACGGTTATTCCTAAAAAACAAAAACAAGAGACCGGCCTTTGCACAGTAAAATAGTAAGATTAAACGAGAACTTACCAGTTTGAAATTTGATCTTGAGTTTATGAGGAGTTATGTTGGTGATTACGTGAAGAAGACCCGCCAGGCCGCTTGCGCACCAATCTTCAAAGCAGCGGTATGAAATCACAAATAACAACACCAAAGTGACATAGTAAGATGCGTGACTCGAGAAGTACCAGATGATCCTTTATGAGAGAGGATTGGGCATGGCGGGCACGTAATCACCATCGTAACTCCTCATAAAATCAAGATCACACTTCAAACTGGTAAGTTCTCATTTAATCTTACTATTTTACTTCGGAGTCACGTGAAGTGTTCAAAGCTTTGTGATTTCATGCCGCAGATTACAAGTCTCGGCATCCCACTGCAGTGATTGACTCGAATGAGGAATTAATACATTAGTAGTAACATTGCATTTAATGTAGTAATAAAGTTTATTTAAAAAAATATAAACAAACAACAGTACACCTCTATCCCAGGGCACTTTAAACAGCTTGAAATAGCATTGGCAAACAGCCCTGGATCGGCAATCGGCCGATGATAGAAATTCTGAACATCAGCTCATTTGCCTATCAGGCCACCAAAATATGGTAGACAGGCACATCCTTCACCTTGGCTGCCAACGTAGCTGCAGCCCTAGTGGAAAGAGATGTAAACATATTATCTAAATGATACGCTGACGTTGATGCTCACCTGGTGGAATGAGATATACAATCGTCAGTGTTAGTACCTGTATAACCCAGAACCTGCTGCAGCCACCTTGAAATAGTATGTGACCTACCTTTGTGTAGTTGTTTGTTTACTAAAAAACAATGCTGATTCCATAATTCTTAGGATTCTGATGGCCTTGATAACATAGACGTGAGACCATGGGGTATCTGTAAATGATCTTAAATCATGCCATCCCTAGTCTACTCTGCTTGTGCAGACCCGAATGTAAAAGGTATTGGCACCTGCAGCCAATTCTATCTTATCTAGCCACAGCGTTTGCAATGTTTGCCGTCATTGTGCTGATATAAGTGTCACAACTAAGGATGTAGATGGAACCCCTTGGTGAAGTAATGTTCACACATTTACAATAACCAACTGCATAATCTTGTAGGAGTACTAGTGTCGAGATCTATTAACAACTCAATATCCGGGTTGAACCTGACAGCGTAGTTCCCTTATGTTGCAGCTGTAGTGTCTCTATTACTGAATTATTGTCAAGTACCGTATTAAATGTAACATTAATACTTAACAAAAAACACTTCGGATCCCCTCAATAGAAATGTTCTGCTTTTGTGGGTGCTATCCCTGCACACTGCAGTGAGCACCTTCATGGCTAGATGTGACAACCTGAGGCATAAGTCAATCCATTCAAAATGTGTAAGTCAATAATTATTTTATTGTGCAAAGGCCTGAACCACAGTTTGAAACGGCAAGTTCTTGGTTTTTGGAATAACCGTATACCGCTCTGCCATAATGCCTGACGAAGCAGGCAATATGGACGCTTATACAGTCTGACAGTACAAACCCAAGCGAGGTCCTGCTGACTGTTTTAAGACCTGGCTAATGAGGCAAAACTGAGGAAGACATAAAAGACCATTCCTCCTATTGAAGTGAGAATGTATTTCTCCGCACTGTTGTCCCACATATTTTTGCAATCAGTGAATAAACATGCACCAACATGTCGATATTAGATGTAGTATTGAACTATACTTTCATTATGCTTTGAGATCCAACATTTATTCTGTCTTATCATCGATCTGAACTGGATGATACACCAGTGGCAAAGGAGATTAATTACAGGATACTTTTAGTTGATTACCATGTGACTGACATATGTCACCATCGTAAAGTAGCAACTTGAATTTGAGCATGTAGAATATGTATATTCGCTCAATAGCCCCTTACCCATGGGTGCATTTAGTGTATATATTTAGTTGATACCAACAATTGAAATAATTGGTAACTCATGCAATATCACATACCTCCAAGTAGGTGATGGTATTTGGAACTTCTCATCTTAGAGTCCTAAGCATCAGTTTGTAATAACTGAATTTGACCGACCACACTACTGTAGCGAGTTTCAAGTTCAAGTTCAATGAGTTATTGTCATGTTCAGCAATGCTGAATACTGTTACTTCATCATTGTGGCTGAGGTAGCTTCAGCTGACAATAGCATAAGGTTGTTAACAATGGTCTAATTGCTACTTACACAATATCAGTTCCTTGATTTGCTCGGCTGAACACAGCTGCTATGTTGCCAATTATTCTTGATGAAAATAACTCAGATTTGTAACAGATGGCTATAACTCCAATCTCTTGCCACAAGGCGGAATCAAGGCTAATAATAATTAAAGGTAAATCCCAATGACCAACAACAGTTTATCCCATACCCCAAAGCTTTACTGTTATAGTACAGTTATATTATCTTTGATAACCTTTGTAATGGGATTTGCATAGCATGGATCTCTGACCCTATGAATCTGTTGTAGTCAGGAAAATAAGTTTTCATATTCAAAAAATTCATATGCCCGACAATCATCATTCTTCATAATAATATGCCACTCCTGCCTTATACCATGGGTGGTTTGCATGAGAACCTCTGCCCAATTTCCAAACCCTGGCCATAATCCAAACTTTCTTGGATGCTCCGACTGTGCCTCAACCAAATATTTTTACCCTTAGTGTGTTGTAGAAAACAAATGTAAATATTACAACTTGTGAATGGTGCACTACCCAAATTTTGGAAGTGCTAGACGCATTTTGTTGAGTATGATTGGAAAGATGCATGGAATTTCTGAGCTATCATGCTGCCCCCATCTCCAGTGAACCGCTACTGCCAATGAGTGCCTGGGGAGTCAGAATTCTGAATTATGACTTTTGCCTGCCATTGGCCTAATTGATTTGTCTGCCAGGCTTTCTTCCCCTGTAGAATAGACATACCTGAATAACAGATTCAGCGGCTGGCTCTCACATCCCCCTGTTGGCGCTGTTCACTGCCAGCACATATGTGCTTAAGTATGTTCTATTGACTTCTTTAGAGCCTGGAGTCAGCTATAACTAGACCTTTTGCTTTTCCCTCCTCAGAGAGGTTGATTCGTAGGCAACCCTAACAGGCCCTGCCGCAGGATACCAATACTGATATGAACCCATTGGCCTTAACCCAATAGAATATTCTGCTGTGATGGCAACTGTGTTGTCAGGAAAAGGTACCTCTGATATGTGCCCTTCATCCCTTGGGGTATGCCCCATGGCCATACTCTGAGACTCACTGTCAGCAGGATACTGATCCGTCTTGGTCTCTGCCTCCAAGCGGGAGACCTCTGTAGCACTGCATGCAACAGTTGCTGTATTTGGGATAGTCGTTTCAAACACACAATCCAGTCCCGGTGAGGAATTCATCCCCCGACACTGTGGGCCTTGCTATCCAGCCCCGGTGGAGAATCATCTTCCGACTCCGTGGGCGAGCAGATGTGTGAACTTGAGCAACCCTGTTCCAGGTGTTGCTGGCACCACCTTTCGTAAAGGCCGGCGCTTTTTGACGTGGAACAGCCCTGCATCAGGCGCGCTGGCACGGCTCTCCCGTAGGCCGGCAATGTCACAAATTAAACAGCCCTGTATCAGGCGCTGCTGGCATGGAATTCCCGTAGGTCGGCACTTTCATACATGAAGCAGCCCTGTCAGGCACTGCTGGCACGGCCTGTCCCATAGGCCCGCACATTTTACACATGAAGCAGCCCTGTCAGGCGCTGCTGGCGTGGCCTGTCCCATAGGCCCATGCTATAGAGTGTGAGCTCACTAAATCAACATTTTTAGTGTACAGCTTTACTTGTGAAGGGTAAAAATAATTCATAGCAACTTGTGCTAAACAACAAGGATTACATTGTCAGAAACATATAACAATAACTTTTCATAATTTTAACTTTGCCTTTAGCTTTTAACTTTAAGAAAACCACTATAAAATACATACATTTTATTATAAGGAGAAACCCTTTATAGTCCAAATAGGGCTGAATGAGTCCCATTTAATTCCTTGCCTGGGGCCCAACGTCTGTGAGCCACTGACCCCATTGTCAGTGACTCCAGGGTTGCTTCCTTGCCGTTCCGACGGCATCCCCACAGGCTGGGATCCGCTAACCCCACTGTCAGTGACTCTGTTTAAATTTCTTGCCGTTCCACGGCATCCCCGCAGGCTGGGAGCCACTGACTACACTGTCAGCGACTCTGCTTAAATTTCTTGCCATTTTAACGGCATCCCCGCAGGCTGGGATCCGCTGACTGCACTGTTAGCGGCTCCTTATCTCGCAACCCGATCAATTTGCCGCTTACCTGCTTCCATGGTCGGAATGGGATTTTCCCACATTCCATAACCGGCACACTCGTCGGGCTGCGAAACTGGCAGGAAAACTTCTGTGAAAAGAGGCTACTGCCTGAAAACCCCATGTAAGTAAAAAACCGAACTTACCTTTTAGGTTTAACTTACCACTGGCAGGAGCTCTAGCCTGATTTTGAATGGATTGACTTATGCCTCAGGTTGTCATATCAAGCCATGAAGGTGCTCGCTGCAGTGTGCAGGGATAGCACCCAAAAACGCAGTACATTCCTATTGAAGGGTCAGAAGTTTTTTTGTTAAATGTTAATGTTACATTTAATACAGTACAGATTACTGACATTTTCCAGTTCATTTTAAATGATATTTGACAATAATTCAGTTATAGAGACACTACAGCTGCAATATAAGGGAACTACGCTGTCGGCTTCAACCCGGATATCGAGTTGTTAAAAGATCTTGTCACAAGTTCTCCCACTACAAGATTATGCAGTTGGTTATTGAAAATGTGTGAACATGACTTCACCAAGGGGTTCCATCTACATCCGTAGTTATGACACGTATATCAGCACAACGATGGCAAACAATGCAAACGCTGTGGCTAGATAGGATAGAATTGGCTGCAGGTGCTATTACATTTTACATTCTGGTCTACACAAGCAGAGTAGACTAGGGGTGGCATGATTTAAGATCATTTTCAGATACCCCACGGTCTCACGTCTATGTTATCAAGGCCACCAGAATCCTAAGAAGTATGGAATCAGCATTGTTTATTAGTCAACAAACAACTACACAAAGGAAGGTTGGTTCAGACTATTTCAAGGTGGCTACAGCAGGTTCTGGGTTATACAGGTATTAACACTGACGATTGTATATCTCATTTCACCAGCTCAGCATAATTTAGATAGTGTGTTTACATCTCATTCCACTAGGGCAGCAACTACGTCGGCGGGCCAAAGCGAGCGACGTGCCCATCGACCATATTTTGGCGGCCGCCAGATGGGCAAATGAGCTGATGTTTCACAAGTTCTATCATCGGCCAATTGCCAATCCAGGGCTCTTTGCCAATGCTATTTAAATTCTGTTTAAAGTGCCCTGGGATAGACAAGTACTGTTGTTTGTTTATATTTTTTAAATAAACATTATTACTGCATTAAAAGCAATGTTACTACTAATGCATTAATTTCTCATTCGAGTCAATCAATACAATGGGATGCTGAGATTTGTAATCTGCGGCATGAAATCGTAAAGCTTTGAACTCTTCACGGAATCGCTCACGTGACTCCGAAGTAAAATAGTAAGATTAAACAAGAACTTACCAGTTTGAAGTTTGATCTTGATTTTATGAGGAGTTACTTTGGTAATTATGTGCCCGCCATGCCCAATCCTCTCTCATAAAGGAACATCTGGTAGTTCTCGAGTCACGCATCTTACCATGTCACTTCGTTGTTGTTATTTGTGATTTCATACCGTTGCTTAGAAGATTGGTGCGCATGCGGCCTGGCGGGTCTTCTTCACGTAATCACCAACGTAACTCCTCATAAAATCAAGATCAAACTTCAAACTGGTAAGTTTCGTTTAATCTTACTATTTTACTTTGGAGTCACATGACTGAGTACGTGAAGAAGGCCGTCAGTCATCATGTGCGTCATTACGTCTGAAGTATGCGCCAATGACTGACTGGCAGGCACGTTGCATCTCTTCAGCGGTAAGTTTTAAAAACCGAGGTAAGTGTTTTTATATTAGTTTCTTATGGTCGTTGTTTGGCAGGTTCGGTTGTTAGTTTTTTCTACCAACACAATGAACCTACCATGTCGAAGGTGCGGAGACGGTCTGCGAAGCCGGCTACGGAAGACCGCGGTGCTGTGGGTAGCGGACTGCTGTCCGAGTCCCCTTCTAGGCCGCCGGTGTTGGAACCAGCGGCAGCAGACTTGGTGCTAAAGGAAAGCACCGTGGCAGCCCCACCGAGGCTCAAAGCCACACACAAGTCTGTCAGACCCATAGACTCTGATGAGTCCGGGCCGGAGATATCACCTCCCACAATGGGAAGCATCTGCGGGCGCCTCTCCCGGGAGGAGCACCTGTTGGAGAAGTGCCTCCAGACTGATCTGCTCCAGAGGAGAGAGCAGTGTCATGCCGGTTCTCCACGGGAGCTCGCGCTAGCAGCACGTTATACAGGGCTGCGCTGTGTCTCCCACCTCTGACTCAGAGCAGGGAGGCACATCAGGGGAACACCCTGGGGAGCAAGGGACCATAGTGCCTTTATTGGCGTCCAAGTTCGCCATACCTACCCAAACCGGAGAGGCCTTGGATGAAGAGCTGGCCACCATCATAAACTACCTGGCCTCGCACCAGCTAAAGGACCAGGTAATGGAGGAGACCACCGGCTGTTACAGTACACCTGTGAACTGTGCCTCCCTCAGTGTGCCGGCCATCAACCACGCCATCTGGGGCCATATTGGGCCAGGGTTACGAGCCCAGAAGGTTAAACTCCAGAAAATTCTAAAAATACTGGCCTCAGGGGTAACGGCTTTTGCCACAGTCTATCAATGGCGGGCCACTAACTGAGACACAACGGGAAGCAGTGGGGTTCCTCTGTAATGCCCTGTTCGAGATAAACTGTCTGCGCAAGAGTGCAATATGGCCGGCACTCAACTCAAAATTTGCGGTGCTATGCAAAGCCAGCAATGTACAGCCGGCCAACTACCTCTTTGGGTCAGACCTGCCGAAAGGTCCGAGAGCTGGATGACGAGGCCAAGTCTCTCCGCCTCATGGGTCGAGCCTCAACTCCACCCAGGGGCTCATCGCTATGATGCCACCCCTATGCCACCTTCCACACCAGGCGCAACCAGCCTCAGGGCTCATGGACAGGAGGCAGAGTCCAGCAGTCCCAAGGAGGGAGGCTGGAGGCCAGGACCACACAGCCAGTAATGCCCAAGGTAGGACATTCTAGTCCCTTGTGGGACAATTTACACACCTCTTATTTACAAGTAGGGGGGAGACTAAAACATTTTTTGAATGAATGGATTTGGATTACAGCAGACCCATTCATACTGCACAGTGTACAGGGGTTTAACTTTGAGTTCCTTCTTGGCTCGTCACCACCCACTCAAAATTTACCGAATCGCACATATCTGTTTCCACAACAGGAAAGATTTGAGATACAGGCTGAAATTCAGACTTTACGTGCAAAAGGGGTGATTCAGAGGTCTCGCCAGGAATCACACCAATTTGTACCGAACATTTTTCCCAAGCAAAAGAAAGATGGAGGAAGTCGTATTTTCCTAGATTTGACAGAACTCAAAACCCATGTGCAGTATAAACATTTTAAAATGGACAACTTTGGTACAGCTATCCAGCTGGTTTCCAAAGGATGTTATATGGCTTGCATAGATCTAAAAGATGCTTACCATTCCGTACCAATAGACAGGGAACACAGGAGATATTTGAAATTGGATGGGGCATATGAGGCAATTCAAGGCATTGCCGATGGGCTGACTTCAGCTCCCAGGCTTTTTACAAAATTACTAAAACCGGTTCTGGGACTGCTACGAGCACAGAACCACATTGTGATGGTTTATTTGGATGACATTCTAACAATTGGGAACACAAAGGAATCGGCAATAGCATCTGTTTCAGCTACCAAACTCACATTCATCCAGTTGTCAAAATTGAGTCCAATCAAGGTTATTGATTACACAAGGTTTCCAATCAACTCAATTCAAATGTCAGTGACTGCCAGGTGGCAAGCAGTCAGACTTGATGGAAGCCTGCATTAAGCTAATTGCTAACCAGCAGCCACCAATCAGACAAGTAGCAAGCATAATTGGCAAGCTTGTGGCAGCCTTTCCAGGTGTACGCTTCGGACATTTGCACTACCAAAACTTACATCGTGAAAAGGAACGGGCCCTCAAATCTCACGCAGGCAAATTTGGGGAACATATGCACTTACCACCAGACACCTTTGCGGAATTACACTGGTGGGCTACCAATATACATCACTGTTCTAAGAAAATTCAAATTGACACACCATCGGTAATAATACAAACCGATGCGAGTGGCCTGGGCTGGGGGGGCAACAGACACCTGCTCCAGCTGCGGGGGCAGATGGAATGTGCAGGAGTCCTTAATCCTACAGGAATATGGCATCAACTACTTAGAGTTGTTGGGAACACTCTATGGCTTAAAGACTTATTGCAGCAATATGCATCATGTGCATGTACAACTTCAAATTGACAACACACGGCAGTGGCGTATGTCAATCACATTGGTGGAATAAAATCTGAGTCATGTGATAAATTGGCAAACCTCCTTTGGCATTGGTATACTGCAAGGAACATTTGGCTCACGGCTATCTACCTGCCAGGTAGATATAATATGGTGGCAGATATTAGATCACGGAAATTCAATGATAACACGGAATGGATGTTGAATCATGTCATGTTCACTAACATTGTTGGCCGATATGACACGCCGGATATTGAATTGTTTGCCTCCAGGTTGAATCACCAGTTACCCAATTATGTCTCATGGGAGCCAGACCCAGGGGCAGTAGCAGTTGATGCGTTCACACTGCATTGGGGAGGAATGTTCTTGTATGTTTTCCCTCCCTTTTGCCTCATCAGCCGATGCTTGGTCAAAATAAAGCAAGACAATGCCACAGGCATTTTGGTAGTGCCAGATTGGCCTATGCAATCTTGGTTCCCACTTGTCCTGAGAATCATGACACAGCCTTTGCTTGTCCTGAGAATAGTAAGATTAAACGAGAACTTACCAGTTTGAAGTTTGATCTTTATTTTATGAGGAGTCGAGTTGAGGGACTACGTGAATAGAAGCCCATACAGCCGTTGGTGCGTCAATCTTCAAAGCAGCGGAATGAATTCACAGCTAACAATGACCGAAGTATAACGGTAAGATGATAAAACTAGAACTACCAGATGAGATCTATGAGGGTGGGAGCGGAGGGCACGTAGTCCCTCAACTCGACTCCTCATAAAATAAAGATCAAACTTCAAACTGGTAAGTTCTCATTTAATCTTACTATTTTACTTCGGAGTCACGTGAGTGACTACGTGAAGACTTCAAAGCACTGAATTCACGCCGCAGACTCAAATCCGATGTTCACACTGCCTGGATTGACTCAAAAGTCGTTAACAATCAATCATGCATCAGTAATACATTTGTTAAATGAAATAACAGTTTATTTACAAACAAATCATAACAAACCCCTCTAACTCAGGGGAAAAGTGTAACAGTACTGACACCAGAATCAGCAAACACCCCGAGCCTTGAAATCGGCTTGTGACAAAACCTCTGAAAAGTTAGCTCACTGGACCATCCTGCGGCTGCGAGGACCTTGAAATCGTTTGCACCGACACCTTACTGTGTGGTTTTTTGTGACTAATAAACAAAGCCAACTCTGTTCCTCTCAGAGGTTTAGTAATCTCAATGTAACGAGATAAATGTGAGACTACACAGAAACGATCATCTGCGGGGTATGCTGAAAACACAATCTTACATCCTGTCATGCCTCTTTTATTATGTTTAAGCAAATCATAGACATAAAATATAATGACATCAGCCGACACATGCATTCTATCTAGCCGTAGCTTTTGCAACATTTATACACGTTGAGCTGAAACAAACGCCATAAGCATGACCACCTTCATAGATAATTTGGCTACTGATAGGCTTGTAACCGGAGCCCACTGGCAAAGAGCCATAAAAACCTCACTCACATTCCAAATACCGGCATACCTGGGTTTAGGAGGATTAAAATTGAAAAACTCCCTTCATGAATCGTGAAACTAACGGATGTGTCCCTACTGTATGCAATTCTGCATTCATAGGTAAATAAGAAGACAGAGCACTTCTGGCTGAATTAATCACACTGTAACTTAATTTTTTGGTCAAAATAAAGAGTTGACAAACTCCAATACATCCGTGATCCCTGCAGTGTGATATACAATATCCTGCTGTAGGCAGAATTGCTCCCACTTCCTTATATAGGTGATATATTGCTGCTGTGTACTATCCCTGCAGGCCGACGTGAGAACATCCACAGTCCGATGAGACAGTCCTCTCCCCAGGTATGGCCTCCTTAAAATCTGCAAATTAACAGATCAATACGATCCTATAAAAGATGTTGATCCTCAGTGACTGGATTTACCAGTAGATTTTTATTCTTGGGCATAAGCATGTAAGGCTCCCTAGCCATTTGTAATACAACGGGAAACCATGCTCGTGTAGGCCAATCTGGCACTACCAATACCCCTGAAGCGGAGTCCTCCTTGATCTTTTGCAAACATCTGCTGATGAGACAGAATGGAGGAAATACATACACAAACATTCCTCCCCCAATGCAGCGAAAATGCATCCACTGCTACTGCCCCAGTATCTGGTTACCATGAAACATATCTAGGTAACTGATCATTTAATCGAGATGCAAACAAGTCAATATCTGGCAATGCATACTGATCAATCATTTGGTTAAATACATCCTGATTTAACATCCATTCAATGTTGTCATTAACTGACGTGACCTCTTCTTGGCAAATAAAGTGCTGAAAGCCAGATATTTTGGTCAATACACCAGCTCCAAATCTGGTTAGCCAGTCTATCACAAGACTGTGACTTAACTCCACCCATGTGGTTTATATATGCCACTGCTGTGGTTTTGTCAATCTGACCTGCACATGCAGATCCCTCCTTGTAGAACAATAAGCTTTGAGCCCATACCAGGTGCCCAACAACTCTAAATAATTAATCCCTCTTAATTGAGGAAGCGATGTCTCATCCACATTCCATCTGCCTCCACAACTAGAAGACATATCTGTTGCACCCCAACCCAGTGCACTTACATCAGTCTGTAATATCAGTGACGGTGATTCCACCAAAACCTTCCTTAAATTTTTTTAAACATGTACTATCCACCACTGTATGTCAGCAATCGCCCCAGCTGACAACTGCATAGGCCTATCAAAAGTGGCCCCTTTGTTTTCTCAGTGCCTGTTCCTTTGATGGTTGTAATTGTTGATAATGCAGAGGACCATACTGCACAGCTGGAAAGGCTGCACCAACTTCCCAATAAAACTGGCTACTTGTCTAATCGAAGGCCGTTGTTCTCCAACAAGATTAACACAGTCCTCAATTAACTGATTCAATTTATCCCTGGGCAAAGTTACCAACATGTGATTGGAATTAATGGTAAATCCCAGATAATCAATAATTTGGACTGGTGATAATTTAGATTTATCTGGGTGAATAACAAATCCCATTTGTTCAAAAGTGATTTTAACAACTGAAACTGATGATTGAGTTTCAGCATGAGTCTTTCCAACAATCAGAATATCATCTAAATAGGCCATTACCACATGCCCCTGAGCTCTAAGTAATGCTAACACAGGTTTTACCAATTTAGTAAATAATCTAGGAGCTGAAGTTAATCCATTCGGCAATGTCCTGAATTGCCACAGCTCAGTCATCTAAATAAATTTCAAATATCTTCTAACATCACCATGAATATACACTGCGTAATACGCATTCTTTAAATCAATGGTTGCCATATAATACCCTTTGGACACTAGATGTTTGCCCGTGGTAAAGGTCTCCATTTTGAAATGCCTATAACAAACAAATTTGTTCAAATTCGATAAATCCAGAATAATTCTACATCCCCCAGTCTTTTTAGATCTGGGAAATATACTTGACAGAAATTGTTGACTTTGATAGACAGAAGGCTCAATTACCCCTTCTTATGTAACGACTGAATCTCTGCTTGAATAAGCACATTTTCCTCATCTGAAAAATAAGTTTACGACTAGGAAAATGTTGATTAGGTAGACTGTCCTTATAGTAAAATCCAATTTTTCACCCCTTCAATACACTAAGTATGAACAAATCTGATGTCAACTGCTGCCATTGTTTGAGAAACAATGTTAACCTTCCCCAATTTGAACAGGAACATCAGTTAATTCATCGTCTGTCAATGTTATATTCCTTACCAGCATCTTTCCTTGCGGCCTTGTTGTCCTCGACTTCTGGTAGAGAACCTTTTTTGCCTTGCTTCCAGCTGGCTTAATGAGGGCCATGGTTATAACAACCTCATAATAGTCTTTGACCCTTTTTGCAAGGTTACCACCAAACAACAGATTTTGTGGTGGTACACTGGTCGGTTTGCACAACTCGCCAAATTCGGGTTAGCACTGGCCTAATAGCGGCCCTCCCGATATTATTAATTTCAAAATGCATTACAAAGGAGTCCCAGTTCATCCTGGTGTGCTTCAACCATATCATTTGTATCAATAACTTTCACCACGCTGTAATACCTGCTGACAACAGTTTAAGCACTTTTTTTTTTTTTTTTTTTTTTTTTTTTTTTTTTTTTTTTAAACTTCATCTCCTGGGCCCTAGCAGGCAAACCCATCTATGACCAATTTTGGTGATTAACCACCGGTACCTTCAGGAGATCACAATTAACAGGAGCTTTATAGTTTTTTGCTACTTCATCCATAGCTAGCTCCTGTAACTGGTGGGAGAGCATATAATGAATGGCTTCGGCCAATTCTACATCAATCGCCTTTCCTGCCTCTCTACACTCAGCAAACTTCCCAGCAATGTTCGGAATTACCTCCAACCGAACACCTTTACTGCTCTCCCCCAGCATAGAAACAGTGTCAGCAAACTGCCCTGATAGAACATCCTCCTCACAGGCAGGATAGTTCTGCAGCCCTGAAACAGGTGTTGCTAGCACAAGCTCTCCATCAGCCTGGCTTGGGCACCACTCCTCCCCACGGAGCTGGTCCCTGTCGAGCATTCTTTTGAAATAGAATCTCGACGTGGGAGAGCCATGAGCAAACGGACTCTCCTATGGAGGGTATAACCTCCAGGCCCGACTCATTTACGGGCCACAGAGACTTGCCAGTGGCCTTCCACCCTACTGACAAGCCTCCACTGCCCCCCGGTAGTGGGTCCGCAACCACTGGCTGTGTAGCCAGTACCGGACCAGGTGTACCAGACGGGCCTCCATCCTCAACACTCTCCTGCCACTTTTCCTTTCTACCCCCGGAGCGCCTCGCCGACACCTTCTTCACTTTCTGCAACATTCTCTAAGCCCAAACCGTCGCAGAAAATGACATGCGGTAAAAAAAATTTAAAAAAACCTTACCTCTTTAAACTTGTTTAACGAAGAACTGCAAATGCTGGAGAATCGAGGGTGAAGTCTGAAGAAGGGTCTCGACCCGCAATGTCGCCCATCTCCCTCGCTCCTTAGATGCTGCTGCACCCGCTAAATTCTCCAGCTCTTCGTATAACCCGCGGTTTAAACTTACCGCTCGGAGGAGCGCTGCTGCTCCAACCGCCCGACTGCACCAGCGTCTGACGTCATGACGCACCAACGGCTGTACGGGCTTCTATTCACGTAGTCACTCACGTGACTCCGAAGTAAAATCATGACACAGCCTTTGCTGGCTGTCCCCAACAGCAGGGAGCTGCTGGTACACCCAGTAACGGGGGGGGGGGGGGGGGGGGGGGGGGCATCATCCGCTACATGACCAAATCAATTTGTTGGTTTTCAGATTCTGAGGACACCTTTCCTGGGACTCGGACTGGCTGATCGAACAGTGGATGTAATTACAGCGGCCTGGAGGGACAGCACACAAAAGCAGGTTATGGAGTCAATTTATAGAGGTGGAAAAATCAAGAGAGATGAATGGTCACAATCTTTCTCCAAGGCTGGATGAGGCTAAAATTAGAGGACATAAAGCATAATGTGAGCGGGATGAGACTTACAAGGGACAAGAGGGTCAAAATTTCCTCGGAGACGGTGGCAGCTGCATGGAATGAGCTGCTAGAGGAAGCTGTAGAGGTGGGTACAGTTATAATGCTCATGAGACATTTGAACAGATACATAGAGAAAAAAAAAAGGTTTAGAGGGATAGTACCCAAATGCTGGCAAATGGGATAAGCTCAGATGGATGTCTTAGTGAATATTAATGAGATGTGGCGCAGGTCCTGTTTTGTTTCTGTAAAACTCGATTTAACTTTACATTTTAAAGGAAGTCCTTTCCACTGAAGTATATTGGGAAAGCAGACTTTTAGCATATATTAAACTGCACCCTGAAATTACATAAAATTGGAACTGAAGGTGTTCATTCTAATATTCTGCAGTGAAAAATATGCACTAATGGAAAATGAGTAATCTTTTTACAGAAAAAAATCCAAATATTTTACTGTGCAGTTTTATTTATTAGCTTTTTCGTTATTCTCAATCTTTTTTTTTGTTTGTTTATTTTTGTTAGAAGTAAGTACAGTAGTCTGGTACTTAAGTACCTAATACATAAATACATATTTTCATTCTTGTACAACTTCATACTTTTGGTTCAATAATAAAAGAACAGTGAGAGAAAAAATAAATAAAGAGTGTCGGAATAGATATACAAGCGAGTAGAAACAGAAAACAAAAGAAATAAAGGATAGAGATGAGAAGTTGAAAGAAAAGGAAAAAGTAAAAAAAAGAGATTAGGAGAGATCTACTATCTCATATTTTTGCCCATCCATCACCCAGTTCTAAACCATTTAATTTCTAAGGTTATGTTATGTTGCACAAAATGCTTGTAAAAAGTTGATAAATGGAGACCAAATCTTTAAGAATTGGTCTACTTTGCCTAGTAAGAGGAATCTCATTTCTTCAAGATGTAGCGTTTCAGACATGTTTGAATTCCACATTTTGAATGTTGGTGTAGGTGTGTTTTTCCAAAATTGAAGTATAAGTTTTTTTGCTGTTATTAGACCATAATTAAGAAAGGCTTCTTGGAATATAGTTAGTTTACTTCCCTCTTCCATTGATCCAAAGATAATCAATTCAGTATTGGAGTTCAATTTTGTGTTAAATAGTTTTGTAAAAATTCCAAAAAATTCATTCCAAAATGTATACAATTTTGTACAAGAGACAAAGGAATGTGCTATAGTGGCATTTTGAGTTAGACATTTGTCGCAGATGGGGGAAACATTTGAAAATATTTTATTCAATCTTCTTTTCGAATAATATAATTTATGTAAAACTCTAAATTGAATTAGGTTATGTCTTACATTCATTGAACATTTGTTTACATATAATAAATTTTTATCCCATCTATCGTTCGGAATTTTTATCAATAACTCTTGTTCCCAGTCTCTTCTAATTGCCTCTGTCGTTGGTGTTTCTATATTTAGAATTATATTATATAAGTAAGATATTAAATTGCTTGATTCTGCCTTTCTATTCATTTCTTCCTCCAATAGATCTGGGGTTAAAGTTTGATATCATTGTATATACTTTTTCAAATAATCATTAATTTGAAGGTATTTGAAATATTGATTACTTTTCAAATTATATTTTAGTTGTAGTTGCTGGAATGATAGGAATGTTCCCATTTTATACATATCTCCCATCATTTTAATTCCTATTCTTTCCCAATGGATAAACGTTTTATCAATAATGGATGGTTTGAATGAGGGATTTTTAGCTATTGGAGAAAGAAGCAATAATTTTCTTAATTTTAAAGTTAATTTTATTAGTTTCCAAATTCGTATTATACTATGAATAATTGGATTCTTCTTGTATATTATATTGTTCAGTTTTATCTGGGAAAGAAGGATCGCTCCTATATTATAAGGGGAACAATCCTCTTTCTCCATTCTTATCCAATCTACCTGTTGGGCAGAACTGTCAATCCAGTGGATTATATTTTTAATATTCACTGCCCAATAATAATACAATAAGTTAGGGAGTGTCAGTCCCCCTGATTCTCTAGATTTGCACAAGTGTTTTTTTTTTTAAATTCTGTGTGATTTATAATCCCATATGAAGTTTATAATATCAGAATCTAATTTTTTGAAGAATTTTTTAGGTAAGTATATTGGTATTGTTTGAAATAGGTACAATATTTGTGGTAAGAAGATAATTTTTATCGCATTTATTCTCCCTATTAAAGACATTGGCAGTGTCTTCCAAAATTTAATCAATCCATTTAATTTAGTTAATAAAGGCATACAGTTTGCGTTGAGTAATGATTTATAGTTCCTAGTATTTTGGATGCTCAAAAAATACTTAAATTTTTCTGTTGTAATTCTAAGAGGGAATTTCAACAGATGTGTCGACTTTTGAGGTTTTATCGTCATAATTTTGCTTTTGTTCCAATTTATTCTATATCCTGAAAAAGAACCAAATTCCTCTATTAAATTTAGTATATTTGGTATGCTAATTTGTTAATTTGTAATATATAATAATATGTCGTCTGCATATAATGAAATTTTATTATTTGAGTGTTTGGTAATATACCCATGAATATTCGGATGGCTTCTTATACTTTCAGCTAAAGGCTCTATCACTAGTGCAAATAGCTGGGGCGATAACGCGCACCCCTGCCTATTGCCCCTTGCTAATTGGAATTTCGGTGATAATATATTATTAGTCAGTATTCTAGCCGTCGGCTTATCATATAATAATTTTACCCATGAAATAAAATTATCTCCCATGTTAAATTTTTCCAATACTTTGAATAAATATTGCCAATCTTCTTGATCAAAAGCTTTTTCTGCATCCAATGAAATAAATGCTAGTTCTTCTTCAGTATTATGTGAGTACATTATATTAGACAGCCGTCTCAAATTGTTAAATGAGTATCTCTTTGGTATGAATCCTGTTTGGTCCAGATTTAATAGTTTACTAACATATTTACTCAATCTTCTTGCTAGGGTCTTTGTTAATATTTTTTGGTCTGTATTTAGGAGTGCAATAGCTATATATGAGCCTGGGTCTTCTAGATCTTTATCCTTTTTTGGTATAAGTGTAATAGTTGTGTTTCATTACTCAGTTAGTGTTTCTGGTAGTTTATTTTCTTTAAAAGTGTATATATATATAAATCTTGCAACCGTGGAGAAATTATCTCGTAGAATCTTTTATAGAATTAATTACTAAAGCCATCTGGTCTTGGCATTTTGCCATTCTTCAATGAACTAACTGTTTCTTCTATTTCCTGTAGTGTAATCTGAGCTCCTAATGCCTCTTGTTCCACCATATTTAATTTTGGAAGATTACACTTATCTAAGAAATTTGCAATTTGAGTATTATTTGCAGAGGTTTTCGATGTATATACATTTTGATAAAATTGAGCAAATCTTTTATTAATATCTTTAGGTAGTGTTAGTAATTCCCCTTTGTCTGATTTAATTTTTAGTAATTGTATTTTCTGTGTCCCTTTTTTTCAGTTGGCGTGCTAGGAGTTTATGAGGTTTATCACCAAATTCAAAATTTTCTTGTTTTGTAATTTGAAATAATCTTATTATTCTGGCTGATAAAATTTAATTTAATTTATATTTTAGTATTATTATCTTATTATGTTTATCTATAGTTGGTTCTTTGGCATTTTCTAAATCTAACTGTCTAATTTCTTGTTCTAACTGCAATTGTTCAGTATTATTCTTTTTATTTTGGAAAGCTTGATATGAGATTATAGTTCCTCTAATAATTGCCTTAAAAGTTTCCCATAATAAGGAGGGTGAAATATCTGGTGTATCATTTGTCTCAAAGAAGAATCTCATCTGCTCTTTTAAATATGTGCAACCTTGTGAGTTATTTAAAATTTGGGGGTTAAACCTCCAAAATGAATTTTTATCAGGCATTCCTTCTAATTTTAAAGAAAAAGTTAACGGGGAATTATCAGAAATAATACTATTATGATATTTAGAATTATATGTATATGGAATTAGTTTTGTGTCCACTAAGAATATGTTATATGTACTGTTGAATAAAATGAATATTCCCTACCTACTGGGTTAGCGATCCATCATACATCTGTTATATTAGTATTTTTCATGTATGTATTTAGGAGTTCACTCGTTTTAGATTTTATGTTAGTCCTTTTTTGTTTTGCTGATTTATCCAAATATGGATCTAAAACACAATTCAAATCTCCCCCTATTATCACATTTTGATGATTAAGTTCTGAAATTATATCCAAAATTTTACTAAAGAATTGGGGGTTGTCAAAATTAGGAGCATAAATATTTATCAAAGTAAGTGGAGTAGAATAAATTTCTCCCGTGACTATGACGTACCTCCCCTCTTTATCTGCTATAGTATTATTTAATTTAAATGGTATACCTTTACGAATGATAACAGCCATGCCTCTAGATTTAGAAGTAAATGAAGAGTAGTATGTTTGCCCAATCCACTTTGCCTTCGGTCTTATCTGTGTTTGATATTTCAGATGCGTCTCTTGTAAGAAAATAATATCACTTTTTAAGGCTTTTAATTGGGCAAAGATATTACCCCTTTTAATTGGTTCATTAGCGCCCCTTATATTCCAACTACAAAATGTGATTCCTCCAGTTTTCTTTTGTTTATCGTCTTGCATTATGAATTATGTTAATACCTTTACTTCATATGGTGCAACCAAGAACCTTATAACTCCAGATGAAGGATGGTCATCCCCAGCTGTTAAGTTTTGTTGGCATCTCCCCTTCAGAATAAATATTCTCAATCTTTAAGCTATTTCCTTTTTACTAGTGAAGAAATGAAAAGATTAATGTTTACTTCAAAATGAATGAAATAACTTTCACTATGCAGTTTTGGTAGGATCAAATAAATTTTAATCTAGCATATGTAATTTTCTTGATTCCATATGCTCACATATTTTAAAACCAATGATCTTGCTCAAAAAGCTTCTTGTTTGTGCGTAATACACTTTCCGCAAATGGTTTTCTATTTAAAAATTGAAAACATCCATTTGTCACCAGCTTTCCTCTATCAACATGTAATTACATTTCTGAAAGAGAAAAGTGAAATACTTGTTTCTCAAAGAAATTGTGCTATCATTCTTATAAACAGAGCTTGATACTAAGACCCTTTAGACAAAACAGTTTATCATTTGTCTAATCGCAACTTTAAACTTCAAATTGCTTATTGCAAAATATGAACATCAGGCCACAAATCACTTCAGGATAAATGTATTTGTCTGCATACTAATGAGGTGCTTTTTTTTTCCCTCAACATTCAGCCCCTCTTATTTTGATGTATTCATGTTTATGAGGAAGGAAACACCTTTTATATTTGATCTTTATTAAGCACGTATATTAACCACTTACCATTGATTTGATTGAATCAGACAGGTAAACTGGTTTTTCATCATCTAGATGGATGTCACAGTCCACTCATGTCTATGAGTTCTGGGAAAAGTATCATGCCCCTGTCCCACTTAGGAAACCTGAACAGAAACCTCTGGAGACTTTGCGCCCCACCCAAGGTTTCTGTGCGGTTCCAGGTGGTTCCCAGAGGTTTTTGTCAGTCTCCCTAATGGTCGAAAGTGGTTTCCACATCTTCTATGTTCCAGCGATTATTTCAAAAAATTCAAAAAACCGACCCCGACTAAAAATAGGTTGCTGTTTAAAAATCGGTAATTTTTAGTCGAAGCCGGTTGCGATGCTAGTTGAAGGTGGTTGCCGGAGGTTGCAGGTAGTGGAAGGTAAGACGTCCCTGGTGGAATAAAACTGGGTGGAAAAAAGGTCTTACCTTCCACTACCTGCAACCTCCAAATTATGATTATTATGATTTACTTTTTTTAATGACAATCCTTTTAAACAACGTACTGGATCTATTTCTCTCCTGGGATAAATACAATTCTATCGTATAGTATTGTTATCCCTGTAATGAAATGCCAGCAATGTTTTGGAAGTCAAGTCCACGAGTAGCGTTCCAGTATTGTGGATATTAATTTTTTTTTTTAATTTAGTTTTTTATTAGAAGCAATTTTACAAAGATAGAACAATCGGCATCTAAAATTATACAATTTCTGTACAGCCTCATTTGTAACCTTATAACCTGAAAATGAAAGAAAAGAAGAGGAAGAGAACAAGAGAGGGAAAAAGTGAGGTGAAAAGATAGCTTGAAAAAGCACATAGTAAAGACCCCTAGACTACCAAAGTAGTGTGGCCGAAAAGAAAGTAGAGATAAAAGAAAGAAAAAACAAAAAAAGGAAAGTGGAGATATACCTGCCTCTCGTTCCCCCCCGCTGCCCACCTCACCCAACCCAGAATCGGATTTAAATTTAGATTTGTGTTGCGCCATACTATCCTTGTAAGAATTCGGTGAAGGGTGTCCATGTCTTGAAAAATGGATCTGTTTTTTCTGCCAAGACAAGCCTAATATTTTCCAAATGTAGTGTCTCGATCATGTTTGTAATCCACATCTTCACTGTAGGGACTGACGTGTGTTTCCAAAATTTAAGTATTCATTTTTTCACCATTATCAGGCCATAGTTAAGGAAAATTATTTGAAATAATGTTTGCTCTGAACAGGCTTCTGATGTACCTAGTGTGATCAATTCTATGTTAATTTTATTTTACTTCGGAGTCACGTGAGTGACTACGTGAAGAAGGCCCGCCTGGCGCTGGAACGGCTTTACGTCGACGCTGACGGCAGAAGCAGGAGCTGCAGAGGCAGCTCCTCCACAGCGGTAGGTACGGAATCGGCAGGTAAGTGCAGTTGAAAAACTTTTAGGGTCTGGAAAACTCCGTGCCTGGTGTATTGAACCAGGATTTTAAATGAATTTAAAAACAAAAGTAAAGTAAAAGTTTAAATTATAACAGAAATACTCTGTTAAAACAACGGAGTTTGAAAAAGAACGTCCCGGGGGAATACCCAGCGATCGGGACGGGAGATTAATTACGGGGCCTGTTCCGATACTGGTAACCGTTAAAAATACGGTAGGGAGGTTAAGATGCTCCACAAACTTTTGGCGGGGGGGGAAATTTTAAATGTCAGAAAGGCTGTAATTTAAAAAGTTAATAAAGGCCTTCAGACGGAAAATAATGGAAATATTCCCTAACATACCCTAAGGGGGTTTCACATATAAAAAGGGGAAAAATATGATGAAATATGATGGGAATATCTACCTCAGATTTTTCTGAAGGTAATCTCCTTGAGGAACTCAGGAGAAACAAGGGCAGTGAAAAATAAAATGCAAAAACTGACCCTAAAAATGCACTGATAGTGGTGGCTGGTCATGAAGTACCCACCACAGCACCAAAAATATATATATATATATATATATATATATATATATACACACAGGTGTATGCACAACACCTGAATAAGAAGTGAGGCCATGGAAAATTACCATGGAAACCAAAAATTAGTTGGTCTCACTAAAAGCTGTTATGGTTAAAACAGCAGAACTAATGATGAGTGAGGCCATGGAAAATAAACATGGGAAAAACCTCACCAAAGCTGTAATGATTGAAACAGCAGTATATGATAAAAACTTTTATGTTTTATAAAGATATCAACGGTGAATCCGTTTATGATATCCATGTCTCAAATTATATGAGATATAAAGAAATACAATTTCAAAGTATTTCAAAATGGTGCATGGCATTACTATTCAAAAAGAAAAATAAAATAAAATAAAACGTTGTGCAAATAACTAATACTTTTAAAATAAAATAAATTGCCATCAGTTTGTGGAGCTCAATGGGAAGAAATATATATATAATTTACCAAATCTGCACTATAGATTCGCAGATCAATACAAATCAGGTTATGTTAAACTCCTGATTATTATGGAATAAACCTGCCTTATGATAAATCAAAGATATTGATTACAAAAGAACAGACTACTGATCTTTAAACTTTAGGGGGAAAAAACTATGATCCAGTGAAAGATTTGATAATGGATCAAAATAAAGGCAGAAGTGGTATAATCCAACATAGCCTTATCCAAACCCATATAATTGGGAAAAGAAGGCTTGAAGTACGTTGAAGAGGTGCAAACATCTGGTTACAAAATAAGTTCATGAAATCTCCAATTGTGGGGGATTACAGGTGTATTATGATCATTAATTTAATATAACTAAGGAAGGATTGGTTCACCTGTATAAGAAAACCTTAAAAATTGATTTTAGGTTTGCACTCAAATGTAATTCCAATAAAGAAGGGGTACGTACATGTATATTATAAAATTACCTCAGTGCAAAGATTTGATGGTATAAACCATACAAAACCTCATTTTTATATACACTTTCACAGTGTAAGAACATTTATTAAAATGGAAACATCTAGAACATGGAAATACAGTTGCTATTAACAAAGTGTTAATCAATATTACAGGTGCTTGAAATTAATTAAAGTGGGTCAAGCTGTGCAAGTTAAAACATTGTTCCAAATGATTAAACCAGTTCAAGGCTGTTAAACAGAATACTGAAGGAACAATTATACTGATAAAAGATCAGCACCTGCACTAATGAGGTCATGGTCATGGGTTATCTTGATTACATTTAAATTGGAAGGTTATAAGAGTCAGCTGCAAATTAGTGCTGCAATTACAAACCTGGTGGAAGGCAAGGACCTGACCCATTACATAAAGTGTATGCTTAGGCATTAATAAAATATTCATAAATTACTATTCTGAATTTAGAAGTAATTCAGCACCATAAGAGGGGGAAAATTGTTCCATGATACAAATATGTCTCATTGTTGTAGACATGCTTTGTCCCTCCATTAGGTTAGGTAAAGAATAAATAAAGTTCCAAAAGAAGGAATACAGAAGTTTATAAGAATATGTATGCCTTTGTGAGAGGCTTATGCAAATATCAAATGATACGTTATCATTATTAAAGTAATGTAAAAAAGGTTCACAAGCTGCTTCAACTATAAGATTAACAGCTGTTGCAAACTGAAGCAAGTGTTACAAATGACGTACAGCTTCTGTGAATGTTTGGGTAAAGATAAAAATATTATCTATTTTTATAAGAATAATTGATACGTCTCTTGTTGGGACTGCGGACAATAATACCAGGTGAGCATAAATGGTTTGTCCTAAGAAATTTTCCAAACATTTTAATTAATTATTGAAGTATAAGGAGTTAGGGATTAAATATCGATTGTTTTATTATGGAAGTGTCAATGTCGTATCAAGATGAACAATACCACGACTATGGCATATGTTAAAACACACAAGATAAGTCAAATAACAATCATGGGATTATCTGAGTAAACAGATGTGGCATATTTTAAAGTTTAGTCCAGCTGTTTATGTCTAAGGAAGAGACAATGGTATCGGAGACAACAAATTTGGGAGGAAAACATATTGTCATTAATATGGATTACTTACGATTAATCTGGTTGCATACAGATTAAATCACCGATCTTTCGAATGTTTCTTGTGGGTAAACCAAGAACAGGGAAGGTGGATGCTTTTCTCCCAATTACATGAGGAAAAGATGTTCTTTTGTGTTCCTCATTTTGTTTGATAGGGCAGTGTCTGATGAAAATGTAGCAGGACACTGCCAGAGGCATTTTTGGTGGCCTAATACGGATCCTTCATGGTTTCATGAATATTGAGTGATGTTGAACTACTTGTGATGATTCATAGTTGCAGCAATTTATTGAAGTCTGAGGAAGGGTCTCGACCCGAGGCATTGCCTGTCTCTTTTCGCTCTTTGGATGCTGCTGCACCCGCTGGGATCTCCAGGTTTGTGTAACCCTGCAGTAATTTATTGTTGTACAAAAGCATCCATGACATGAAAATATGAATTTGACTATCTGCAGGTTGACCAGACCATTACAACAGCTGATGGTCAAAGAAGTCTATGAATGTTAACTAATATAACAACATATTAATAAAATAATTATGTATAAAAGAAGTGTTATGCCTGCAATTTGCAGAAATAAGTCTAAAAAACAATATTTTGTTACAAGAAATTGGAAGTCTGTGTATACAGTAAAGTCATTTTATCATATTAGATATATGTGAGTTCTTTGTGGATTGCATTTTTCTGAGTATCTAATTGATAGAGCCAATAATTGGGCTCAGAGTGTTACCGTCCTATTAACGGACAATATATTAACCAAGAAGTTATCAGGGGCATTCATAATATCCCGATATGGAAAGGGATATATATGTAGATATTAATATAAAAAAAAAATACATATATATATATATATATATATGTGTGTGTGTGTATATATATATATATATATTATATATATATATATATATATATATATATATATATATATATATATATATATATATATTCAGGATTATTTTTCTCCTGACTTTATATATATATATATATATATATATATATATATATATATATATATATATATATATAATCTGTCCAAAATTGTAAAAAATATAAAGTCAGGAGAAAAATAATCCTGAATTGCCTTAGGCAATGGACTCTAACTCTATCTATGATTCAAAAAAGTTAAACATTGAAAATAATAATGCTGATGACTTTAGTATCAATATAAGAGTTGAAACATTGCAAATGTTACGTTATAATTGCATGTGGATACAGATTGCATTATCATATATGTTTATGAATTTACCAAACAAAGCACACCAAGAGGAGCTGAAACCAAGGTAAACCTATAAGCATATCCTGTCGGCTTTAAGTTGTGTGTGTGTGTGTGTGTGTGTGAACATTGATGAAATATGTTGCAGTAGGTAAGAGTCTCTGTGGTAATGAGACTGCTTATTACACACAAAAACCACATTAGGTTCAGTAAAAACTGATGGTTCTAGAGGAATGTATTCTAGATGGTTAGAAATTGGATACACTCAGTGGAACTAGACACTGAAAAGTGGAAAATCACTCTGTTAATGAGGTAGATACATTCACAGGAATGGCACGGGATGAGCCACTCGTGCAAAGATGCAAGGCCGCAGGAGGGTGTAAATTAATGTTAAAGTAAAAAGGAACCAGTCATGGTGTCAGGTTTGGACACGCAGTGTTGGGTTCTCTATAATTGTTGCTTTGTCATGCCATCAAAATATATATATCAATTGGTATTTTGTGATAAACTTGCCTTTCAATGGGAAGGGCATTACTTTTATTCTTTATAAGGTGAAATAATTTATCACATAACTTGAGGCAATGTTTGGGGAAAAATGTGTTATTCGCTCGTTACTGTGTTAAATGAGCCGGACTGTCGTATGGAATAAATTCTACGACATGAAAAACACAGAAAGCTTCAAACTCTTCACGTAGTCACTCACGTGACTCCGAAGTAAAATAGTAAGATTAAACGAGAACTTACCAGTTCGAAGTTTGATCTTTATTTTATGAGGAGTAACGATGAGGGATTACGTGCCCTCCACTCCACACCCTCATAAAATAAGTGATCATCTGGTAGTTCTAAATCTATGATGAGCCTTACTACGGCTATTGTGTTCTGTGTTTTTCATGCCGCTGCTTTGAAGTATGCCGTTCCAGCGCCAGGCGGGCCTTCTTCACGTAATCCCTCATCGTTACTCCTCATAAAATAAAGATCAAACTTCGAACTGGTAAGTTCTCGTTTAATCTTACTATTTTAAGTATTTTAGAAAAAAATAACAAAAATTCTCCTCCAGAAGTTGTGTAACTTTATACAGGAAGCAAAGGAATGGGTTATGGTTGCTTCTCGGAGAAGACATTTATCACAAATAGGGGAGACATTGGGGAAGATCTTATTCAGTTTAGACTTTGAGTAATAAAGTCTATGCAGTATTTTAAATTGTATTAGCGAGTGCCTAACATTAAGAGAACAGTTGTGTATATATAGAAGGCTTTCCTCCCAACTATCTTTTAAAATTGTTAGGCCCAATTCATCTTCCCAAAGCTCGTCTAATTATTTCCAATGATGGAGTTTGTAAATTTAAAAGGGTATTATAAAGGTATGATATTAACTTATTTGACTTTCTATTCATGCATTTGTCTAATATGTCTGGAACCATATATTGACAGTCTTGTGTATGTGATTTCACATAGTCTCGTATTTGAAGATATCTAAAATATTGGCTAGCTTTCAAATGATATTTCGATAATTCTTGAAATGAGAGGAAAGTCCCCATCTCATAAAGGTCTCCCAGCTTTTTAATTCCTAAGCTTTCCCATTGCATAGATGCCATATCTAAAGTAGAGGTTTAAATGAGGGATTTTGATGATTGGTAAGAGAACAGATCCATTTCTCAATTTAAAGGTGGATTTCACCTGTTTCCAGATTCGTAAGGTGCTATGGATTATCGGATTCTTCTCATATGCTGATTTCTTCAGATTTATTGGAGAGAGAAGAATCATGCCTATGTTAAAAGGGAAACGATCTTCCCTCTCCATTTGTTAGCCAGTTTACCTGCTGGCATGTATCGTCCATCCAACAGATTACATTTTTAATATTCGTTGCCCAATAATAGTTAAAAAAATTAGGGAAAGCCAGTCCGCCAATTTCCTTAGGTTTACATAAATGTCGTTTATGAATTCTGTGAGTTTTGTAATCCAAAATAAAGTTTGTGATCACAGAGTTTTTTTTTTAATTTTAGGGAGAAAAATCGGTATTGATTAAAATAGGTATAGGATTTGTGGAAGGAAGATCATCTTTATGGCATTTATTCTACCTATAAGGGAAATCGGAAGCATTTTCCAAAATTGAATAAGGGCATTTAATTTGGTAATAATGGTGGAAAATTTGCTTGAAATAAAGAAGGGTATTTTCATGTCACGTAAACTCCAAGATGTTTAATTTTTTCCATAGCAATTCTAAAGGGAGCTTCCGGTGGCGCCATGAAATAACAAGGGCACAGCATCGAGCTCTGCTTCCGCTAAATCTTGAAAAAAAGTTGGTTTGGAATACGGGACCGATTTTAAAATACTCACCGGAGCTGTTTGACGTCACGTAAATGACGTCATCAGAAATCGCCGCGAAAAAACTGAAATTAACGGCAGTTTTAAATGAAAAAAGGGAAACCTCACCAGAAGCCTGCAAAATCTGCTGCAAGATCTGCTACAAGAGTTTACCTGAAAAAACTTGGTAAGACTCCTCAAACCCCTCAAACATCAGCTGAAAGCTCGGAAGTAGGAAGCCGAGTCCTCCTACAGAAATGACTTCAAAGGATGAACAGATGGAACAACTGTCAGTTACAGTTCAGCTTCAGTTACCCAAAACATTTCTAAAGTGATACGAGAGGGGAACGCCGCGCTGGACAAAAGTATCTCTGAAAAAATTAAACACGGTAATGAGAAATTGATGGTGAAAATTGATAACTTAAATAAACATGTTGAAGAGATTGAGGAGAATTTAAACAAAAAAATTAAGCGGGTTGAAAAAAGCTGTAATAAGAAGTTGGATACAATGCTCAAGAATACTGATTCAGCTATGGAAGAAATGTATAATACGATGGCCGAGATGTCTAAGGAGATAAAGAGACTAAGAAAGGAACAAGAAAGTACTGGGGGGCAACTTGCTAAAATGAAGGATAAATGTCTGGACTTGGAAGCGAGATCGAGGAGGCAGAATTTAAGAATAGTTGGAGTAAAAGAGGGAAGGGAGAGTGGACAAAAACCTCAGGACTTTGCTGCCAACTTACGTAAACAAGTACTCAAGCTGCCTGAAACCCCGAGAATAGACATGGCTCACTGGGTTCAACGTAAGGCTCAAGCAAACTTAGCTGCCCCCCAAGACAGATCATTGTGAAATGTTATGACATCTCTACCCTGGAAGAAATTATGAAATGGATTCCATATGGATCGAATTTAATGTTTGGAGAGGATAATATAAGATTCTTTCATGACTGTCCAGCTGAAATTGTGAAAAATAGGGATATGTTCACAAAGACACGAATGATATTGAAATACATTTCTGGAGTAAGATATGGAAAAGTATATCCTGCAAAGATGAGGATTACTTATATCTCTGTTGAACATGCCTTCACAGACCCAGAAGAAGCATTTAAATATGCACAAGGTATCGCAAAGGAGGCCGACTGATTATCAGGAGTCGGTCTCCCACAACAATACAGAGGAGAGGCGGCGAACAAAGGACTTTTTTAAATAAAAAAGACTGGTTAAGATGGCGGATTTCTAAATGAGGTGCTGTCTAGACACGTTATCTTTGGACTGTTAACTCAAGGTTGAACTTTATGTTTCACTCTGAACAAAGGACTTGGAAAACAAGAAAAACCGTGGTGGAAAAAAACGGTATTTGGGAATACGGAAGAACAATATTTACGGACTTGAAACAGAAATTTATGACTTAAGAAACATACAATTATATACTAACATAAAACATTTAACTAATAGAACTAATTCAATAACAATAACCCACTATTGTGTAATATTAAAGCACAGCTTAATAATAATTTATTTTTATCTCATGATGTTAATTAATTGCTAAGTATAAGAATAATGAGTTAAATATGATTGATAAGTATTAACAATATACTAACAAATGTTATGGATATAGTAGATTTAGTTTAAATTGTGTGTAAAGGTGGGGGGGGGAAGATTCAGATACTTGGACGTTATCCAAGTGTCTGAATCTGGTTAACCCCTTGGAACCTGCTGCTGTCTAATACAAAAGAATGAGACTTAATTGGGGAGTGAAATGTAATAATTCTCGGCATATCGACAGATATGGGCGTATAACTAACATTATTACTGTTATATTTAAGTATATACTTAATGTTGGAATTTGTTGGAAGATACATTAGTTAGATTTGAAATGCGTTGTATCTTATATATAGTTTATAATTTTGAAGCGGTCTGTCTTCCTTTTAATAATAATTGGTCAAGGGGGCAGAGCAAAATGTATAACAACAGCTGCGGAAGTCAACAAGAATTTTTCTACCACCTTTTGGTGGTTTAAAAAAAATTATAATATCCCTATTTTTAGATATTATAATATAACTTTTTGTTCTTTAATTATCTTTTCACCACTTTACACCTTGTGGTCTTTTCTAAGGTCTATTTTGAAGGGGAGATGCCAACAAAATTTAACAGCTGGGGATGACCACTCATCACCTAGAGTTCTGAGGTACTTGGTTGCACCATTTGACTTAAAGCTCTTGATTTACAATGCAAAACGAAAGAGAACTAGAGGAATCATGTTCTGTAGCTGGAATATAAGCGGCGCTAATGAACTAATTAAAAGGGGTACGATTTTTATCCAATTAAAAGCACTCAACAGTGACATAATCTTCTTACAAGAAACACATCTGAAACATCAAACACAGATAATATTGAAGACAAATTGGATTGGGCAAACATACTATTCATTTCTAAATCTAGAGGCACGGCTATTATTATTCGTAAAGGTATACCATTCAAATTCAAGAATATCATAGCAGGTAAAGAGGGGAGGTACCTCATAGTTACGGGAGAAATTCATTCTACTCCACTTACTTTGATAAATATTTACGCTCCCAACTTTGATAACCCCCAATTCTTTAGTAAAATTCTGGATATAATTTCAGAATTTAACTATCAAAATGTGATAATAGGGGGAGGTTTCAATTGCGTTCTGGATCCATAGCTGGATAAATCAGCAAAAGAAAAAAGGATTAACATAAAATCTAAAACTAGTGAACTAAATACATACATAAAAAACACAAACATAACAGATGTATGGATAATCGCTAATCCAGTAGGTAGGGAATACTCATTTTATTCAACGGTACATAAAACATATTCGCGTATTGATTATTTTTTAGTGGACATGAAATTAATTGCCTATACATATAACTCTAAATATCATAATAGTATTATTTCTGATCACTCCCCGTTAACTTTTTTGTTTAATTAGAAGGAATGTCTGATAAAAAATCGTTTTGGAGTTTTAACCACCAAATCTTAAACAACTCACAAGGTTATACATATTTAAAACAGCAGATGATATTCTTCTTTGAGACAGATGATACACCAGATATTTCGCCCTCCTTATTATGGGAAACTTTTAAGGCATTTATTAGAGGAACTATAATTTCATATCAAGCTTTCCAAAATAAAAAGAACAACACTGAACAATTGCAGTTAGAACAAGAAATTAGACAATTAGATTTAGAAAATGCCAAAGAACCAACCATAGATAAACATAATAAGATAACAATATTAAAATATAAATTAAATAATTTTTTATCGGAAAGAATAATAAGATTATTTCAAATTACAAAACAAGAAAGTTTCGAATTTGGTGATAAACCACATAAACTCTTAGCACGTTAACTGAAAAAACGGGGAAAATAAAATACAATCACTAAAATTAAATCAGATAAAGGTGAATTACTAACATTACCTAAAGACATTAATAAAAGATTTGCTCAATTTTACCAAAATCTATATACATCTAAAACTTCTGCAAATAATACTAAAATTACAAACTTCTTAGACAATTGTAATCTTCCAAAACTCAATATGTTTGAACAAGAGGAATTAGGAGCTCAGATTACACTTAAGGAAATAGAAGAAACAATAAATTCATTGAAGAATGGTAAAACGCCAAGACTAGATTACTTTAGTAATGAATTCTATAAAAGATTCTACGAGATAATTTCTCCATGCATACAAAATTTATATATACATGCCTTTAAAGAAAATATACTACCAGAAACTCTAACCGTCAACTATTACACTTATACCTAAAAAGGATAAAGATCTAGAAGACCCAGGCTCATATAGAGCGATAGCACTCCAAAATACAGATCAAAAAATATTAGCAAAGACCCTAGCGAGAAGATTGAGTAAATATGTTAGCAAACTAATAAACCCAAACCAAACGGGGTTTATACCCAAGAGATACTCATTCAACAATTTGAGACGGTTGTTTAATATAATGTACTCACATAAAACTGAAGAAGAAGTCTTAGCAATTATTTCATTGGATGCAGAAAAAGCTTTTGATCAAGTACTATGGCAATATTTATTCAAAGTATTGCAAACATTTAATATGGGAGATAATTATATCTCATGGGTAAAATGATTATACGATAAGCCAACGGCTAGAATAATGACTAATAATATATCATCCCCAAAATTCCAATTATCAAGGGGCAATAGACAGGGGTGTGCATTATCACCCCTGCTATTTGCACTAGTGATAGAGCCTTAGCAGAAAGTATAAGAAGTAATCCGAATATTCAAGGATATAATACCAAACACTCAAATAATTAACATTCAAATAATAAAATTTAATTATATGAAGATGACATATTATTATGTATTACAAATTCGCAAATCAGCACATCAAATATACTAAATTTAATAGTGGAATTTGGTTCTTTTTCAGGATATAAAATAAACTGGAACAAAAACAAAATTATGACGATAAAACCTCAAGAGCCGACACATCTGTTGAAATTCCCTTTCAGAAATGCAACAGAAAAATTCAAGTATTTGAGTATCCAAATTACTAGGAAATATAAATTATTACTCAACGCAAACTATATGCCTTTATTAACTAAATTAAATGGGTTGAGTAAATTCTGGAAAACACTGCCGAAGTCCTTAATGGGCAGAATAAATGATATAAAAATGATCTTTTTACCACAAATACTGTACCTATTTCAATCAATACCAATATATTTACCCAAAAAAATCATTAAAAAACTAGACTCTGATATTACAAACTTCATATGGGACTATAAATCACATAGAATTCAAAGAAAACATTTGTGTAAATCAAAAGAATCAGGGGGACTGACACTCCCTAATTTGTTGTACTACTATTGGGCAGTGAATATTAAAAATATAATTTATTGGTTGGACATTTGTGCCCAACAAGTAGATTGGACAAGAATGGAGAAAGAGGATTGTTCCCCTTATAATATAGGAGCGATTCTTCTTTCCCCAATGAAACTGAACAATATAATATATAAGAAGAATCCAATTATTCACAGTATAATACGAATTTGGAAACAAATAAAATTAACTTTAAAATTAAGAAATTTATCGCTTCTTTCCCCAGTAGCTAACAATCCCTCATTCAAACCACCTATTATTGATAAAACGTTTATCCATTGGGAAAGAATAGGAATTAAAATGATGGGAGATATGTATGAAATGGGAAAACTTTTATCATTCCAACAATTACAACTAAAATATAATCTGAAAAGTAACCAATATTTCAAATATCTTCAAATTCAAGATTATTTGAAAAAAATATATACAATGATATCAAACTCTGACCTCAGATATATTAGAAGAAGGAATGAATAGAAAGGCAGAATCAAGCAATTTAATATCATATTTATATAATATAATTTTAAATATAGAAACACCAATGACAAAGGCAATTAGAAGGGATTGGGAACAAGAATTATTGATAAACATTCCGAATGACAGGGGAAAAAAATCTATTATATGTACATAAATGTTTGATTAATGCAAGGCATAACCTATTTAAATTAAACATTTTACACAGATTATGTTACTCGAAAACCAAATTGAATAAAATATTTCCAAATGTCTCCCTCATTTGTGATAAATGTCTAACTCAAAATGCCACTATAGCACATTCCTTTGTCTCTTGTACAACACTTCATAAATTTTGCAATGAAATCTTTGGAACTGTTATAAAACTATTCAACACAAAATTCAACCCCAATACAGAACTGATTATCTTTGGATCAATGGAAGAGGGACGTAAATTAACTACGTTCCAAGAAGCTCTCTTTAATTATGGTTTAATAACAGAATAAAAACATGCTCAAATTCTGGAAAAACGCAACCGCACCAACGTTCAAAATGTGGATCTCAAATATGTCGGAAACGCTACATCTTGAAAAAATGAGATTCCTCCTACTAGGCAAAGTAGACCAATTCTTAAAGATTTGGTCTCCTTTTATCGACTTCTTACATAATCTGAGAAATTAAATGGTTCAGAACCGGGTGACGGATGGGTAAAGATACGAAATAGGTATTTCTCTCTTAATTTATTTTCTTTCTACTTTCTCTTTTTCTTTCAATCTCCTTAGCTTCTTATCTCTGCTCTCTGTCTCTTTCGCTATCTGTTTCTACTCGCTTGTCTATCTATCTCGACACACTTTTTTTCCCTTTTTCTTTCACTGCTCTGTTATTATTAAATTAAAAATAAGAAGTTGTAGAAGAATGATAATGTGTATGTATGCATTAGGTACTTAGGTACCACACTACTGTACTACTTCTATCAAAAATTAAAAAAATAAATATATAAATTTAAAAAAAGCAATTCTAAAGGAAATTTTTGAAATTGTGTCGGGTGTTGAGGTTTTATTGACATAATTTCACTTTTGTTCCAGTTTATTCTATACCCTGAAAAGGAACCAAATTCTTCTATAAGATTTAGTATGTTTGAAATACTAAATTGGGAGTTGGTAATATATAATAGTACGTTGTCTGCGTACAGCGATATCTTATTATTAGAATATTTAGTATTATAGCCATGGATTTTCCGATGTACTCTTATACTTTCAGCTAAGGGTTCGATTGCAAGGGCAAATAACAGAGGTGATAATGCACACCCTTGTCTATTGCCTCTGGATAATTGAAATTTAGATGAGAGTGTTTGATTAGTCAGTACTCTGGCAGTCGGCTTGTTATATAACAACTTTATCCATGAAATAAAATGTTCCCCTAGTTGAAATGTTTGCAATACTGTGAAAATATATTTCCAAACTACTTGGTCAAATGCTTTTTCTGCATATAAGAAATGATTGATAAGTCTTATTTTATTGTTCGTGGTGGTCGATTAGGAAAAGGGGAGGTGCAGCGAGACCTGGGTGTCATGGTACACCACTCATTGAAAGTAGGCATGCAGGTGCAGCAGGCAGTGAAAAAAGCGAATGGTATGTTAGCTTTCATAGCAAAAGGATTTGAGTATAGGAGCAGGGAGGTTCTACTTCAGTTGTACAGGGTCTTGGTGAGACCACACCTGGAGTATTGCGTACAGTTTTGCTCTCCAAATCTGAGGAAGGACATTATTGCCATAGAGGGAGCACAGGGAAGGTTCACCAGACTGATTCCTGGGATGTCTGGACTGTCTTATGAAGAAAGACTGGATACACTCGGTTTATACTCGCTAGAATTTAGGAGATTCAGTGGGGATCTTATAGAAACTTACAAAATTCTTAAGGAGTTGGACAGGCTAGATGCAGGAAGATTGTTCCTGATGTTGGGGAAGTCCAGGACAAGGGGTCACAGCCTAAGGATAAGGGGGAAATCCTTTAAGACCGAGATGAGAAAGACTTTTTTCACACAGAGAGTAGTGAGTCTCTGGAACGCTCTGCCACAGAGGGTAGTTGAGGCCAGTTCATTGGCTATATTTAAGAGGGAGTTAGATGTGGCCCTTGTGGCTAAGGGTATCAGAGAGTATGGAGAGAAGGCAGGTATGGAATACTGAGTTGGATGATCAGCCATGATCATATTGAATGGCGGTGCAGGCTCGAAGGGCCAAATGGCCTACTCCTGCACCTAATTTCTATGTTTCTATGTTTCTATGTTCTATGTGAGTACAATATATTAAACAGGCATCTCCAGTTGAATGAGTGTCTCTTGGGTATAAACCCAGTTTGATCAGGGTATATTAATTTACTTACTTAGTCTTCTTGCCAGGGTTTTAGCTAATATTTTCTGGTCTGTATTTAGCTATGATCCTGGCTCATCGAGATCTTTATCTTTTTTGGGTATCAGTGTAATCGTTGATTCGGCTAAAGTTTGTGGTAGTGTCTGTTCTTTAAGTGCATGTGTATAAAGGGCTTGTAAGCGAGGGGGGATTAATTCATGAATGTTTTAATAAAATTCATTACTAGACCTATCTGGGCCTGGCATTTTACCATTATTCAGTGATTTAATAGTCTCTTCAATGTCTTTTATTGTGATCTGCGCTCTTAATTCTTCACGTTCCGCCGCGTTAAGTGGCGGAAGATTGCAATTGTCAAGGAAGTTTTTAATTTTCATTGTTTCTACTGAAGTTTTAGATGTGTATAAATTTTCATAGTATTATAAAAATCTTTCATTGATATCTTTAGGGAGTGTAAGCAGCTCACCTTTTTCTAATCTAATTTTTTGAATAGTATGAACTTTTTCCATTTTTCTCAACTGGCATGCCAGATGTTTGTGCAGTTTGTCACCAAATTCAAAGTTTTTTTTGCTTAGTAATTTGAAATAGATGGATAACTCTTGCAGAGAGAATTTGATTTAACTTGAATTTTAATTCTGCTATCTTATTGTGTTTATCAATAGAAGGATCGATAGAGTTTTCTGAATCAAGCTGTCTAATCTGTTCTTCTAATTCCAATTGTTCCATCCTATTCTTTTTATTTCGATACGCTTGATATGAGATAATAGAACTTCTAATAAAGGCCTTAAAAGATTCCCACAATAACGAGGCAGAAATACCTGGTGTGTCATTTGTCTCATAAAACAATTCCATCTGGTGCTTCAGATATTCACAGTAAGCTGGGTCAGTTAATATTTGAGGATCAAATCTCCAGAACATTTTTTTATTGTACATTCCTTCTAATTTTAAGGAGAAATTTAGAGGACAATGATCGGAAATAATATTATTATGATATTTGGGATTTGTCGTAAAAGGTATTAGTTTTGTGTTCACCAGAAAGTAATCAATACATGTGTACGTTTTGTGCATGGCTGAATAAAAATAATATTCTCTTGCAGATGGATTCGCAAACCTCCAAACCTCCATACGTCGGTTATATTTGTATTTTTTATATATGTGTTTAGGAGTTCGCTAGATTTTGATTTTGTATTATATCTCCTTTGTTGTGAGGATTTATCCAGATATTGGTCCAGAACACAATAGAAGTCTCCTCCAATTATCAGATTTTGCTGGGTGGAATCTGAGATTGTATTAATTATTTTACCTTTGTGTTTGAATGGTATGCCTTTATGAATTATGATGGCAGTACCTCTTGCTTTAGAAAGAAAAGTAGAATGATATATTTGGCCAATCCAGTTAGCCTTCAGCCTGTTATCAGCTCCATCCTTGCGGTGCGTCACCTGTAAAAATATTACATCAGCATTAATTGATTTTAAATGGGCTAAGACCGTGCCCCTTTTAATTGGCTCATTAACACCCCTAATGTTCCACCTACAAAATGTAATTCTTCCAATTTTCTTCAAAGGATCATCTTGCATTAAAGCTTACATGGTTTCCCTTGTTTCAGATGGAGTAACACAATATTTAAAATAAAACTTTTGGTTGCTGGGTGGGTGAGCCCAATTCCAGAGCCCTGCAGGTATCTCCCACGAAAAAGTGCCTAAAGAAGAATGGATAGAGAGTGTGACGGATAAACTAAATAATAAAAATAAACATCCAAAATCACAGCATATAGGGATACTGTGCATGTGACCCACCCCCTGGTGGGATATTTCTTGTAAACTATCGTAGATATTGATTTTAGTTAGCTCCGCCCCTTGCAGAATCATACTATAGAAAAGGGACTGAGCGACATATAGTGTAGCAAAGAAAAATCAGAGAAAGAACTTTTATTGACTATGGTTTAGTAATTGGGAAGAAATTAATATTAAAATTTTGGAAAGGCCCTACATCCCCAACAATTAAAATGTGGAATATAGAAATGTCGGAGACACTCCATTTGGAGAGATTGAGGCTTGTCCTTATGGATAGGCTAGATCTCTTCAGACGGATTTGGTCTCCATATATTGAATATTTACAGGGTCATAATAGTTCGGCGCGAGGACCTGACTGAAACCTGGATACCCGATTGGATGAAGAAACATATATATTAATTCATGAACATATCTATAAAGACGGATCAATGACGAATACTTTATTCTCCATCAAACCTTTTATTTTTACTCTTTACTACCTTCCTTTTTTTATAAATTTTTCTATTTTCCTATATCTATATAAAAAATTAAAAAAAATGTAGAAACACATTACTTTAATCTTTTGATATTAGTACGAATATAAATATTATTAGATTTATGAGAATATTATTAATATTATTAGTACTTTTAGTTTTATATACCTTTAATTATATAAAATTACGTATTCTTTATTACGTATAATTATCGTTAATATTAGGAAGAAAAAATGGAAATTTTATAAGTTTTATTAACTTTTTGTATCAATATTATTACTAAATTTGGCCTTATACCTAAAAAATTAGAGATAAAATGAAAAACTTACTAATAGTATAATGCTATATTATAAATGTATTATTAGTATTATGTACTTTTAATCATATAAAATATATAACTTTGGAAGTTATAATTAAGGATAATACAGTATAAATAATATTGATATTATTATTAATATAATATTAATAGTATGAATTAATTACTAAGACTATGTACTATTACTGTAGAAATGTAATATGTTATTTTGTTTCTATAATAAAAAAAATTAAAAAAAAAAAAAAAAAAAAAATGATGAAAAAGACTAAATCCCCCTTCCAATAACATTCTGTAATTCTCCCAGTCTTTAATTTATTTTTACCATAGCCAGTTTTCAGGCTTGCTCTTGCTCTTGTTCCATAATAAAGGTAAGTCTTTCTTCTTTAGATTCTTGAGAAGTTTCCTCACCTTCCTCTTGTAGAGTTTGCCCATGAGTTCTAGCTCTTCTCGGAGGTGGTGCTGGAAGGTTTCTTTTGTGGACCAGTTTTTTCATTTAAAATACAGGTATCAGGTCGATTTCTGATGACGTCACTTACGTGACAACGGGCATCTGCCGGTGTTTTTCTTCAGTCCATTTTTTATTTTCGGGTGTTTTTATGCATTTTTCGGAGCGGAGCTAAATGGCGCGCTTCTTAGCACTCCATAGCGCCACCCTATTGTGGTTATTTATGTATTGAAATTTTCTTCATTATATATTATCTGTGTATTGTGCTTACAGACCTGTTCTGCTGCTGCAAGTAGGAATTCCAATATCTCATTGTCAGTATACATGACAATTAAACACTCTTGATTCTTGTCTATTGAGCTGGGGGGCTGAATGCGACTCACACCCAACCACCAGCATTTTATATCAATCATGGCAGTCCCACCAATTTAAAAGAAACAGCAACATGATTTTTAAAAATAAGCACAGGTTGGCTTTTCGTATTTTTATTTTAGTATTTCTTTTTTTGCTAAAGGATTTAATGGTAAGTTAAGGTATTTTATGTAAATTATTTTTTGTTATTAATTATTTAAGACATTTCATACTATTTTCAAGTGTCTCCAGCTATTAGGCATTTAAAAGCAGCTCGGAAGGACCTTGACAGCGGCATTCATTCAAGAGCCATAAGAAGGCTCCCGGAGGAGAGACTTCCAGATCTGTCACCTGAGGAATAATCACAGCCCACTGCCACTCAAGGAACAACCCGTGATGACCAGGGCTGGTGGCTGATGATCCCACAGAGGCACAGATGCAAAGGAAAGATGTAGGGAAAGCATACAGGGTGAGTGCAGGTGATTGTCCAGACTGAGCACCACTTGCTCCATTATAATTGTGATTTCTGAAGTGATTCATGGATAAGAAGCATAAACCCCCAAGACACTAAAACACATGTAGAGTTTGAGCACTTGAAGCATATGCTACAACAAATGCGTTCAACGTCTTGGGTGATATATTGGGGTATATAGACAAATTATATTAATAATATATTATGACTGATTAGAAAGAGTCATTAAAAATGTAAAGGCTATTAAATTCAATGGGGGAAAGGCAGGAATGGGGTACTGAATGTGGATGATCAGCCATGATTACAGTAAATGGCAGTGCTGGTCAAGGGGCCAAATGGCCTACTCCTGTGCCTATTGTCAATTGTCTATTGACTTTAGTGGTTTAATTGAGTCTTCTTGCACCTCTCTTCATCTAAAGATAGCAGCATAATCAACCTTGCTTCAAATGTATCTAAGACAAACACAAAATGCTGGAGTAACTCAGCAGGTCAGGCTGCATCGCTGGCGAAAAAATTTAGATGACGTTTTGGTCTGACTGAATGTACAGACTTCAATTGTATCTATGCTGTTTTCCCAACTATAGCTTATTGATTGAGGAACTGTTTTTTGTTCTAATGCAAAGGGATATCTGTTCAATGAAGAAGAAACTAATCCTAAATGTACCAAATTGTCTCGGTTATGCAAAGCTAACAAGATGGTTAGAATGTGGACATTTTTGTGCATGGGGTGGGTTGAATTTTCTTATTGTTTCTATGGCAATTTCAGTAGAACAATAGCATTGTGAGGAAAGGAGTACAGAATCAATTTCCACCTTACAACCATAGTTCCAGTTCTGATAATAGGTCATCAACTTGCAACATTAACTCTGTTTCACACTCCACAGATTCCACTGGCTTGTCTAGTATATTCAGCATTTTACTTTTTATGTTTCAAATGTTCAGTGTCTGCAATATTTTGCATGTAGAAGTAATTTTAAGTAATTAGATAAATCTGCTATTTTGGAAGTAGTTGTACCCTTACAGGAATTTCTCTCATTATCTCTGCTAGTCATTACTAGAAAAGTCAAACAACGAAGGTAAATGATTGGCTGAAGAGATAGAGTCCAGAGTCATACAGTGCAGAAACAGGCCCTTTGGCCCAATTTACCCACACCGAGTTATCACACCAAACAGTGAAACAACCATAATATGAGTGGCAAGCCAACAAAATAGACAACACTCTTCACTTTCATGTTCAAGACAGTTTGACACATTTATAAAAACAAGAGATCTTTTTAAGGACATGTTACAGTGTGTTGGTCCAAGTAAAATACAGCAGTAATCTACCTCGTGTGATCAGATCAGGGAGAGCAGGTGCTGCTGCTGTTGGAATGGTAAGGTGAGTGGGGATCTGGGGTGGAGCGGTTAATGGATGGTCGGAAACGGTTTAGATAAGAAATCTACAATTAAGTTCAAAAATCTATTGTGGGATTTTCAATGACAGAAACTGCCATTGTTGGGAAAGGGGAGAATTAAAACCAGAAGCCAAAAACAAATGAGAAACCAGAGAGTCGAAGCAAACAAAGCAAATGTTGGTAGGAAACAAACAGTAATCGGGAAAGTAATTAAAATAAATGGAAGAGGTAATGAAAAAATCTACGTTGGTCAAAAAAATATTAAGTCATGATTGGATAATAAAACATTGAATACATAATGTACTTAAAACACAATTAGAGAATTTGAAACATTAACAATGACTTGGGGTATTAAATAGTAGCTTCAAATGATAATAGAATGGAAGAGTGTTCTGGGTACTGAAAAATCCTAATTGAATATAAATGAGGAAAAACATTACTGTGAGTTTTAATTCCCTCCACTTGGAACTGTAATGCTCTCACTTCTCACTCAGGTTTGTTTATTGTCATACACTCTAGGGTATAATGACATTCCTTGTTTCTATGAGTAAACAGTATGCATATAGCTACGATAAATGCGATAATAAATACGAACAATAAGTGCAAAACAGCAGTACGTGAAAAGATTGTAGTGCAATCCAAAGTAGTGACAAAAAAAAGTACAGGAGGTGATGAAGGTGATCAATGAGGATATATAGCAGGGGATGTTGCTTACATGAATTTTAGTAAAGCATATGATAAAATCTTAAAGGATGCAGGAAAAATGTTCCCAATATTGGGGGAGTCCAGAACCTGGGATTACAGTTTAAAAGGAAGGGATACGCCATTTAGGACTAAGATGAGGAACACTTTTTCACCTAGACAGTTGTGAATCTGCCACAGAAGGCATAGAAAGCCAATTCACTGGATGTTTTCAAGAGAGAGTAAGATTTAGCTCTAAGGGCTAAAGGAATCAAGGGTTATGGGGAAAAAGTAGGAAGGGGGTACTGATTTTAGATGATCTTCCATGATCATATTGAATGGCGGTGCTGGCTCGATGGGCCGAATGGCTTACAACTGCACCTATCTCTATATTACTAAAAGTCTGATCTTGACTGCTTTTGGCCCACTGTACTGTGATTTCCGAGAGAACGCCGCCACCTACAACCGTCATTTTTGGCCACCTCACTCAGAGCCCCCCTCCGCCTTGCAGGACCACAGGATTTTTCCCGTTGATGTTCTCTCTGCTCCCTCCACTGGCGGCAGGGGGGAAGGGGGATGGACTATAAAATCCGGAAGTGTAGTGCCTCAGTCTCTGCCAGACCCAGGAAGTGAGAGGGTCATGGCTCTCTGAGCTGTGAATAATACTGGACGTACGACTACTCCACGGTGAGTCCCTTTGATGTGGCAGCTGCCCAAATGTTTACCTTCTTTTTAAAAAGTTTGTGTTCACAAAATGGATTTTGGTTGTGGGGTGGCTGCAACCCAATTGTTTGCCTCATCTTTTTAAAGAGTTTGTGCTCACAAAATGGATTTTCGTTGTCAGGTGTCTACAGCCCAATTCTTTGCCTCTTGGGGTTAAAGACCATCACTCCCTGAAAGTAGCAACATAAATAAATAGGGTGGCAAAGAAGACATGTGACATGCTTGCCTTCTTTTGTTGGTTATTTTGTCAGCCCAACTATTGCTCTGGCCATGGAGTCCTGGCAACATGCTCGTAAATCTTCTCTACACCCTTTCCAGTTTGACAACATATTTTCTATAATATGGGGACCAAAACAGAACACAATACTCAAAATGTGGCCTCATCAATGTATTCTACTACTGCAACATGACCTCCTAACTTCCCTACTCAATACCTGGACTGAAGGCCAATGTGCCAAAAGCTGTTTTAACCACCCTAACTACCTATGATGCCTCTTTCAAGGAACTACATACCTGCACTCCTAGATCCCTCTGCTCTACAACATTCCCCAGACCCCTACTACTGACTATGTAGGTCCTTCCCTTATTAGACTTTGCAAAATGCAACATCTCGTTTTTACCTCTATTAAATTCCATCAACCATTCATCATCCTGGCCAACTGATGAAGACCCAGCTACAATTTTTTGTCAACCATCTTCATTTTCTACAATACCGCCCATGTTAGTGTATCTGCAGACAAGCTAGTCATGTAATTATTTACTGACATATTTGAGAAAGGAAATAGACCAGATTTCTGCAGTGGATTTAAACAGAGATTTAGACAAATAATGGACTGTTAATCATAGTGTACTTAAAAGCTGAATTGACAATAAACTTATTAATTTATGTACTATTGTAATAGACATTGGTAAGGGAAAACAGAAACATACCCTTTACGTTGGAAAATGTGCAACAAAGATTTACAAGGATAGTGTCATGACTCGAGGCCTGAGCTATATGAAGAGATTGGAAAGGGTAAAACTATTCATTGGTGCGTAGGAGGCTGAGGAAAGGCCTTATAGAGTTGGATAAGATCATGAGAGTAATAGTTAGGGTGAATGAACAGTCATATTCCCAAGGTAAGGGAATCAAAAAAATTAAGGTGAGAGGAGAAAGATTTAATAGGAACACGTGGGCACAATTTTTCACACAAACGTTGGTGGGTATTTGGAATGAACTATCAGAGGAAGTAGTTGAGGCAGGTAATATATCAACATTTAAGATACAATTAGACAGATTCAGTATATAGATAGGAAAGGTTTAAATAGGCATGAGGCAACTGCAACAAATGACTAACTTGGACAAGCTGGGCTGAAGGGCTTGTTTCTGCACTGTATTACTCTATGACTGAAAAAAAAGGTCCACAATCTGGAGCACATAATGGAAACATAATAGTGATAGATCTAAAGGGTGTGAGAAGTTTTGGGCAGGGCATCAGATTTCAAAATAGTGTTTTGAAACTGGTACTAGAGATTATGCAAACTCAATCTGCATTGGATGCAATTTGTACTTAAAATTTAGCAAATTCTTAACCAATTGTGCTGGAAAATATACTGTGATCTTATGGACTATTAATCTGATGGACCATTAATGGCTAATGCCATGTTGGCCTTCATAACAAGAGAAGTTGAATATAGGAGCAAATATGTCCTTCTGCAGTTGTACAGGGCCCTGGTGAGACCACACCTGAGTATTGTGTGCAGTTTTGGTCCTCTAATTTGAGGAAGGACATTCTTGCTATTGAGCGAGTGCAGTGTAGGTTCACAAGGTTAATTCACGGTCATATGTCACGGTGTCACATATGTTGATAGAATGGAGTGGCTGGGCTTGTATACTCTAGAATTTAGAAGGATGAGAGTGGATCTTATTGAAACATAGAAGATTATTAAAGGATTGGACATGCTAGAGGCAGGAAACATGTTGGGGGAATCCAAACCAGGGGCCACAGTTTAATAATTAGGGGTAGGCCATTTAGAATGGAGATGAGGAAAAACATTTTCACCCAGAGATTTGTGAATCTATGGAATTCTCTGCCTCAGAAGGCAGTGGAGGCCAATTCTCTGGATGCTTTCAAGAGAGAGTTAGATAGATCTCTTAAAGGTAGCGGAGTCAGGGGATATGGCGAGAAGGCAGGAACAGGGCACTGATTGTGGATGATCAGCCATGATCATATTGAATGGTGGTGCTGGCTCGAAGGGCCAAATGGCCTACTCCTACACCTATTGTCTATTGTCCATTATCTATAAAAAGCACTGGGTGAATATTGTGTAAAGGAATTTTCAAGAGGCATCGAATAAACTAACTCACTGGATACACAACGGAACAAAAAAGTTTTTAAACGGGCATGACAGCATCAGACATCAGACAATTGATTAATGGAAAGAATAATAATAAATTAATCAAGAAATTATGAGCTATGGAGATAGCGTTATCCTTACAGGCCTAAGTAATGAACCTGTACTTTTTTCAACAAAAGTATATCACTTCGATTTAGATATGACAGAATAGCAAAAGTTAAAAATTATACAAACATAAGTGATTTCAAGGAAGTAAATAGACATGGAATTGATAGATGAGGAGACATGAATTAATTGCAAAATAGGATGGAAACAGGCCCTTTGGCTCTGAGTGAAACCCTGTTTCCATCCTATTTTGCAATTTAATTCATGTCTTGAAGAAGGGTCTCGACCCGAAACGTCGCCTATCTCCTTCGCTCCTTAGATGCTGCTGCACCCGCTGAGTTTCTCCAGCTTTTTGTGTACCCTCAATTCTCCAGCATCTGCAGTTCCTTCTTTAACACATCATTTCATGAGAGAGAGTTGGGCATGGGCACGTAATCACCAATGTAACTCCTCATAAAATCAAGATCAAACTTCAAACTGGTAAGTTCTTGTTTAATCTTACTATTTTACTTCGGAGTCACGTGAGTGATTCTGTGAAGAGTTCAAAGTTTTGTGATTTCATGCCGCAGATTACAAACTCGGCATCCCACTGATTGACTCGAAGAGAAATAATGCATTAGTAGTAACATTGCATTCAATGTAGTAATAGGGTTTATTTAATAATATAAACAAACAATAGTTTTTCTTTAATACCAGGGCATTTAAACAGAACTTAAAATGGCATTAGCAAACAGCCCTGGATCAACAATCGGGCAATGATAAAAATTCTGAAACATCAGCTCATTTGCCCATCCAGCGGCCGCCATAATATGGTCAATGGGCACATCCTTCGCTTCGGCCGCCGAAGTAACTGCTGCCCTAGTGGAATGAGATGTAAACACATCTGTGTTAATACCTGCATCAATCAAAACTTGTTTCAGCCACCTGGAGATAGTGTTAACTGACACTCTTTTATGTGGATTTTTATAACTGATAAACAATCCTTTCTCCATATTACGTAAATTCTCTGTCACTGCAATGTATTTCATCAAATGTATTTGTACTGATAAAGCTGGATCCGTAGGATACGCCGCAAATATTATTTTAAAACCTGTGACACCTGGCCTGCTCTGTTTGAGGAGGTCGTAAATGTAAAATGTAACATTGTCCACAACAGTTCCCATTCTGTCTAACTGTAATTTTTGTAACGTCTGTACCCTTTGTGCTGAAACCAACGCCATAAGCATGGCTAATTTTATGGTAATTTTGGTCAACGTCAAAGATGATAAAGGAAATCACTCACGTATTTGCTTAAGGACTATACTTACGTCCCAAATAGCCATATATCTAGGTATGGGAGGTCTGGAATTAAAAATGCCTTTCATAAATCGAACCACAAGAGGGTGAGATCCAATTGCATGATTGTCTGATATCACCACTAAATATAATGACAAAGCACTTCTTGCTGTATTGATTGCACTATAATTTAGTCCTTCATCATAGTAAAGCTTTGACAAAAATTGCAAAACATGTGAAATACGTGCTGTACAATAATCAATATCATTTTGTACACAGTAAACTTCCCATTTCTTTACATAACAAAAATACTGCTTTTGAGTACTTGATCTCCAGGATGCAGTAAGCATGTCGACAGTTCGACCTGACAATCCTTGTCCCAGATATGGCCTTCGTAGAATCTACAAATTAACAAATCAATACGGTCATACAACGGATGACATTCGCCAGTCACTGGATTCACCAGTAAATTCCTTTGTTTAGGAACAGCCATCAAAGGTTGTGTCATCAGCTGTTGGATCAAAGGATACCATGGCTGAGTAGGCCAGTCGGGTATTACCAGTACCCCTGAAGCATTGTCCTGCTTGATTTTAAGCAGACATCGATTTATGAGACAGAAAGGTGGAAATGCAAAAATATACATACCACCCCAATTCAGCGAGAAAGCGTCAAGCGCTACTGCCCCAGGATCTGGTTCCAATGACACATATTTGGGAAGCTGGTGGTTTAGTCTAGATGCGAACAAGTCGACATCTGGTGTTCCATATTTGGCAATGATGTCTTTGAATAGATAGTGATTCAGCATCCATTCTATGGTGTCATGGAATTTCCGTGACCTGGTGTCTGCCACTGTATTACGTTTTCCTGGCAGATAAATAGCTGAGAGCCAAATGTGTTTATCAATGCACCAGATCCAGATTTGGTTTACCTGTCTGTCACAAGATACCGACTTGATACCACCCATGTGATTGACATATGCCACTGCCGTGGTGTTATCGATCTGGAGCTGAACATGCAGACTGTTTTTGTTAGAACAATAAGCTTTGACCCATGAAATACTCCTAAAAGCTCTAAATGGTTAATTCCCCGTCTGCAGAAGCCCAGCTTCTTCTGAACTCCATCTTCCCCCACAACTTGAATTTGTGTCTGTGGCACCCCATCCAAGTGCACTTACATCAGTCTGCAAAACCATGGAAGGTTGTTCCAGCTCTATCATGCTAAAACTACTGGAGACATGTTGAATCCACCATAAAATATCAGTAATTGCTTCAGCTGATAACTGCATGGGAATATCATAATGCCCAATTTGTACCTTAAGTGCCTGTTCTTTTGCTCTTTGGAATTGCTGATAATGCAAAGGCCCAAATTGGACTGCTGGAAAGGCTGCAACCATTTTCCCCAGAAGTTTTGCAATTTGCCTAATTGAAGGTTTACACTTGTTTAAAAGTGTTACATAATCCTCAATTAGCTCTGTACTTTTTCCAATTGGCAAGGTAATTACCATTTTGATAGAGTTAATTGAAAACCCCAAATAATTAATTGTGGTATTTGACGTAGGTTTGGATTTTCCCAAATTAATGACAAACCTCAGTTTTTCAAATGTGGATTTGACAACTGCAACTAATATTTCGGCTAAAGCTTTTGTTTGTCCAATTATTAAAATATCATCCAAATAGGCCATAATCACATGGCCCTGACCTCTAAGCAACCCCAAAATTGGATTTAACAATTTGGTGAATACTCTAGGGGCTGAGGTCAATCCGTTTGGCATTGCTTTATACTGCCATAATTGATTCATTCAATTAAATTTAAAATACCTTCTATGCTCGCAATGAACAGGCACTGAATAATAAGCGTCCTTCAGATCTATTGTGGCCATATAACAACCTTTATAAATGAGTTGCTTGGCTGTAACCAATGTTTCCATTTTAAAGTGTCTATATAGTACAAATGTATCACTCTTCTTTTACGCATAAATCAAGAGGCGTAGCAATATTATTTCGTAAAGGCATTTTATTTAAACATACATCAACTATAACTGATAAAGATGGAAGATACATTATCGTTATAGGAGAATTAAATACACAAAAAATGATTTTTGTTAATGTATATGGACCAAATTTCGATAGCCCATTGTTTTTTAAGAAAGTATTTAACAATATCCCGGAATTAACACAACACAATCTAATAATTGGAGGAGATTTTAATTGTACACTAGACCCATACTTAGATAGATCTACAAGGCAAAGGAAAACTAAATCACATTCTAGTGACTTATTAAATGCATATATGGAAACTACTAATATCAAAGATGTTTGGAGAATAGAAAACCCTACCGGACGAGAATACTCTTTTTACTCGTCAGTAAAAAGAGATGTTGCCTAACCCGCTGAGTTACTCCAGCACGTTGTGTGCATGTCTTTTTATAAACTAATCTCCTCTGCCTGCACTTGATTCATAGCCCTCCGTTCTCCGTATATCCATGTGCCTAGTTGAAAGCATCTTAATTTGAGGTATACAGAATGCCACATTAATATTGGTATAATGTGAAGAGCTGTTTTATGTTGCATTGTTTTTTTAATACGAAGAATAACACAATCACATTTTCATCAGAACAAAAAATGCCATCTTGTCTTTCTTGGGTATTTTTTTACTTGAATAATTTGATGAAGTTGTCTGTGTGAGTAGTAAATGTTCATAAAGGAAGAGAGCAACATAATTATGAGCAAATCCGTGTCCCTTTCAGAGAAAGCAGGTGTTCTCTCCCTATCCCCTGCATATTCTCTCTCCCCTATGACAGGCAATGTGTGTGTGTGTTGTGGCTGTCAAGCTGCCACAGTCTCCCATTAATGCTGAGGCAGGTTGTCCATAGCAACATTCTAATGAGCCTGGTCTCCTTTGACATTCTATGTTCAAATCATCCAAGTGGTTTTCCAAACTTCATTTTGACCAGTTTGCTATTTTTTGTAGGGGTCGTGGAGAGCAGGGGATTGTGCGGTAGTTGAAGGTCTAACTGGGTGCTAATGCATAGAACAGTACAGCACAGTAACGGGCCCACAATATCTGTGGTGAACATGATGCCTACTTAAACAAATCCGTTCTATATGCACGTGATCCATATCCCTCCATTCCCTGCACATCCATGTACCTATTTAAAAGCCCCTTAAATGCCATTAGTATATATGATACTACCCCCAGATGCACATTCCACCCCCTATCAGGTAAAATAAAAATGTCCCCACTCATCTCCTTCAAACTTTCCGCTCTCATCTGAAAGCTATGCCCCCTAGTGGAAAAAGATTTTTGACTGTCTACCCTATCTACACCTCATTAAATGTTATATACTTTTATCAGTTAGAACTTAATATATGCGTGTCTTTGCATACCGAACATAAATGCAATCCAAATTTTTAACTGCTTTATAATCCCAAGAGTCTCTTGCATTTTGCTTCTGAAATTCTGTTCCGACAAAGGCAATGGGACAGAATTTCAAAGGCAGAATGTAACCAAGATTTTTTTTTTAATTGATAAATTGAGTAACAAAAGTAAAGCACCAATAACCAAGAGCACTTATTTGTCTGACAGAATTAGATTGTCCCAGTTAATATCATAGTCATTCAACTAATGGCACTCATCATTATTGGATGGACTATCTGTTACACATTTATAATCTACAGAATATTAACAGCATAGGAACATGCACTTTGGCCCGCAATGTTTGTGCTGAACACGATGCCCAGCTGATCTGATCTCATCTGCCTGCAGATTCGTAAATTCATGTTCACAAGTGATATGACCAAAATTAGGACATTCAGCCCATCAAGTCCACACCACCATTCAAACATAGCTTATCTATCTTTCCCTCTTAATTCCTTTCTCCTGCCTTCTCCTCATAAACCCTGACACCCGTACTAATCCATATGATCCACATCCCTCTATTCCATGCACGTCCATGTGCCTATCAAAAAGCCTCTTAAAGGACACAATTGTATCTGCCTCCACCACCACCCTTGGAAATGTGTTCCAGGCCCCCACCACCATCTGAGTAAAATACCCGCCCCACACTTCTCCATTAAACTTTCTCCTCTCACTTTATAGCTACGCCTTCTCGTGTTGGAAGCCTATGCACATCCTGGGCAAAGCTTCTGACTGACTACCCTATCTATGCCTCTCCTAATTTTATATACTTCTATCAAGTCTTCCCTCAACCTCCGAGGTTCCAGAGAAAACAATCAGAATCTATCCAACCTCTCCCCGTAGCTGAAACCCTCCATCCAGGCAGCATTCTACAGAACCTCCCCGCACATCCCAAAGCTTCTACGTATTTCCTGTAATTAGGTGACCAGAACTGCACGCATTACTCCAAATGGTGCCTAACCAACGTCCTATAGACCTAGGGTACACAAAAGGCTGGAGAAACTCAGCAGGTGCAGGAGCGAAGGAGATAGGCGACATTTCGGGTCGAGACCCTTCTTCAGACTGGTCAGGGATCAGGGAAACGAGAGATATAGATGGTGATGTGGAGAGATAAAGAACAATGAATGAAAGATATGCAAAAAAGTATCGATGATGAAGGGAACAAGCCATTGTAAACTGTTTGTAGTGTGAAAATGAGAAGCTAGTGCGACTAGGGTGGGGGAGAGAGAAAGAGAGAGAGGGAATGCCAGGGCCCAAGGGCTGAGGGAGAGGTGAGAAGGGGAGGAGACAGCAAGGGTTAAAAGAATTGAGAAAATTCAATGTTCAAGCCCAGAGGATGCAGACTCCCCAAGCGGAATATGAGGTGCTGTTCCTCCAACTTGCGGTGTTGCTCACTCTGGCCGTGGAGGAGGCCCAGGACCGAGAGGTCGGATATGGAATGGGAGGGGGAGTTGAAGTGCTGAGCCACCGGGAGGTCGGCTTGGTTATTGTGGACCGAGCGGAGGTGTTCGGCGAAATGATCGCCAAGCCTCCGCTTGGTCTCACCGATATAGATCATCTGGCATCTGGAGCAGCGGATGCAGTAGATGAAGTTGGAGGAGGTACAGGTGAACCTCTGTTGGACCTGGAAGGACTGCTTGGGTCCCTGAAAGGAGTGGAGGGGGGAGGTGAAGGGACAAGTGTAGCATTTCTTGCGGTTGCTAGGGAAAGTGCCCGGGGAAGAGTGGGAGGGAAGGGAAAAATTGACAAGGGAGTTGCGGAGGGAGCGGTCTTTGCAGAAGGCAGACGGGGGAGATGGGAAGATGTGGTGAGTGGAGGGGTCACTTTTGAGGTGGCGAAACTGGCGGAGGACTATGTGTTGTATTTGCCGGCTGGCGGGGTGAAAGGTGAGGACCAGGGGGACTCTGCCCTGTTTGCGAGTGGGGGAATGGGGAGACAGGGCAATGTTGCGGGGTATGGAGTAGACCCTGGTGTGAGCCTTATCTATAGTGGGGGGAGCAGAATCCCCGTTCTTTGAAGAATGAGGCCATTTGTGATGACCTGGTGTGAAACACCTCATCCCAGAAGCAGATGCGGCGTAGACGGATGAATTGGGAATAGGGGATGGAGTCCTTACAGGAAGCAGGGTGGAAGAGTAGTCCAGGTAGCTGTTGGAGTCAGTGGGTTTGTAGTGGATGTCGGTCAGGAGTGTATCACCTGCAATAGAGATGGTGAGGTCACGGAATGGTAGGGAAATGTCGGAAATGGTCCAAGTGTATTTGAGTGCCGGATGGAAGTTGGTGGTGAAATGGATGAAGTCAGTCAGTTGTGTGTGGGTGCAGGAGGTGACACCAAAGCAGTCGTCAATGTAACGGAGGTAGAGGTCGGGGATGGGGCCCTGGTACGCCGAGAACAAGGATTGTTCGACGTACCCGACAAAGAGGCAAGCGTAGCTGGGGCCATGCGTGTGCCCATAGCTACGCCTTGGGTTTGGAGGAAATGGGAGGAGTCAAAAGAGAAGTTATTGAGGATAAGTACCAACTCCGCTAGGCGAAGGAGGGTGTCAGTGGACGGGTATGTGTTGCTCCTCTGTTCGAGGAAGAACCGGAGGGCTTTGAGACCGTCCTGGTGGGGGATGGAGGTGTAGAGTGACTGGATATCCATGGTAAACATGAGAGGATGGGGGCCTGGAGAATGGAATGCGCGGAGCCAACGGAGAGTGTCTGAGGTGCCTTGAACATAGGTGGGGAGGGATTTAACAAAGGGGGATAGGATGGCGTCAAGGTATGTGGAAATGTGTTCGGTGGGGCACGAACAGGCAGAGACAATGGGTCTGCCAGGGCAGTCGAGTTTGTGGATTTTGGGGAGAAGATAAAATCAGGCTGTGCGGGGCTGGGAAACGAAGAGGTTGGAGGCTCGGGGGGGGGGTAGGGAGCCGGAGCTGATGAAGTCGGTTATGGTGCTCGAGAAGGTGGCCTGGTGTTCGTCAGTGGGGTCATGGTCCAGGGGTAAGTAGGAGGAGGTGTCCGAGAGTTGGCACGTGGCCTCCGCTTTGTAGAGATCGATGCGCCAGACTACCATGGCACCTCCCTTGTCGGCGGGTTTGATAACCCAGTCTGGGTTGTTACGGAGTGAGTCGATGGCAGTACGTTCAGGGGTGGAGAGATTGGAGTGAGGCAGGGGAGTAGAGAAGTCGAGGCGATTGATGTCCCGACGGCATTTCTGGATAAATAGTTCTAGAGCCGGAAGGCTACGAGGGGGGGTCCAAGTGGAGGGGGTACGTTGGAGACAGGAAAAGGAATCATCAGTGGGGGGGCGAGGACTTCTTCCCGTGGAAGAACGCTGTGAGGCGGAGGCGACGGTAGAAGAGCTCCAAGTCGTGGTGGGCACGGAACTCATTGAGGTGGTGACGGACGGGGATGAAGGTAAGACCTCTGCTGAGGACAGACCTTTCAGTGTCAGAGAGGGCGAGGTCCGGGGGTATGGTGAACACACGGCAAGGATGGGGGTTGTGGCCGGAGGAAGGCAGGTGAGTGCACTGAGGACGGAGCGTTGTGTAGTGGGGGGGTGGAGGGTGGTCAAGGGGTGGGTCCTATAGACCTTTATTGCTGCATAAAACCATTGCTGTCCGCTCCTCTTTAAGAATAAGACTGAGATGAGGAAAAACTTCTTAACCCAGAGAGTTGTGAATATGTGGAATTCTCTGCCACGGAAGGCAGCGGTGGCCAATTTGCTGGATGTTTTCAAGAGAGTTATATTTAACTCTGAGGGCTAAAGGAATCAAGGGATATTGGGAAAAAGCAGGAACAGGGTACTGATTTTAGATGATCAGCCATGATCATATTGAATGGCGGTGCTGGCTCGAAGGGCCAAATGGCCGACTACTGCACCAATATTTTTATGTTTCGATGTTTCTATGTTTCTACAAGGCCTCAGATCTATGGAAACACATCCAAATTGACGTATTTGTTATCACTAGGGAAGAACATTTGTGAAATGACCACACAGATTTTGAGCAAGTAAATCAAAGTTAGAATCATGAATTTAAAGTTAAGTGTAAAGTGTGGAGAAAGATATTATCCAAAGAGAAATAAATAAACAGATTGTGGCACCATCTGGTGGTTAGACCACTTACTTGGCGAACCCTCGGCCCTAGGACTGGCAGGGTCACATGACTGTGTTTGGCGGGAATAAGTTGTCACGTGGTTTAGGGGTATGCCCTGATATATATATAAATCTGGGAGAACCCTTGCCAGTCACGTGTGAACTGTGCTGTATAACACAATAAAGATAACTTTGTTTCACAACACATGTCTCGCTATATTGGTGACCCCGACGATCCAAAACGGTTATTTTGGATTTGAATAATGGATGCAAGCCAACGCTCAACTCGGAGTTGCCATCAATCCAGCCCACTGAATGCTGTTGCTCTTAAGCTGCCCGTGTTCTGGACATCGCAACCCAAAGTGCGGTTTCAGCAGGCTGAGGCCCAGTTCCACATTTGCCGTATCATGACTGATGAAACCCGGTACTATTAAGTGGTCGGCGCGCTGGATCAAGAGACAGGCGGTTGCCTGGTCCCTTACCTACGCGCACCGCTGACTGAGGACAAGTATGAGAGCCTCAAAGCTCTTCTCCTGCGTACCTTCAGGCTCAGCCGCCGTGACCGAACAGCACGACTCATGCACATAGGCGATCTCGGCGATCGCAAGCCTTCGATGCACATGAGTGAAATCCTTACTCTGATGGATGGTCATCAGCCCTGTCTCCTGTTTGAACATGCCTTTCTGGAGCAGATGCCGGATGACACAGGTGAGAATTTTGAAGACCCTCTGCAGCTAGCGGAGCATGTGGACAAGCCGTGGGAGTCCAAGTAGCAGGGCGGTGGTTCACTCGATCAGGTGTCGGCCGTGCCTTGGAAGGCCCAGTGACCAGGCCCTGTATCCACCAGGAGTTTGGCTGTGCCGCCGTTCCCGGGAGAAGCTGGTAAAGGGAAGAGGTGTTACTATCATCAACACTGGGGTTCCACGGCCTGTCAGTGCCGCCTGCCCTGCTCGTTTCCGGGAAAAGCCAAGGCCGGCCACCAGTAATCGCTGTGTTGGTCAGCCAGGTACAACGCCTCTACGGTTGGGTCCGACTTTCGGAACAATGGTTCCTCATTGGTACGGGGACGGAGGTTAGTGTTTTGCCCCCATCAGGGGGCGACACTTGTTCTGGAAAGCAGGAGCCCTCTTTAACTGCAGCAAATGGCAGATCCATGCGGACGTATGTGTTCACACGGTCCCGCTCATCTTTGGCTCCTGCCAATTTACCTGGCAGTTCATGGTTGCTGACATCTCGTAACCGTTGCTGGGTGCCGATTTCCTCCGGGCTCAATCCCTGTTGGTGGATGTGAGGGGGCAGCACCTTGTTCGTCTGCCATTTCATTTTCGTGCCTCTGGTTCTGGTTGGGGGTGTCATGTGTGGCCACCTGTTGGTTAGGCCACTTACTGGGCAAACCTTCGGCCCTAGGACTGGCAGGGCAATGTGACTGTGTTTGTTGGGAAGGAGTCGTCACTTGGTTTAGGGATGTGCCCTGATATATATATATATATATATAGCACTCTGGGAGTGTGTGAGCTGTTCTCTGTATAACACAATAAAGATTACTTTGTTTCACAACATGTGTCTCGCTATAAGATGCCCAAATAAGATGCCCAACATAGTGGGAACCTGTTGGGTTCCCACTATGTTGTTCCTCCCACAAAAAATTGCAATCTGGTCAAATTGAAGTTTGGAAAGGCACTTGGATGATTTATACACAGAATCAGGTGTTATTCTCAAAGAGACCAGGTTAATTAGAATGCTACTGCAGACAACCTGTCACAAAGCATTCACGGGAGACTGCGGCAGCTTGACAGCCACAACACACACACATTTCCTGTCACAGGAGAGGGAAAAGCTGCGGGAGACAGGGAGAGAACACCTGGATTTTCTGAAAAATGATTAAAAAAATCTTCCAACAATTAACAACCAAAATAATGGAACTTTAGGCTTTTAAGAACTCATTTTCAATGCCAGACATATACTAATCACATCATTAAAGGAAGATTTAGACAGAAACAGACAAACCTTAACAGTCTTTAGTGAATTTAATCTGGACTGAATGTACAAATGGAACAATTTAATGCCGTTCAAAGTATTTCAATGTTGCGGCTGGCAATAAAATGTCATTCACATAAAGGTAACAAGGGAGCAGAGGATCTTAGAAAGCAGTTACAGAGTTTCTGCATGTAACTGTTCATCTGCTCTTGTCGTACCTGCTGTACTATTTGCTCATAAACGATTGTAGCTATTGCTGTTACTTGGACGGGAGAATCAGGCACTCTGTTGTTTAAAGTTTAAAGACTAAACTTCAACAAACCTTCACAAAAATGCAAAGGAGGAATTCTGATAAAATTATATATCTAAGTGTAAGCATAGGAGAGGAGTGGGGAGCCAGAATTTGATGGAGATTAGTTCTTAAATCAAAGAATATTAAGGCAGATCAAATAGAAGAATTTCAAATCATGACAGGAGTGATAAAGTAAGGAAGATAAATGAATTTCCCTGGCTGGAGGTTGATAACTGAAGGGCATGAATTTAAGATTATCTTGAAAAAATGCTGAGTTAGATAGTAGAGTTTTATATTATGTACAAGAAATTGTAAGGAATTACCAGTAAAAATAACACTTCTTCGGACTGAAGAAGGGTCTCGACCCGAAATGTCACCTATTTCTTCGCTCCATAGATGCTGCCGCACCCGCTGAGTTTCCCTAGCATTTTTGTCTACCTTAAATACTTGAATAAAGTTATTTATCAGTTTATGGGGAATACAGTAGGATGGATTACACTGGATAGCACCAGTTCTACCGATAGAACATAAATCAGTAGAGCAAAGGTACAGGCCCTTCAGCCCACACTTCCTGTGCTGAACATGTTGCAACGATAGCCTTATCTAATTTGCATGCACAGGATCAATATCCTTCCATTCCCTGCATATCTATATTCCTATTAAAAAAGTTCTTAAATCCCATTGTTATATCTGCCTCCCCCACCAACCTTGTCAGTGCGTCCCAGGCATCCACCACCTTCTGAGTAAAATATCTTGCCCAACACTTCTCCTTTAGACTTTGCTCGTTTCCTCTTAAAACTATCCCCTTTAGTCTTTGATATTTCCACCTTGGGGAAAAGGTTCTGACTGCCAACCCTATCTATGCCTCTGATAATATTTTCTACTACTATTAGGTCTCTCCTCTGGCATTCCAGAGAAAATAATCCAAGTGTCTCCAACCACTACTTATATGTAATGCTCTCTAATCCAAGCATCATTCTAGTAAACATCTTCTGCATGCTTTCCAAAGCCTTCACATCCTTCTTGTATTAAGGCAAGCAGAATTCTAAATGTGGCCTAACCGATATCCCTGAAACATGCATCATGACTTCCTGACTCTTATATGCAATGCCCCGATTAATGAAATCAAGCATGCCATGTGTGGCTCTCTGAATGATATTATCTGCTTGGTGTTCTAGAAACGATCATCTCTGTTCCAATTGTTAGTTTCCCCATTATAAGCTCCAATCTCATTCCAGTGCATTGAGCATGAAAGCTAGGCTGGACAACAGTACCGTAACAAATCCCAGTCTGATGAAAAGCCCGACCCAAAGCGTCACCCATTCTTTTTCTCCAGAGATGCTGCCTGACACACTGAGTTACTCCGGCACTTTGTGTCTATCTTCAGTACAGTAACAAGTGAATGGTTCACTACTTGGGGCATTGTTATTCATTGAAATTGGAATTGAGCCCCATGCATTTCTCAGGTGGACTGAAAATATCCCAAAAGATAATCAATTATGTAAGAAAATGCCCAATTGGGTATTTGAAGCACCGTGACCTGTAAGGCTATGGATCATGGTAGCTTGAGCATCTTCTCTCTGACCTCATTGCCACCAATGATTTGGTTTTACTTCCTTCCTTCTGCATTGCTGCCTCAGTTATATATTTTTCAACTCTGTTGCTTCATCTATTGAGGGAAAATATATCCCACCTCCTACCATGAAGTCTCAATTTTCACAGATTGTAGATGTTCCTTTTTAACATCATGGGAATTATTAGCCTGCCACACAGAAGTTGTCTATTTGCTCTAATGCTCCTGCATTTTCTATAATTATGTCCAAAATTAATGTTTACATGATAACTACACGTCTTAATGTAAAAATACTGATCGTGAAAAGTCTATGTTAACAATGGCCCTTTCTTTCATTCTTTATTTCTCCGTCCTCACAGAGTGCTATGCATCAACTATATTGTAGTCTAATGCTAGCCATTGTCAATGAAAACTTTACAAGCTCTTAAGTGTACAACATCTTTTAATGATAGCACTGGGTATTACACACACCTTCAAGCACCGGCTACATTTTCTACTGAGGGGAAGGCGTTATGATTGATGTTAACTGGGCGGGGTTAATGGGAGTGAGGTAACTATATTATTGGTTGCATATAAACCATCTACATCCTTCCCCTTAGAAATCAAAAAAACAGATTGTTGTCACGACAACCGAATTAAACAGCAGAATTAAACGAAATCGCCGTCGCGAACAGGCGGCTTACTGATCCTGCCCGAGCGCGTACGGATGTCTCCCCCTCCCCCGAAAGAGCAGAAGAAGCAGGAGGACGCAAGGCAGCCGGGGAACCAGGGAAGGGCATTGGGGTGGGAGAAACAGGAGAGGGAGAACCGCGATCGGCAACAGGGGACCCGGGCAGAGGGGAACCAGGCGCCCGCGACGGGGACCGAGGCATGCAGGGAACACCAGCCGGGGCGGCAGCCGGCTGCTGATAGGAGAGTGGAGGGGCATAGGGCCCAGGGGGCTGCGGCTGTGGCTCATTAACCGCAAGCAGGTGTTGTCGGCTTCTTCGGTAGATGGAACCCTCACAGTCGACCAGATACGAACGAGGTGAGTCGGCCACCCCAACCACGGTGGCCAGACGGTAGTGCCCACTGGCGGTCTGCAAACGAACAACCTGTCCGGGGCAACAGAGGATCGAGTGGTCTGCACGACCGATCGTGGGAACGCCGCTGGCTGTCATGTTTCTCTTGAATTCGCCTCTGCACGGAGGCGGGCTCCAGCACCCGAGGTTTCAGCTGGCGCTGGGCAATCGGGACGGTGGATCTGGTAGTTCTGGACATCAGACGCTGAGCAGGGGGACCCCATGGCCGGATCCCTGGAAACATTCCTGAGGTTCAGGAGATCCAAATACAAATCAGAATTGGATAGTCGCGCCTGTTTCCATCAGAAGCTTGGCGCTGCGGACGGCCCGTTCTGCTAGGCCGTTGCTCTGTGGGTACTCTGGGCTGCTGGTGAAATGCACGAAGTTCCACTTGTCGGCAAAGCTTTTGAATTCTCGGCTTGTAAACTGCCTGCCGTTGTCAGTCTGCAGCCTGACCGGGGTCCAAAAGTGGAGAAGTGTTTCCGCAGCTTGCGGATCACCATCTCCGACGTGAGGGATGTCAGCAAATCCACCTCGAACCAGTTGGAGTACGAGTCGACCAGGACAAGGTAGTGGTTACCACGCCACTCGAATATGTCGGCAGCCAGCGAGGACCAGGCCAAAGCAGGGGCGGGCTGTTGCAGCAGGGGCTGTCGCTGCTGGTGCGGCGCAAGACTGTTGCACGTGGAGCAGGCAGAAACTCTGTCTCGGATATATTTGGCCATTCCAGGCCAATAGAATTGGCACTGAGCGTGGGCAAGCGTTGCATCGACCCCAGGGTGTCCGCTGTGGGCTGCACAAAAGTAAAAGTCAAACAGGGAGGACGGGACCACAACTTTATGTCCCTTGACGATAACGCCATCCTGGAGCACCAGTTCGTCGCGGACCAGGAAGAAAGGCTGTGCTTCAGATGGCGCGGCGGAGCGCTTTGTTGGCCACCCTGCTTTAATCACCGATGCAAGCTGCTGCAAGGCCGGATCGGCAGCGGTGTGCTCGGCCAAAACCTGTAGCTGCTTGGTGGGAATAAAGTTAACGCCCAGTACGAGCAAGTCCTCTGTTTCGTAGGGGTGGCGAGCGCAGGAGGTACGCGGGGCTCGCGACAGGGTGTCCGCAATGTGCATCTCGGTGCCCTTCTTGTAGATTATGTCAAAGTCGAAGCGCTGGAGCTGCAGCATCATACGCTGCAGCCTGGCAGGGGCAGCGTGAATCGGCTTGTTCAGGATTGTCACCAGTGGCTGGTGGTCGGTTCGACCGTAAATCTGCTGCCGAACAGGAAGTCTCTGAACTTGGAGCAGGCGAACACCACCGCGAGCAGCTCTTTCTCGATCTGAGCGTACCGCTGCTCGGTGTCCGTCATGGTGGCGGGAGGCATAGGAGACGGGATGCAGCGATCCATCGACAGACTGAAGGCAGGCCGCACCCAGACCGAACTTGGAAGCGTCACAGGTGACGGTGATGGGGCGACCCACGTCGAAGAACCGCAACGTCGGAGTGCTAATCAGTTTCGACTTGAGGCGGTCAAAAGCCTGCTGGTGATATGGGAGCCAGGCCCAGGCGATATCCTTTTTTGTCAGCTGCCGCAGGGGAGCACTCAGCTCACTGAGGTTTGGTATAAACTTGCCAAGGTAGTTCACCATGCCCAAGAATCGTTGCAGACCTGGCACGTCGGTGGGGGCTGCCATTTCGGAGATGGCAGCGGCCTTCAAGGGGTCGGGCTTTAATCCCACTTCTGACACCATGTAAATGAAAACTTTACAAGCTCTTAAGTGTACAACATCTTTTAATGATAGCACTGGGTATTACACACACCTTCAAGCACCGGCTACATTTTCTACTGAGGGGAAGGCGTTATGATTGATGTTAACTGGGCGGGGTTAATGGGAGTGAGGTAACTATATTATTGGTTGCATATAAACCATCTAATGCTAGCCATTGTCAATACCAATGATTGACATAACTGCATAATTAATTCCTGCACTGAACAATGAGATACTATAACTTCTTTATGTTCAGTAGCTCTGGTTTAGTTGTAAAATGTAGTTCATTACGCAGTATAGACCATTTATTTTCTTCTCCCCATTGTTTAGATTGGTTACATGCATGTGTTAATGTTGGCCAAATTATGAGTATTATAAAATGGAGGATCTTTGCATTTGCAAAGCCTGCTTGGCCTCTTTCTGGGAAAAGTTGCAAGCTGTGGGCTGGCGCCAGAAAGTCTGGACCCAAGATGGATAGGCAGGATGAGGTGAGGTCCAGATGTCCCTTCCTTTGTTAAAATGTATAAAGACTTTTGCAGAGGAGCTCAGAAGTGCATTGTTGGGATTGGCCAGATAAGGGTGAGTTGTAAATACAGTTAATAATGTTGCCAAGTGTGTGTGGTACTGTTTGATGATTGTGGAAGTGTGAAACCTTGTTTGAATTGTTTATACAACCTGGGAAAATGTTGCATTACTTTAGTTAACTGACTTCCTTCCAGAAACTTCTGTAGAAATATTGTAATGGGGTACTTTGCAATTGGGTTAGAGAACTGTCAATAACTATATAATGTAATCAACATTTGTGATTGGATGTGATTTGTGATTCGGTGGTTAGGTATTGTATAGGGAGTTTGTAATTGTTGGAAATAATAAAGAATAGTGATCTGGTGCTCGACTCAGTGTTCTACTGAACTAGACTTGGGGGGGGGTAGGTAGTAAGCTTTAGGAGCATAATTACATATGGAAATTCAATGGCATTGATATCTTAACTGAATTTTACAACCCATGGTTCTTCACGGCATATCCAATTGATACTCTTCGGAAGGAACACAACAGGTATTTGATACTCTGATTTAGTCAAGGTACCTAAATTTCATTGCTTTATTAATCAGCATTTTTGATGCAAGGTCTTGGCAGCTCTCCAATTCATTTGTCCAAGATACCTGAAGTAGTTGATAATGTAAATGAACGATCATACTTTATAAGGAGCTTTTCTTAGCTGTGGAAGCAAAAGTCGACTTATACCTTTTGCGTTCACAGATGTGTTTGACCCTATGAGTTCTTCCAGCATTTTGTTTTTACTTGGCTCACTAAGTTATCATGTTGTCAATAAATACAAAAAAAACATTCATTATGGTCTCAGAATTTGGCATTCATGCAAATTCCACAATATGGAAGGCCGATTATTATCTGAATGGTGTCAGGTTAGGAAAATGGGAAGTTCAACGGGACCTGGGTGTGCATGTACATCAGTCAAGTAAGCATGCAGGTACTGAAGGCAGTGAAGAAAGTTAATGGCATTTTGCCTTCATTGTGAGATGATTTGAGTTCAGGAGCAAGGAGGTCCTACTGCAGTTGTACAGTCACCTGGTTAGACCACACCTGAATGAATGAATTAATGAATAAGTTTAACAATGTTAATATTGTGTTCAGTTTTAGTCTCCTAATTTGTGGAATGATGTTCTTGCTATTGAGGGAGTGCAGAGTAGGTTCAGCAGGTTTATTCCCGGGGTGGTGGGACTGACATATGTAGAAAGAATGGGTCGACTGGGCTTGTATTCACTGGAATTTAGAAGGATGAGAAGGCATCTTGTCGAAACCTATGCAATTCTTAAGGGATTAGACAGGCTAGAAGCAGTGAAACTGTTCCCCATGTTGGGGGAGTCCTGAACCAGGGGTCACAATTTAAAAATAAGCGGTAGACCATTTTGGACTGAGATGAGCAAAATATGTGGAATTCTCTGCCACAGAAGGCAGTGGAAGCCAATTCACTGCAGATTTTCAAGAGAGAGAGATTTAGCTTTTCAGGTCTAACGGAATCAAGGGATATGGGGAAAAGCAGGAACGGGGTACTGTTTTTGTATGATCAGCCATGATCATATTGAATGGTGGTGCTGGCTCGAAGGGCCGAATGGCCTACTTCTGCACTTATTTCCTATGTGTCCATGTTTCTATGTTTCTATGTCCCATTGCTTTTAGGACAAAAAATGGGTCCTTCTTGCCTGTATAATTGATATGAATCTCGCGTGATTTTTGAGTTTGGACAATTTTATTGTATATTCACAATGAAAGTATTGCAGAAACATAGTTTTGAGATCTAAGAATTGACTTGATATATGTTCTCGATTCCAGCATCTGCAGTCTCTTTTGCCTTCAACATTCATGCCGTGGCTCCCCACTCAAACAGACTATCCTTGGAACTTTCCACCGACATTGTTGAGGGCAATTAGTTCCCTGACACAATCCCAAAGCAACCAAACATTATTTATAACAGGTATGTGAATAATTCAAATTGATCTTGTTGTATAATATTTAAAAGCAGCATGGCAGCAGCAATGTAATATGTAAAACATATTACATCCATTTATTTTGTCTCAGCTTGAAAAGAAAAAATTGTGTTGTTTTGTTTCAAGAGCAATAAATCCCATTTTGCAGTGCCTTAAGGGCCTGTCCCACTTATGTGTCCTTGGCACACAAATTACGTGACCTCGTGGTCTTGTTGAGACGTACGGGCATCATATGGGCCTGTCCCTTTGAGAAGCCGGAGGGTTATGTAGTTGTGCGCGACATCGCGCGGGGCTCCGAAATGTTTGTAGTGAACGAAATCTTCGCATGCCAACGGCCTGTCACGGAACTGACGTCCAAAGTGGGACAGGCCCAAGACCCTGGCGCAATGCAACGTCTCACCTTCAACAGCAACAGAAGCAGGCAAACAATCGCCGAACTCGGCCTGGGGCTCACGGCCGTTGCGGTCCAGATCCGCCCCACTTCTACTCCCAGAGCGGGGCCAGGAGAGGAGCTGTGCTGCTGGCGGGGAGGATTTGATGAACTTTTCGAAAGGTGGGGAGGAACAAAAGCAGTCAGATTTTGCAGTTCGGAGCTTTGTCGGACTGCAGAGGCTTTCTTTGTTCAAAGAGTCCTCTAATTAGTTAGGTTTGTCTGTGTGTATCTGGAAAGTCGTAGGAGCTGCAGTGGCTGGCGGAAGGCCAAGATTCACTTGAACTGGTGGGAGCTGAGTCTGGAGCGGTGTTTGTGGTCAGTATCATCGGAAAGCTCCCTCCTACACCGACTTGCCCGGTCCAGGTGTGCTGGGTAAGAGCGGCAACAGTGCCTTGGATATCGTTGAAGCTGGGGAGGTGACGGAGACCTGGGGAAGAAGCCTCCGGAAGCTCAATTTTTGACGGCGGGAGGATTGACACGGACATTCCTATCGTATCAGGAGGAGACTGCTTCTGTTGCTTTGCCTAGCGAGCCTTCACAAGAATAATTAACTGTTGCAAAAGAGTGGAGGTGCAGCAACAGCAGAAAGACTGCTTTGATTTAAAAAGGACTGATACTCTGTGTGTTGTGCCACGCCCTAAAGATGGCGACCCCTCAGAGTTATGCAGCTGTCGCACGGTCGGCAGTCCCTGAGACTGAGGGCCATGAGTTGATGGGGCGCACACATGGGGTAAAAATGTACATGCAGAGCAACTTGCCCTTCAAGGCCTTTCTAGATGCGCTGGGTGAGACTGTTGGCAAGAAAGCCATAGTCTCGGGCGCGGTGGTCAGTGGGAAGGATGTTGTTCTACTGAAGACTGACAGGCGTGGCTCTGGCTCTGGAAAGGGGCGTAACAGCGGGTGGGAATTTGGGCGGGTGGACCCATGGGGGGTCCCGTGCTGCCGGTCATTCTGTCCAACGTTCCCAAACTTTTGTTCCGGATGCGCTCCTGCTCCCACATGTAAGGAAGCTGGGGAGGTGCGGTCGGGGCTCACCAAATTGTTGTATAGGTTTGATGATCCTGAGATGCAGCATATATAATACGTTCAAGCGTTGCGTGTATATACAGATGGCACAGGGGACGGACACGAGGGGAGTTTTGATGTGGAGGTGGATGATTTCTCCTAATCGCGTGTTCTGGAACGCAGGGCCAAGTGCGTTGTCACGCTTGCAAAAAGGTGGGGCCTGCATTTTCACAGGAATTGTCCCAGGACCCGGATGCCACTTCCACCACGGTGGCCCGGGAGAGCACTGCTGGCCCATCTGGGGCTGCTGGTTCTACCACAGTAGCCCGTGAAGGCTTTATTCCCCTACCTCCACCCCCCATCCCCCCACCACCCTCATGTCCCGTACCTGCGGCGGTGGATGCCGGTGAAGTGCGTGGGGTGGACAGGGAGGGTTGGGAGCGTCAGCGGGGCAAGAAAGTCAAGAAAAAGAAGAAGGGAGGTCCCCAGGTAGAAGATCACCTCCAAGCGGGACCCCTGGCAGCGTATAAACTCGTGCTCGCCTCTGAGCCCGGCCCAGGGAAGCATAAGGGGCCCAGGGTCCAACAGGGGGCTGAAGAGGGTGAACAGGTAGACGGTAGTGTGGAGGTGGAGGCTTCCGCAATGGAGATCATGGTGCCACCGCACGCCAGTGGTTCAAAGAGGAGGAGACATGGGTCTTCCGATATAGAGAAGGGCCCTGAAGTTCAGGAGCGACCTGAAGGGGGGCCTTCCCTCCTGTTGAGGTGGGGGACCCAGGGCACTCTTCCTCTGAGGGGGAGGATGCCTCTGTAGTGCAGGGACCACCTGAGAGTGGCGTTACATTACCCTTGGGGGCTGTTCCCCCATAGATTGCGTCTGCTAGCTTAGAGGATGACCAGGAGCAGCCTGAAGGCGGGGACTTGGGTGAGGGGGTGGGACCCCAGTCTGAGCTCCCCGTTGAGGTTATAAGCCCAGTTGAGGGGTGTGATGTCCCACTGGTCGAGGGAGCAGGGGAGACTCCAGTACCATCGGCCCCTGAAGGCCACAGTGATGTGATTCACCTGGTGGTGGGGGTAGGGGACTCTCTGGGTGATGGTGCTGGGGCGGGTAGCCTGGGTGGCAGAGGAGGGCAAGGTCATTCGGATCGTGTCCTTCGGTTCGGGACTCTAGACATGGCCCTCTTTACAGCAAGGCCCGGAGACTTGCTCCGACTTCACTGTTCCCAATCCGGTTACAGAGTGCGGTTGGAGAGTGCAGGAGATTGGCCAATTAGCAGATAGCTCGCCGCAGTCAGAGGCACCGGCACCTGCCCCTGTCACTGATCCTTGGGGGTGGGAAGTGACAGAGAGGGACCGTGTGATGTGGCTGGAACGCCCACCTCACAAGGAGAGGTGAGCGAGGTGGCTGAGAGTAGCAACCTTCCGGACCCGGGCTCGGACATTGAGTGCGAGGAGGAGGGGTACGCGGAGTCCGTCGACAGTGAGTTGATGGACTGCCCCACCCGCGGCCCTGTGTCACGACTTGTTGAAGTCTGGGAACTTCGGAAGTTCTTAAAGGATACTAGAGGGAGTAGGAACAAGGTGGATTTGGCTGTCGACCGCTGGTCGGACCTGAGGGTGCCCATGCGGTCCATTTATGCCATCCTTCAGAAGAAGGGGAATGAGGCGGGGCTAATAAGAAATGAGCAGCGCCAGTTCCAAGAGCTTTTTAAGGCCCTAAAGAGAGAGCAGAAGCCTAGGGGAGGCTCCACTCCTTCACTGGGGGCTGGTAAAAGATCTAGTGTACACTCAAAATGAAGCTCACTATAGCCAGCCTTTATATCAATGGGGGCAGGGGGTTTCTCAGTAGGTATCACCATCTCTCAGTGCTCAAGGGACGGGAGGTACGCGGTGAGCTTCTGCAGGAAACACACACTGTGGCTAGTGATGAACCCACCTGGCTCCTGGAGTGAGAGGGGGGGATCTACATGAGCCATCTCAAGCTCCAATTCGAGTGGAGTGGCCTTCCTGTTGGCCCCATCTTTCCAGCCGGAGATTCTCAGAGTGCAGGCCATATACCAGGCTGTTTGCTGTATCTGGCCGTCGCTTTGGATGGCGTGCCATTACACTTCATTAATGTGTACGCCCCCAAGAATCGGCGCAATGCAGACACACTTAACAAGGGAAAGTGACCACGTTGTTTGAACACTATCGACCGTGGGAGTGTGTTTTCCCTTGGGGGGAGATTTTTAATTGTACCCTCGAGGTGAGAGATCGCTCTGGCGTTCAGCATGACCCGGCTGCAGTAAAGTCTTTAAGGGAGATGGTGGACTCTTTTTGAGCTGGTAGATGCTTGGCGGAATTTCCAGCCTGACTCTAACTCCTTCTCGTACAGGTTTGAGGTGGTGGTTCCCGTATTGACCGTTTATACGTGTCCAAGGCCTATGTCTCCTGTGTTTCGGCGGCCTCCATGCGGCCGGCGCCATGCTCGGGACCATTGCCTGGTGCGAGTGGATTTTTATCCCGATCGCGCACACGGGCTGGGTCCGCGTACGGGCATTTTAATAGTCAGCTGCTGGAGGATCGCCGATTCTGGGATTCCTCAGGCAGTTCTGGGCGAGGTGGAGAGAGAGGCAGGGGCGTTTCCTTTCCCTAAGGCAGTGGTGGGACGTGGAGAAGGCCTACGTCCATCTGTTTTGTCAGGACTACGCGAGGGGTGTCAACCAAGGGGCGGGGAACTCCGGAGATCGGACGGTTTTGAGAGGGAGTTGCTCGACTCAGAAGGCTCGTCTGGATCAGACTGGTGGGGCTTCGTGTGAGTGGGAGGAGTACCAGGAGAAGAAGGGAGCACTTAGGGAACATGCAGCTTAGAGGTCCCGGGGCGCGTATGTGAGGTCGCGAGTCCAGATGTTGCACGATCTGGACCGAGCCTTTCCCTTTTTTTCTTTTCTCTGGAAAAGGAGAGAGAGAGCCCGCAGGCAGCTTGTAGAGTTTTTGCTTGCGGATGATGGCTCTCCTGTCACGGATCCAGAGAGCATTGGATGCCTCGTTCGGTCTTTCTACAGGACTCTGTTCTCAGCAGGCACATCTAGTGCGGAGGCGCAAGAGGTCCTGTGGGAGGGCTTACCCGCTGTGTGCAATGATGTGGCTGAAACACCAGGATGATCCCCTAACTCTGGAAAGAGTTGACTGTGCCTTGCACCAGCTCAGGGGGGGGGCAAGTCTCAGGGCTGGATGGACTGACTGTGGAGTACCTTAGAGCCTTTTTGGGAGTGGCCTGGGGTTGACTATATGAAGGTCCTGGGGGAGAGCCTGGCGATCGGGAGATGCCCTTCTCATGGCGCAGGGCCAGTAGTTGTCCTGTTGCCTAAGAAGGCGATCTCCGCCTTTTGAAGAACTGGCGCCGGTCTCTCTCCTCGCACAGAACAATAAAGTTTTTGTACGGGCATTGGCGAATCGCCCTGGGTCCCTGTGCTGTCCCAGGTGATTTCCACCCTGACCAGTCTTACACGGTCCCGGTGCCGGTCCATCCAGGACAATATCCATCTGCTCCGGGGACCTGATCCATCTGTCCCCAGGGCCTGGACAGTCAGTCGCCTATCTCTCCCATCGACCAGAAGAAGGCGTTCGACAGGGTAGGAGCACACTATCTTCTTGGGACTCTGCAGGCATTCGGATTTGAACCGCATTTTGTGGGCCTGGGTCCGACTTTTATACACTGCTGCAGAGTGCCTTGTTAAGGTCAATGGCTCTTTATTGGCCACCCATTCCCTTTGGGAGGGGGGTTTCGTCAGGGATGTCCCATGTCCGGTCAGCTGTATTCCATCTGTGTAGAGCCTTTCCTGTGCCTTCTCCAGAGGCGGTTGACAGGCCTGTTGTGCCGGGCCGGGGATTGGGAGGGTGGTTCTCTCTCGGCCTACGCCGATGATGTCATTTTGATGTTCACCGACCCTGTTGACCTGCGGAGGATGCGAGAGTGCCAGCAGGTTTTCTCAGCTGTCATCCTCCGCCAAGATCAACTGGGGGAAATGTCTGGTCTCTTGGTGGGTCAGTGGGAGGTGGACTCCCTGCCCGGAGGAGATGGCAGGTTTGCATGGAGCACCACGCACCTCCTCTATCTGGGTGTCTACCTGAGTCTCCTCTGAGGGGGCATGGCCGGCGAAACTGGCAGGAGCTGGAGGAGCGAAAGTGGTCGCCCCGGCTGGGACGTTGTCAGACCTCCTTGTGTGTGCTCTCTCTTACCGGGGCAGGGCTGTAGTTATAAACCAGCTGGTGGCCTCTAAGCTGTGGTACCAGCTGGCCACTATGGTCCCCGTCCTCTTTATTTATAATAGCTACAGAGGAGATTGGTCAACTTCTTCTGGGGTGAGAGGAACACTACTGGGTCTCTGCGGGGTTCTGAGTCTCCGTTGAGAGGGTTGGCCAGGCGCTGGTCTGTGTTCGTACCCAGTTGGCGGCTCTCCGACTAAGGACCTGCGGAGATCCGTCTACTCAGACCACCCTCCTAAATGGCACGTGCTGGCGACGTACTTTTTTCCACCAGGGGCGCTGCCTTCAGGAGGGCTCAAAGCCCAGTAAAAGCGGGTATGAGTCGACGCGCTCGGCGGGAGTTTGCCTGGCTTTTTTACCGGACCTCCTGAAGGCCAGGAATTTGGTCACCTTCAGCCAGGGCACTGCTCCTCAGGGGGAGGGTGTTGTGGCTGTGACGGTGGGTGTTTAGGAGAGGCGTGCGTGAGCGATTCCGGATGAGCTTACCCCTGCTCCAATCGGAATTGTTCATAGGACCCATGGCCCGGACCCTCCCCCCCCCCCCGAGAGCCGGCCCGCACGCAACATGAGCCGCCTTTCCCGAGATGCCCAGCGTTGCCGTTTTCTGTGATGCGGAGAGCGCTTGTTTAACAGGCTGCTCTTGCCACACCTCTCTCCACTTCCTCGCCCTCGTCTTTTTCCGTCCAGACACGCCCTGGCGGTCCGTGTTACCACCTGACAAGGGGAGCTGTCCTCAGTGGAGGTCTCTCTATAAGGGAGTCCTCCCCCTTTACATCGGGGGACCTGGGGTGGAGAGTGTTGCACAAAGGTGTGGCCTGTAACAGGTACTTGAGCCGGTTCACTGGACTCGTCCGCCGCCTGTCCACTTCTGCGGCTTGGAAGAGACCGAGTTCCATGTCTACATGAGTGTGAAAGGATGCAGCCCTGTTTCGAGTATCTGAAGGGTCTGCTCCTCAAGTTTTGGCTTCACTTTAGTCCAACGCTATTGATTTTTGGCGCCCTCGTACAGAGGGGAGAGGGTCGGGAGGGAAGGAGGGGGACTCCCTGTCGGTCTGCTCCTGGGCCTGGCCAAGATGGCCATTCGCGGGTCCAGGCAGCGGGCACTCGACGGCTGCACAGCAGTCGGCTGCCTGCCCCTTTTCCGGGGTTACGTCCGTGCCCGCGTGTCCCTAGAGAGGGAACACACGGTGTCCACGGGGACTGTGGAGGCTTTCCGTGAACGCTGGTCACCGCAGGAGGTCGAATGTATTATTGATAAAAATGTTAACATTTTAATTTGAGAACTTTCAATAGGCATTCTCTGACCGTGTTACTGCTTTGTATTTGTTTGTTCTGAATAAAAGCATTTTGTTAAAAGAGCAGTGCCAAGAAAATTGAAGAGAGACACAAAATGCAGGAGTAAATCAATGGGACCGGCAGCACCTCTGGATAGAGGCAATGAGTGACGTTTCAGACTGAAGAAGACTGAAGAAGAGACTCTTTTCAGACTGAAGAGTCTCGACACGAAACGTCACCCATTGCTTCTCTCCAGAGGTGCTGCCGGTCCCGCTGAGGTACTCCAGCTTTGTGTCCATCTTCCAATGACGTCACACGCTCCAGACGGCTGTGCGTACGCATGTAGTCGTGCCCGACCTTCGGCGGACCATCGCGGCTGTACTCGACCACGAGGTCGTGTAATTTGCGTGCCAAGGACATGCAAGTGGGACAGGTCCTTTACTCGGTCTGCTTGGTGGCTACACACTTGTTCTGTACAGTGCTCTGCGTCTGACTGCCTTTCTAGAAAGTTACAGTAATTCTGCTCTGCCACAAGGAATTAGTTGAATTGTTACCCTCGATTGTGTCCTGTTTAAGAGAAGTAACTTTTATTTCTGTTCCTATGGCAATGCACCACAGAGATATCAACTTGGTGAAAGTAAACTAATCTAAGGTAGTAATATAAAACAAAGCTTGCCTCTATACAGAGGGAGATTCATTAGATTATATAAATATATGCAAACAAGTAATTGCTAAATACAATTTTTGAAATGACTGAAAAATTATGGCAGACATGATTTCCAATATATGTGCAAAGTTACAAAGGAATCAAAAATCTCATTCATAGTTAGCAATTGCATCATAGTAAACATTCCGCATGGAACTGTCAAAGTATCTGCTTGAATCTGTCAATTCTTAAGCCTTTAATTGGGCAGAACTGGTATAAGTCTAGTGAGCCATTGAAATGGCTGACCATGGAATGGAAAATAATATTTTCCAGCCGACATCATTCAGTCAATGGAAATACATTTTACAGCTTGTAATTTTGTTCTTGTGCTTTCAGTGGTTCTTTATTAATGAGTTGCAACTGGTTAAATGACCAAGGTGTGGGAAGGGGACAAGGATAAGGAGGTTAGTTTGTATGATGGACTGGGCTGTCTACATAACTCTTTGCAATGTCCTAATGTCTTCTTCTACAGGCCTTTGGTCTTCTTGGGATGCAAGCTGCTCTTTATCTTCTATGGACTTTGCCCACTTTAAAAAAAACGCCTCCCCAATAAATATATTAATAGATAAAGAACTTGCATTTACATAGCATCTGGCATTACCTTGGAACATCAGAAAATGCTTCAGAACCAGTATAAACCTTTCAAAGCATATTCACTATTCTCACAAAGAGAACAACAAAGATAGTAACTATATTACAATGAAATAAATGATCAGTGTTCAGGTATTTTGTTTCCAACAGTAATTTTTACAACTATAGTAATATCGGTGAGTACACCTTCCCCTGTGTTCTTTTAATTTACTGTGCAAAATAATTAATTTATTTCCTAAATTCATTCATGTAAGTAGTAAGTATTTTTTATTTATATAGCACTTTTAAATCAAATCATATTGAAGCCAAAGTGCTTTACAGAGAAAAAAAATTAGATTACCATACATCCAGAAAAATAAAAAAAAGAAGAAAAAAGACACAATACACCATAGGATTAAACATGAACATTCCCCCACAGCAGAATCAACACTTTCCACTGTGAGGGAAGGCACCAAAAAGTCCAGTCCTCCTTCTCCTCCTAGACCACCCGTGGTCGGGGCCTGTTTGAGGCCTCAGCAGCCAGTCGCCGCACCGGCGGCCCGATGTTATAGGCCCACCTGCCGTGAAGATAGAACACCGGCGTCAGGTGAAAAGTCCTCAGCGGCTTGGAGATGACTGGAGCGGCCGCTCCCTCCCCGGACACCACGGCACCCAAAGTCCTCATGGCTGCGCTGGTTTGGAGCTCCGACTCTGGCGATCTTGAATCCCAGGATCCGCGGTGTTTTAAATCCAGCGCCGCCCGCAGCCACAGCTCCTCGATGTTGGAGTCAGTGGTCACCGCACTGGTAAGGCATCGCCCGCTCCGTGTTGGTGTCCCAGCGCTGTGCCACTGCCGAAGCTGTAGTCCCAGCCGGTCCCGGCAGGAAACGGCTCTCCAGTCCCATGGTAGGCCGCTTGGAGAGGACGAAGATGCGATTCGGAGGAGAACCGCAGAAATAAAGTTTCCCCCTTCCCCTCCCCCTACCCACCACATAAAAGAAGACCTACAACAAATATTTGGATCTAACAGCACTAAAAATAAAAATAAAAAAGGGTGAAAGGACGGACTGCATGCAGACTATGTAGGTCTATCTTAATAGAAAATTGTTTATTGCATATACTGGAGCACCAGCAAGAGATCTTCTGCATTCTCCTTTCAGTGCTTTATTTCTTTGGCTGGTGCATAGGCAGGTTTGATTGGTAAGGCCTGTTCCACTTTCATGACCTAATTTACCACCTTTTTTACTCGTGGACATTTTTCATCAGGCTAGAAAATTGCTCCGACCTATTTGGTGACATGAGTAGTTACGACTAACATCACGGCCTGCTACGAATTCCATCAGCCTCATGACGACCATGCTGCGAATATGAGTCAAGGGCAAACTCGGCAGAGGTAGTGAATTAGGTTGAGAAAGTGGGACAGGCCCTGAAAAGAACAATGTTAGGTAGGCAGTGGTGAACTGATCATATCCTTCTTGGATTGCATCCAGCCTTTTGGGGTAGGAAACTCTTTGTTCGATCATCTATATAATTAAAAGTCTCATCTTGACCACTTCCTGTCTGCGCTGTATATTGATATTAGAAAAAAAGCTACCCTGTATTGCTGTGATTTTTGGCCAATTTACTCACAGTTCTCCTCCACTGAGCCAGCCCCGAGGATTTTTCCAATCGATGAAAAATAAAAAAAGTTATGGATGTTTAAAAAACCTTGAGATCAGCTGATTGGTACTCTCGCCTGTTAATCACCGTGAAGGTAACGCCCCTTCCGGGGAGGGGGGGGGGGGGGGGGCAGGACTACAAAACCCCGGATGCCTGGATGTGAGTCAGACACTCTGCAAGATTGCGAGGGAAAGGCCACGACTGTCATTTTCAGCTGTGAATCAACTGAACTGCGAGTCTGCAATGTACTTGCAATAAATGATTTGTTAGCCCTTAATTACAATGCCATGAGTTGTTTGGTCTGCTGCCCTGCTTGTGCTTAAAACTGCAATGCTTTATTAGGTCCGACTACGTTTGAAAGGAATAAATGCTTCATTAGGTCCAACTGTGATTGGAAGGAATAAATGCTTTATTAGGTGACTGTGTTGGAAGAAATAAATGCTTTATTAGATCAGACTGTGTTTGGAAGGAATAAATGCATTATTAGGTCCAACTGTGATTGGAAGGAATAAATGCTTTATTAGGTGCGACTGTGTTTGGAAGGAATAAATGCTTTTTTAGGTCAGACTGTGTTTGGAAAGAATAAATGCTTCATTAGGTCCGACTCTGTTTAGTCCAAAAGTCCCGCTTATTTCGTGACTTCAGCTTAGTGGACAATTCGTGTTGATTACGTAATTTCCGGTAAGTGCAGAGATCACGCTGATTGCGGAGGTGCCGCTGACTGCGGAACCCCCTCAGTGGAAAGGCCGCGCTCAGCATGTGATAGATTCAAGAAAGTTTACTGTCATATATATGATGTGTGAGTGTGAGTGTGTGTGTGAGTGTGACTGTGTGTGTTTGTGTGTGTGTGTGTGTGAGTCTGTGTGTGTCTGTGTGTGTGTACGTGTGTGTATGTATGTGTGAGTGTGTGAGTCTGTGTGTGTGTCAGTGTATTTGTGTGTGAGTGTGTTTGTGTGTGTGTGAGTTTATTTGTGTGTGAGTGCAGGTATGTGTGTGTGTGTGTGTGCATGTGTGAATGTATGTGTGTGTGGATGTATATGAGTGTGTGAGAGTGTATGTGTGTGTGTTTGAGTATGTGTGTGATTGTATGTGTGTGTATGTGTTTATGTGTGTGTGTGTGTGAGTGCATGTGTGTGTGTGAATGTGTGAGTGTATGTGTGTGTGAGTGTATGTGTGTAGGTATATGTGTGTGTGTATGTGTGAGTATATGAGTGTGTGTTTAAGTGTATGTGTGTGTGTCTGTCTGTGTGTATGTGAATCTGTGTGTGAGTGTGAGTCTGTGTGTGAGTTTGTGTGTGAGGTTGTGTGTGAGTGCATGTGTGTGTGCGTGTGAGTGAATGCGTGAGTGTATGTGTGTGTGAGTGTATGTGTGTAGGTATATGTGTGTGTATGTGAGTGCATGTGTGTGTGTGTGAATGCGTGAGTGTATGTGTGAGTGTATGTGTGCGTGTGTGTATGTGTGTAGGTATATGTGTGTGTGTATGTGTGAGTATATGAGTGTGTGTTTAAGTGTATGTGTGTGTGTCTGTCTGTGTGTATGTGAATCTGTGTGTGTGTGTGTGAGTGTGAGTCTGTGTGTGAGGTTGTGTGTGAGGTTGTGTGTGAGTGCATGTGTGTGTGCATGTGAGTGAATGCGTGAGTGAGTGTGTGTGTGAGTGTATGTGTGTAGGTATATGTGTGTGTATGTGAGTGCATGTGTGTGTGTGTGAATGCGTGAGTGTATGTGTGAGTGTATGTGTGCGTGTGTGTATTTGTGTAGGTATATGTGTGTGTATGTGTGAGTGTATGAGTGTGTGTGTAAGTGTATGTGTGTGTGTGTGAGTCGGTGCGTGTGTAAGTGTATGTGTGTGTGAGTGTGTGTGTGTGAGTGAGTATATGTGTGTGTGTTTGACTGTGTGAGATTGTGTGTGAGTGTGTGTATGTGTGTGTGTGTATGTGTGTGAGTATTTGTGTGTGTGTGTGTGTGTGAGTATATGTGTGTATGTATGAGTGTGTGAGTCTGTGTGAGTGTGAGTGTGAGTGAATTGGTGGAGAAGAGGAATATTGTGTTAGGGGACCACCTCTCCTGTGTGAAGGTGGGACACAATGGTGTCCCACTTAGTCTAGTATATTGATATATTTTATTCCTATGTGTAGGAAGGAACTGCAGAAGCTGGTTTACACCAAAGATAGACACAAAATGCTGGAGTAACTCAGCAGGCCTGACAATATCGCTGTGGAAAGTAATAGGTGATGTTTCAGGTTGAGAACCTTCTTCAGACTATTGGGTCAAGACCGTTCCGACCCGAAGCATCACCTATCCTTTTATCCAGAGATGCTGTCTGACCCTCTACATTACTCCAGTATTTTGTGTCTCTCTTCCTCCAATACGCAGCTTATGCATTTGCCATTAAAAATTGGATATCGCCACAGGAGTTTATTGAAGTGAAATTGCTGAAATGAAACATTAATTTCCTTTAGTACTTCTATTGTTGATTTTAAACAAATATTGCTGATAACCCACTCGATGAAACACAGTGATGCAGAAACAAAATAAACTGCTGAGGTTAATTTTCAGAAATCATGACTAATGTTTGTAAAATTAATCTAGAAGGTTTAAATATGTTGCTCACATTTTTCAAGATTGATAATTTACATGAATTTATTTGTTTTATAAAAGTGTATATAGCTCGTTCTAAGCTCTCCCCAGTCTAGTTTCAGTCAATAAAATACTGAGTCAGGCACTTGCTCAACCAAACTTTATTTTGGAAAACACAATAACAGTTCCCCTATACTATACCTAACCATTGCGGGTTCGATACTTGTATCTGCTTAGCCAAGCCCTTCTAACCTGTGCAAGCAGAGACAGTACAAAAGGTCATGCAGTCCCAAGTGTTCTTCCAGAAGATCGATATCAGACCTCGTGGGAGCTACCTTTTATAGGTCTCCGAACCTAGAGGGGCCGAACCACATGGGGATGGTCTCTTTACATTCCAATAACAAATATTGATTAACACAGTACATGATAGACAGTTCCCTAACCCAAGAATACAGTGACTAATACAATGTATCTGAAGAAGTTTCTAGATGCAAGTTAACAAAGATGAATTATGCAACATGTGCCTAGATATTCAAAAATCCCAGACAAGGCTCAACACTTAACCCAATCAACAACTAGCAAAGTACAGCTTTGCAACATTATTTACAATGTGTCTGTCTGGTTTGCATTCACCCAATCAGTTCCATGCAATTTACACGTAATGGTAAGAAACCACAGATGACCAGTTCTTTCCCTGCAGTTCTTATCTAGGCCACAGACAAACTGGCACCATTCAGCAGCTTGTCCCAGTTCTGCAAAAGGTACATTTAAATTGACCAAATGTTTAAGAAGGAACTGCAGATGCAGGAAAATCGCAGGTAGAGAAAAATGCTGGAGAAGCTGAGCGGGTGAGGCAGCATCTATGGAGTGCCTGAAGAAGGGTTTCAGCCCGAAACATTTCCTTCGCTTCATAGATGCTGCCTCACCCGCTGAGTTTCTCCAGCATTTTTGTCCACCTTTAAATTGACCAAAATGGCCTAGCAGCACAGAAGCCTTTATTCAATTTTAATGTCCTGGCAGCTCTAATTTGGCCAGAATTAACAAAAGCACTGTCTTATGTCTTCTGCGTTGCTCTTGAAGAAGAAAAAAATGGTATTGTTTCTACTGAACTCAATCTGCTGTATTATGTTTTGTAGCTTTAAGTACGTACCTAGCACAAATTTAGAACTTCAAATTTGAACCCAAAGAGCTTCACTTCAATATGTTCAAAGCATATTCATTATGACAACATTGTATATCAAACCAGGTGGTCTTTATGTACATCTCATAAAGAGCAATGTGAAGCCACAAGCATCACCTTAAAGTATCCTAAAATAGGTGATGTTTCATGCACTTTAATAGATGTGCATGAGATAACGCAATGTCAATTAAAGGGGATGATTCATGGAGAAAAAACTGTGCTTTTCAACAAAACCAATATTTCAATATTTGCCTTACTATATCTCTGAGAGTAATTGTAATTCTCTGACCAATATAAATGAATAGATATGAAGTATATTTTAGGGAGCAACAAAAGATTGATAGAGTTTTTGGGTGCATTAGGAAATTAATGTTAATTTAAATTTATTGTAACAATTTTACTTGACCAAACATGATCCTGATATACCATTTTAAACTGATGAATAGGATCATTCCTCCAGTCGGAAGTGCTATCAATAGATGGTCCAATTCAAAGATAGGCACAAAATATTGGAGTAACTCAGCAGAACACTATTATCTGAATGGTGGCCGATTAGGAAAAGGGGAGATGCAACAAGACCTGGGTGTCATGGTACACCAGTCATTGAAAGTAAGCATGCAGGTGCAGCAGGCAGTGAAGAAAGCGAATGGTACGTTAGCATTCATAGCAAAAGGATTTGAGTATAAGAGCAGGGACGTTCTAATGCAGTTGTACAGGATCTTGGTGAGGCCACACCGGGAGTATTGTGTACAGTTTTGGTCTCCTAATCTGAGGAAATACATTCTTGCCATAGAGGGAGTACAGAGAAGGTTCACCAGACTGATTCCTGGGATGTCAGGACTTTCATATGAAGAAAGACTGGATAGACTTGGCTTGTACTCACTAGAATTTAGAAGATTGAGGGGGGATCTTATAGAGACTTACAAAATTCTTAAGGGGTTGGACAGACTAGATGCAGGAAGATTGTTTCCGATGTTGGGGAAGTCCAGAACAAGAGGTCACAGTTTAAGGATAAGGGGAAAGTCTTTTAGGACCGAGATGAGAAAATCATTTTTCACACAGAGAGTGATGAATCTGTGGAATTCTCTGCCACAGAAGGTAGTTGAGGCCAGTTCATTGGCTATATTTAAGAGGGAGTTAGATGTGGTCCTTGCGGCTAAAGGGATCAGGGAGTATTGAGAGAAGGCAGGTACGGGATACTGAGTTGGATGATCAGCCATGATCATATTGAATGGCAGTGCAGGCTCTAAGGGTCGAATGGCCTACTCCTGCACCTATTTTCTATGTTTCTATGAACAGGCAGCACCTCTGGATAGAAGAAATGGTTGGCGTTTTGGGTCTGAAGAAGGGTCTTGACACAAAACATCACCCATTCCTTCCATCCAGATTCTGAAAAAGGGTTTCAACCTGAAACATCACCCATTCCTTCTATCCAGAGAAGCTGTCTGTCCCATTGAATTACTCCAGCATTTTGTATCTATCTTCGGTGTCATAGAGGCAAAGAATCATAGAGTGATACAGTGTAGAAACAGGCCCTTCGGCCCAACTTGTACCAGCTACACTAGTCCCACCTGCATGCACTTGGTCCACATCCCTCCAATTTGTGCTATCCATTTACATGTCCAACTGTTTTTTAAATGTTGGGATACTACTCGCCTCAACTACCTCATCTGGCAGCATTCTGACAAACCCACCAGCATCTACAGTTTTTTCCGACACATTTTGGCTAATTCAAATAATCTTACACAGGTTCTTTGGATGGCTTGTGGTAGGCCATGGGCTGGTTCCTCATAGAGAAATACTTTAGTGTTGTTGTTCTGTTAGGGTTGTTGTATCGTGGACTGCATTAGTGTAATTTACTATTCTTACACTCTTGTACTTAAGGATGATTGTCCCTGTGCTCAGTAAGATTTTTACTGAACTATGCAAAACATGAATTTCAATGTACCTAAGTACGTGACAATAAAGTACCATTGAACCATTTATTAAATTTAATTAAAATACCATAGCAACATTCTTTGAGGAAGTATCTACAAAATAACGAGTCACTGGACTTTAGAAAGGGGATATTGTTCAGAAATATATTCAATTAAATTTATCAATGTATCTGCAATGTTCTGCTCATTCTCTGAATACGTTATACCCTGTTGCATTTGGAGATAATTGATTGCCAATTAAAAAAATAATAATTTGCCATCCCTTTTGTTCAACTACACCTATACCAACCATAACTCATTATTGTAATTTGTGTCCAAGCTTGTGTTTCTAATTGCTGGGTGCAGAATTACATGCATACTCAATTTGTTTCAATCTAATCAAGAGGATTTCAAACCTCATACTGTCTACTTGCTTATCACTGAGCCAATTTGAATGTGAAGTTTTTCTTTTCTTGTAACTTCTCAACGCTTATTCATGCTGAACAGCCTGTTTTCAAATTTAAAGACAACTCAGCATGTCATCTGGTCTCCTGAGTGCAGAAACCAGCTTGAACTCCGTGCTCTCAAAAATTACTTTCAATATATCAGTTTAATCTAGTAGAACTGGTGCATTTATGGTTCACAGGAATCAGAATTTTATTCCAGTAGCCAGTAAAACTTCACTAGCATCTCTGTTTCAATAACATTTGTTAAAATTCAATAAAGTGAAACTTTTATCTGCAATATTGCCTGGAAGTTTAGATTTAGCTGATGCCCGTATTTTTTTCATATCTATTGTCTCAATAATGTTAAGTTTGTAGTGTAAATTGATACTCCTTCAATAAGATTGAATAGATTTACTTTATATCTTAAAGGGAAATGGTCTACTGGGCACTGTTCATGCCACAATGGAAAACATTTAAGGAACATAGTTAGTCTCAAGAAGGAGGCAGTGGTGAAAAAGGAGACTATTTTACACATCATTCCATTTTCTGTACTAAAAGGGAACATATTTTCTTTACACAATCTCCAATTTTAATTTCAAGAGCACTGTTATGTTATTAAGGGGTAGAAAGAAGGATAATCAGGCCACGTGAGTATTGACTTTGATCCAAATATTATATTTTTAGTATTAGCAGCCACACACGAGCCGGGTGTACAACAGGAAACAATTACCAGTTTAATTAGACTCCATTCACCATCTTACCCTCTTCTCATTTATTATGCTGCCAGACAACTTTCAAACAAAGGAATTTAATTATTGAATGATCTCACTTCAAAGCTCCTTAGAAGTTTTCACTGGATCAAAAATAACTCAGTCCATTGAAAGGTAACCATTGAATAAGGTCAATCTTTAATATATTGTTTTTTTATTATTATATTCAGACATGACAATAGACAACAGATAATAGACAATAGGTGCAGGAGTAGGCCATTTGGCCCTTCGAGCCAGCACCGCCATTCAGTGTGATCATAGCTGATCATCCCCAATCGGTACCCTGTTCCTACCTTCTCCCCAAAACCCCTCACTCTGCTATCTTCAGTTTAAACATGTGGATTAAAATAAATATTATTGCCATGTAATGTACTTTTTAATCTGCCAACCATCTGCCAATATTCTCATGGACCCTAATTACAGTTACATCATTTTTTCTCTGGGTTGGTTTCTTCTATAAAATTACGATTTTAACTTTAGCCATTGATATAGAGATTTATGGACTGTGAACTAAATAGATTTCTACTATAACAAGAGCTCTTCAATAACATAAACATGTTCCAACATTTTATGGTCAAGATATTTAACCTGAATCGTAACAACTGTGCAGAAACAAGGAACTTCCGATACTGGTGCATGTAAAGTTTACATAAGGACTATGCAGTGAAGGGGGATGTTTTGATAGGCAGATGGTTGGAACAAAGGCCAGAGATATAAGCAGAAAGTGTGATACAGTGTTGAAGAGTTATGAATTGTGAAGCTAGAGGAAGGAAAATATCAGGAGGGGAGGGAGGAGGGGAAAAATAGGTAGCGGTGTAGGCCGGGCACAGGGGAGGAGAGGAGGAAGAAAAATGGGGGATCTGGAGGAAATAATGTGAGGTTGGAGGGAGGGGTTTAGTTGGAGATTTTACCTAAAATTGGAGAATTCAATATTCATACCATTGGGTTGAAAGCTATCCAAGCAGAATACGAGTTGTTGTTCCTCCTGTTTGTGTGTGGTCTCACTCTGGCAATGGAAGAGGCCCAGGATGGAAAGGTCAGTATGGGAATTGGAAGGCGAGATAAAATAGTTAGCAACCGGGAAGTCCAGCAGGACTTGGCGTACGAAGCATAAGTGTTCAGTGAAACGGTCACTGTGTCTACGCTTGGCTTGGGATATTTTCTCCATCCTCCCATCAATAGCTATTCAGTTCTCAACTTTTGAATTGTCTTCATAAATGAAAAAAATTGAGAGATTATTCAGCGCCAAATAGATGTAGGCAACACATACAAGAAAACAAATGTTTAATTTGCTGCAAAATCTTTCATTCCACAGTTTTATATTACATGACAGCCATTCCTAAGTCCTAGGTGAGTATGAAGTCAAAAACATAAATAGTGACCTAAACCTAAAAATGTGTTTTAATTTTTTTATTAAGCAACACAAATAATATTAATTGTGATATATTCAACTTTGCGTACTTTAAAAATGCAGTAGTTGCTTTATGCTACAATAAGCTAATATTTCAGAATACTAAAATGCTGTTTAAAAGTAGCCTCTTTGATATTAACCAAAGAAGTCAGCTTTATCCTGAAACAATTAAACCAATGAAGCGGCAAGAGCATCAATGAAACAACATTCACAGTTCATTACCATTTCAGATATCGGTAAACCTCTATCGGACATTTCAGCATTAACTCACAGTACTTGGAGATCTCTTTCAATACAGTGACCAATACCAGAGACCTGTGCCATGTATGAACATGGTCTCAAAACACGTCTCTCATCAGCTGGTAGTATTCTTCCTGAGATATGTATGGTCTAAATCATAAAGTGCAAAATAAAATATAACAGAATATTAAATCCTATATTTAATTATATTAATGAAAAAACCCGATAACAGTAATATTTTCCATTAAATTACTGGATTGTAAAAATCCATTCTGCTCTTTAGGGTCCATGAAACAAAATCAGCTATCTTCATCATATTGAGCCAAAATGTATTAGACCAGAACAATATCACACCTACACTTGCTAAGTATAGTATGAAGTAGAAGATGGATGCAAAATTCTAGAGTAACTCAGCAGGACCGGCATCATCTCTGGAGAGAAGGAATGGCTGACCTTTTGGGTAGAGACCTTCTTCAGAGTGAAGCTGCCTGAAGAAGGGTCTGACCAAAAACATCACTCATTCCTTCTCTCCAGAGATGTTTCCTGTCCCGCTAAGTTATTCCAGCATTTTGTGACTATCTTCGGTGTAAACCAGCGTCTGCAGTTCCTTCCTACACATTGTATGAAGCTGTACTTTTTGGTCAATTTTCTTTAATCCATGCTTCCATGCTGATATATATGGAGCCTGTAATGCCTTCCAACACTGTTAGCCCTGCTACAATGTGATGTTCTTCCTGTAGTTATTTCTGTACACTGCGGATGAAGCAATATTAGATAGGTATTAGAACTTGGGGGAAAAAACATCAAATACTCAACAATACTTCTCAGATTGTGCAAAGATATGGGAGAGGAAGGTGTTGCCTGTCTGAGAATAAAGAATAGGAAAATAACTAGATTACAATTCATTGACTCAAGTATCTAGAATATTTTTCTTCAAAAGTGAAGCACACAAAAACTGAAAGAATTGTAATCCTAGAGAGGACATTTCAGCAGTAACTCACAGTACTTAGAGATCTCTTTTAACACAGTGACCAATACCAGAGACCTGCACCATGGTCTCAAAATATGTCTCTTCAATTAATCAGATGGTAGAATTCTTCCTGAGATATGTGTGGTCTAAATTATAAGTGTAAAATAGAATATTGTAGCGGGTTAGTGCACGCAAATATCGAACCCAGCGTTCGGAAGCCACGGTCACGTGACTCCGGAGGGGCTGCTGGTTTTGCGCGTTTTTTCCCTTGCGCATGTTAGTTCAGCACTGACCACCGTTGTGGGCAGACGTGTCTGTAAAGCCTGTATGTTGGATATTGAACTTTCGAATAAAGATCTGTTGAAAACTCCAGTAGTCGTTTCTCAGACCACGAAAATATAACTGAATATTAAAACATAATTACATATATTAATGAAAAAAAGCTGGTATTGGTAATAGTTTCCATGAAATTGTTGTAAAAATCTATAAAGCTCTTTAGAATCTGTGTTTATCATTTTGAGCCAAAATATGCAAACTTCTAACTGTGTCTGAAATGCCTCAACAAACGTTAAGCAGGAATTAGGGATGGATAATGAATATCAGTCCAGCCAGAGATATTCAGATTCCATTAATTAATAAAATGATGCATGGACAGCAATCATTAAAATCTGAAGGAATGAGTAACTGCGTTCTTAAAAGTAAACTTTTTTTGTACCAGAGATATTGTTTGACAACACTCAAAATGCGTCACACCTAGAAATAAATCAACCTTGCCGAGAAGGAGGGTAATTGGGATGGCAACTTTGGTTTTACGTATTTAACGACTTTAACAGAAACGTAAGGTTTCTGTCGAAGGTAGACACAAAAAGCTGGAGGAACAGGCAGCATCTCTGGAGAGAAGGAATGGGTGACGTTTCGGGTCGAGACCATTCTTCAGACTGGTTAGGGATAGGGGAAACAAGAGATATAGACGGTGATGTAGAGTTAAAGAACAATGAATAAACAATATGCAAAAAAGTAACGATATCTACGGAAGCATGGCATTGCTAAGTGACTAGTGGGGTACTGCAAGGCTCAGTGCTTGGACCGCAGCTATTTACAATATACATCAATGATTTGGATGAAGGGATTCAAAGTAACATTAGCAAATTTGCAGATGACACAAAGCTGGGTGGCAATGTGAACTATGAGGAGGATGCTATGAGAATGCTGGGTGATTGCACAGGTTGGGGAAGTGGGTAGATGCATGGCAGATTAAGTTTAATGTGGATAAATGTGAGGTTATCCACTTTGGTATCAAAAACAGGAAGGCAGATTCCTATATAAATGGCGTCAAGTTGGGAAAAGGGGAAGTACAATGGGATCTGGGGGTCTTTGTTCATCAGTCTATGAAAGTAAGCATGCAGGTATGACAGGCAGTGAAGAACATGAATGGCATGTTGGCCTTTATAACAAGAGGAGTTGAGTATAGGAGCAAAGAGGTCCATCTGCAGTTGTACAGAGCCCTAGTGAGACCACACCTGGAGTATTGTGTGCTGTTTTGGTCCCCTATTTGAGGAAGGACATTCTTGCTATTAAGGGAGTGCAGCGTAGGTTTAAAAGGTTAATTCCCGGGATGGCGGGACTCTCATATGCTGAGAGAATGGAGCGGCTGGGCTTGTACATTCTGAAGTTTAGAAGGATGAGAGGGGACCCTATTGAAACATGTAAGATTGTTAACGGTTTGGACATGCTAGAGGCAGGAAACATGTTCCCGATGTTGGAGGAGTCCAGAACCAGGGGCCACAGTTTAAGAATAAGAGGTAAGGCATTTAGAACGGAGATGAGGAAACACTTTTTCTCACAGAGAGTTGTGAGTCTGTGGAATTCTCTGCATCAGAGGGCAGTGAAGGCAGGTTCTATGGATGCTATCAAGAGAGAGCTAGATAGGGCTCTTAAAGATAGCGGAGTCAGGGGGTATGGGGAGAAGGCAGGAATGGGCTACTGATTGGGGATGATCAGCCATGATCACATTGAATGGTGGTGCTGGCTCGAAGAGCAGAATGGCCTACTCCTGCTCCTATTGTCTATTGTCTATTGTTGATTGTCTATTAACTGTTTGATGGATGAAAACGAGAAGCTAGTGTGGCTTGGGTGGGGGAGGGATAGAGAGAGGGGGAATGCCGGAGGGTACTGAAGTCAGAGAAATCAATATTCATACCACTGGAGCGTAAGCTGCCCAAGCGAAATATGAGGCGCTGTTCCTCCAATTTGCGTTTAGTCTCACTCTGACAATGGAGGAGACCTAGGACAGAAAGTTCTGTGTGGTAATGGGAAGGAGAATTAAAGTGTCCAGCAACCGGGAGATCAGGTTGGTTCAGGCGGGATGAGAGAAGGTTGTCAGCGAAACGATTGCCCAGTCTACGTTTGGTCTCGGCGATATATAAGAGTCCACATCTTGAATAATAGGTACAGGAGATGAGGTTGGAGGAGGTGCAAATTAAACTCTGCCTAATCTGAAAGGACTGTTGTGGTCCCTTGACAGGGACAAGGGAGGAGGTATAGCGACAGGTGCTACATCTTCTGACGTTGCAGGGGAAGGTACCCGAGGAGTGGGTGGGAAGGGTGGGAAGGGATCAGTTCACCAGGGAATTGTGGAGGGAATGGTCTCTGCAGAAGGCGGAAATGGGTGGAGATGAGAAAATGTGGCTAGTGGTGAGATCCCGTTGAAGGTGGCGGAATATTGTAGGATTATGTGTTGTATGCGACGGCTGATGGGGTGGAAGGTAGTGACTGGGGGACTCTGTCTCTGTTGCGAGGGCAGAACTGTGGGGTTCTGAGGAGACATGAGTGAGGGCCACATCTATGATAGGAGAGGGGAACTTCCATTCCCTAAAGAAAGAGGACATCTCAGATGTTCTGGTATGTTACACCTCATCTTGGGTGCAAATGCAGCATAGACGGAGGAATTGGGAGTCGGGGATAGGGTCTTTGCAGGAAACAGGGTGGGAAGAAATGTTGTCAAGATAGTTGTGGGAGTCAGTGGATTCGTAATAGCATCAGTCGCTAGTCCATTTTTTGCGATGGAGACAGTGAGATCAAGAATGGGGAGGGTGGTGTCAGAGATGATCCAAGTAAATTTGAATGCAGGAGGGAAATTGGTGGTGAAGTTGATGAAGTCCATGAATTCTGCATGGGTGCAGCAGGTAGCACCGATGCAGTCATCAATGTAACGGAGATAGAGTTCGGGGATGAGGGTAATGTACGCTTGGAACAGGGATTGTTCAACGTACCCTACAAAGAGGCAGGCATAGCTGGGGCCCATGCGGGTGCCCATAGCTATGCCTTGGATTTGGGGATAGGGCCAATGTACTCTCTAATAATGTTTTACTCAATTTATAAGACACTAAAATCCAGTAAATTATATTTTGGCATGCCTCCAAATATTAGATATTGTATGTGATGAGTGTAATATATGTGGTTTATGTAACCATTTTAAGCACTGTAGTATGTAGTAAACTGTTCTTTTGTCTGTTATAACAGATGTTTCATTGTAAATTCAGACTGCATCAATTTTACTTCGGAGTCACGTGTGACTACGTGAAGAAGCCCCGCAAGGCGCATGCGCGTCATTACGTTGACGCATGTCACATTGAACGGAGCTGGAGAGCGCAGCTCCACCAGTGGTAAGTAGAAAACCTCGCAGGTAAGTGTTTTAAAAAGTTTCAGCGAAACTTAACGTCCATAAGGCTGGCTTGTGAATCAGCAGGAGCTTGTGGTACAGCGGGAGGAGCAAGCGTGGGTCACGCAGCATTGCAGTGCCATTGCAGCGATCGGGAAAATAGATAAGTGCGGTGCCGGTTCCGATACCGGTGGCTGTTATTTCCGTAGTTAATAACCCTCCAGCTGCTCTAGAGTCGCACGGGCTGTGGCCACAACGATAGGAAATACAAGGTCTGCTCTGAGTATGTGTTACCAGATGCAGTTTCCTTAGTTTCATGTATATGATCTGTGTGATACTGAGATTAATACAAATATTCTGCAAGCAGAATGTGCCTGTCAGAATCTATAATTCTAAACATGAACATATATGGTTTATGCACAAATACACAAGAAAATGTAAAAGAAAGTAACTCTCCTCCAAGAGAGGACAAGAATGTGGGGGAGACTAGAAATGGAGAAAATGCTCCACACTTTACTCAGTCAAGGGTCCAAAGACCCAAAGATTCCCAGGCAGCCTCCGAAGGAGTTCTAGACACTGTGTATGGTGCCTGTTAAAAATGGGAATCTGACTCTCCAGTGCCTTGTTTAGGTCTGGATGAGGTCTCCCTAGAGCAAGACTCGGGAGTACCAGGGCAGGAGGAGACTGACCCTGAAGCTGGTGTGTATACAACAGAGCACAAGAGCCACACTCCGGGTGTTCCCGATGTAGCATCAAGTTTTGCTATATCGGAATGGACTGGTGAGGCTATGGATGAGACCTGGCTGCCAACATGTATTTGGTTTCTCACCTGCTCCAAGAAACTATTATGACTGAAACAGTAAAAAATATATAAAACACCCATCTATTGTGCCTCACTCAGGGTGCCAACAGTAAACTCAGTAATTACACAAAAAGCTGGAGAAACTCAGCGGGTGCAGCAGCATCTAAGAGGCGAAGGAGATAGGCGACGTTTCGGGTCGAGACCCTTCTTCAGACTGGTCAGGGATCAGGGAAACGAGAGATATAGGCAGTGATGTGGAGAGATAAAGAACAATGAATGAAAGATATGCAAAAAAGTATCGATGATAAAGGGAACAAGCCATTGTAAGCTGTTTGTGGTGTGAAAATCAGAAGCTAGTGCAACTAGGATGGGGGAGGGAGATAGAGATAGAGGGAATGCCAGGGCCCGAGGGCTGAGGGAGAGGTGGGAAGGGGAGGAGACAGCAAGGGCTAACAGAATTGAGAAAATTCAATGTTCAAGCCCAAAGGATGCAGACTCCCCAAGCGGAATATGAGGTGCTGTTCCTCCAACTTGCGGTGTTGCTCACTCTGGCCGTGGAGGAGGCCCAGAACCGAGAGGTCGGATACGGAATGGGAGGGGGAGTTGAAGTGCTGAGCCACCGGGAGGTCGGGTTGGTTTTTGCGGACCGAGCGGAGGTGTTCGGCGAAACGATCGCCAAGCCTCCGCTTGGTCTCACCGATATAGATTATCTGGCATCTGGAGCAGCGGATGCAGTAGATGAGGTTGGAGGAGGTGCAGGTGAACCTCCGTCGGACCTGGAAGGACTGCTTGGGTCCCTCAAAGGAGTGGAGGGGGGAGGTGAAGGGACAAGTGTTGCATTTCTTGCGGTTGCAAGGGAAAGTGCCCGGGGAAGGGGTAGAGCGGGAGGGAAGGGAAAAATTGACAAGGGAGTTGCGGAGGGAGCGGTCTTTGCGGAAGGCAGACAGGGGGGGAGATGGGAAGATGTGGCGGGTGGAGGGGTCACGTTGGAGGTGGCGAAACTGGCGGAGGACTATCTGTTGTATTTGCCGGCTGGTGGGGTGAAAGGTGAGGACCAGGGGGACTCTGCCCTGTTTGCGAGTGGGGGAATGGGGAGAGAGGGCAGTGTTGCGGGGTATGGAGGAGACCCTGGCGCGAGCCTCATCAATAGTGGGGGAGGGGAATCCCCGTTGCGAGTGGGGGAATGGGGAGAGAGGGCAGTGTTGCAGGGTATGGAGGAGACCCTGATGCGAGCCTCATCAATAGTGGGGGAGGGGAATCCCCGTTGGAATTCCCCTCCCCCACTTCAACACCCCTCCCATTCCGTAACTCTCGGTCCTGGGCCTCCTCCACGGCCAGAGTGAGCAACACCGCAAGTTGGAGGAACAGCACCTCATATTCCGCTTGGGGAGTCAGCATCCTTTGGGCTTGAACATTGAATTTTCTCAATTCTGTTTGCCCTTGCTGTCTCCTCCCCTTCCCAACTCTCCCTCAGCCCTCGGGCCCTGGCATTCCCTCTATCTCTATCTCCCTCCCCCACCCTAGTCGCACTAGCTTCTCATTTTCACACCACAAACAGCTTACAATGGCCTCCGACCTCATCGTTTCCCAGCCCCGCACGGCCCGATTTTACCTTCTCCCCAAAATCCACAAACCCGACTGCCCTGGCAGACCCATTGTCTCTGCCTGTTCGTGCCCCACCGAACACATTTCCACATACCTTGACGCCATCCTATCCCCCTTTGTTAAATCCCTCCCCACCTATGTTCAAGACACCTCAGACACTCTCCGTCGGCTCCGTGCATTCCATTCTCCAGGTCCCCATCCTCTCATCTTTACCATGGACGTCCAATCACTCTACACCTCCATCCCCCACCAGGACGGTCTCAAAGCCCTCCGGTACTTCCTCGACCAGAGGAGCAACCCATACCCGTCCACTGACACCCTCCTCCGCCTAGCGGAGTTGGTCCTTACCCTCAATAACTTCTCTTTTGATTCCTCCCATTTCCTCCAAACACAAGGCGTAGCTATGGGCACACGCATGGGCCCCAGCTACGCTTGCCTCTTTGTTGGGTACGTCGAACAATCCTTGTTCTCGGCGTACCAGGGCCCCATCCCCGACCTCTACCTCCGTTACATCGATGACTGCTTTTTTGTCACCTCCTGCACCCACACACAACTGACTGACTTCATTCATTTCACCACCAACTTCCATCCGGCACTCAAATACACTTGGACCATTTCCGACATTTCCCTACCATTCCTTGACCTCACCATCTCTATTGCAGGTGATACACTCCTGACCGACATCCACTACAAACCCACTGACTCCCACAGCTACCTGGACTACTCTTCCTCCCACCCTGCTTCCTGTAAGGACTCCATCCCCTATTCCCAATTCCTTCGTCTACGCCGCATCTGCTCCCAGGATGAGGTGTTTCACACCAGGTCATCACAAATGGCCTCATTCTTCAGAGAACGGGGATTTCCCTCCCCCACTATTGATGAGGCTCGCACCAGGGTCTCCTCCATACCCCGCAACACTGCCCTCTCTCCCCATTCCCCCACTCGCAAACAGGGCAGTCCCCCTGGTCCTCACCTTTCACCCCACCAGCCGGCAAATACAACAGATAGTCCTCCGCCAGTTTCGCCACCTCCAACGTGACCCCTCCACCCGCCACATCTTCCCATCTCCCCCCCCCTGTCTGCCTTCCGCAAAGACCGCTCCCTCCGCGACTCCCTTGTCAATTCTTCCCTCCCCTCCCGCTCTACTCCTTCCCCGGGCACTTTCCCTTGCAACCGCAAGAAATGCAACACTTGTCCCTTCACCTCCCCCTCCACTCCTTTCAGGGACCCAAGCAGTCCTTCCAGGTCCGACAGAGGTTCACCTGCACCTCCTCCAACCTCATCTACTGCATCCGCTGCTCCAGATGCCAGATGATCTATATCGGTGAGACCAAGCCGAGGCTTGGCGATCGTTTCGCTGAACACCTCCGCTCGGTCCGCAAAAACCAACCCGACCTCCCGGTCGCTCAGCACTTCAACTCCCCCTCCCATTCCGTATCCGACCTCTCGGTCCTGGGCCTCCTCCATGGCCAGAGTGAGCAACACCGCAAGTTGGAGGAACAGCACCTCATATTCCGCTTGGGGAGTCTGCATCTTTTGGGCTTGAACATTGAATTTTCTCAATTCTGTTAACCCCTGCTGTCTCCTCCCCTTCCCACCTCTCCCTCAGCCCTCGGGCCCTGGCATTCCCTCTATCTCTATCCCTCCCCCACCTTAGTCGCACTAGCTTCTCATTTTCACACCACAAACAGCTTACAATGGCTTGTTCCCTTTATCATCGATACTTTTTTGCATATCTTTCATTCATTGTTCTTTATCACTCCACATCACCGTCTATATCTCTCGTTTCCCTGATCCCTGACCAGTCTGAAGAAGGGTCTCGACCCGAAACGTCGCCTATCTCCTTCGCTCCTTAGATGCTGCTGTACCCGCTGAGTTTCTCCAGCTTTTTGTGTAACCCCAGCTTACAATGGCTTGTTCCCTTTATCATCGATACTTTTTTGCATATCTTTCATTCATTGTTCTTTATCTCTCCACATCACTGTCTATATCTCTCGTTTTCCTGATCCCTGACCAGTCTGAAGAAGGGTCTCGACCCGAAACGTCGCCTATCTCCTTCGCCTCTTAGATGCTGCTGCACCCTCTGAGTTTCTCCAGCTTTTTGTGTAACCCTCGATTCTCCAGCATCTGCAGTTTCTTCGTTAACACAGTAAACTCAGTAATTTGGGCACCCATGAGTGTAACGATGCGAGGGCAGGAAATGTGTGTCCAGCATGTCCTCCAGCTGATATCAGTTGGCATCGCTGCATTTGGGGAAGACATACAAGGGTCGGTAATGTCCAAAACGTATAAAGACATGCTTGTGTTACTCTGCAATGCCTATTCGAACCTAATTGTATGATGGAAATTGCCATTTGGCCAACATTATACCAAAAAAATGCAGGACTATGTAGGGCAAACAATAACCAGATTAATTATTGGTGAAAATCTGCAAAAACAATTCAGGATATTTGCCTTATAAAACTTCTCATCCCTGCTTTGAGAAAACAAGCAGGTTGAATACGAAGGGGGTTTGATTCTGGGAGACCACCAGTATTATACCCAATACAGCCCACATCAATCCTTATATTGGGAGAAGGAGATCTTCTAGTTCATTTACGGATCTACAGGAACTTCATTCCACCACAGATAGAACTTCTGGGGTACAACCTCTGGTTGGGTGTAAGATTACAATTGTTTTATAATGAATGATGCTGCATAATATTTGATCGGTTTGGTGTTTGCTGCACCAGAAACTCGTCAGGTAAGAAAATATATTCCCAGACAGAAGAAGATGGGGGTTGCAGAGTCATTCTGGACCTCACAAACTTTAATTCAAATGTTCAGTATAGGCATTTAAAAAAAGTACACCTTCAACACTGTAATGCAGTTGTTATCACAAGGCTGCTATTTGGCTACTATAAACCTAAAAAAAAAAAGATACCCTTATTATTCAGTACCAATTCATCATTATAGCAGGTACTTTAAATTAATTGGATGGGTCAGCTGAGGCAATTTAAATAATTACCTAATGGGTTAGCTTCAGCTCTCAGGCTGTTCACAAAATTATTGAAACCAGCACTGGTGTTACTGAGGGCTCAGAATCACATTGTAATGGCTTATCTAGAGGACATGTTAATTGTAAATGCCACTCAGGAGACAGATGAAGAACTGGTTTCAGCAACCATAAGCCTATTTGAAAGGCTAGGGTTTCTGTCCATCCAACAACATCTAAGTTACAGCCATCCCAAACAATTGATTATTTGGGGTTTGTCATTAATTCAGTTGCTATATCTATAACTTGCTAACAGATAAGGTTGAGGATATTACAAATGCCTGTACTTGTCTCGCTGAGAGACCTTATCCCTCCATCCGAGAAGTAGCTACGGCTATTGGTAAAATGGTAGCAGCATCCCTGATGTCGAGCTTGGACCTCTGCATTATCAAAGTCTGCAAAGAGCCAGAGGACAAGTACTAAAAAATAAAAAAAATAAAAATAATTTAATTTTTTTTTAAAATAAAAGTTAAAAAAAATAAAAATAATTTAAATAAATAAATAAAATAAAAAACATGCAGGTCATTTGATAGGTCCATGCAGTTGCCAACTAAAGCTATAACTGAATTGCAATGGTGGATTCTCAATGTTGCACAAGCTACTAGAAAATATTTTGGTTCAGCAACCTTCAGTGGTATTACAAACTGATGGGAGTGCTCTCAGATGGGGAGGTAAGGACAGTGCCACCAGTTGTGGTGGTCGATGGACTGTCCAAGACGATTAATTCTCCAAATGCATGGTATCAATTATTTGGAGTTATTGGGGGCGTTTCATGCTTGATAGCTTATTGTTCTACAGTGAATGACTTACATGTTCAATTACAAGTAGACAATACCACAGCTGTGGGAGAGACAATATTGTGGCAGACAACAGATCACGAAAGTTCAATGACAATACATAATGGATGTTAAATCCAGAAGTTTCAAAAAGATTGTCAGTCGGTATGGGTACCAAATATAGATCTGTTTGCATCCAGATTAAATCTCCAGTTGCCTAAATGTGTCTCATAGGAGCTAGACCCAGGAACAGCAGTGGTTGATGCATTCTCGCTACATTGGCGAAGTATAATCTTCTGTGGTTCCCCATTTTGCCTGATTAGGCAATGTCTCGCCAAAATAGAGCAAGACTCCGCCGCAGGCGTTTGGTGGTTCCAAACTGGTCTACACAGCCATTATTCCCATTGGTGCTCAGAATGATGACTCAGCCATTCATGACAATCCCCAGCTGCAGTAATTGTTGGTACATCCAGTAACAGGAGACATCATTACATGACATCCATTACATGATCGTATTAATTGTTAATCTGCAGGTTCTGATGGACTGTCCGATAGGACCATGGATGTCATAACTGCAGCTTGGAGATATAGCACTAAGAAACAATATATGCCTCATATAAGGAAATGGGAAATCTTTTGTATACAGTCAGATATATTTTATCATACTGCAAACATATCGGATGTATTGGACTTCCTTGCAATGTTGCACGTGAGTTATAGTGCCATTAATAGTGCTTGGAGAACTTTGTCGTCTTATTTAGGACAATTTTCAGAACGACAATCTATCGGGTCTCATCCATTAATATCCCGATTTATAAGAGGAATTTTAATAATATCCTACCAAACCCAGATATACAGAAATCTGGGATGTCAGTATAGTTCTCACATTGCTTCGGCAGTGGGCTCCAATTACGTCACTGTCTTTTCAGAACTTAATATTTAAAGTGGTTATGCTCATGCCATTAGTATCAGCACAATGAGTACAAACATTACAAATGTTGCAGTTAGATTGTATGCAGTTGTCTGTAGATAAAATTACTTTTTATGTCTATGATCTAAGCAAGCAAAGCAAGCCAGGAAAGGCTGGAACCAAGGTAATCTTTAAAGCATACCCTGTCGACCAAACATTGTGTGTGGTTAAGCATCTGACTCAATATATTGAAGTAACTAAGAGTCTCCGAGATTGTGAGACACCAATGCTCATTACCCACAAAAAAGAACAAAAAAAAACATATAAAAACATATAAAAAATGTTTTTAATAAAGTGACAGTACAAACTATTTCTAGATGGTTAAAACAGGTTCTGTATTTAGCTGGAGCTCACACTCATGTGTTTAAATCTCAACTCCGCAAGGGCGGCATCAATGTCTGCGGTGAAGGTGCAGGACGTGCCGCTCGACCAAATTCTAGAGGCCGCAGGATGGTCTAAAGAAGTAACTTTTTCTATATTTTATGATAAACCTGTTGTTACAGTGCCAGGGTATGCACATGCTGTTTTGTTTGCTTTGTTTCATATCATTTGTTCATATCATTTGTTGTAATTTTCCCCTTGGATAGAGGGGTTATTACTTTCCTTGTTATTATTATGATTAACATAGTTATTGAATAATTTGAAGCAATGTTCAATATATTATTTATTCACTACAGCAGTATGTCGTATGGAGTGAATCTACGGCATAAACATCACAGAGCTTTAAAATCTTCACGTAGTCACTCACGTGACTCCGAAGTAATATAGTAAGATTAAACGAGAACTTACCTGTTCGAAGTTTGATCTTTATTTTATGAGTTACAATGAGGGAATACGTGCCCTCCGTTTCCGGCCCTCATAATCTAAAGGTTCATCTGGTAGTTCTAGTCTTCTAAGCCTTACTATCTTACTTCAGCTATCACTGCTTTGAAGTATGACGCGCATGCGCCTGGCGGGGCTTCTTCATGTAATCCCTCATCGTAACTCCTCATAAAATAAAGATCAAACTTTGAACAGGTAAGTTCTCGTTTAATCTTACTATTTATCTGCATTGAAATAAGCCACTGCAAGGATGCAGCCCCTTTTATTATTTTGTGTTGCTCAGCAATGTAATCTTCTTTATTTGTTTCACTGATTATTATTCTGCATCTTAGAGAGAGAGGGATCCTGAGACATTTCTTCAGACGTGTTGGATGATGAAACAATAACATATAGATGCTACACTTGATTGGAGAACCAAATTCCAGAAGGAACGTTTCCCAAATGGGATATTACATAGATGTGTTCTGACTCCTGTCCAGAGTCAGTAAGCTGTTTGATTCAATTGAAAGAGTACACAATGAAGCAACTAATCCTTTGGATTTCCAGGCAAGGAACTTGTCTAAAAAATGGATTCTCTGGAGGGAGGTGTTTAAACTCTACGTACAATGGCTCTGACAGATAAGCCAGATCTAAGGAAAGCAAAAATGCAATTGAATATCATCTATCTATCTATATTACTAAAAGTAAGATCTTGACCGCTTTTGACTCACTGAGATTTGATTTCCGAGAGAACGCCGCCACTTATGGCCATCATTTTTGGCCACCTCGCTCAGAGCCTCCCTCCAACGGAATGAACCAGAGGATTGTTCCCATCGATGAAAAATCAGAGATATATTAATGTTTAAAAAAAGATGCCATTCTCTCTGCTGCCCCTGCTGGTGGGAGGGGGGAGGGACTATAAAACCCGGAAGTTGTGTGTCTCACTCAGTCTCTGCAAGATGGAGGAAGTGACAGGGTCACATCTCTCTGAGCTCTGAATAACACTGAACACATGTCTACTCAACTGTGAGTGCTCTTAATGTGGTTTGAAAATTAAAATAAGGTTGCGTTACTGTAAAAAGGCGCTGCATGCAAATGGTTGTTTGGGGGGTTTGGGTTGAAGTAAAAAGGAACTGCATGCAAATGGTTGTTTGGGGCATTTGGGTTGAAGTAAAAAGGCACTGCATGCAAATGATTGTTTGGGTTGAAGTAAAAAGGCACTGCATGCAAATAGTTGTTTCGGGGGTTTGGGTTGAAGTAAAGAGCCCCCCCCACTGGCCACCAATATTGGAATTGGTGGAGAGGTGGAATATTGCATTGGGGGACCAGCCCTCCTGTGTGAACATGGGACCCAGCGAGTCCCACTTAGTCTAGTTGGTCACTATACCATGAATCCCTCAAATGAAACCTTGGAGAATATACAAGATCCATCAAAAGCACTTTACAACCAATCTACAAGTACAACGATTCATTTTTACTGGTTCCTCAGGCATAACCAGGAGCATGATGAATGTGTTGATATTTTCTAAAGGGAGCTGAACTTGTTTGCAGGGGCAATTTGGCAGATTTGAGAGGGATCACTCATCTGGGAATGGATTATTTGTGGGATTAGTGTGCTCAGGCTGGGAGGACAGTCACTAAATGAGACAAAAAATGCATGTAGTAATACAAATCTAGAAATATTGGTGAGCCAAGAGAATAATGTACATACAGTGAACTACAAATCAAAAGGTGGATTACTTAACAATATCAAGGTTGATTTGAACTTGCAAGTACTATGGTCAGCATCATTAAATGCTGAAAAGGAATTGTACTACATTGTGGGAAAGAGTGTGCATAATATCACAGAGGGGCTGGACTGAAGGGACTGAGCTGTAGGGAGAGGTTGGACATGCTGGGACGTTACTCTTTGGAACACTGGAGGCTGACGGGAGATCTTATAGAAGTGTGTTGAATCATGATGCTGAATGCTTTTACCCAGGGTAGGGGAATGAAAGACCAGAGGACAGAGATTTAAGGTTAGAGGGGCAAGCTTTAATAGGAACCTGAGGGGCAACATTTTCACTCAGAAGATGTGGATATAAGGAACGAGCAGTCAGATAGGTAGTTGATGCAAGTACCATAACAATTAAAAGACACTTGGACAGGTACATGGATCGGAAATGTTTAGAGGGATATGGGCCAAATGCAGGCAAATAGGGCTGGCTTACATGGGACATCTTGGTCGCCATGGAGATGTTGGTCTTGAAAGGTCAATTTCTGTGCTATATAAGACTCAATGACTCCAATATGATTGAACATTTATTTTTACCATCAGAACTTTATAATGAGTACTAGACTAAGTGGGACACGTTGGGTCATGGGTCACATGGAAGGGCTGGTCCCCCAATGCAATATTCCTCCTCTCCACCAATTCCAATATTGGTGGCCAGTTGGGGGGGGGGGGGGCTTTCTGGAGCGCTAGTATGGATTAGAAGGATGGGAGGGGATCTCATTCAAACATATAAGATTGTTAAGGGCGTGGACACAATAGAGGCAGGAAACATGTTCCCGATGTTGGGGGAGTCCAGAACCAGTGGCCACAATTTAAGAATAAGGAGTTAGCCATTTAGCACGGAGACGATAAAACACTTTTTCTCACAGAAAGTGGTGAGTCTGTGGAATTCTCTGCCTCAGAGGGTGGTGGAGGCAGATTCTCTGCATGCTTTCAAGAGAGCTAGATAGGGCTCTTAAAAATAGCGGAGTCAGGGGATATGGGGAGAAGGCAGCTACGAGGTACTGATTGGGGATGATCAGCCATGATCACATTGAATGGTGGTGCTGGCTCGAAGGGCCAAATGCCCTACTCCTGCACCTATTGTCTATTGTCTATGGGTGTTGTGGGCTGAGGGACTGGTTTTCAGAGGGCTAGTATGGACATGGTGGACCAAATGGATTCTTTGGCAGCTCAGTCACTCAAGCCTGATGTGCTGGCAGCTCACTCACAGCTGGTGGGCTGGCAGTTGACTCACGGCTATTCCTTGAAATTTCATTTCAAGCAGGGTGCAAGGCCACCAAATGCAAGTGCAGATTCATGCCACTTCATGCAGGGTGCAAGGCCACCAATTTCAAATGCAGTTTCATGCCACCACGCAGGGTGCAAAGCCACCAAATGCAAGTGCAGTTTCATGCCATTTCAAGCAGAGTGCAAGGCCACCAAATTCAAGTGCAGTTTCCGACAATTTCAAGCAGGATGCAAGGCCACCAAATTGAAGTGCAGTTTTGGACCACTTCAAGCAGGGTGCAAGGCCACCAAATTCAAATGCAGTTTTGTACCACTTCAAGCAGGGTGGAAGGTCACCAAATTCAAATGCACTTTCATACCATTTCAAGTAGGGTGCAAGGCCACCACATTTAAATGCTGTTTCATACCATTTCAAGCAGGGTGAGACCACCATAAAACCACAATAAAACCACACAAAACACCACAAAACACCACACTCACAGTTCAGTAGACATTCAGTGTGTTCAGTTGATTCATAGCTCAGACAGAGTTGTGACCTCTCCCTCCCCCATCATGCAGTGACTGAGCCACACCCACACTTCTGGGTTTTATAATCCCTCCCCCCTCCCACCTGAAGGAGCGTAGCCTTCATGACATGATTGACAGGAGAGAGATTCTCAACACTTTTTAAACACTAATAAAACTTTTATTTTTCATTGATGGGAATAATCCTCTGCACCTGATGAGCGGAGGGGGACTGAGTAAGATGGCCAAAAATCACAGCCATAAGTGGTAGCGTTTTATCTAAAATCAATATACAGTGCAAACAGGAAGTTGTCAAGTTTAGCCTTTTAATGCTGTGCTTTATTTTGAACCAACCACCACCAACAACCACTTGCTGTGGTTTATTTCGAACCAACCACCACCAACAACCACTTGCTGTGCTTTATTTCGAACCAACCACATTTTCATTTTCAAACCACATTAAGGGCACTCAAGGTTAGTAAAACCACACTCACCGTTTAGTAGAAATGTGTTCAATGTTATTCACAGATCAGACTGAGAGATGTGACCCTCTCGCTTCCCCCATTATTCAGCGACTGACTGAGGCACTCAACACTTCCGGGTTTTATAGTCCCTCCAGAAGGGGCGTGGCCTTCAGGAGAGGGAATCATAACATTTTTTTAAACACTAATTATTCTTTTATTTTACATTGATGGGAAAATTCCTCTTATCCTGCACAGCGGAGGGGGACTCTGAGGAAGATGGCCAAAAATCACAGCCATAAGTGGTAGTGTTTGTTTCTAAAATCAAAACACAGAACAACAGGAAGTGGTCAAGAGCAGACTTTTAGTAATATAGAACATATACGTCCATGGAATGAATGAGGTGATTTATTCCGGGTCAGATTCTGAATACATGTTGAATGTGATGTTGGCAAATTAGCTCAGTTTGTTTTCGTTTAGTTTAGAGATATAGCACGGAAACAGCCATTTCGGCCCACTGGGTCCATGCCGACCAGCGATCCCCGCACATTAACACTATCCTATACCCATTAGCGACAATTTTTACCTTTACCAAGCCAATTAACCTACATACCAGTAGGTATTATGGAAGGTAACTGCAGCATTTCGACTTGACTTGGCTCCAGAGCACTACGCAGTGACAAATTGAAGTGAACCATCAATCACACAGCAAACGCAGTTACAATCAAGGACTAACATGTTATTGATGTGCCATTGAAGCCATGTTCCCTGAAGGTGATAAACCCAAGAAATCAAGAAACCTATAATGTCAATTTCATTGTATTAGACCGGAACAATATCACACCTACACTTGGTAATAGAGAATAATATGAAGCTGTACTCTTGGGTCAATTTTCTTTCATCCGCACTTTCGTGCTGTTATATATGGAGCCTGTATACCCTTCCAACACCGTTAGCCCTGCTACAGATTGCCACTTTTCCTGCAGCTATTACTATTCACTGAGGATGAAGCCATATTGGACAGTTATTGGAAGTCAGAAAAAAAAGGCATTGATTACTCAATAACAGACCTGGGATTATACTGAGAGAAGTGAGATAATGATGTTACCCAACTGAGGATAAGGAATATGAAAAGGTCTAGCTTTACAATTCATTGACTCAGGTATCTGGAACCTTTTTTGGTCAATAGTGAAGCACACAAAACTGAATATTTATTTAGGCTATGTTTTTTATTACATGTAAAGATTAAATTAAATATTGAAGGAAATTATTTTAGGAATATTTACCTGACCAATTGCTCTCTGTGTGCTGCTGAAAATATTTTAGCAGAGATCTGGGCTGATTGCCTGTATTGAAGATAGACACAAAATGCTGGAGTAACTCAGCGGGACGTTTTGGGTCGAGACACTTCTTCAGACATTGCCCTCGCAGCTTGCTTTTCTTTTTCACAAGCCATCCTGGTGGTCAATTTGAATCACTGGCAAATTTCCAGCATCTTAAAGAGAGTCACCGTGACCCACGGAGAGAAGGAGAGTACCACAAAATTACCAAATTATCCATTCTGAAATGCTTTATCTGATGGCACGGTTTGACTGAAATCAACCAACAGCAGTGCAAAAGATTGCAGAATTTCCATAATTTTCTTGTACCAGCTTAAAATATATTGTATGCAAAACATTGTCCCCATGTCAACTTGGGGGGGGGGGGGGGGGGGGGGGGAGGGGAAGAAAGGGGGGGAAGGGGAGAAGGGGGGGAGGGGAGAAGGGGAGGGCTGATAGGGGAGGGAGAATGAGGGGGGGGGGGAAGGGGGGGGAGAAGGGGGAAGAGACATTTTTAAGAAGCTAGATAACTTTTAATAAAGTTTAGCGGGCATTTAACATTACCTGTCAATGTAATTTTTTTTTTTTCTCAACGAGCTTTACCTTCGACTACCTTCGATTACCTGCTATTGCCTTTGATTACCTATGATAGCATTACGACCTTCCTCGACTAAACCTACGAGTAAAAATATATCAATTTTTTCCATGCTGACCTTTTTTACTTGCGGGCAGTTTTCAGCATGTTGAAAAATACGCCGAGACCTAGTTGAGGCCTCAAGTACGCGGGGACTACACTCGCCCAAAAAGGAGAGTTATAAAGACCTCCTAGGACCTCTTGTTGACCATGCTGCGAGTATGAGTCAAGGGCAAACTCTTCTAAAGTCGTGAATTAGGTCGCCGCAGTAGGAGTGGTGGAGGCAGTGTCTCTGGATGCTTTCAAGAGAGCTACGGGGTACTGACTGGGGATGATCAGCCATGATCACATTGAATGGCGGTGCTGGCTCGAAGGGCCAAATGGCCTACTCCTGCACCTATTGTTTATTGTCTATTGTCTATTACCCTGGATATTTTGTTTACAATTAATACATAGTGCCATAAAAATAACATAACTGTTGATTTGAAATCATGGAAACTATGTTTTTCCCCCCTTGTTAATAAGTATTAATCTTCACCCTTCATTGCTCCTGATCATCGTCTGTCAGTTAAAGAGGTGGGATTCTTGAATGTCATTATTTTCCCCAGCAGAAACAAACGTGTGGTCATTTCACACTGCTCAAGTGGTTAATGAGTTGATTAATCATCAGTACTTGGTTGTAAATGCAACTGCCCAGAAAGAATGCACAAGTAGCTGCTATGTATAATATTCTGAACAGTTTTCCGATTATGATCCCTCTCTCTGTCTGAAAGGCAGCAATTAAATTCTGAACAGTTTAAATTAAGGAATGAACCACAAATAATTTGGTTATAGAATGGTTAGCTTGGTAGCATAGAATGGTTAGCTTGGTAGCATATCTTTAATTCATTGTTTTCTATCTCTCTATATCATCATCCATATCTCTCGTTTCCCTTTCCTGTGACCTTCAGACTGAAGAAGGGTCTCGACCCGAAACATCACCTATTGTTTCACACCAGAGATACCGCCTGTCCCGCTGAGATTACTCCAGCTTTTTGTTTCTATCTTCATCTTACAGTTGTTCATTTGGCAACACATTGCCAACGTTGCTGAAAGATAAATATTTGAATTCGATAAAAGTGAAGTTCAGTGAAATTGTCCAAGCTTCTGATGTTGCCCTTTGGTTACTGAGTGATACACCTGTTTGTGAATGGGATCTAACAGATCTAAAATGGGATCTATGAAGCATGGCAAGATTGTATTGCAGATTGGGAAAGAGTCTTGGAACAGAACACAAACCTTCTTTGCAAGTCTGTCTCTCATATTTACCATGGTTGATCTAACTCACTTTATTTATTTTTATATAACATAACACCTTCAAGTAATAGTGTTTTCAATCTCAACATTGAAATTTCAATGATTTTGCTTTAGCAATTTGCATGAAATATTCCCTATTTCTATGACTCTGCAAATAAGTGTTTTCTAAAATAATCTTTGAAAAACTATTTTAATTTTAAACCACCCACCATGTGAATTATATTCTCTCTATATATCCAATTAAATATATTTATAATCATAATCTCTCAGTATCTTCCTTCAAGATACTTTCCTTATGAGAATGCCATTCTCACCCATTTGACCTTGTGTCATCATATTAGCAGCACATTAGGGCAGAGAATCTGAGGCAAAGATCTTCCAATTTAATATATCTATCCTGAAATATGGTGCCAAGGAGTAAATGCCATAATACAGGTATGGATTAACCAAACTTTTGTCCAACAATTAATTTAATTCCCAAATCTTTGACCTGTCATCTTTCCAACAATGTCCTTTTGAATTATACTTTGTAATGGTCTATTAGATTAATATATCCCAGTATATGGACTTGAAAACCACTCTGTTCTTCTGGAATTACCATCTTCAAATCCATCCTATGATCAGTTCAAAGTGTTGGCCTCATACATCTGTGCATTGAGGAGTTTGGCCCACCCACTTAACTGAATAATATCCTTTTCAAATGTCTTCTGCTTCCTCAATGTGTAACATAAATTTGGTCATTAGTGTAGATTGATGTTGCATGTTAACCAAACACACACAAGCCAGCATCTCTAACTCCACCCCACTGTAATACTTATACTAACACTTGTTTTCCAGCATGGACAGCTGGAGCAGCCAAGATGTACTGACAACTAATCATCCTTCATGCTGTTAAGTTTCACTGCTGATTAAAAATGTATTTGAATCAAGTACTGAGTCTGGAGATCATATACATGGCATCAGAAGTACACTCCTTCTGCTTAACGGTTTTTTGTTTTACCCATTTGTGAGTTTTTATTTTGCTTTATGATGGCCTCTTCTTGTCGAAAGCCTGACCCTCTCGGCTTTGATGCGGATATCAGCGAATGAAATTGATTTCAACGTTTGAAATTGATTACCGACACTTCATGAACATTGCACACCGAAATGAACCTGATGCTGTCAAGGCTTCTCTCCTACTCAACCTTGCGGGCCCAGATGCCCTTCGGCGATCCAGAACATTCCGCTATGCTCCGGCAGTCCGCGATGCCGACAACCAAGTAATAACCCCAGCTGAAACTCCTGATGACCCCAATGTTATGCTGCGTAAATTTAGCCAAATCTGTGACCTGCCCTCAAATCACATTTTGGACAGGGCTAGGTTTTTCTCTTGCCGTCAACTCCCTGGCGAATGAGTAGACTCGTTTATCTCAGACTTAATGTATTTAGCCCAGCGCAGCCGATTCCAAAGTATATGCCGGTCAATCAGCCGACTGATCAGTTCACAAGGGACATTTTAGTGAATGGCATTAGTGACCTAAAGCTCAGATCAGAGCTTCTGAGACGGCCAGATTTGACACTTGATGAAGCAGCACACGCATGCAGAACAGCAGAATTCATCGACCCTCTAGACAGTTCGCACAAAACCAAAACCAACAATCTGAGGGGCCTCACTAGGCAGCGAACCAACACAGATAACAGGCGATTTATGACCCAAGCTAGTCAGGTGGCTCTTGGCAATCCTCAGAAGAGATGCCCAAACTGCAACTACTCACACGGCAGACAATCAGCTTGCCCCGCTTTTGCTAAAGCATGCAATTACTGTAAAAAGTTAAATCACTTTGCCTCTGCATGTCGGGCAGCAAGTCGGGCCCGTGGGAAGAATTCGCCTAGCTTCAGGTCTAATCTCAATTTTTTGCAATGAGACAGCAACCCAATTCTAGCACGAATCCGCCCCCGAACAGAGTCCAATTAACTCACAAGAGGACCCGACTGTTTACTCGTTTCAGCTTGCTGCTGCTAAGAATTATGATCCGACCGTGACAGTAACTGTAAACAACATCCACTTTGGTGTGAAATTAGATACTGGGGTAAAAGTAAATCCTATGTCAATCAACCTCTTCAACAAGATAAGAACTAATGAGCCGCTGATCAAGGACAAATCCACTCTACATTCTATTGGAGGGGAGGTGCTGGTGCCTCTGGGCAAAACCAACTTGAAATGTGCACTGAAAAAAACCACGAGGAATTTGACCACTATGTCTTGAACTTGAATTCAGTTACTCTGCTTGGCAACCAGGCCTGTCAGGAACTGGGGCTGATCTCCTTTGACAAAACGGTCCACAAGCTGCAAATTTCCCTGGACCCGCTGAGTGAATTCCCTGATCTTTTCGACAATAACCTAGGCAAGTTGCCCGTGATTTACAAGATTAATATTGATCCCGAAGTGACACCCATCATCCGACCTCCACACCGATTGTCATTTGCCATGACTGACAGGGTTCACTCTGCGCTGAAGGACATGACATCCACAGGCAAAATTGAAGCAGTCAGCGACTGGTTCTCAACCATGATTGCCACAGTCAAGAAGGGAAAAAATGAAATCCGCTTGTTCATCAACCCGAAAGAACTGAACACTGCCATTGAGCGCCCACACCATCCCATGAAGACCGTTGAGGATGTTGCGGCGAAGGTCGGAACGACCACCCTATTTTCTGTCCTCGATGCAACAAAGTCTTTCTGGCAGATACCGCTGGACAAGGAGTCATCAAACCTCACCACATTTGCCACACAATTGGCAGATGCAAGTTTCTGAGAATGCCATTTGGAATCAACTCTGCCAGTGGAAGTCTTCCAAAGAACTATGGAGCTATTATTTGAGGACCTACCTTGTGCCATAATTGTCGACGATATCCTAGTGTATGGCAAAGACGCAACGGAGCACGACCACAATCTCAGGCTCATCTTGGATTGCACATACAAGATCGAGCTCAATCCTGACAAGTGCAAGTTCAGGGTTCCAGAGGTTTCCTACGTCGGCCACATCTTCACTCCTGATGGTCTCAAACCCGATCCAAAGAAGGCTGCTGCCATCACAGAAATGCCTGCCCCCACAGACGTGAAAGGCCTGCAGCGTTTTCTGGGCATGGTAAACTATCTTGGCAACTTCATACCGAACTTCAGCGAACTAAGCTCCGCACTGCGGGAGCTGACAAAAAAAAGGACAGCATGGTCATGGTCCCAGCAACATCAGATTACTTTTGGTGTTTTAAAGTACAAACTGACCAGTGCACCGACCCTGATTTTTTTTTTAACCTGAAATGTCCGGTGATGATCACCTGCGATGCTTCGAAATTCGGGCTCGGCGCAGCCTGCTTGCAACCATCTGCCGAGGGCACCCTACTACCCGTCTCGTATGCCTCTCGCACCATGACAGACACGGAGCAGCACTATGCGCAAATCGAAAAGGAACTGTTGGCTGTCGTCTTTGCTTGCTCCAAATTCCACGACTTCATCTTTGGCAACACCTTCACGGTCGTGACGGACCACCAACCACTGGTGACAATCCTGAACAAGCCCATCCACGCCGCGCCAGCTCGTTTGCAGCGTATGCTGATGCAGCTGCAGCGGTACGATTTCTCTATTACCTACACTAAGGGTAAGGACATGCACATCGCTGACACTCTCTCCCATGCACTTCAGGCATCTTGCGAACACATCCCTGTGAACAGGAAAATTTCACGGTCCTCGGTGTCGATTTCGGCTCCAGTAAGCAACTGCGCACCCTGGCCACGCACACCGCCACTGACGATAGGCTTCAAATCCTCTCCGCCATCATCAAAACAGGCTGGGCAGACAAACAATTCAACACGCCCAGAGAGGTGCAGCCTTTCTTCCTGGTTCGCGATGAACTGGTAGTTCTGGATGGGGTTGTCGTCAAGGGTCAGAAGGTAGTGATACCCTCATCGCTACGAGACGTATACTTCAAAGAGGCACACAGCGGTCACCCAGGAGCCAACGCCACACTGGCATGCGCCCGTAGTCTGTTCTACTGGCCGGGAATGGCCAGTTACATCTGGGACCACGTAGCCTCCTGCCCCGTTTGGAACAGCCTTGCGCCTCATCAGCAGCGGCAGCCCCTTCTGCAACAACCTCCACCAGCTCTGCCCTGGACGTCGCTGGCAGCAGACATTTCCGAATGGTGCAGAAAGCACTACCTCGTTCTAGTCGACTCCTTTTCTCACTGGTTTGAACTAGACCAACTGACCTCCATGACATCTGAGATGGTCATCCAGAAGCTGAAAAGACACTTCTCTACCTTTGGCGCTCCCGTCAGCCTGAAAACCGACAACGGTCGGCAGTTCACCAGCCACATGTTCAAGCTTTTCGCAGACCGATGGAACTTCCAGCATGTCACGAGCTGTCCCAAGTATCCACAGAGTAATGGACTCGCTGAATGCGCTGTCAGAAGCGACAAACACTGGCTGGAGCGAGCACAGATTTCAAAGTCAGACGTTTATCTCGATCTCCTGAATCTCAGAAACGTTGCCAGGGACGGAACCCTGGGATCACCGGCACAGCGACTGATGTTGAGATTGACGAGGCCTCCGGTACCCATCGCACAACAGCAACTGGACCCCCAGGTGCTGAAGCCTGCCTCTATCCAGAAACGTCCACAAGACAAGCATGACATCCAGAAGCGGTCATACGACAGTTCCAGCAGACCACTCAGGCCTTTACTTCCGGGTCAGGTCGTCCGCCTAAGTACTTCAACTGGACATTCCCGTCTGGGCACTGTTGTCAGCCCGACTGACGAGTCACGGTCTTACCTGATAGACTGTGAGGGAGCGGTATACCGGAAAAGTCGACAACACCTGCTTGCTGTGAGGGAGCCTCGACCACCGCCTGCTGGTTCCTATGCTCCACCGCTCCAGTTCCAGCCGCCTTTTGCAATGTCTACCACCCGTCCCTGCATGCCTTGCACCCCTCCACGTCCCGCGGTCTCCACTAACCACGGGGCATCACCAACCGCATGTTTCCCCTTTTGGTCACCACAAGCCTTCACCATGCCATTCTCACCTCCAGGTTCTCCGTCTCATCTTTCAGGTGAGGGGGGGGGGGGGGGGGAGGGTTTGGTCCGCATGCACTCGGGCCGTGTTATTAGACCGCCAGACAGATATGGCGAGTGTGTTTAACTCCATGGCATGGGTGCTCTTCCACACTTAATCTTTAGGGGGAAGGATGAAGATTGATGTTGCATGTTAACCAATCACACACCAGCCAGCATCTCTAACTCCACCCCACTGTAACACTTATACTAATACTTGTTTTCCAACACGGACAGTTGGAGCAGCCAGGATGTACTGACAACTAATCATCCTTCATGCTGTTAAGTTTCAGTGCTGATTAAAGATGTATTTAAATCACGTACTGAGTCTGGAGATCATTTACAATTAGTAAACTCTCTATTCTTTCATTTAAGGGTTGGATATTCTGCTTTAATAGCTGGCAGAAGGTCAGGACCAATGTTAAATCAGAAATCATGATCTTCCATTAAGTGTTTGCCAATCTGGGAAAAACATATTAACTGATTGGACGGTTTTCTCCGTTATCTTTGATACTGTACTTTGTCCCATGAACTCATACAACACACATTTTACTAATTAAGTAAACCTTAGGAAAGGTACATGGCAAGCGCTTGTGCTATCAATGGCCTTATCTTTAGAGCATTTAACGCTGATAACCTTTATTCATTTTTCAAATTAGCTCTGAATCACTGACTATCTTCTGCATATTTACCCTTCCTTTTGCCAATATTTCCAATCCCATCCATAAAGAGAACCAAATTATAATTTAGACCAGTTAAGAAAAATTATTGGTATTAATTACATCCTTTAATTTTGTCTTAGTATTTCTACTTGTATCCCAATTCAAATTATTATTATTATTATTATTATTATTATTATTATTATTATTATTATTATTATTAGAAAAACATCATTAAATATCATCATAATTTTTACACCTCACCGAGATATCTGTTCCAATCAAAAAAAAAAAATCTGGTGAGGTATTATAAAGCCCACAAACTCACCATCACATAGGTTTTACTTGTCCAGTTGTGATAATATCTACACAATTAATCTAAGCATACAAATCTAAGCTGCCACACTAGCAATGTACTGAGAAAGTGCTGCTCTTTTCGAAATGCTGTGTTTTGGATGAGATGTTCAACTGAGGATCAGCTTATTTTATCAGGTGAATGGAAAACAGCTTGTCACACTTTCCCAAACAAAAGCAAAAGTGGAGAACCAAGGAACTGCAGATGCTGGTATCTTGAGTATAAACACAAAGCGCTGAAGTAACACAATGGGTCTGGAAAACTGAAGAAGGGTCTTGGCTCGAAACGTCACCCACAGGCTGTATGATCGTGAGAGTTCTCCTATTGTCGTGAGAGGACACCTACGACATGTAGCCAGGGGTCGCCTGTATGGTCATGAGAGGTCTCCTATGATCGTGAGAGGTCTCCAAAGAGTCGTAGCGTCTTTCTGGTCACTGCTGAATTTTCAACGTGGTGAGAATTTTGGCGATCTATCACAGGTGCCTGCAGTCGCCTGTAAAGTTTGCGTAGTGGGACAGGCCCTTAATAAATCTTCTCTGCAGTCTTTTGAGCTTAATGACATCCTTCCCATAGCAGGGTGACCAAAACTGAACACAATACTCCAAATGCTGCCTCATCAATGTATTGTACACCTATAACAGGACATATATGTCACATATTCATGTTCTCCAGAGATGTTGCCTGATCTGTTGAGTTAGTCCAGCACTTTGTATCCTTTTGTGTCTCAACTTTTATACTCAATCCCTCACCGATGAAGTACCAAAAGCCTTCTTTATCACCCTATCCACTTGTGACACCAATTTTAGGGAACAATGTACCTGCAGGGTGGCATGGACAGGTTGGGGGAGTGGGCAGATGCATGGCAGATGAAGTTTAATGTGGATAAATGTGAGGTTTTCCACTTTGGTAGCAAAAACAGGAAGGCAGATTACTATCTAAATGGCATCAGGTTGGGAAAAGGGGAAGTACAACGGGATCTGGGGGTCCTTGTACATCAGCCTATGAAAGTAAGCATGCAGGTACAGCAGGTAGTGAAGAAAGCGAATGGCATGTTGGCCTTTATAACAAGAGGAATCGAATATAGGAGCAAAGAGGTCCTTCTGCAGTTGTATAGAGCCCTAGTGAGACTACACCTGGAATATTGTGTGCAGTTTTGGTCCCCTAATTTGAGGAAGGACATTCTTGCTATTGAGGGAGTGCAGCGTAGGTTTTCAAGGTTAATTCCTGGGATGGCGGAACTGTCATATGCTGAGAGAATGGAGCAGCTGGGCTTGTACACTCTGGAGTTTAGAAGGATGAGAGGGGATCTCTTTGAAACATATAAGATTGTTAAGGGCTTGGACACGGTAGAGGCAGGAAACATGTTCCCGATGTTGGGGGAATCCAGAACCAGGGGCCACAGTTTAAGAATAAGGAGTAAGCCATTTAGAACGGAGATGAGGAAACACTTTTTCTCACATAGAGTGGAGAGCCTGTGGAATTATCTGCCTCAGAGGGCGGTGGAGGCAGGTTCTCTGGATGCTTTCAAGAGAGAGCTAGATAGGGCTCTTAAAAATGCAGGTTCAGGGGATATGGGGAGAAGGCAGGAATGGGGTACTGATTGGGGATGATCAGCCATGATCACATTGAATGGCAGTGCTGGTTCGAAGGGCCAAATGGCCTACTCCTGCACCTATTGTCCATTGTCTATTGTCACTCCTAGATCCCTTTGCTTTAAAACACTCAACAGGCCTGTGAAAGCCCTGTCATGGTTTGACCTCCAAAAATCAACACCTCCGCATTGAACTCCATTAGCCAGTCTTCAGCTCACTTGCACAGATGGTCAAGATCCGACTGTGATTTTTGATAACCCTCTTCACTGTGTTTGATTCTATCTACTTTTGTGTCATTTGTAAACTTACTGATCTTGCTTTGCACATTCTCATCTAAATCTCCAATATTAACCACAAATTGCAATGGGACCAGACTGAACCTGAGGCACATTATTAGTCATAAACCATTTGCTAGTCTTCCTAAAATCTTGAAAAGTGTTGAATAAATCCATGTAAGTCCTATGTTGTCCATTCTGCTGTGTAATAAATGTACAACCTTTAAAGCTTTTAGTGCACAGAAAACCCATTGAGAACCCTCCCATGGGTTGGCTTGCTTGAATTCTAATTATTGAGTTAATTAGTGCTTTCAAAATAGAATACCTGGTCCTTTATCCCATTGTTATTTGTGAGACATTATTACGCACAAATTGCCTGCTGCATTCACATAAATAAGAACAGCAAATGTATTGCAAAGTGTTTCATTGGCTCAAAAGTAACTCCAAGATTTTCTGAAGCATGTAACAAATATAATAGGTTCTTGTTAATATCTCCAGCTGCATAAAAACAGAGTGAGGATTTGAAGATCTATATTCTACTTCAATTTGGAACAAACGTTCTCAAAAGACAGACCTTTGCACAAGCCGACAGTAATCTCATGCACAATTTGCCAATCACGCTTCATTCTGGGCCTCACTGGCCAAATGTCTCTGGACCTGGTTTGGAGAAAAGCCATCAGAATTGAAAAAGGACCATAATACCTTTATAAATCCTGCATGGTGAAGTAATTGTTTTTGCTAAATGTATTGGTGGGCGATCTCCCTTGCTGGCTTATCCATTGGATTCCTGTTTTGAGTCTAAACTGTGGGAAATATGAGCATGTATTAGAATAGAAAAAAGCAGCACAATTTTCTGTGAAGAATTTTATATGATTAAAACATCAATGATAAAAGCAAAGATGTGTGAATGCGCACCGAATTTCTACAGACTTGGGGTAGTGCTGCAGCGTTTGTTTGGTCAAGAGCTATAGTTTTTTTACTTTAGAGATACTACGCGTCGACCTGCGATCACCATACACTAACACTATCCTACACACTAGGGATAATTACAATTTTTACCAAAGCCAATTAACCTACAAACCTGTACATCTTTGGAGTGTGGGAGGAAACCGGAGCTCCCAGAGTAAACCCATGCAGTCACAGGGAGAACGTACAAATTCCATGCAGCAGCACCTGTAGTCAGGATCGAACCCAAATCTCTGCAGCAACTCTACTGTAATGACACTGTGCCACCCAAATGTGAAATGTTTCAAGCAGATTGAAAAAGAGACACACAATAAATGAAATTATGTCTCGCATGATTGACTTTTGTTCTGCACTTGAAACATTGTCAATTTCACCATTACTAGTCTCTTTTTTAAGGTGTTTGCTTAGAATATATTATTGGGCAAATGTCTTTAAAACAATATAGTTTACCTCACCGTCATTGAATGAGCCTCATGTCATAGAAACATAGAAACATAGAAAATAGGTGCAGGAGTAGGGCATTCGGCCCTTCGAGCCTGCACCGCCATTCAATATGATCATGGCTGATCATCCAACTCAGTTTCCCGTACCTGCCTTCTCTCCTTACCACCTGATCCCCTTAGCCACATCTAACTCTCTCTTAGATATAGCCAATGAACTGGCCTCAACTACCTTCTGTGGCAGAGAATTCCAGAGATTCACCACACTCTGTGTGGAAAATGTTTTTCTCATCTCGGTCCTAAAATACTTCCCCCTTATCCTTAAATGGTGACCCCTTGTTCAGAACTTCCCCAACATCGGGAACAATCTTCCTGCATCTACCATTAGCTTTCTTCACAGCCTGCTGCACCTGCATGCCTACTTTCAATGACTGGTGTATCATGACACCCAGGTCTCGTTGCATCTCCCCTTTTCCTAATTGGCCACCATTCAGATAAATGTCTACTTTCCTGTTTGTGCCACCAAAATGGAAAACCTCACATTTATTCACATTATACTGCATCTGCCATGCATTTGCCCACTCACCCAACTTATCCAAGTCACCTTGCAGCCTCCTAGCATCCTGTCCCGATATCATAAGATAAGGTAGAGATAAGTAACAAACTGCAGATGCTGGAATCTTGCCACTGCCTCATCTAGCATCTATGAGAACCTTTTGACAAGATGGAACAGATATCCATTGTTCAAAGAGAAGGTCTGGCCAAGGAACAATACTTGCAAGTGAAGAGAGTTTGGTAGAGGTCACATTGGTAAAGAAGCATCTGAGGAGGGGTCCTGACCCAAACCTTTGCCTACCATGTCCTCCAGAGGTGCTGCCTGACCCACAGAATTACTCCAGCACTTTGTGGTCTAAACAATAATTGCACATTTATGTTGAAAACAAAATATAATAAATAATATTAGCAAAATTAATGCAATATTTTTAATAATTATGAATTCTAAGGAACGTGTTAAAGAAGAAAAGGTAAAATATAGCATGTTATTCCTGGTATCCAGAGCTTTGGGGTCAGGAAGCTAAAGGCATAAGTGGTAGAATGTTGAAAATTGAGGATTTGGAGATTTCCAGTGATCAGAGATCTCAAAGGAATTGGAGGAGCTAGAGCATGGAACAACCTGTAAACAAAAAAGCGATAGTTTTAAAGTTAAGATGGCAGAGGTCTGTATGTGTGGAGTGCCATCTATCCTTGGAGCCCGTCTTCTTTTGGTTGCAACACACGAATGGGCATCTGGACCTGGTAAACCTTTGACCTGCACAAAGGCAGAATGCATCCGACCCATTAAAATGCAGCTGGTGCTTTAACACAGGATCTGAATCATGCAACATGCTGAGAGAAATCCTCATCCCTCCCCTATAACACTGATCAATGTGCAGTCATTATTGAACTGAAAAGGTAGAGCAGATGGGTGGCTGATCTTTCCAAAGGTCCAACTAGATTTGTGGTTAATGGGCCCTTTGAGAAACTGACATACCAGGAGCAGACATAATGAAGCTCACACCTGCTTTGAATTCTGGTCAAACAGATGACTGACATATCCAGCAGAAATTTCAGTGTTTGGACAGATCAGAATGCTCAGTCTGGAACTCTGAAAAGGTCACCAAAACCATTGTCATTTGTTGCAGCATCCAGAGATTCCCTATTCAGACAGGAGCAGCCAAGCAACCTTAACCCTTGATGGCTAATGTGGTTTAAGGTAACTAGCAGGCAGTCAGAGATGTAGATAAGTTTATGGAACTATCATCTCTCTATGATTCAGCTTCCACATGAATGTACTTGTTCTACTGTGGCTGCGTAAACAGCCCACTCTTCGTAATAATCAACTGCACTTCAACTGTGAGTCTGCAATGTTCTTGCAAAAAATGATTTGTGAGCCCTTAATGACAATGCAATGAGTTGTTTGGCAATTTGGTAGCCTGCACTCTGCTTGAAATGCCATGAAATGGAATTTGGTGGCCTGCACTCTGCTGGAAATGCTATGAAATTAAGTTTGTAGGCCTGCACTCTACTTGAAATGCAATGAAATTTAGTTTGGAGGCCTGCACTCTGCTTGAAATGCTATGAAATTAAATGTGGTGGCCTGCACTCTGCTTGAAATGCTGTGAAATTGAATGTGGTGGCCTGCACTCCACTTGAAATGCTATGAAATTGAATGTGGTGGCCTGCCCTCTGCTTGAAATGCTATGAAATTGAATGTGGTGGCCTGCACTCTGCTTGAAATTGAATTTCAAGGAATAGCCATGAGTGAACTGCCAGCCCACCAGCCATGAGTTATTGATCTGCCAGCCCAGCAGCCCTGAGTGACTGAGCTGCCAGCCCACCAGCCCTGAGTGACTGAGCTGCCAGCCCACCAGGCCTGAGTGACTGAGCTGCCAGGCCAATAATCCACTCATCCCACAATGTCCATACTAGCCCTCTGAAAACCAGTCCCTTTGGCCCACAACACCCATACTAGCACTTCAGAATGCCCCCCCCCCCTCTCCCACTGGCCACCTATATTGAAATTGGTGGAGAGGTGGAATATTGCATTGGGGTGACCCAGCGGGTCCCACTTAATCTAGTCACATACTGTATCTGGTTCAGTCGAGCTTGCACCTTGAACCAGTTTCTGCCAGTCATGTTAATCTATGCCACAGTGTGCCACAGTTAACTATTTGACATCTTGACCTTTATGTAGACAAAGGAATATTTTTCACCCACTAACATCAACATTTCACTTGAATATGGTGCTGCTGGTTAATGGGACTTTGCTGACCCTCTGATTGCATGGGTCTCACCCTATAACCAAGCAGTCTGCAGTCATTAGAATAAACTTTCTCTAGTAAGAAGAGAGGATCAGGCAGCACCTGTCTTTTTCCAGATTATGTTCTTAGAACATAGAAAAGTACAACCCAGGAACAGGCCCATCAGCCCACAATGTCAGTTCCAAACATGATGTTACGTCATAGATTCCGAAAGTTGTTATTATTAAAGCGCCAAATAGGTAAACTGGCAACTTCTAACTTTGGATCACTCTAGTAGCAGGTCTTTGTCTTCCACAGGGAACAAGCAGTCTCCTGGTCTTTGTTTCAGCAGGGAAGCACTGGTCATGATCTAGGATCTGATGACATATTTAGTTGTCCCTGGTCAGATATTCCTGACGGGAAACCTCTGGCTGAATGAGAATCCAGTGTGCAATTATGCAGCGAGCTCAGTCTGAGACAGGTTGCGTTTGGATGATTGGGTAACTTGGCGAGAGGGAGTACTGCAATGGGTATGTTTGTTATATTAAATTCCAAAATAGGAAACAGCAATAATTTTGTAAACTATATGTTAAAAACATATCCTAATGCAGATAACATTGGATGGATGATTAAGTGCGATGACCAGGTGGTCCAATGTGACATGCAGAAATAATGAAATTTATTGCATAGTCTCCAATTTACTGTGGCTACGTATCTTAACAGGGAATATATATTTTACTTCGGAGTCACGTGAGCAATTGACTACGTGAAGAACCCCGTACAGCCGTTCGTGCGTCATTACGTCAGACGCTCGTGCAGACGACTGTGGAGCAGCGCTGCTCCCCCAATGGTGAGTCTAAAAAAGTTTCAGGTAAGTGCTATTTCTTACCTGTTCTAGGTTTCCTTCAGGAACCTCCGGGTTTCTTGCGGGATGGTCGCGAGGCCGACGAGTGACAAAGCCTAGGGCTTTGGGGGGAAAACCCTGGCCCGACCGCGGGAGCGGGGAGCTGGCGAATGTCGGGTTTGCGATTGGAGTCACTGATAACGCGGTCAGTGACTCCACATGTTGGGTTCCCGGGGAGGGGATACCCGAGAATAGTGTGGTTCGAGACCACAGTAGTCCCTAGGGTATGGGGCTTACCAGACCTGAGAGGTCAGCCTGAGTTCCTGGTGGTGGGGAAACTTAACTCTATGCGGTTCCCAGACCGCAGTAGTCCCTAGGGTATAGGGCTTAACGGACCTGAAAGGTCAGCCTGGGTTCCCGGTGGTGGGGAAACTCAAGTGTTTGCGGTTCCCAGACGGGAGTAGTCCCCAAGAAATGGGGTTTAGTTCAAGTAAATGAGTAACCCGGGTGCCCGGGGATTGATTCCCAGGGAGGGGAAATTCACTTATGGGGTTCCCTAACCACAATAATCCCCAGGATATGGGGACAGTTGACAAAATAGTCAGAGTAATTAACAAAGATTTGGTAGGTTCACTTCTGGGAATGAATTTAGAGAAACTCCTTTAGGCAGGAGGTGGATCATATAACCATATAACCATATAACAATTACAGCACGGAAACAGGCCCTCTCGGCCCTTCCAGTCCGTGCCGACCATTTGTTTTCCCCTAGTCCCATCTACCTGCACTCAGACCATACCCCTCCATTCCCTTCACGTCCATATACCTATCCACTTTACTCTTAAATGTTAAAATCGATCCTGCCTCCACCCTTCTGCTGGAAGCTCATTCCACACAGCCACCACCCTCTGAGTAAAGAATTTCCCCCTCACGTTACCCAAAACCTCTGTCCCTTAATTCTCATGTCATGCCCTCTTTTTTGAATCTTCCCTACCCTCAATGGGAAAAAACGTATCCACGTCAACTCTGTCTATCCCTTTCATCATTTTAAAGACCTCAATCAAGTCCCCCCTTAACCTTCTGCGCTCCAAAGAATAAAGACCTAACTTGTTCAAGCTTTCTCTGTAACATAGTTGCTGGAACCCTGGCAACATTCTAGTAATCTCCTCTGTACTCTCTCTATTTTGTTGACATCCTTCCTATAACTAGGCGACCAAAATTGTACACCATACTCCAGAATTGGTCTTACCAATGCCTTGTACAATTTTAAACATTACTTACCCTACTCCTATATTCAATGCTCTGATTTATAAAGGCCAGCACACCAAAGGCTTTCTTTACCACCCTATCTACATGCGATTCCACCTTCAGGGAACTATGCACAGTTATTCCTAGATCCCTCTGTCCACAGCATTCCTCAATTCCCTACCATTTACTGTGTTACGTCCTATTTTGATTTGTCCTGCCAAGTTGTAGCACTTCACACTTATCAGCATTAAACTCCATCTGCCATCTTTCTTTCAGCCCACTTTTCCGAATGGCCCAAATCTCTCTGTAGACTTTGAAAATCTACCTCATTATCCACAACACCACCTATCTTAGTATCATCTGCATACTTACTTATCCATTTTCCACCCCATCATCCAGATCATTGATGTACATGACAAAACTACAGTGGACCCAACACAGATCCCTGAGGCACCCCACTGGTCACCGGCTTCCACCTGACAAACAGCCATCCACCATTACTCTCTGACATCTCCCATTCAGCCACTGTTGAATCCATCTTGCTACTCCGCCATTAACACCCAAAGATTGAACCTTCTTAACCAACCTTCCATGGGGAACCTTGTCAAAGGCCTTACTGAAATCCATATAGACAACATCCACTGTTTTACCTCATCAATTTCCCTAGTTACCGCTTCAAAAAAATTAAAGAGGTTTGTCAAAACATGACCTTCAAGCCACAAATCCATGTTGATTGTTTCCTGATCAGACCCTGTTTATCCAGATGCTTATATATATTATCTCTAAGTACCTATTCCATTAATTTGCCCACCACTGACCGTCAAACCAATAGTCTATAATTGCTAGATTTATTCTTGAACCCTTTTTAAACAATGGAACAACATGCGCAGTACGCCAAATCCTCCGGCACTATCCCGTTTCTAATTGACATTTGAAATATTTCTGTCATAGCTCCTGCTATTTCTACACTAACTTCCCTCAATGTCCTAGGGAATATCCTGTCAGGACCTGGAGACTTATTATATTTTCAAAAGTGTCAGTACTTCCTCCCTCTTTGAATCTCATAGTTTCCATAGCTACTCTTACTTTTTCCCCTTAACTCACCGAGTTCAATATCCTTCTCCTTGGTGAATACCGAAGGAAAATATAAATTGTTCAATATCTCCCCATCTCTTATGGCTCTGCAGATAGCTGTCCATTCTGGTTCGCTAATGGTCCCAACTTTTATCCCTCGTTATCCTTTTGCTATTAATATAGCTGTAGAAACCCTTTGGGTTTACTTTCACCTTTCTTGCCAAAGCAACCTCCATATCTTCTTTTAGCCTTCCTAATTTCTTTCTTAAAGATTCTTTTTACATTCTTTAAACTCCTCTAGCACCTCAATTACTCCATGCCTCCTACAATTATTGTAGATATCTCTCTTTTTTTGAACAAAGTGTCCAATTTCCTTGAAATTCATGGCTCTTTCCAATTTTACTATTTCATTTCAACTACAACCGGACATAAAGATTCTGTGTACTCTTACAATTTCCCCTTTAAATGTCCTCCATTTCTCTTCTACATCCTTCCCATGAAACAAAGTGTCCCAATTCACTCCTTTAAAATCCTTAAGCATTCCTCAAAGTTTGCCTTTTCTCCAATCAAAAATCTCCACCCTATGGTCCAGTTCTGACTCTCTCCATAATTTATATTGAAACTAATGGTATTTGTGATCACTGGTCCCGAAGTGCTCACCAACGCATACTCCGTCACCTGACCTGCCTCATTTCCTAACAGGAGGTTCCAGCACTGGCCCCTTCTCTGGTCGATACCTCTATGTACTGCTGCAAAAAACTATCCTGCACACATTTTACAAACTGCAAACCATCCAGCCCATTTACAGAATGTGTTTCCCAGTCTATTTTTGGCAAAATTGAAATCTCCCACAATCACTACCTTGTGCTTACTACTAATATCTGCTATCTCCTTACATATTTGCTCTTCCAATTCACGCTCCCCATTTGGACAAACGGTATTCATTACTGCTCCAGTTGTTGTTAATTAAATCTTCAATTAAATTACAATATGATGTTAATGGCCTTAAATAGGAAATTGTGTCAGCAGCGCTTCTAGCAGGCCAGGTTAAGGTCTCCCTTATGTAGGAGGAGAGCATGCTGCGTCAGTATTATTCTGACGCTGGGGCCATGGCAAAGTCGGTGTATTGCTGAAGCTGTGCCAGCCGCATCTTGTATCAGGGCTGCTTAATGGCTCCCTCACGTAAGAGGAGAGCATGTGGGATCAGTATAGTCTAATGCCAAGTCTGAGGATATAGCCATAGAGCATGCCCAAGGGATTCAGGGCATATGCCCAGAGGTCTATGCCTGGCCAGAAAGTTACCATCCCAAACACATATGCAGTGATACCGCTCTAAGGGGGGCATTACAGTTGGCCGTCGAAATCTTCTATTCAGGTAAGACCTTTCCATTGGCGAAACCTGGAGGACAAAGCACAAGCCTATTGGAACCGAGCAAGGTTTCATAGTTTTGGTGATTATGCGCCCCACGTCTTTATTGGCAGTAAGAGGTTCACTGAAGTTGGTGGCAGCATGAAGGCTGACCAGAGGTTCCACAACACTGTAACCTGTGCTACTCTACAATTAAGGGACCACTTACAGCTTGGTAAGGTGTTCACTTAGTGAAACATTACAAATGATTGACACATTATCAGCTATTTGAGGGGTCTATTCATGTAAAATTGTCTGTTCTAGCTTTTCAAGCAGGTTAGAATTGCGCAGGTTCAGTAGAAGGACCTAGATTGTCTTACAAGACCGTTTCGGAAATCGGCGGCCACCAGTTGCTGTTTTACGGCAGATTCCAAGTTGCAAATATGATCTCGAGTCTGGAGGTGGAACAGATTTGCATGATTTGCAAAAAATGTCTTGTGGGTATCAACTATCTATAGACCCTACGGGCATCGTATGGGTTAAAGAGTGATTGACAAATTGTGCATATTGTGATGCTCAGGTTTGATACATTATGATGATGGCATATGTTAGACTGACGATGGGTGCAAATCAGTTAAAGACCCCATGGAATGGTTACATATCTTGTTGTCACAGGAGAATCATCAAGTATAGGTTAATGGCAACACAGAATTGGTGTTGAATTGCCCTATATTATGAAATTCCTGGTTAATGGATACACTCTAACATGTTCATGTTTATTTCACTGGTTGCAAAAAAAAGTGGCATTACAGTGGCGAAACATACAAAAAATTTCGCTAAAAGGAGTAGGAAGGACTTTTATGGCTCCCTCCATTTTGTATATCAATTGAGGTTTCAAATAAAGTCATTAAGAGGCCACTTAAGGTTCCTATTGAGTGGTTATGCACATTGATTCCTGGTTTGTCGCAAATAATATACCCTTATCTGGTTATTTTAAACGTAATTTGCTGGTTCAGCCTGAGGCTTGGGAAATCAAATCACTTGTTGCATGATAAACTCAAATTATGTTCTGCAGGTTAATAAACTGCCCTAAGATTTGGGTTGTTACATCTATCCTTCTATGTGTTTCAAAGTGTTTGCATAGCACCAAACCGTGGAATTTTCTTTTCCAGGAGATGAAAGAATTTGTTATGCTTATGTTCCACGGAAAATGTTATTGATTGCTAAAGTTTCAATTTCATGCTAAATTATCGTTTGTTAATTATGGAGTTTTACGGCCATTAATTGGGTTATCAAGGGGTAGGCTAACTTCAACATAGGTCCCAGGACCAATATAATGCCATATGCGATGTTGACATTTGTGAACACTGTTTCACCAGGAGGCTGCAGCTATATCCTTAAATATGGCTGGAGTTTATTAGGTAGTTATCCTTCTGGCACTGGTTTAGTGCAGCAGGTTCAGTCGCTACATAATTGTGATCGTACAAGATGATAACGTCTGTAAATTTATAATATATAATATTATGTTATAAATACTTGAGAAGACCAGAAGGGGGTCGGGTCTCAAAATAGTCACAGGTATACCAGGGGACCTTTGATAAGGTAAGCACACATATATACAAACAATATGTCAAGGTCATCAAGAGCTTGGAGTTCTGGACTAGCAATGTCGTTAGTCACAATAAATAAATAAATAAATAAATAGATACATAAATAAATAATTTGGGAGAACTTATTGTTCAGGCCATTCCAGATGAGAAAAACAGAGTTGTGTTATGTACTAATGGATTCTGATTCCAGATCTCATTCCACCAGGGCTGCTACAACATCAGCAGCAAGGGTATTTATGTTCCGCTGGGTCGCATCGTTACGGCTGCAGCATGGTCCAACGAACGACTCTCCAAATATCTGTAATGACCCATTGCTGACCCTGGGTTATTAACTCTATTTATATTCTGGTTATATTTTCCATCTGGGTGAGAGAAGGAAATTTTATTGTTTCATTTAAACAGCATCAGCATGTTTTACATCTATGTTATGACTGTATGCATTATGAATGTTTCCCTTCATTTGTCAATGAAGCAGGTGTGGTTGTGTACACTCGTTTTCACACGGCATGATATCACAGAGCTTTGAAGTCTTCACGTATGTCACTCACGTGACTCCGAAGTAAAATAGTAAGATTAAACGAGAACTTACCAGTTTGAAGTTTGATCTTTATTTTATGAGGAGTCGAGTTGAGGGACTACGTGCCCTCCGCTCCCAGCCCTCATAGATCTCATCTGGTAGTTCTAGTCTTTGTTATCTTACCATTATACTTCAGTCATTATTATCTGTGATTTCACACCGTTGCTTTGAAGATTGACACACGAATGGCTGTACGGGGTTCTTCACGTAGTCCCTCAACTCGACACCTCATTAAATAAAGATCAAACTTCAAACTGGTAAGTTCTCGTTTAATCTTACTATTTTACTTACCGAGGGGAGGAAAAGAGAGGGAGGGGGAGAAAAAAGAGAGAGAGAGAGAGGGTGGAAAGAGAATGATAGGAATAATGGAGTGTTCAAGGGTGTAGAGATGAGAGGAGAAAACATTGGACAGGTGATCAGGAATGGGGTACTGCAATGACCCAATTGTTGGCGTGATTGTGATGGAGAGTAAGCCTCTTGCTCAATTAGACATGGGAGGGATGGGACCTCTGGCTCAGTTTTTGTGTCAATAGGGTGGGGCTTGACTGGGATACTGGTCATAAAGAGTCCAAAAGCAACTATATATATTGTGAACTATATTTTGGAATGGCATGGTGGCAACGGTAGAGTTGCTGCCTTACAGCACTTGCAGCGCCGGAGACCTGGGTTCGATCCCGACTGCGGGTGCTGTCTGTATGGAGTTTGTACGTTCTCCACATGACCTGCGTGGGTTTTCTCTGAGATCTTTGGTTTCCTCCCACACTTCAAAGAAGTACAGGATTTGTAGGTTAATTGGCTTGGTATAAGCATATGTAGGATAGTGTTAATGTGTGAGGATCACTGGTCAGTGTGTATTCGGGGGGACGAATGGCCTAATTATAAAATAGTGATACGTGTGAAAGATCCTTATGAATCCTTCCTTATATAATTAACATTGGTGTGAAGGTCATATATTCAGTCTTACAATTGACTTGGGATACATGCAGCTGATCAGAGAATAATTCTGAAAGAAGCAGGGTGAATATCAACCTTTGCCAAAGCCTCATTATCCACTTTCCCAACAGCCCTAAGTAATGCTCACCACTCATTCAGACATAGTGCACCAAAGTCTGGCCCACACCTAACATTGATGGTGAGTTAAGTGAAGACTCAAGAGAATCAAGAGTGTTAAAATATCATATATACCTAAAATAGAACTATGAACTGCTCACTTGGTGAGGAATCAAATATAGATCTATTGCATTAAAGGATATATTTTTCTCTGCCTGGTGTAATTGCTGAGAGTATAAGAGATTGCAAACGGTCAAATCTTGAGCATGAAGCAAACCCTGTTACTCACACAGCACCTGTAGAGGAAATGGACAAACAACGTTTCAGATCAGGTCCCTTCTTCAGCCTTATGACGAATCTGAAGAGAGATGCCAACTGAAACATTGGGTGAGTAACAGGGTTTGCTTCATGATCAAGATTTGACCATCTGCAATCTCTTATACTCTCAGCAATTACACCAGGCAGCGAGAAAAATATATCCTTTAATACAATAGAGCTATATTTGATTCCTCACTGGTACCTGAATCTCCGAGTTCTTCCATTTTTGGTGTTACCACTGAGTTGGCTTTGTTTTCGATTGTTAGATTAATTGTGCCATAATTCCCTGTAGAGATACTAAATGTGCAGATCTAGTAGCAGTAGTACCAGAAATAATTATATCACAAATGGTATAAAATGAAAGGGGTGAGCTACTGTACCTTTCAATAGCTGGATTATGTTCATTTATTTTGCAATAGTTCAAGTTTCAAGATCAAATACATTTAAAGGGGCTGTCTCACTTTGGTGAACTAATTGGCGAGTTTAGAAGCGTTTGAAAAATTGACATGTTGAAGACCTCCTTCGACTATGTTGAAGACCTCCTTCGACCTCCTTTGACTGTGCTGAAGACTATCTATGACTACCATCGACTACCTTCGACTACCCTCGATTACCTATGACTAACATACCGACCTACTACGACCTACTATGATTAACCTACGAGTAAAATGTATAGATTTTTTCCATGGTGACCTTTTTTTACTTGCGGGCATTTTATAACATGGTGAAAAAAATGCTGCGACCTAGCTGAAGCCTCAAGTACACAGAGACCACTCTCGAGCATGAAGGAGAGTTATAGAGACCTCCTACGACCTCATGTCGACCATGCTGCGAGTATGAGTCGTGGGCAAACTCGCCAGAACGCGCGGATTAGGTTGCCCAAGTGGGACAGCCCCTTAAACAAGGCATTGCTTACTTAGTTTTAATTCCACAGTCCTCAACAGTAAAAGGTTTTCAAGTGTCTGTACTGTTTGTGAAGTTGATAAATAGATGCTCGGTGAATGTTCCTTTAACACCAGCACTATCAATGTGCATAAAGCTTTATCATATGATCATTGGTGCATACCAATGAGAATAGTAAGATTAAACGAGAACTTACCAGTTTGAAGTTTGATCTTTATTTTATGAGGAGTCGAGTTGAGGGACTACGTGAATAGAAGCCCGTACAGCCGTTGGTGCGTCAATCTTCAAAGCAGCAGAATGAATTCACAGCTAACAATGACCGAAGTATAACGGTAAGATGATAAAACTAGAACTACCAGATGAGATCTATGAGGGTGGGAGCGGAGGGCACGTAGTCCCTCAACTCGACTCCTCATAAAATAAAGATCAAACTTCAAACTGGTAAGTTCTCGTTTAATCTTACTATTTTACTTCGGAGTCACGTGAGTGACTACGTGAAGACTTCAAAGCACTGTGAATTCACGCCGCAGACTCAAAATCCGACGTTCACACTGCCTGGATTGACTCAAAAGTCGTTAACAATCAATCATGCATCAGTAATACATTTGTTAAATGGAATAACAGTTTATTTTACAAACAGATCATAACAAACCCCTCTAACTCAGGGGAAAAATGTAACAGTAACTGACACCAGAATCAGCAAACACCCCGAGCCTTGAAATCGGCTTGTGACAAAACCTCTGAAAATTAGCTCACTGGACCATCCTGCGGCCGCGAGGACCTTGCAATCGTTTGCACCGACACCTTACTGTGTGGGGTTTTTTGTGACTAATAAACAAAGCCAACTCTGTTCCTCTCAGAGGTTTAGTAATCTCAATGTAAAGAGATAAATGTGAGACTATACAGAAGCGATCATCTGCGGGGTATGCTGAAAACACCATCTTACATCCTGTCATGCCTCTTTTATTATGTTTAAGCAAATCATAGATATAAAATATAATGGCATCAGCCGACACATGCATTCTATCTAGCCGTAGCTTTTGCAATGTTTGTACACGTTGGGCTGAAACCAACACCAGAAGCATGACCACCTTCATAGTTACTTTGGCTATAGATAGGCTTGTAACCGGCGCCCACTGGCGAAGAAGCATAAAAACCTCACTCACATTGCAAATACCGGCATACCTGAGTTTAGGAGGATTAGAATTGAAACTCCCTTCATGAATCGTGAACTAACGGATGTGTCCCTACTGTATGCAATTCTGCATTCATAGGTAAATAAGAAGACAGACCACTTCTGGCTGAATTAATTGCACTGTAACTTAATTTTTTTTGGTCAAAATAAAGAGTTGACAAACTCCAATACATCCGTGATCCCTGACGTGTGGTATACAATATCCTGCTGTAGGCAGAATTGCTCCCACTTCCTTATATAGGTGATATATTGCTGCTGTGTACTATCCCTGCAGGCCGACGTGAGAACATCCACCGTCCGATGAGACAGTCCTCTCCCCAGGTATGGCCTCCTTATAATCTGCAAATTAACAGATCAATACGATCCTATAAAGGATGTTGATCCCCAGTGACTGGATTTACCAGTAGATTTTTATTCTTGGGCATAAGCATGTAAGGTTCCCTAGCCATTTGTAATACAACGGGAAACCATGCTCGTGTAGGCCAATCTGGCACTACCAATACCCTGAAGCGGAGTCCTCCTTGATCTTTTGCAAACAACTGCTGATGAGACAGAATGAAGGAAATACATACACAAACATTCCTCCCCCAATGCAGCGAAAATGCATCCACTGCTACTGCCCCAGTATCTGGTTACCATGAAACATATCTAGGTAACTGATGATTTAATCGAGATGCAAACAAGTCAATATCTGGCAATGCATACTGATCAATCATTTGGTTTAAACACATCCTGATTTAACATCCATTCAATGTTGTCATTAACTGACGTGACCTCTTCCTGGCAAATAAAGTGCTGAAAGCCAGATATTTTTGGTCAATACACCAGCTCCAAATCTGGTTAGCCAGTTATCACAAGACTGTGACTTAACTCCACCCATGTGGTTTACATATGCCACTGCTGTGGTGTTTGTGAATCTGAGCTGCACATGCAGATCCCTCCTTGTAGAACAATAAGCTTTGAGCCCATACCAGGTGCCCAACAACTCTAAATAATCAGTCCCTCTTAATTGAGGAAGCGATTCTCATCCACATTCCATCTGCCTCCACAACTAGAAGACATATCTGTTGCACCCCAACCCAGTGCACTCACATCAGTCTGTAATATCAGTGACGGTGATTCCACGAAACCTTCCTTAAATTTTTTGAAACATGTACTATCCACCATTGTATGTCAGCAATCGCCCCAGCTGACAACTGCATAGGCCTATCAAAAATAGCCCCTTTGTATTCTCAGTGCCTGTTCCTTTGATGGTTGTAATTGTTGATAATGCAGAGGACAATACTGCACAGCTGGAAAAGCTGCAACAACTTCCCAATAAAACTGGCTACTTGTCTAATCAAAGGCCGTTGTTCTCCAACGAGATTAACACAGTCCTCAATTAACTGATTCAATTTATCCCTGGGCAAAGTTACCAACATGTGATTGGAATTAATGGTAAATCCCAGATAATCAATAATTTGGACTGGTGATAATTTAGATTTACCTGGGTGAATAACAAATCCCATTTGTTCAAAAATGATTTTAACAACTGAAACTGATGATTGAGTTTCAGCATGAGTCAGAATCAGAAATCATCTAAATAGGCCATTGCCACATGCCCCTGAGCTCTAAGCAATGCTAACACAGGTTTTACCAATTTAGTAAATAATCTAGGAGCTGAAGTTAATCCATTCGGCAATGTCCTGAATTGCCACAGCTCAGTCATCCAAATAAATTTCAAATATCTTCTATCATCACCATGAATAGACACTGCGTAATATGCATTCTTTAAATCAATGGTTGCCATATAATACCCTTTGGACACTAGATGTTTGCCCGTGGTAAAGTTCTCCATTTTGAAATCCTATAACAAACAAATTTGGTCAAGTTCGATAAATCCAGAATAATTCTACATCCCCCAGTCTTTTTAGATCTGGGAAATATACTTGACAGAAATTGTTGACTTTGATAGACAGAAGGCTCAATTACCCCTTCTCATGTAACGACTGAATCTCTGCTTGAATAAGCACATTTTCCTCATCTGAAAATAAGTTTACTACTAGGAAAATGTTGACTAGTAGACTGTCCTTATAGTAAAATCCAATTTTTCACCCCTTCATTTACTAAGTATGAACAAATCTGATGTCAAACTGCTGCCATTGTTTGAGAAACAATTTTTACCTTCCCCAATTTGAACAGGAACATCAGTTAATTCATTGTCTGTCAATGGTATAATTCCTTACCAGCATCTTTCCCTTGCGGCCTTGTTGTCCTCGACTTCTTGTAGAGAACCTTTTTTGCCTTGCTTCCAGCTGGCTTAATGAGAGCCATGGTTATAAACAACCTCATAACAGTCTTTGACCCTTTTTGCAAAATTACCACCAAACAACAGATTTCGTGGTGGTACACTGGTTTGAAAATGCCATTACAAAGGAGTTCCAGTTCATCCTGCTGTGCTTCAACCATATCATTTGTATCAATAACTTTCACCACAGCTGTAATACCTGCTGACAACAGTTTAAGCACTTTTAAAAACTTCATCTCCTGGGCCCTAGCAGGTAAACCCATCTATGACCAAATTTGGTGACTAACCACCGTACCTTCAGGAGATCTCAAATTAACAGGAGCTTTATAGTTTTTTGCTACTTCACCCATATCTAGCTCCTGTAACTGGTGGAGAGCATATACTGAATGGCTTCAGCCAATTCTACATCAATCGCCTTTCCTGCCTCTCTACACTCAGCAAACTTCCCACAATGTTCGGAATTACCTCCAACCGAACACCTTTACTGCTCTCCCCCCCAGCAAACTGCCCTGATAGAACATCCTCCTCACAGGCAGGATAGTTCTGCAGCCCTGAAACAGGTGCTGCTAGCACAAGCTCTCCCATCAGCCTGGCTTGGGCATCACTCCTCCTCAAGGAGCTGGAACATCCTCCTCACAGGCAGGATAGTTTCTGCAGCCCTGAAACAGGTGCTGCTAGCACAAGCTCTCCATCAGCCTGGCTTGGGCATCACTCCTCCCCCACGGAGCTGGTCCCTGTCGAGCATTCTTTTTGAAATAGAATCTCGACGTGGGAGAGCCGTGAGCAAACGGACTCTCCTATGGAGGGTATAACCTCCAGGCCCGACTCATTTACGGGCCACAGAGACTTGCCAGCGGCCCCCTACTGACAAGCCTCCACTGCCCCCCGGCAGTGGGTCCGCAACCACTGGCTGTGTAGCCAGCACCGGACCAGGTGTACCAGACGGGCCTCCATCCTCAACACTCTCCTGCCACTTTACCTTTCTACCCCCGGAGCGCCTCGCTGACACCTTCTTCCCTTTCTGCAACATATCTACAAAAACTCCCAACCGTCGCAGAAAAAGACCTGTGGTAAAGTATTTCAACAAACCTTACCTTGTTTCAACTTGTTAACGAAAAACTGCAGATGCTGGAGAATGGACGGTGAAGTCTGAAGTAGGGTCTCGACCCGAAACGTCGCCCATCTCCTTTGCTCCTTAGATGCCGCTGCACCCGCTGAATTCTCCAGCTTTCCATGTAACCCGCGGTTTAAACTTACCGCTCGGAGGAGCGCTGCTGCTCCCCCCGCCCGACTGCACCAGCGTCTGACGTCATGACGCACCAACGGCTGTACGGGCTTCTATTCACGTAGTCACTCACGTGACTCCGAAGTAAAATACGCTGTATTGTTGAACACCATAGGAAGTTCAGTTCTGCCACCAGGGTTTTAATGAGCAGCGCGCATGCAATCATTGCTTTCAGATTGGAAGTTGTCAGAGACTCGGCGAGATCTTCTTGTCCTGTTTGTTGCTGCTCCCTGTACTTTAAATATTATTTAAAGCTCTTAACCCTTCCTCTTCGCTCATGACAATAATGGGTAGAGAACCATTCTGTGATTACTTGTCATACAAATAGTGGCGGATTGCTGTTTTCTGTACTCATTGCATTTCAGTTGCCTTTGCAAATTTGTTCAGTGTGTTCACCTTGTTGCAATTGAGCTCCCCTGAATAGGCATAGTTAAGTTGATTGGTTACTGTGACAATGGTAACAGAGTGTTTTTGCTTTCATATCCATATCACTAGACAAGCAGAAGAAGACACCAATAATACCATATCTATGAGCTTGTAGCGGCACCATATGTGGTGAATAAAGGTGAGATGTCAGGCCGATTCAAAGTGTTGTTTATTCAGTGGTGACACGTTAAGTTGGTGCACTAAACATATTACAATGTTGCAGTAGCTGAGCGAGGTTGTACTCTCGGGCTCAGTTACCTGTTGACTCCTCTAGGTCTCGAGGTGAGAGACCTTAAGTACCAGGACACTCCCTCTAGCCCATGACGTCACGTGCCGGCCCTCGTATCTCCTGACGAGGGTTCGAGCATAAGTGGCCCGTGTTTCGTCTGATGCCACAGGACCCCCCCAGAACTGAAGGAATAGCATGGTGGAGGGCGGCTCCTGCATGTGAATCTGGGACACCCCAGGTGTGGGTCAGGACAGAGGGCTCCACGGACGTAGTGACGCTCTGCGTGGGTGATCCCGAGGTACCAAGGGTTGCGAGGAGACCAATGCAGAAGCCGCCGGACGGAAGGGATCTGGGACACCCCTGGCGTGGGTGGGGACAGAGCTCTCCATGGGTGCAGTGACGTCTGGGAGATCCTGAGGGGTGCGAGGTGACTGATGCAGAAGCCGCCGGACGGAAGAGACAAGGTCGCATTTCCTCGACCAGCTAAGGGAGAATGTCCTGTGAAATATGGCCCTCAGCAACGATGAGGGGAAAAAAAACTAAATAAAATAAACAAACTAATTTCTGAACTGAGGGTGGAAATGCAGTGAAAACAAAAATGAACAGTAAAAAGACAAATTACAGTGCAATCAGCCGCAGTGGCGGCATCCAGCCGGAAGGTGGAGCTGCGGACGGTAGGTTCGAGCTTCTTTTCCGGCCGGCCGCACCGGGCATTTCTGTAGTCGCGCAGTCGCTTGTTCAGGAGGCCGTGGCGGCCATTTTGCTGGCCGGCTGAAGCTGACTGGTGCAGCGATTCAAGACCGGTGAGGAGCAGAAGGGCGTCTTCAGCGGTCGCCCCGGGTATGCCCACCCTATCAGGTGGCTAGGCCATGGGCAGCGGCCGGTGGGGCCAGGTGCAGTGCAGGGCAAGGCGTGGAACCGTGACCGTTGTGAGACCAGTTGCAGTGCTGGGTCTGTAGTGGTGAGGCCCGGTGCGGTGCAGGCTTGTGTAGGCCTTGCTGTGGGCAGGCTGCTACGCTCGCTGCTCCTGCAGTAGCTGGTGGGGCAGCAGCGGCTGGTGCAACCTCTCAGCTCCGGTGGTCGGCTCCGGGCAGGTCATGCGGAGGAGCTCAGCGGCCGTCACGCAAGGGCTGGAGCAGTGTGGGGGTTGGAAGCAGGGCCTGCCCCATTGCCGGGAGCGGGAGTGCCGCGATAGCCACGGCTTCTCAGCTCCAGGTGAGCAGCAGCTGGTGGGGAAGTGGCGGGATACCTCACTGCAGGGCCTGTTTGGCGGCAGCAGGCTGCAGACATCAGGTCTCCCGAGGCTGCGTGCTTCAGGTGAGTGCAAATTTCAATTCGGACAGTCAGGGGTCACCAATGTAGCGGCACCATACATGGTGAATAAAGGTGAGATGTTAAGCCAGTTCAAAGTGTTGTTTATTCAGTGTTGACAAGTTAAGTTGGTGCGCTAACCATATTACAATGTTGCTGTAGCTGAGCGAGGTTGTACTCTCGGGCTCAACTACCTGTTGACTCCTCTACGTTTCGAGGTGAGAGACCTTAAGTACCAGGACACTCCCTCTACCCCATGACGTCACGTGTCTGCCCTCGTAATTCCTGATGAGGGTTCGAGCATAAGTGGCCCGTGTTTAGGCTAACGCCACAAGCTTCCCAATTGTGTGTACAAAACATCGCTCATGGTCAGGCAATTGAATCATACCAACAACTAGAGAGCAGTCCTGAGCTACTAATTACTTTACTGGAGACACTTGGACCATCTTTAATCGGAGTTTACTGGACGTTAATTTGCACTAAATGTTATTCATTTTATCATATCTATACACTGTGGATGGCACGATTGTAATCATGTATAGTATTTCTGCTGACTGGTCAGCACGCACTAAAATCCTTGCACTGCTGCGTGGTATACATGACAATAAACTAAACTAAACAATTTCTGTACCAAAAACAATTGTACACTAAATGTAAACTCCAGTGCATAATACAGTAGCTTGGCTGCCTTCATCTATAAAACCAGGGACAAATCGATCCATATAACCATATAACCATATAACAATTACAGCATGGAAACAGGCCCTCTCGGCCCTTCCAGTCCATGCCGACCATTTGTTTTCCCCTAGTCCCATCTACCTGCACTCAGACTGTACCCCTCCATTCCCTTTACGTCCATATACCTATCCACCTTACTTTTAAATGTTAAAATCGATCCTGCCTCCACCACATCTGCTGGAAGCTCATTCCACACAGCCACCACCCTCTGAGTAAAGAAGTTCCCCCTCACGTTACCCCTAAACTTCTGTCCCTTAATTCTCATGTCATGCCCTCTTGTTTGAATCTTCCCTACACTCAATGGGAAAAGCTTATCCATGTCAATTCTGTCTATCCCTTTCATCATTTTAAAGACCTCAATCAAGTCCCTCCCTTAACCTTCTGCGCTCCAAAGAATAAAAACCTAACTTGTTCAACCTTTCTCTGTAAGATGGTTGCTGGAACCCTGGCAACATTCTAGTAAATCTCCTCTGTACTCTCTCTATTTTGTTGACATCCTTCCTATAATTAGGCAACCAAAATTGTACACCACACTCCAGAATTGGTCTTACCAATGCCTTGTACAATTTTAACATTACATCCCTACTCCTATATTCAATGCTCTGATTTATAAAGGCCAGCACACCAAAGGCTTTCTTTACCACCCTATCTACATGCGATTCCACCTTCAGGGAACGATGCACAGTTACTCCTAGATCTCTCTGTTCCACAGCATTCCTCAATTCCCATTTACCATGTACGTCCTATTTTGATTTGTCCTGCCAAGATGTACCACTTCACAATTATCAGCATTAAACTCCATCTGCCATCTTTCAGCCCATTTTTCCATATGTCCCAAATCTCTCTGTAGACTTTGAAAATCTACTTCATTATCCACAACACCACCTATCTTAGTATCATCTGCATACTTACTTATCCAATTTTCCACCCCATCATCCAGATCATTGATGTACATGACAAACAACAGTGGACCCAACACAAATCGCTGAGGCACCCCACTGGTCACCGGCTTCCAACCTGACAAACAGCCATCCACCATTGCTCTCTGACACCTCCCATTCAGCCACTGTTTAATCCATCTTGATACTCCGCCATTAACACCCAAAGGTTGAACCTTCTTAACCAACCTTCCATGGGGAACCTTGTCAAAGGCCTTACTGAAATCCATATAGAAAACAGCCACTGCTTTACCCTCACCAATTTCCCTAGTAACCGCTTCAAAAAATTCAAGAAGGTTTGTCAAACATTTTGAACCCTTTTTAAACAATGGAACAACATGCGCAGTATGCCAATCCTCCGGCACTACTCACGTTTCTAATGACATTTGAAATATTTCTGTCATAGCTCCTGCTATTTCTACATTAACTTCCCTCAATGTCCTAGGGAATATCCTGTCAGGACCTGGAGACTTATCCACTTTTATCTTTTTCAAAAGTGTCAGTACTTCCTCCTCTTTGAATCTCACAGTTTCCATAGCTACTCTACTTTTTTCCCTTACCTCACAGAGTTCAATATCCTTCTCCTTGGTGAATACCGAAGAAAAGAAATTGTTCAATGTCTCCCCCATCTCTCTTGGCTCTGCAGATAGCTGTCCATTCTGGTTCTCTAATGGTCCAATTTTATCCCTCGTTATCCTTTTGCTATTAATATAGCTGTAGAAACCCTTTGGATTTACTTTCACCTTTCTTGCCAAAACAACCTCATATCTTCTTTTAGCCTTCCTAATTTCTTTCTTAAGATTCTTTTTTCATTATTTATACTCCTCTAGCACCTCATTTACTCCATGCCTCCTATAATTATTGTAGATATCTCTCATTTTTCAAAACGTGTCCAATTTTCCCTGAAAACCATGGTTCTTTCCAATTTTTACTATTTCCTTTCAACCTAACAGGGACATAAAGATTCTGTACTCTTACAACTTCCCCTTTAAAAGTCCTCCATTTCTCTTCTACATCCTTCCCATGAAACAAAGTGTCCCAATTCACTCCTTTAAAATCCTTATGCATTCCCTCAAAGTTAGCCTTTCTCCAATCAAAAATCTCCACCCTAGGTCCAGTTCTGACTCTCTCCATAATTATATTGAAATTAATGGTATTGTGATCACTGGTCCCGAAGTGCTCACCAATGCATACCTCCGTCATCTGACCTGCCTCATTTCCTAAAAGGAGGTCCAGCACTGCCACTTCTCTGGTCAATACCTATATAACCATATAACCATATAACCATATAACAATTACAGCACGGAAACAGGCCCTCTCGGCCCTTCCAGTCCGTGCCGACCATTTGTTTTCCCCTAGTCCCATCTACCTGCACTCAGACCATACCCCTCCATTCCCTTCACGTCCATATACCTATCCACTCTACTCTTAAATGTTAAAATCGATCCTGCCTCCACCACTTCTGCTGGAAGCTGATTCCACACAGCCACCACCCTCTGAGTAAAGAAGTTCCCCCTCACGTTACCCCGAAACCTCTGTCCCTTAATTCTCATGTCATGCCCTCTTGTTTGAATCTTCCCTACCCTCAATGGGAAAAACGTATCCACGTCAACTCTGTCTATCCCTTTCATCATTTTAAAGACCTCAATCAAGTCCCCCCTTAACCTTCTGCGCTCCAAAGAATAAAGACCTAACTTGTTCAAGCCTTTCTCTGTAACATAGTTGCTGGAACCCTGGCAACATTCTAGTAAATCTCCTCTGTACTCTCTCTATTTTGTTGACATCCTTCCTATAACTAGGCGACCAAAATTGTACACCATACTCCAGAATTGGTCTTACCAATGCCTTGTACAATTTTAAACATTACTTCCCTACTCCTATATTCAATGCTCTGATTTATAAAGGCCAGCACACCAAAGGCTTTCTTTACCACCCTATCTACATGCGATTCCACCTTCAGAGAACTATGCACAGTTATTCCTAGATCCCTCTGTTCCATAGCATTCCTCAATTCCCTACCATTTACCATGTACGTCCTATTTTGATTTGTCCTGCCAAGATGTAGCACTTCACACTTATCAGCATTAAACTCCATCTGCCATCTTTCAGCCCACTTTTCCAAATGGCCCAAATCTCTCTGTAGACTTTGAAAATCTACTTCATTATCCACAACACCACCTATCTTAGTATCATCTGCATACTTACTTATCCAATTTTCCACCCCATCATCCAGATCATTGATGTACATGACAAACAACAGTGGACCCAACACAGATCCCTGAGGCACCCCACTGGTCACCGGCTTCCAACCTGACAAACAGCCATCCACCATTACTCTCTGACATCTCCCATTCAGCCACTGTTGAATCCATCTTGCTACTCCGCCATTAACACCCAAAGATTGAACCTTCTTAACCAACCTTCCATGGGGAACCTTGTCAAAGGCCTCTATGTACTGCTGTAAAAAACTATCCTGCACACATTTTACAAACTCCAAACCATCCAGCCTATTTACAGAATGTGTTTCCCAGTCTATTTTTGGAAAATTGAAATATCCCACAATCACTACCTTGTGCTTACTACTAATATCTGCTATCTCCATACATATTTGCTCTTCCAATTCTCGCTCCCCATTTGGCGGTCTATAGTACACCCCTAAAAGTGTTGCTACACCGTTCCCACTTCACAGTTCCAGCCAAATAGCCTCCATAGACGAGCCCTCTAATCTATCCTGCCAAAGCACTGCTGTAATATCTTCTCTGACAAGCAATGCAACACCTCCCCCTCTGGTCCCTCCAATTCTATCACACCTGAAGCAACAAAATCCTGGAATATTTAGTTTCCAATCACAGCCCTCCTGCAACCATGTTTCACTGATTGCCACAACATCATATTTCCAGGTGTCAATCCAGGCTCTAAGTTCATCCACCTTACGTACAATGCTCCTAGCATTAAAATATAAACATTTTAGAAACCCACCATCCCTTATTCTCTGTCTATTATCTTTTTCGCCTACATTTTGGGTCCGAGTGCTTCCCTTCTCTGCCTCTTGCCCCACACCCTGACCCGTAGCCCCCTCTACCCGAGTCCCTCCCCCCAACCTTTCTAGTTTAAAGTCTCCCCAGTAGCCTTTGCAAATCTCCCTGCCAGGATATTGGCCCCCCTTGGGTTCAAGTGCAACCCTTCCTTTGTGTACAGATCATGCCTTCCCCCAAAAAGAGGTCCCAGTGATCAAGAAACTTGAATAAAGAATGTAAAAAGAATCTTAAGAAAGAAATTAGGAAGGCTAAAAGAAGATATGAGGTTGCTTTGGCAATAAAGGTGAAAGGAAATCCAAAGGGTTTCTACAGCTATATTAATAGCAAAATGATAACGAGGGATAAAATTAGACCATTAGAGAGCCAGAATGGACAGCTATCAGCAGAGCCAAATGAGATGGGGGAGATATTGAACAATTTATTTTCTTCGGTATTCACCAAGGAGAAGGATATTGAACTCTGTGAGGTAAGGGAAAAAAGTAGAGTAGCTATGGAAACTATGAGATTCAAAGAGGAGGAAGTACTGGCACGTTTAAAAAAGATAAAAGTGGATAAGTCTCCAGGTCCTGACAGGATATTCCCTAGGACATTGAGGGGAGTTAGTGTAGAAATAGCAGGAGCTATGACAGAAATATTTCAAATGTCATTAGAAACGGGAGTAGTGCCGGAGGATTGGCGTACTGCGCATGTTGTTCCATTGTTTAAAAAGGGTTCAAAGAATAAACCTAGCAATTATAGACCTGTTAGTTTGACGTCAGTGGTGGGCAAATTAATGGAAAGGATACTTAGAGATAATATATATAAGCATCTGGATAAACAGGGTCTGATCAGGAACAGTCAACATGGATTTGTGCCTGGAAGGTCATGTTTGACAAACCTTCTTTAATTTTTTGAAGCGGTTACTAGGGAAATTGATGAGGGTAAAGCAGTGGCTGTTGTGTATATGTATTTCAGTAAGGCCTTTGACAGGGTTCCCCATGGAAGGTTGGTTAAGAAGGTTCAATCTTTGGGTGTTAATGGCGGAGTAGCAAGATGGATTCGACAGTGGCTGAATGGGAGATGTCAGAGAGTAATGGTGGATGGCTGTCTGTCAGGTTGGAAGCCAGTGACCAGTGAGGTGCCTCAGGGATCTGTGTTTGGTCCACTGTTGTTTGTCATGTACATCAATGATCTGGATGATGGGGTGGAAAATTGGATAAGTAAGTATGCAGATGATACTAAGATAGGTGGTGTTGTGGATAATGAAGTAGATTTTCAAAGTCTACGGAGAGATTTGGGCCATTTGGAAAAGTGGGCTGAAAGATGGCAGATGGAGTTTAATGCTGATAAGTGTGAAGTGCTACATCTTGGCAGGACAAATCAAAATAGGACGTACATGGTAAATGGTAGGGAATTGAGGAATGCTGTGGAACAGAGGTATCTAGGAATAACTGCGCATAGTTCCCTGAAGGTGGAATCGCATGTAGATAGGGTGGTAAAGAAAGCCTTTGGTGTGCTGGCCTTTATAAATCAGAGCATTTAATATAGGAGTAGGGAAGTAATGTTAAAATTGTACAAGGCATTGGTAAGACCAATTCTGGAGTATGGTGTACAATTTTGGTTGCCTAATTATAGGAAGGATGTCAACAAAATAGAGAGAGTACAGAGGAGATTTACTAGAATGTTGCCAGGGTTCCTGCAACTATGTTACAGAGAAAGGTTGAACAAGTTAGGTCTTTATTCTTTGGAGCGCAGAAGGTTGTGGGGGGACTTGATTGAGGTCTTTAAAAATGATGAAAAGGATAGACAGAGTTGACGTGGATAAGCTTTTCCCATTGAGGGTAGGGAAGATTCAAACAAGAGGGCATGACATGAGAATTAAGGGACAGAAGTTTAGGGGTAACATGAGGGGGAACTTCTTTACTCAGAGGGTGGTGGCTGTGTGGAATGAGCTTCCAGCAGAAGTGGTGGAGGCAGGATCGATTTTAACATTTAAAAGTAAAGTGGATAGGTATATGGACGTGAAGGGAATGGAGGGGTACGGTCTGAGTGCAGGTAGATGGGACTAGGGGAAAACAAATGGTCGGCACGGACTGGAAGGGCCGAGAGGGCCTGTTTCCGTGTTGTAATTGTTATATGGTTATATGGTTACTCCTCTAGCACTTCATTTACTCCATGCCTCGTATAATTATTGTAGATGTCTCTCTTTTATCAAAACAAGTGTCCAATTCCCTTGAAAACCATGGCTCTTTCCAATTTTTACTATTTCCTTTCAACCTAACAGGAACATAAAGATTCTGTACTCTTACAATTTTCCCTTTAAATGTCCTCCATTTCTCTTCTACATCCTTCCCATGAAACAAAGTGTCCCAATTCACTCCTTTTAAATCCCTCAAAGTTAGCCTTTCTCCAATCAAAAATCTCCACCCTAGGTCCAGTTCTGACTCTCTCCATAATTATATTTAAACTAATGGTATTGTGATCACTGGTCCCGAAGTGCTCACCAACGCATACCTCAGTCACCTGACCTACCTCATTTCCTAACAGGAGGTCCAGCACTGCCCCTTCTCTGGTCAATACCTCTATGTACTGCTGCAAAAAACTATCCTGCACACATTTTACAAACTCCAAACCATCCAGCCCATTTACAGAATGTGTTTCCCAGTCTATTTTTGGAAAATTGAAATCTCCCACAATCACTACCTTGTGCTTACTACTAATATCTGCTATCTCCTTGCATATTTGCTCTTCCAATTCTCGCTCCCCATTTGGCGGTCTATAATACACCCCTAACAGTGTTGCTACACCGTTCCCACTTCTCAGTTCCACTCAAATAGCCTCCCTAGACGAGCCCTCTAGTCTATCCTGCCAAAGCACTGCTGTAATATCCTCTCTGACAAGCAATGAAACACCTCCACCTCTGGTCCCTCCAATTCTATCACACCTGAAGCAACGAAATCCTGCAATATTTAGTTTCCAATCACAGCCCTCCTGCAACCATGTTTCACTGATTGCCACAACATCATATTTCCTGGTGTCAATCCAGGCTCTAAGTTCGTCCACCTTTCTTACAATGCTCCTAGCATTAAAATATACACATTTTAGAAACCCACCATCCCTTATTCTCCGTCTATTATCTTTTTCCTCTTTCTCGCCTACATTTTGGGTCAGAGTGCTTCCCTTCTCTGCCTCCTGCCCCACACCCTGTCCCCTAGCCCCCTCTACCCGAGTCCCTCCCCCCAGCCTTTCTAGTTTAAAGTCTTATCGGTATCCTTTGCAAATCCTCCTGCCAGGATATTGGTCCCCCTCGGGTTCAAGTGCAACCTGTCCTTTTTGTACAGATCATGCCATCCCCAAAAGAGGTCCCAGTGATCAAGAAACTTCAATCCCTGCCCACTGCACCAGTCCCTCAGCCACGCATTTATCCTCCACCTCATTCCATTCCTACTCTCACTGTCACGCAGCACAGGCAGTAATCCTGAAATCGTTACCCTTTTGGTCCTTATCCCGCAACTCCCTAAATTCTCCCTTCAGGACGTCGTCCCTTTTTCTGCCTATGTCATTGGTACCTATGTGTAGCACAACATCAGGCTCCTCTCCCTCCCTTTTCAGAATCTTTTGGACACGTTACGACACATGCGAGACCCTGGCACCAGGGAGCCAAACTACCATCCGGGTCTCCCGACTGTGTCCACAGAATCGCCCATCCGACCCCCTAATTATAGAGTCTAACTATAGATCCCTCAATATAATGTCCAGAAACACCTGGAATTATAGTGCAATGATAAATTATTTAACTCAATGTCGTAAGTTCCCAGTTGCCTCAAAGTGGTTGCCAAATTTATAGCTTTCAAAAATTTCTGAGCGGCTCCTCAATAGTTCAACAACTTTATTAAATAAACATCAATTGGCTATATTAATAAATTAACCAACATTGTATAATAATCAACCCTTTTACCACTGGCAACCATTACTGGTTTTATTCTGTTCACTATCACCTCCGCCCAGTCCTTCTCTAACATAGTTAGAACAGATAAACATCTCCATGTTTAAATACTTCATGTGTTTTGTTGCAGATACTCAAATGTCATGTATATTCAGCCTAAGCCAAGTTGCCATTTCTCCTCAAGGTCTATTTGCTCTCACAATTTCCTATTCCATCCAACTGATAGTGCCGTATTTGTGCCGTATCTGGATTTCTCTCTTTGACTCTAGTGAGAACTGTTGAACAAAATCCACTGAGACTCAGACACCCTAACAAATTTGACTCTTCATTCAATTGGGTTCTCCAGATTGTCTGCAAAAGCTTCTACAAATAATATTACAACCTGGGGAGAAATTAACCATCTGCCTCTGTACTTCAAGAGGTAACAGCCTTAATGCAACAGTTACTCTTTTACAACCAAAACCTGTCTATAGCACATTTAACATTAACATTTGTAATACACCATTCATTCTTGCTGCCAATCAGTATATGTTTTATCGTTTGCAAGACATTCATATCTCAGTGTGTTTCTTGGTTCCAATATTAATTTCACAACTGTCATTTAGGCTGATCCGGAATTCCTTGGTGAGTGAGGATAGATAATTATTGAGGAAGCAGGAAGGAGTGCAGGCATTCCTCCATTTGTTATGTTTAAGCCCGTTGTTACCATTGGCATTCATAAGCTCCTGCAAAACATGTTTCCGCATCTTTCTTGGAGATGAACCTGGAGATAATGTGTGTCACAAAACATCGCTTTTAATTCCCTTCATGGAGCAGAAACAGTTGTTCCATTGTGCTGTGCACAGTTTATCAAATAATCAAAACTGAATATCAATGCTTTTGATGGATGAAATTATTTTTTGATGCCATATACTGATGGTTACCTTTAAATGTAAATATTGTTTTAAATATGCTGCTGATCAAATGTTGCATATACCTAGTTGAGCAAGCTGCCATCAAGAAGTCAGAGCTGGACGGGTGGTATATATTATTTAATCAAAAGCAATGGCAACATGGTTGTTGGCATGGTTATCTCTGTTATCTTTGCTAGGCAGCCTTTCTCACAGAGATTTTATAAAATTTAATCCAACAGGTGGTTAAAGGACTAAACGCAAGAATCTGAAAACTGTTTCTTGTCATTGCACTGATATCTGTGAAAGTTATAGGCATAACAATAACTAAACACAAGACTAAGTGGGACCCATTGGGGGGGGGGGGGGGGGGCATTTTGGAGCGCTAGTATGGGTGTTGTGGGCCGAAGGAACTGGTTTCCAGAGGGCTAGTATGGACATTGTGGGCCAAATGGATTATTGGGCTGGCTGCTCAGTCACTCGGGCCTGGTAGGCTAGCAGCTCAGTCACTCGGGCCTGGTAGGCTGGCAGCTCAGTCACTCGGGCCTGTTGGGCTGGCAGCTCAGTCAGGCCTGTTGGGCAGGCAGCTCAATCACTCAGGGCTGGTGGGCTGGCAGCTCAGTCACTCAGAGCTGGTGGGCTGGCAACTCAGTCATTCAGGGCTGGTGGGCTGGCAGCTCAGTCATTCAGGGCTGGTGGGCTGGCAGCTCAGTCACTCAGGGCTGATGGGCTGGCAGATCAGTCACTCAGGGCTGGTGGGCTGGCAGTTCACTCACGGCTATTCCTTGATACATTCAATATCATAGAGTTTCAAGCAGAGTGCAGGCCACCACATTCAATTTCACAGCATTTCAAGCAGACTGCAGGCCACCACATTCAATTTCATAGCATTGCAAGCGGAGTGCGGGCCACCAAATTACCAAACAACTCATGGAATTTGTAGAATCCCCTGCCACAGAGGGCAGTGGAGGCCACATCACTGGGTGGATTTAAGAGAGAGTTAGTGAGAGCTCTAGGGGCTGGTGGAATCAAGGGATATGGGGAGAAGGCACGGGTTATTGATTGGGGATGATCAGCCATGATCACAATAAATGGCAGTGCTGGCTCGAAGGACTGAATGGCCTCCTCCTGCACCTATTTTTTATGTTTCTATGTTTCTATTGCATTGTCATTAAGGGCTAACAAATCATTTATTGCAAGTTCATTGCAGATTCACAGTTCAGTTGATTCACAGCTTAGAATCACAGTTGTGGACTCTCCCTCACGATCTTCTAGAGTGACTGACTCACCGCCGGGCATCCAGGGTTTTATAGTGCTGCACCCTGGATGAGGCGTTACCTTCATCTTGGTGATTGACTGACGAGAGGACCAATCAGCTGGTCTCAAGATTTTTTAAACACTACTAACTTTTTCCTTTTTCATCGATCAGAAAAATCCTCAGGGCTGCCTCAGTGGAGGAGGACAGTAAGTAAGATGCCCAAAAATCATAGCGATATATTTTAGCGTTTGTTCTAAAATCGATATACAGCGCAGAAAGGACCACTTGTCAAGATGAGAATTTTAGTTACATAGTTATTGGAAACAAATAATAAGAAAACAACTAAAGAAAAGATTATCTCAGAAAAAAATATGTGCACACTATGTGACCTCTTCCAAATTCTTCTCAGTTCTAGCAAGTTGATTCAATGAAGGATAACAGTTCTTTATCAAATGCTGCCTGCAGAATTCTCAAAGCACAGAGTTAATTTTAAGAGGTCACAATGAATATTTCCTTAATCTCTATCAGAATGAAGCAATTGTCTTTTTTGTTCTCGCCTTTCTGATCGACTGAGCACAAGTGAGATTGTTGAAGAAATTTCAAGCATTCTCACACAACTGGGCCAACATTTCCAAATTTCTATTAAAAGGTATTTGTTCTTGTGCCTTAATTTCCCTTTGGAGTTGATTTGTCTTTTGTCTTTTCAGCTCTTTTTATTATGCAAAGTTTTATCATGCTTGGGGCCCCTCACATCTCCAACGATGCCTCCACTGTAGATGGATTCAAGAGATAATTAGGTGTGCTTCAGTAGCAACAAAGGATTAAAGGCATTGAAATTGGATTACATTGCGCTGTTTTGTTTTAAACCATTGCGTAATCCAAAATTGATTTTACCTGGAATAAATTGTGTTATTAATTATTTCCAGTTAAAATTGCATCAGTCTTACGTATAAGCGTCTTTGTGCACAATTCATTTTGACACAATGTGAGTTGCTCTTTTTTTTTACCTGAAAATACTTATAAAATCTCTTTGTATTATCCTTAATCTTCTCTGCCAAAGCTGTCTCATTGCCCTCTTTTTGCTCTCCTAATTTCCTTCTTAAATGTTGTCATGCATCCCTCATACTCCTACAGGGATTCACTTGATCACAGCTGCATGTACCTGACACAAGCCTCCTTACTTCTTCAGACCAGGGCTTCGATATCTTCTGTCATACAGGGTTAATTATCTCTTGATATCCAAGATTCAATATCTCTTGTTATCCAGGGTTCAATATCTCTTGTTATTCAGGGGACACTATCTCTTGTTATCCAGGGTTCCCTGCTTCTGCCATCCCGCTCCTCCACTCTAATAGGAACATGCAGTCCTTGAACGCTCACTTTTGAAAACATCTTATTTTTTGCGGTCCTCTTGCCCAGAAAGAACCTTCCCCCATCAGTTCTTCATGGAGTTTAAGGTGATCATGGTTGTTATCTTCCTCCCCATTGAATCAGTCAAGGAGGGAGATGCAAAATTATGCTACCATGTTTCCCAACGTATAGACTTAAAGAAATCAGCAGAAAGATTAGAAGGGAGTTGAGGAATACACTTTTCACCCAAATGATGATTGAGTTCAGTGACTTAATGCCTGGAATGCCTAGTAAATTTTCTATGGTTCTATGATTTTTTGCTACTCATTGCACCATTCACACAAATTTGGAAATGGTTGAGAGCTTGAGGTTCCTTGGCGTAAATCTTACCAACAATCTTTTGTGGATCAACCATATTAAAGCTGCAACCAAGAAGTCACACCAAAGCCTCTACTTCTTAAGGAGACTAAGAAATTCAGCATTTTTCCAATGACTCCTACAAATGCACCATTGAAAGCATACTATTGAGTTGCATCACAGCTTGGTTTGGGAACAGTCTGCCCAAGAGCACAAGAAATTGCAGAGAATGTGGATGTAGCCCAGTTAATCACACAGTCCAGACTCACCATCATTGACTCCATCTGCACTTTGCACTAATAGTTATACATTAACTTGACTAGACTTTAGCCTTTAGAGATACCGCATGGAAACTGGCTTTTCAGCCCACCAAATGCATGCCGAACAGTGATCATACTATATATTAGCTCTATCCTACATATTTGGGACAATGAACAATTTTTACAGAAGCCAATTAATCTATAAACCTCTAGGTCTTTTGAGTGTGGTAGGAAACCGGTGCACCCAGAGAAAACCCATGCGGTTACAGGAAGAATGTAGAAACTCCATACAGACAGCATCTGTAGTCAGCATCAAACTCGGGTCTGTGGAGTTGTGAGCCAGCAACTCTACCACTGCACCACTGTGCTACTCTAAGTGCTGGAGTAACCAGCAGGTCAGGCATCATCTCTAGAAATTGTATCGTTTTGGGTCGACTAAACATTTTGACCCAAAATGTCATCTATCCATGTTCTTCAGAGGCTCTGCTTGACCTGCTGAGTTACTCCAGCACTTTGTGCCCTTTTGTGTATTAACTAGCAGCCCCGCTGTTCCTTCTTCTTTCACTTTATGCTGCCTCTGAAAAGCAGCCAACATAATCAAATACATGCCAAACCAGTTGTTCTTTCTTCTCCATGCTCTCGTTTGGCAGAAGTTACAGAAGCTTTAAAGCACGCACCTCCAGACTCAGCAGGCTAGGCTGCCGGATGAAAGGACAGGTCACACAGCCGGAAGGAAAGACCGGTGGGCTGCACAGCCAGAAGGAAGGTACACAAAAGGCTGGAGAAACTCAGCGGGTGCAGCAGCATCTAAGGAGCGAAGGAGATAGGCAACGTTTCGGGTCGAGACCCTTCTTCAGACTGGTCAGGGATCAGGGAAACGAGAGATATAGACGGTGATGTGGAGAGATAAAGAACAATGAATGAAAGATATGCAAAAAAAGTATCGATGATAAAGGGAACAAGCCATTGTAAGCTGTTTGTAGTGTAAAAATGAGAAGCTAGTGCGACTAGGGTGGGGGAGAGATAGAGAGAGAGGGAATGCCAGGGCCCGAGGGCTGAGGGAGAGGTGGGAAGGAGGGGAGACAGCAAGGGTTAACAGAATTGAGAAAATTCAATGTTCAAGCCCAGAGGATGCAGACTCCACAAGCGGAATATGAGGTGATGCAGACTCCCCAAGCGGAATATGAGGTCTGGCGGGATACGGCTGAGCCTGACTCCTTCTCATCCCCCGAGGACTGGAGAACTGGTGAGGATGATGTAGGGAGCCGGTGATGTTGGACGAAGGCTGAAGGTGACCGGGTGTGGAGTGGGACAATGGTTCACTAGATGATCTGGATGGAGTCAACAGATGAAGGTCCTGCAGCAGACTGGGGCTCGATTGGATCGGGCGTCACTCTGGGACACTAAGCGCGAGGACCGGACTAGGCTTTGAAAAAGATGCCAAAACCTGCCAACCCTTGCATGCAGTCTGAGTTGACTATTTCTGTACACTTTGTACTAATTAGGGATTGTTCTTAGGTATGACAATATTTTACTGAACTTTATGCAAAAAAACGAATTTCACTGTATGTCTGTATATTTGTTGATGAAGAACTATTGATTCCTTGAGATTCCTTCTCTCTGTTATAAGGAATAATCCTTCCATAAGATAGGGTACAATGACATTCACCTCTACCCTATTGCGGACATTGGACTTTGTCTATGGAACTGTTGCGCTACAGCGCTGAGAACTACTGCACTTGAGGTTGACTGTACTATGTACAGTATTATCTGATTTGATCAGATAACATGCAAAACAAAGCTTGCAAGGGGTGATATTGAAACAGGAGATGTGGAGTCAGCATGGATCGAACTAAGGAATTGTAAGGGTAAAAATGCCCTAAAGGGACTTATCTACAGGCCCCCAAACGGTAGCCAGTTGAATCGGGTGCAAGTTGAATCAGGAGTTAAAATTGGCGACTTCCGGTGGCGCTATGGAGTAGGTGGAACTCGCGCCAACCAGCTCCTTAAAAATTGTATAAAAAACGGGGTGATTTAAAGTCACTTACCGGAGGAAAATGGGTGAGAACGGCACCAGCAGCTTTTAAAAGGTGCGTGACGTCATCAGGCGAGCGACTTTACTGATAGTATGTTGATGCAGCATACCCCCCCCCCAAAGAGAAAATACCAACACTGAAAAAGGAAGTAGGCCCGACTGGAGCCTTGGGCTCGAGTTTGGCAGCCTCCTAGGAAGACATCTTAAGGAGGAAATCTGAGAGGGAAGAACTTAAAAAAGTTGTTTCTGCAGAAACAAAAACTAATATGGGTGAGTTGCGAAAAATGAAAAAGGATTACAAAGATGATTTAAAGATCCTTAGAGAAGATTTTCAAGTGTTTAAAGAACAAGTGAAAGATGAATTAAAAAGAGAAGTTACACTTACAGTAAAGACTATACTCGATGAATGGAAAACACAGGCGGATGCAGCTCTGCAGCAACATATGGATGAGGTAAACCGTAAATTTGATGTGATGGAGTCGAACGTTGATAATAAGTTAGAACCTATTTTACAGTCACTTGATCAACAACATGTGGCAATTAAGGAACTGTCTAGTATTGCCGATACAAGTGTTAAGGCGAATGAGAAACTCCTCTCCGAGAACAAACGTTTATCAGATTTATTAAACAAAATAACTGAGAAATGTATTGACTTGGAGGCACCAGAACTTATGAATTGTTGGTTTGAGTGAAGGTAGAGAGGGAGATCAAGACCCTCGAAAATTCACTGCAAAACTCTTAAAAATTGTTTTGAATCTGGATCAAGAGCCCCTGCTTGGTCGGGCACACAGGGCACTGAGACGCCACCCAAAGAGGGGTGCGCCCCCAAGACAATTGATTGTGAAAGTAGTTTATGATCACGTCTTGGAGGATATGATGAAGATAATAATTCGTAAGAGAAACCTCATCTACGATGGAGATAAGATTAGCATATTCAGAGACTACTTTCTTTATTTACGGAAACAAGAGGCATTCTTAAGAAGATAGAAGGTCTGAGATATGGTCTGATGTATCCTGCAATGCTAAGAGTAACCTATGATAACAAAGAGCATCACTTCATCAAGCACACAGAGGCACTTGAATTCGCTCGGAACATCGAGAAGAAGGAGGAAGAGGGAGAAGCAGATGCGGATGAAGATTAGTGAATTTGAACTATATTTAACATTTACCTGATGGTACCGAATATCCATAGAGAAGGAGGAAGAATAATGGACTCTTAAATACACTAAAAAACTAACATATAATAGGAATAGTTTAGTACTAATTATCACTTAAAATTGTATGCTATCCCACCCAAAACAGTATTATGATAGTATTAAAATTTTTTAAAACTGTTCATAATTTATAATCATTAACATTTAGCACCACCCCTATACAAATAGCCCTTAAGGCAATTAAAAATTTTCCATTAAGGAAAATTTGGAGCTGGAACTATTAATATATTGTTTTAACAACGGAAGTCGTTAGATTAATAGCCACACTAGTGTGGCTAACACTAACTGCACTTAAAATAGCTCTAGTTACCCTTTCCCCTCTGCACATTACTAACCCTATTAACATTTATTATTCCTATTTTTATTTTTTGTTTTATATAAAGTATTATATTACATTTTTAGTAATGGTATTATGAATTTTGTTTGAAGAGATGTGTACGTAAGATAAAGTTACAAGCATTAAAACTCATCGATCTGAAGCACGGATATGAGGTTGGGATGGACATGCTGAGATATCTACTCCATTATAATCCACCTTAAAAACAAAATGCAAGACATTAATATGAAAACTGGGGGTGATGGAATCACCTTCTGCAGTTGGAATGTAAAGGGAATTAATGAACCAATTAAAAGAGGTAAGGTTTTAGCTCACTTAAGTAGACTTAAAACAGACATAATCTTTCTTCAAGAGACACACCTCAAAAAGGATGCGCAATATAGACTAACAGCAAAATGGATTTCTAAAATGTATCTTCATTTATGCAAAAGTCCAGAGGGGTTGCAATTCTTATACGTAAAGGTATACCATTTAAACATACCTCAATAATAGAAGATATTGAGGGTAGATATATAATAATTACGGGTGAATTATATTCAAAGAAAGTTGTTCTTGTGAACGTATATGGACCTAATTTCGATAATCCGTTGTTTTTTAACTTTTTCAACAGACTAAACAAGTAAATTTTGAATTTGGTGACAAACCACAAAAATTATTGTCACGGCAGCTTAGAAAATCAGATGAGGAAAAAATGATACATAAAATCAGATCAAAACAAGGTGAAATATTAACTTTGCCAGAAGATATTAATGACAGATTTCTGCATTACTATCAAAAACTTTATTCAACCAAACTGACAGGGCAATCGGATGGAATGGAAACATTCCTACTTGAATGTCATATCAAAGGTTTAGATCAGGAAGGCAAAGACTTGTTAGATGCTGAAACATCAGTAAAAGACATTGAGGAATCAATCAGATCGTTGAAAAATGGAAAACCGCTGCTGATGGCCTAAGTGCTGAATTTTGTAAGAAGTTTCACGACTTGATTTCCCCACGTTTACAAGCGATATATAAATATGCTTACGAACAAGGAAAGTTACCAGAAACTCTAAATGAGTCTACAATCACACTCATTCCTAAAGTAGATAAGGATCTGGAAGATCCTGCATCATATAGAGCAATTGCTCTTCTAAATACTGATCAAACAATATTAACTAAAATTTTATCCCAAAGGTTAAGTTTAGTGATTAATAAACTAATACATCATGATCAAACAGGCTTTATTCCCAAATGTTACTCCACTTATAACCTGAGACGACTATTCAATATCATTTATTCAAAAATAATTAATGATATTGAATTAGCTGTCATTTCACTAGATGCGGAAAAAGCATTCGACCAGGTTGAATGGCCTTACTTATTTAAGATAATGCAGAAATTTCAACTGGGCAATAGATTTTGCAAATGGGTTAAAATTTTGTACTCCAACCCCACAGCAAGAATACTAACAAATCAAATGTCATCAGCTAAATTTAATCTTTCTAGGGGTTGTAGACAAGGATGCCCGTTATCACCTTTATTATTTGCTCTCACAATCGAGCCATTAGCCGAAAGGATTAGATCAGATCCAGAAATATATGGATACAATACAAATACCACAACAAATAAAATATCTTCATATGCAGACGATGTTTTAATATATATCACAAAACCGGAGATCAGTATTCCTAACTTACTTAATATTATAAATAAGTTTGGCACATTTTCAGGATATAGAATTAATTGGAATAGAAGTGAAATTATGCCTATAACTGGAATAAAATGAAACATATTACAACAATTTCCGTTTAAAATAGTTACGGATAAATTTAAATACCTAGGAATTAATGTATCCAAATCTTATAATCTATTATTCAAATTAAATTATCCTCAGTCATTAGATAAACTAAAAAAGAATATTTTATACTGGAAAACACTACCAATATCAATGATTGGCAGAATAAATGCTATAAAAATGGTCTTCTTACCACAATTATTATTTTTATTTCAAGCTATCCCTTTATTATCTCCCCAAATGTTTGTTTTTAATTGATTCTATTATTAACAGCTTTATTTGGGATTATAAACATCACAGCATAAGTAAAAAACATTTATGTAAATCCAAGATAAATGGAGGATTAGCATTACCTAATTTTTAATATTATTTTTGGGCGGTTCAGATTAAGAATATGAATTTTTGGCTGGTAAAAATAGATCAGGAACCAGCTTGGCTAAAGATGGAAAGGGAAGACTGTCCATTAGCAGGTAGTGACCATAATATGGTCAGGTTTAATCTACAATTGGAGAGGGAGAACGGTAGATCAGAGGCGTCAGTGTTACAGTTGAATATTGGAGACTATGGGGCCATGAGGGAGGAGCTAGCCAAAGTTGACTGGAAAAATACCCTAGCAGGGATGACAGTGGAACAACAATGGCAGGTATTTCCAGGAATAATACAGAAGGTGCAGGATCAGTTCAAGAGAGTGAGAGTTTATTGTCATGTGTTCCAGATAGGACAATGAAATTCTTGCTTTGCTTCAGCACAACAGAATATAGAAGGAATGAATACAGAACAGATCAGTGTGTCCATATATCATTGTATAAATATATACACACGTGAATGAATAAAACAGATAAAGTGCAAATAAACAGATAATGGGCTATTAATGTTCAGAGTTCTGTATGAGTTGAGTTCAACAGCCTGATGACTGTGAAGAAGAAGCTGTTTCTGAACCTGGACATTGCAGTCTTCAGGCTCCTGTACCTTCTACCTGAAGGTAGAGGGGAGATGAGTGTGTGGCCAGGATGATGTCAGTCCTTGATGATGCTGCCAGCCTTTTTTGAGGCAGCGACTGCGATAGATCCCCTCGATGGTAGGAAGGTCAGAGACGATGATGGACTGGGCAGTGTTTACTACTTTTTGTAATTTGTTCATTCCTAGGAGGAAGAAAGATTCCAAAGGGAGTAAGGGGCGACCGTGGCTGAGAAGGGACATCAGGGCCAGTATAAAAATAAAAGATAAGTACAACGTAGCAAAGATGAGCGGGAAGCAAGAGGATTGGGTAATGTTTAAAGAGCATCAGAAGATAACTAATAAGACAATAGAGGGAGAAAAGATGAGGTACGAAGGTAAGCTTGCCAAGAATATAAAGGAGGATAGTATAGCTTCTTTAGGTATGTGAAGAGGAAAAAAATAGTTAAGACTAAAGTTGGACCCTTGAAGACCAAAAAAGGTGAATTTATTATGGGGAACAAGGAAATGACAGATGAGTTGAACAGATACTTTGGATCCATCTTCACAAAGGAGCACACAAACAATCTTCCTGATATAGTAGTGGCCAGAGGATCTGGAGTGACGGAGGAACTGAAGGAAATCCACATTAGGCAGGAAATGGTGTTAGGTAGACTGATGGGACTGAAGGCTGATAAAATCCCCAGGGCCTGATGGTCTGCATCCCAGGGTATTAAGGAAGTGGCTCTAGAAAGCGTGGATGCATTGGTGATAATTGACCAATGTTCTATAAACTCAGGATCAGTTCCTGTGGATTGGAGGGTAGCTAATGTTATCCCACTTTTTAAGAAAGGCGAGAGAGAAAACAGGGAATTGTAGATGAGTTAGCCTGATATCGGTGGTGGGGAAGTTGCTGGAGTCAAGTATAAAAGATGAAATAGCCACACATTTGGATAGCAGTAACAGGATCGGTCCGAGTCAGCATGGATTTACGAAGGGGAAATCATGCTTGACTAATCTTCTGGAATTTTTTGTGGATGTAACTAGGAAAATGGACAAGGGAGAGCCAGTGGATGTAGTGTACGTGGACTTACAGAAACAATTGATAAAGTCCCACATAGTAGATTAGTGGGAAAAATTAGAGCACATGGTATTGGGGGTAGAGTGCTGACATGGATAGAAAATTGGTTGGCAGACAGGAAGAAAAGAGTAGAGATTAACGGGTCCCCTTCAGAATGGCAGGCAGTGACTAGTGGGGCACCGCAAGGCTCGGTGCTGGGACCGCAGCTATTTACAATATACATCAATGATTTGGATGACGGGATTCAAAGTAACATTAGCAAATTTGCAGATGACACAAAGTTGGGTGGCAGTGTGAACTGTGAGGAGGATGCTATGAGAATGCAGGGTGACTTGGACAGGTTGAGGTAGTGGGCAGATGCATGGCAGATTAAGTTTAATGTGGATAAATGTGAGTTTATCCACTTTGGTATCAAAAGTGGGAAGGCACATTACTATCTAATTGGCATCAAGTTGGGAAAAGGGGAAGTGCAACAGGATCTGGGGATCCTTGTTCATCAGTCTATGAAAGTAAGCATGCAGGTACAGCAGGCAGTGAAGAATGTGATTGGCATGTTGGCCTTTATAACACGAGGAGTCGAGTATAGGAGCAAAGAGGTCTTACTGCAGTTGTACAGGGCCCTAGTGAGATGACACCTGGAGTATTATGTGCAGTTTTGGTCCCCTAATTTGAGGAAGGACATTCTTGCTATTGAGGGAGTTCAGCATAGGTTTACAAGGTTAATTCCTGGGATGGCAGGGCTGTCATATGCTGAGAGAATGGAACGGCTGGGCTTGTACACTCTGGAGTATAGAAGGATGAGAGGAGATCTTATTGAAACATATAAGATTGTTAAGTGCTTGGGCACGCTAGAGGCAGGAAACATGTTCCCGATGTTGGGGGAGTCCAGAATCAGGGGCCACAGTTTAAGAATAAGGGGTAAACCATTTAGAACGGAGATGAGGAAACACTTTTTCTCATAGAGAGTTGCGAGTCTGTGGAATTATCTGCCTCAGAGGGAGGTGGAGGCCAGTTCTCTGGATACTTTCAAGAGAGAGCTAGATAGTGCTCTTAAAGATAGCGGAGTCAGGGGATATGGGGAGAAGGCAGGAATGGGGTATGATTGGGGATGATCAGCCATGATCACATTGAATGGTGGTGCTGGCTCGAAGGGCCAAATGGTCTACTCCTGCACCTATTGTCTATTGTCTATTGAGATGCCAAATCACAGCCTGCTATGGAACAAAATAATCTCCTTCACACTCCAAACATCAACACAAACATAATGGGCAAATAATCAGCCGAGAAAACAGAGATGAATCATAAAGTACTCACATTTGTTATGCATGTCCACATGCACTGATTACACAATGCCAAAAAATAATTCCCTGATTCCATTATTCGAGCACCTTGAAGTAACATTATTCCATTTCCTAACGTAGGGCAGCTTGCTCAATGAATTCCAACTTCTGTCTATACAATTCCATTCTGTAAGTGTTAATATTGGTGGAAAGCTTGATCACCTAAGAATGTTACATCTTTCCTGTGTAACTACTTCTATGTCCCTGTCATAACATTTTCTCCCTCTCCTCTGTAACTTCTCTCTCTTCCCAGCCAACCACAGTGGATCACACTAGAGGCAGGAAACATGTTCCCGATGTTGGGGGAATCCAGAACCAGGGGGGCACAGTTTACGGATAAGGGGTAAGCCATTTAGAACAGAGATGAGGAAACGCCTTTTCACACAGAGAATTGTAAGTCTGTGAAATTCTCTGCCTCAGAGGGCGGTGGAAGCCGGTTTTCTGGATACTTTGAAGACAGAGCTAGATAGGGTTCTTAAAGATAGCGGAGTCAAGGGATATGGGGAGAAGGCAGGAACGGGGTGCTGATTGTGGATGATCCGCCATGATCACATTGAATGGCGGTACTGGCTCATAGGGCCGAATGGCCTTCTCCTGCATCTATTGTCTATTGTCTATTTTGCTGTATGGTTATTGTGGAAAGTGTGCCGTTAAGGCCAAAGTCTCAGCAAGGCACTGAACCAATAGCATTTCCACCGGGAACAAAACAGGTCCTTTTGTGCTTATTTCTGGGTGTAAAACGGTTTCGTCATTGGATCTTTAACCCACATTACCATTTTTTTGAAGAGGTTTTAAATATAGCATTAGCATAATATTCAACCGAGTAGGTGAACAATAGATGGTCCATTTGCAAGGTTAAAGTGTTCTGCGGCACGGAAGGATAGGATATTTCTATTTTTTTTCAAATCCATAGCCTCAATATCATGTGTGAAAAATTCATCTTTTCACACACATGTCAAATGAATTACAGCAGTATCTGTGGTAGAAAAAAAAGCTGGAGAAACTCAGCAGGTGAGGCAGCATCTATGGAGCAAAGGAGATAGACAACATTTTGGGTTGAGACCCTTCTTTAGCCTGATGTGAGGGTGTGGGGCGGGGGGTGGGTGGGGGAGCAGGAAGAAGACAGGAAGATGCGGAGCCAGTGGGCTGAGGGAGAGCTGGGAAAGGAAGGAGAAAGCTGGGACTACCTGAAATTAGAGGTCAATGGTCATACTGCTGGGGTGTAAACTGCCGACCTGATCTCCCGGTGGCTCAGCACTTCAACTCCCTCTTCCATTCCAAATCCAACCTTTCTCTCCTGGGCCTCGTCCATGCCCTCCATGGCCCTCACTCTGGCTATGGAGGAGGCCCACCGTAAATTGGAGGAGCAGCACCTCATATTCCGCGTGGGCAGTTTACACCCCAGTGTATGAACATTGACTTTTCTAATTTCAGGTAGTCCTGGCTTTCTCCTCTCCTTCCCAGCTCTCCCTCCGCCCATTGTCTCCGCCTCTTCCTTTCTTCTTCCGCTCCCCCTCCCACCCTTACATCAGTCTGAAGAAGGATCTTGATCCGAAATGTTGCCTATTTCCTTTGCTCCATAGATGCTGCCTCACCCGCTGAGTTTCTCCAGCATTTTTGTCTACCTTCGATTTTCCAGCATCTGCAGTTCCCTCTTAGACAGCAGTGTCTATGGTTAGTTGTTCTCACCTTCACACAATCAGTTCCAATGAAATTAAAGAAGACTGATAGTCAAGTCAGAAGAAGGGCCCAGTCCAAAAACGTCACCTATCCATTTTCTCTAGAGATGCTGCTTGACCCGTTGAGTTACTCCAGTACTTTGTGTCTATCTTGGTATATCTGTAGTTCCTTTTTATTACTCGTGCCTCTTCCTCACTTCTTAAACATTTTATTGATCTGAAATATTAACTTCGTTTCATTCTCCATAGTTACTGCACGACCTCCCTAGAACCCTCCACATTTTCTATTTTTATTATGCTATTATTTATGTTTGGTTTAGGTATGGGCAAATTTAGTTTAGTTTAATTTAGAGATATAGTGCAGAAACAGGCCTTTCGACCCACCAAATCTGCGATAGTGAGGGATCCCCAAACACTAACACAATCCTGCACACACTAGGGACAATTTACATTTGTACTAAGTCAATTAACTTCCATACTGTACAACTTTGGAGGATGGGAGGAAACCGAAGATCTCAGGGAACACCCATGCGGTCATCGTGAGAATGTACAAACGCCACACAGACAGCACCCATAGTCAGGATCGAACCCAGGTCTCTGGTGCTGTCAGGCAGCAACTCTACTGCTATGTCACCATGCAATGGAGGCGACATTTTGTTTGCAGCTGAATTTCTGATGGGATTTTGATCAAAGCACTATCTGACCATGAATTGGACCTTGCATGTTTGTCACAGCTATACATTTCTTCTTGTGGGTAAATTCAGTGGTATATGACATACCAATAAGGAAAGACATCGGCTTAATAGCCACATTCACGGAGTGACATTTCCTTTGGTAATATTACCTCTGGCATATTTTAACTAAGGTGTGCGAAGAACTGGAATGCATGGCAGTTGGTATCCTTGGTCATTTATCTGGCAGGTGTTCTCTGCAAGGAAGCGTAACACTTGAATGCATTTTGGCATGAAGCCGATTACTTGCCGGTGATAAGTTGGTTTTGCATCTCGAGGCACTGACCTTAAAGACCGATGCATTCATCTGTGTTTGATAGTTATTTGGCATGACAACCATTACACAGACCCATTGGAAGTGATGGTCAATAAATACAACAAACAATAAATGCCAATTTAATTACCTTTATTGTGTTGAGGAACTGGGGTAGCAAAGCACACAACAGAGATACTCGCAATATCATGTAACCATGGGTTCAAAATCACACTGTCAAAGCGAGTAAAATAATTCAGTTGTGGAGATGAAACCCTAATCATCCAATATGAGGAGAGCATTGTAAATGTGGATGTACTTAATATATCAGAACTGCAAGCATTCCTAGAGCTTTCAGAAACAATTATGAAGAGGAATAAGAATGAGCAAAATTCACAAAAATGAGCAAAGATGACTGACAAAGCTTTTGAGCACAATATTTTATGTATTCTTCATCTAACTATAGCATTTCCCATCAACTTTCCTGTGGCAGAATGTATTTAATATGTATTTACTTCTAATAAAAATATGTTATAAAAACCAAAAAAAAAACTTTCCTGTGGCAGAATGACAGGTTACTAGTATTTGAGAATGATAATTTCATGACAACTTTGGAAATTATGTTTTTAGTTCTCAAAATGAAATTAAATTTACATTTATATTATGATTGTTTTCTTTTTTCATACTATTAATAGCAAATAGCCTGTGGGCATGAAATGTAAGATATACAAATTAGAAGTAGGAATTGGACAAACAGCCCTCGTGCCACACCCACATTCCATATGATCATGGCTACCTTTCCATCCCAATTCAACTTCCCCATCTCATACCCACATCTTTTGAATAGGTTTGAATGTCCCAAATAGTATTTTTCAACATATTAGAATAAAGGAGGCTGAATAAATGGTAGACATTGCTCAGTCCATCAGGGTACTGACCTCCCCAGTACAATATATATATATAGAGACCTCATGAAAGCACCTATTATCTTCAAATATACCACCCTGACTATGCTCTTATCTCGCTGTTAACAATGATCAGAAGGTACAGGAGCCTGTGAACACTTAACTCCAGTTTCAAGAACAGCTTTTTCCCATCAATTGAACTACCGTACACAACCCTACCTCAGCTATGAACTGCTATGAACATTATATTAGATTGCAATACATATTTTGGCTTGTACTATTCTAGTCTGGCTACCTAGAATAACTAGTAATTTATTGTATTATTCTTTATTGTATATTTATTAATTGGGTTGTTGCAATAAAGTGCCTGTAAAGCTGCAGCCTGTAAAAATGTAATTGTTCTGGTTTCATGGCATCTGACGTTCTTGACTTCAATCTATGCAATTTTTGTATTTATTTATATCTATAGATATTTGAATAACCTTGATATTTTCTTTTTACCACAACAGATAAATAATGCTATACCAACAATATAAAAAGCTGTATTGTGTATATGACCTAATTGGTCCTTAAATTAATACATAAAAGCATTAGAAGGCTTAGGGGTGATATCGACTGTACTTTAGACTTTAGAGATACAGCTTGGATACAGGCCCTTTGGCCCACCAAGTCCACACCTACCAGCGATCACCCTGGGCACTAGTTCTATCCCACACACTAGGGACAATTTGCAACTTTTACTGAAGCCAATTAACCTACAAACTTGCATGTATTTTGACTATGGGAGGAAACCGGAGCACCCGGAGAAAACCCACGTGATCACAGGAAGAACATACAAACTCCCTACGGACACCACCTGTAGTCAGCATCAAGCCCAGGTCTCTGGCGTTGTGATGCAGCAACTCTAATGCTGCATCACTGTGCCGCTTACAGAAATATAGAAAATGATGAGAGGCACAGACAGTTAGTCACAATATATTTCCCATGATAGGCATGTCTAAAATAAATGGGATGAGGTTAAAGGAGAAAGAATAAAGATTTCAAGGAGAAAGTTTTTTTGATATGCAGAGTCGTTGATATTTGGAATCTGCTGCCAGAGGATATAATCATTGCATTTAGGACGCATTTGGCCAGACACTTAAATAGGCACGGCAGAGAGGCTTTGATCTTCAGATGCAAATTGGATAGTGTAGATAGGTAAAACGGTCGGCATGAATGTGGTGCAGCAAAAGGCTAATTTCTGTGCTGTATAACTTTATGACTCGATTGATACCGAGGAAGCAGCAGGCATGAGGTTGGAATATGTGATACTGCTGTGCCTATTCAGTGTGATTGGGCTGCCAACTAATTATCAAGATTTCAGCATTCAGGCATCCTAAATGTACTATTGCTTGGGTTATCACATCAGCAGGAGCCCCAAGTTTGTGTCCATTAATGATGCAATGCTGCAGTGTTGTGTATGAATGCATGAATGCTGAATGTTAATGAATTATGATAGGAGCATAATTCACTGAGTACCTTGCAGGGGTATTTCATAGAAGCTGTATTCAATGTAATGCTTGGTGCATTGGCAGGCTTGCCAGAACATCTGAATGTAAACTAAAGAAACATGAAGGAGTCTAACCCCAACCTTGCACAGGGCAGCGGTTGGAGGCCATTTTCTAGTAGTTTCAGTTGTCTGAAAGCTAATATGTCAATTTCCATTGCATCATAAGTCACTCATCCTTTGCAGTGGACTCAGACGTCTGTCATGTAAGCTCAATGTGCTGCCATGCTAACATATTTTTATCATTATGACTGTGCTTGTCAGCATTCAAAACACTATTGCAAAGAATCACAACAATCCTTGAAAAGCTATTAATGTGTACACCTACAATTTGCTGAAAAAGAGTGATAGGTTTTTTTAAGTCTTCTGTAATATGGTGCTATGATCTGCTTTATGAAATATAATACAACTGCATTATGAAGTTCCTCCTGAATTACCTGTTCAGTTTTGTTATGATAATACCACCACTGTCCAAGCCTCACATGCAGAAGCATTATTATGATTTCTATGCAAAGCTACTGTAATTTTAAAATATTTCCTAGGTCACATATCAGCCTTCTCCTTTTAAATGTAAGGAGCACAGAATGGTTTGAGTGCAGCATTGTTCTGATTGTTTGGTCTTCAGAGTGTGGACTTTGTGAGTATAGAGGAAAGTTTATTTCATTGTATTTCAACTTTATTAGTTAAACATAGTTAACTTACCATGAAGGTGTGATGTGTGATTGAAAATTGATGATGCTATGTCCCCATATTATATAGAAGAATTTAAGATGTCCTCATTAAAAGGTACAAAATTCTGCAAGGACTAGAGGTAGATGCATGGAACATGTCTCTTATTCTTAAGGAGTTAAACATTTTCTCACAAAATAAGAGGATGGCCTCTTAGGACTGAACATTGGATACATATTTTTACTTAGAGATGGTGCAATGAGCAGGAACAAAGGAGGCTACAGATATGACAGATATTGCCCGTCCATCACAGATACTGACCTCCCCATCATCAAACGGATCTACAAGAGGCACTGAATCAAAAAGCTCAGTCAGTTGCCAATATTATCAAAGACCCACACCACTCTGACCAGGCCACTCTCTCATTTTGTTACTACAATCGGGAAGAAGGTATAGGAGCCTTAAACCCATGGCCCCAGCATCTATCAGGCTCTTGACCACTATGCACAACTAACCGCTAACTCAGCAACAATGATTTTCTATGGTCTGTGTCTTTGGTTGCAAAATGAACCTTAGGTTTGCACTGTTATTATTACCTAGTATTTCTGATACAGATTTATTGTATTGTTGATTATTACATTCTATTTGTGTGGTATTGCATTAAGCTGATCGAGAAAGAACGTTATTGTTCTGTTTCCAGTATCTATTAAACATTTTTTACCTTGAATCATTGAAATTCTTTATCTTAGAGAGATGTAAAAGCATACATTTAATACCTTTACTCTGTTAAAATCAAAACATGGAATATGGGGATAGGGCAGGATAATAGTTTTGAGGTAGAAGATCAGACAGCTCATGAAACAATCCTGGGTACTTTTTCATCTGGCGCACAGAAAGATAAAAGAAGGTTGGTTTGATGGCAGAAAACAAAGAGTGGCAATAAAGGGGGCTTTTTCTGGTTTGCAGCCAGTGCCTAGCCAAGTTCCACAGGGATCGTGCTGGGGGCGCTTCTCTTCACATTGAATATTAATGATTAGGACGAGGGGATTGAAGGCTTTGTGGCAAAGTTTGCGGATGATAAGAAAATAGGTGGAGCGGCAGGTAGTGTGGAGAAAGCAGGGATTCTGCAGAAGGACTTGGACCAGGTTGGGAGGGTGGGCAGAGAAGTGGCAGATGGAATATAGTGTAGCAAAGTATGGAGTCATGCATTTTGGTCGTAGGAATAAAGGTGTAAACTGTTTTCTAAATGGGGTGAGAATCTAGAAATTGGAGGTGCAAAGAGACTTGGGAGTGCTGTGCAGGATTCCCAAAAAGTTAATCTGCAAGTCGAATCAGCAGTAAAGAAAGAAAACTCAATGCTAGAATTTATTTCAAGAGGGCTTATATACAAAATCGGGGATGTAATGTTGAGGCTCTATAAGGTGCCGGTAAGGCCACATTTGGCATATTGTGAGCAATTTTGGTCACAATATCTGAGGAAGGATGTGCTGGCTCTGGAGAGGGTCCAGAGGAGCTTTACATAAATGTTCCCTGGAATTAGTAGGTTAACCTATGTTGAGTGTTTGTCGGCACTGGGCCTGTGCTCGCTGGAATTTAGAAGAATGAGGGGGGAACTCATTGAAACATACAGAATAGTGAAAAGCTGTGTCAGAGGGTGGTGAATCCGTAGAATTATTTGCCACAGAAGGCAGTGGAGGCCGTCATTGGATATTTTTATGGCAGAGATAGGTAGAATCTTGATTAGTACAGGTGTCAGAGGTTATGGGGAGAAGGCAAGAAAATTGGGTTAGGAGGGATAGATAAATCAGCCATGGTTGAATGGCAGAGTAGACTTGATGGGTCGAATGGCCTAATTCTACTCTTATCCCTTATGACCTTATGGAGAAACAATTCTGGGAAGAGAATTAAAGGTGATAGCTGTAGCAGCGCTTGTTAGCTTTCTGCTCACAATCTATGCAAATTCAAATATTGTTGTAGGATATTAACATGCAGCATTTAGCAAAGTCAGGACTAAGTAGACAGTAAAGGGCCTGTCCCACTTGCATGCGATTGCATGCGTCTGGCGCGACCAAACGTGGTCACTTGAGGCATAAGGTCACTGTATGACCGTGCGGGGCCGGTGCCACTTAAAAGCACGGAGGCGAATGGAGTTGTGCGGGGCTGGTCCCGACATCGCGCGGGGCTCTGAAAATCCTGCACTGTCTAAAAATTTCACGCGCCAATGGCCTGTCGGCCCACGGGCACATTGCGGGCGTACGCAGCATCTTGATGTCGTACGCAGCATCTTGACGGCGTACGCCTAGCATGGCATTGCACGATGACATCACCGCCCGGCGTGGCGTTGCATAATGATGTCTCCGCCCGACACCGTGCGATGCTGAAAATCCGGCGGCCCGCCTCCTGCCCAGCTGATTGGTAGGTATGACGCAAATGACGTCACGCGCGTACTTAAACCCCTGTCTCACGGTATGACATTATTTGTGTCCGTGGCAGTTGATTGTCGCTCCCTTCAGTTTCCCAGGGGGTCGGGACGGGACTGGAGTTATTCACTAACACGCTGACAACAACATGGTGGCATTGATATCATTTGGTTTATTGTGTCACGTGCAACGAGGTACAATGAAAAACTTTGCCTGCGTGCTATCCATTCAAATCATACCGTATGCGAGTACAATCAAGTTGTATTAATTCATACCAATGGCCGCACGGTTCAAGGAGAAATTAAAGTTCTTTTCAAGGGGAAGGCTCGTTCTTTTTTACGCATGATTCAAAATACAAGAGGCCAATCGTCCATCAAGTCTGAGGATCACGATTCCAAGCGTAAAATATCCATGTCCCGCCACAGATGCTGCCTGACCCGTTGAATCGTCCGGCAATTAGTTTTTTGTTTAAGATTCCAGTATCTCCTGGCTTTTGTGTCTCAACCCTGTGCCGCCACTCACGCACTGTATTCCCATCTGCCCCACTGCCTGCACTCATTTATCGCGCTCGTACCATCACCTCCCTTCACCCTACCCTATTCCCTCTTTCCTCTACCCCCACTAACCTACACTGGGGTCACATCAAGAACCCAGATAAATCGTCATCGATTTATATTCCAGATATGTTACTTTCTTCATAGAATTTCCAAAAGTCTCTGCGCTGAGGCCACCATCAGTACTAGGCGGCCCTTCGGATCACGGACAACACGGGGTACGAACACAAACACCGGAGGATGAGAAACCCCCTCTCCCCCCCCAAATACGCCCCCCTCCCACCCCCGGCACTCACTCTCATCACCCACCCCCACCTGCAGCAGTGTCTCCAGTCCCAAACGGTTTAGGTCTAGGTTTATTATTTTCACATATATAAAGGTTTTGTTTTGCATTCTGTCCAGTCAAAGTAAATAATAACAAAGACAACTACTATCAAGCTGAAAAGGGACAGATATAATGTGCAGCATATAGTTCTCAGCATTGCATAGTCACAACACGCTAACATTTATACAATATCCTCTCATCTCTTTTCGGAGACCACAGTTCTTTACCTGTGTAAATCACATTGAAGTGCAGCCAGTAATGGCAACGGGAATCCAGAACCTCGTCAATGAAGGTCCAGTGTACAACATCCGGACATAGTCACAAAAAGCTGGAGTAACTCAGCGGGACAGGCAGCATCTGTGGAGAGAAGGAATGTCTGAAGTAGGGTCTCGACCCGACCCGTCACCCATTCCTCCTGATGCAGCCTGTCCCGCTGAGTTACTCCAGCATTTTGTGCCTATGGAAAGGGAATAAGGCTTTTCCATTTAGTTTATTGTCATGTGTATCGAGGAACAGTGAAATTCGGTCAGCTGAAAGACAATACATTATTACAATCGAGCACATTACAGGTGTTTGTGTAAAATTGTCCCTATTGTATATTGGTCGCTGGTCGGTGCGGACTCGGTGGCCCTGAAGGGCCTGTTTTCGCGTTAATCTAACTAATGTCAGTGAACCTTTGCATACTGAAATAAATATTAAAGGGTCATATAATATCCTTTAAATAATAAACAAGACTGCTGAATGAGAGACAGGTGCAGACTGTTGTGAATTAAAATAAGGAAGGAGGGAGGTCTCCGTCCTGATCCCGGGCTGTGATCGGTGGGTTCCACTGCCCAACAGGTGCAACAGGTGCAACGCTTCGTCAGGTTACACCTGAGGCTTTTCCCAAACCCCTTTCTCAGCTTTCGTCTATATTCAGGTCAGTTTAATGTCCAAATGACCCCTCCATCATGGAAGTTAGTTGGAAATGGCCAAGACACCTTCACTTGCCCGGGACTGTCGAGGTAGTGTCGTGATATAGTTAATTTATTTGAGTTGAGACATACAGCGGTCCCCGCACATTAACAGTGTCCTACACCCACGAGGGACATTTATTTACATTTACCAAGCCAATTAACCTACAACCAAAGATCTCTGAGAAACCCCACGCAGATCACGGGGAGAATGACAGACAGGGCCAACGATGAGATGGAGAAATACAGAAACACGGACGTGCAAAGGAGACCTACAATTGCGCATGATATCTCTCGCGTTATGGCGGGTGATTGTCGCCTGCCCGCTGTTTCTGCCCCTAAAGCCTTGGGATCGTTGCCCTTTGTGTTGGCGTGGAGGGTGAGGGGACTATTGTGCTGCTTGATTACCCCCTGCTATCATAGAGACAGGGAGACACAGCGGCTTTTGAGACTGGTGGGCAATTACTACCAAAGTGTCTGCCTGCAGTCAGCACACCTCTCCTACACATGTCTCCCGCACTAAGACCATCCCGCAGAGAATGATCCCAGCATCCAAGAGCCTTGTCTGTCACCCCCCCCCCCCCCCCCCCCACCCCCAACCACCCTCCACCTCAACTTACACCTGGGCACCAAAGCAGCTCAGGAGGCGAACCCTGAGCTCCGTCTCCCAACAATCTGATGTGCAACTGATGTGAAAGAACAGCAGCTTTCTTCACTACAAATGCTTCGTCTCAGTTGTTAACCTGGAATGTCCCCTCTCGTTTTCTAACATGAACTTTGAAAGCGCGATCTGGCCCCGATATCCAGCGTGAACAGGCGCACAGCTGAAACGCAGAATCCTTCATATTTCCTTATGACGCGGGACCTATTTGGCCTGTCGAGTCTATGGTGGCTATCAGAGCAATCCTACCAATTTCACTCAAAACCCAAAATGTTGGAGGAACTCAGTGGGCCTGGCTAGAATATGGGCAGGAGACGTTTCGGACAATTCTTCAAATATCTGATTTTTTTCTGAAGAAGGCTAATTGGCTTTGGTTGTAACTTGTCTAAAAATGTAACTAAAAATGTAAATATTAGTAAATGTAAATGTAACTAAAAATGTAAATTGTCTCCCGTGTGTAGGATGGTGCTAGTGTCGCTGGTCGGCGCGGACTTGGTGGGCCGAAGGGCCCGTTAGAAACACTGTGTCACTTTTCAGGAGACGTTGTCAGCTCAAGAGTAAATGGGATACGAACTTGGTTAACTCAGGAGACGAACTCGGAACATCGCAGTGAACGGCAAAATACCATACTCGTGGGAACTCGGTTCAAACACTTGAACATCAACTTAGGATCTCATGCACAACCACGAGTCTGTCACTCGGAGTCACTCGTGGGTCAACTCGCATTGTGAGACAGGGCCATTAGCGCGTACTTAGTGCGTACTTAGCGCGTGCTTAGCGCGGACTTCACGTGAACTCCGCTTCCGTTTGGTCACGCCAAACGCATGCAATCGCATGCAAGTGGGACAGGCCCTTAACCATTGTAAACTGTTATTGTTTAATCCAGAATCCAGAAACTAAGCAGTTGTTTAATAGTGAACTCTGAGATAACCATCCACTCTTAATCCTGTCACCAATTTGGACAAGTTATCCACAATATTGAACACAGTCTATTCATACCAAAAGAGGAGTGGCTGATTGTATTTACATGAACAGAACCAGGATGGTTCACAGGTGAGAAATCAGAGATAAAATAGCAATTGGAGAAACTCACAATAGCATAGAGGAGAAAAGATAAAGAGGAAATGTATCATACCATCAAATGTTATATTATATGTTCAATCTCTCAACCTCAAATACATTTCACCAAGAATAAGGAAATGCTAGTCTTTTGTTATCCATTAAAATCCAAACTCAGAACTTTTGTATAATAACAGTAATTTGAATGTACGCATATGTAGGCAGGAAAACATACTCATCCTACATTTGTTGATGACAACAAGGACAAAGTTTGTTCAGGATGCTCACTTCTGCGAAACTAAACCTCATGTACTTGCTGTTTTGGCTGGATAAAGAAGCAAAACTGTGCTTCACAACTATAGTCTACTCATCTGTTAGTGACGTCCTTCAAAGCAGATTCAAGGACTCTGGTATATGGAGAATGTTCAAAAATGCCAAACACCATTTCACAAAATCCATTCCTGTAAGCCTCGCTCACATTGTTGTTATGTTGCATATAACTCCCACCTCTAGGCAATTCTTCAGCTCTTTTCATCCGTAGATACTGAGTAATGTACACTAATTACTGAAAAACCATTAACAATGCTCGGTAAGAATTCCTCTGGTAATTGTATGTAGCAATGTTGTAAATGCATTTGTGGATATATCCTCTGGTGTTTCTGCCAATCTTGTAAATATGTTCTAAAAGATAATGTGCCTTTCAAAAATCTAAAGCAGTTAAATTGCCACACTTAATTAACACAGACTCCATTCATTCAGTACTTGCTTAAAATAGAGCAATAAGGACATACCAAAGACTGCTTGTTCTCAAATAAACACTGAGTTAGGTCTGTGTGAGAAAAAAATATTGTTAACTGTGAAAAAGTAAATGTGGCCCACAAACCTACCGCATATACTACATGTGGGGCAATAGATTTTTAGCTAGCTGAATTAAGTTATACAAACATTCACAAGATTTAAAGGGTCACAAGTGAAACACATCATACCTTAATTCAGAAATTAAAAAAAGAATCTTTTTAACTATTGTTAAAAATTATTATCGAAATACATGACTGAACAGCAATAATTTATGGGACATAAAACATTTTGCTCATGAGCTGAAGATTGGGTAAAGATGAAAACAGCCTGACAATTTCAATAACATTTCAGTATGACAAGATTAGCGTCTCTTCAGAAGAGTAGGAGTTGTCAGATATATAGTGTGAACACTGTAGACTGATACTCAAGTGATTGTATAATTTGTTATCTGTTCTCAGAATATGGATGACAATGGAAAGCATATATTTATTACACAAACGTACACAGTGAAGATGGTGGCACCACAAAGAATGATACAACATGTTGGAGTAACTCAACGAGTCAGGCAGTATCTCTGGAGAACATGGATAAGTGACGTTTGGGTTGAAGAGCACGAGAACAGCAGGGAATACAGAGGGGGTACAATGAGAGAGGGTCTCACAGAGGCCGTTGGAGAGAGGAGGGGAAATTATTTAAAGTAGGCATATCTTGAGGAGATTTCACAATGGAGTAGTAAAATAGAGACACAAAGAATTCCAGATGCTGGTGTACAGAAAAAGACACAAAGTGTTGGAGTACCTCACCGGGTCAGGCAACATCTCAGGAGAACATGAATAGGTGCTGTTTCAGGTTGGGATCTTTCTTCAGACATTTAATAACAGTCAGGTGATGATGCCCCTTGTTCTAGCTCTGCTTCTGTCTTTATGTCGATGGTTTTCCCAAAATGTTAACTGAAAGGTATTCTAAGATGTTAACTGAACAACTATAGAAATATCTATAAAATAATGAGGATATATGTCCATCAAGATGATCCATTCATTCAGATTAAATACAAAGATGAGAATTTCTGCACAATATTGAGATTCTTGAAGGTCGACACAAAATGCTGGAGTAACTCAGCGGGACAGGCAGCATCTCTGGATAGAAGAAATGGGTAATTTTTCAGGTCAAGACCCTTCTTCAGGCTGGGATTCTGTCATCAGCTTTCAGAGAACACTCTATGCATTTTACATCCAATTTGAGAAAACTACCAACAAGCCTTATAGATCCATAAATCCAACTCAACAGGTTGTAATTTTATCAATTAAATCGATTAAGTGCTTTCATTCCCCCAAATACCGTTAACTCCTGGACCAGATTGGAACACTTCCTGTTTCCTTGGTGCTTTTGCTCTTGTGATCACCGATCTAGTCATCACCACGTTTGAAGGGATAAAGATGCCCTTTGTGCACAAATCAACAAAGTTAGCAAGCAAGTCCAACTGATTAAGGAGGCAAATGGCTTTTTGGCCTTTCTTGCAAAAAGAGTTAGTGTTTAAGAATAGGAAAGTTGTTACAGGTTGAGGGAGTTCCGCCCACCACGGGTACCATGTAATCCCACGCTATCTGCTCCATGGTCGGATAGTTGGCGAATAAACCGTTTCCCCCACCTGGTTCGCTAGGTGTGGAGGGGGCTGTGCACCTGTGCAGGACCAAATACAAGACCTGTCAAAGGGCGGATGAGCTTCTCGCGAGCCAACAGACATCCATACTTCAGTAGAAGTTGCGATCACTGTCTTACATAGCATTGTAAGGAGTGAAGAAAAGCATGAAATGTAATTCTTCCCTCTCCTTGCTTCGCAAAAGAGAAGTTGTTCATTACTAATTAATTACAATTGTACATAGTGTTGGTGAGACCACACATAGGCTGCTGTGCACAGATTTTCTATCCTTACCTAAAATAAGGATATGGTAGCATGGGAAACAATGCAACCAAGATCTCGCAAAGAAACAAGATGATATAGCTACAAAATAAGGGATCAGAAATTTAAAACTAAAGTGTGCAGAAATTTCTTCGCCCTGAGAGTGTAGAATCTCTGGAATTGTCAGCTTTCAAGGATTGTGAAGGCCAAATCATTAGATATATTTAAGGTGGTGATAGATAAACATATAACAGATTGGGGATGGAGGTTTATGGAGAATTGGCACAGAAGAACATTCAGCCCAGCGTAGATCAGGCACGATCATATTGAGTGAAAGGACTGGCTACATGAGCCTGGTGGCCTACAACTGCTCCATTTTCCTTGTGTTCTTGAAAATGAAACCCTGGAGGAACCCTATTCAGTAAGAGGGAAAAATATGTAAAATCCACATCGTTAACAGCAGAGGTCAAGATTGAACCTGGGTCACTGGAGCTGGGGGTTACACAAAAGGCTGGAGAAACTCAGCGGGTGCAGCAGCATCTGAGGAGCGAAGGAGATAGGCGATGTTTCGGGTCGAGACCCTTCTTCAGACCTGGAGCTGCTTGCTGTATCACTGTGATCACTTAATGATAGTTTATTAATGACTAATTAATATTTCTGTTAATCTGTACAAATTACATCTATTTTATTTTCAGAATCTGAATTCACCAAAATCCATTTTATTCCCACATGCTGTTTGGTAGGAAGTGGTGAAAAAAGATTGATGATAGGCCAGCACAGGGGCGCAGTGGTAGAGGCACTGCCTTACAGCATCAGAAATCCAAGTTTGATCATGGCCACGGGTAATGTCTGTAAGGAGTATGTATGTTATTCCCGTGACTTGCGTGGGTTTTCTCCGGGAGCTCTGGTTTACTCCCATACTCCAAAGATGTACAGGTTTGTAGGTTAATTGATAAAATTGTAAATTGTCCCTAGTAACTGTAGGATAATGTTAGTGTAAACTAAACACTATCAAAATTTACTTCATGTAAGGCTGTTAAGTCAGTCTAGGATGTCAGCTTTGGCAAAGTGGTAGCAGTTTCATTTCTGTACCTTGCCGTCATTTGGTGAGATGGTTAAGTTACATCATTTATATTAAGTGCAATAGATTACATGACAGGTTTTTTTTTCAAGGATGAGTTGTGGAAATCTCTCCAGTCTCTGCACAATATTGGTCTTAACCAACATCATAACTTGTACAGGTGTATGAGAGCATATTGACTGGTTGCATCATGAATTGGTTCGGCAACTCAATCACCCAAAAACAAAAGAGATTACAAAAAGTGCTGGAAACGGCCCAGTCCATCACGGGTACTGACCACCCCTCCATCGAAGGAATCTACAGGAGGTGCTGTCTCTAAAAAGGCAACCACCATCATCAAGGATCCATACCACACTGGCCACACTCTCATTTCACCCCTGCCATCGAGAAGAAGGTAAAGGAGTCTGAAAACTGATGTCCAGGTTCAGGAACAGCTTCTTCCCAACAACCATCAGACTGTTGAACGTTACAAATGCAAACTAAACCCCATTCTACAAACTACCATGGTTGCACTGGGACTTCTGACATTGTTTCTTTTTTTTGCATTTTGTTTGTTATTTATTGAACTTTTTTCTTGTTTCTTGTTTGTTTATTTCATTATCTATTGAGCATTGTGCTTACAAACCTGTTGTGCTGTTGTAAGTACGCATTTCATTATTCCGTTTCAGTATGTACTGTATGCCAATAAAACACTTGTCTTTTGACTCTTTAACTCTGTTGTTTGTGGAAGTCTGCATCATGCAGTTCATCTGTTCTCATCACTTTGTATAATCAATTACATTTCAAAGTCACAGAAAATGTGTAGGAAGGAACTGCCGATGCTGGTTTAAGCCGAAGATAGACACAAAATTCTGGAGTAGCTCAGTGGGACAAGCAGCATCTCTGGAGAGAAGGAATGGGTGGTGTTTCGGGTTTAAAGAAGGGTCTCGACCAAAAACGTTACCCATTCCTTCTCTCCAGAGATGCTACCTGTCCCGCTGATTTACTCCAGCATTATATGTCTATCTTAGATTACAATGTCAGTTGTGCATTTCTGGACTCTATTCTGTATTATGTACTCTAACTAATCGAGGATGTGCTTAGGTATGGGAATACTGTACTGGACCATATGTAATAAAACATTTCACTGAGCATTTTCATATGTGAAAATAAATACACCATTGAATGATTGTGTGGCTACAGAGCATTATGGGCTGCAGTGAAGATGTAAAAGATGCCACGTAAATGTAAGTTGTTCGTTCTTTCTTATGTTCCTTCATTCCATTTGAATTTGAATATATATTTTTACCCTGAAATAAAAACCTCTCAAGTCAGTATTCTTACTTTTCTAGCCACAACCACCTGAAGAACCACAGAGTAATTCATAACATTTTAATTAATGGCGTTTCACTGAAAATTAGGAAGGACCCATGACTCAGCAGAAAGACCAGCAACATTGGCTTTTGCTACACTTTCCATTTGCAAGTAATTCTTAGCAGCGACAGATCTGGAAAATGGATGTCCAGGAGCATGAACCCAGTCATCCTTTTCAGGTTTTTTAATGTTTTATTGATTTTTTGCTTCTTCTGGAGATTATCTTAAAGGTGTCCATTGCAACAATAATTCATCTCAAAATATATGCATGGTATCATAATTCAGGTTCATTATATCTGCTCCTTGCCAAGAGGTCTAAGATGTTAATTGCAAGGAAGCATTTTGCTGATTGACATTCAGGAACCAATGCAGGTATCACTTGAGATACAGTAAATGACTGGAAATCTTGAACTGTAGTGTTAGAGAGAAATATTTCAAGACAAATTGGTCATGATTGCTCTTGGTAATTCTCTACTCTGGTGTTTTTGAGTGATTGCTGCATTAAAGGTTACAAACATCTTGTCTTTTATCCAAGAAGCTTTTCTTTACTTTCCTTACAAAATAAATATATTAAATTTAATTTAATATTTCACTCAGGGCTCTGCTACTCAAAAATAGCTTTCAATCTGCATTGTTCAGGCAAACCTGGTGCTAATACCATTTAACTAATATGGACTTTATTTTAACTATATTCTTGGCTAGAACTCACTGAAAATGCTGTGAAGATTCAGAGGATCTCAGGCAAACTGAAACTCTGGTTTCTTCAAGCAACACCTACTGTATTGAAAAGTGAAAGTACAGTTTCTCTGCAATGTTGAAACATGCCTACATATGGTAAATGTTAGACTAAATTTTTTCTTGAGCAAGTACATTATGTTTCATGAGTGCTGCTTAAGTGTTTTAATATACTTACTGGAGCACAGTGACCTTTCACTATTTACGCAATGGAAGATTCCAATTGATTAACTAATTGAATTTCCTAAATGGTGCTAATATCTACAGCAAATGCTAACAGCCCAGAGGTAACAATTTCAAAATGGTTGGACGTGAATCAGAGCTCATTGGACCGGATCATGCATGCCCCTCACTGCGCAAGCCTTGCGATCATCTCATATAACTACAGTATATTAGCCTTTCTTGACCCTGCTAAAACTATTGTACTTGAAGCACTGTAAAAGCCATAATTGACCATTTTGAACATGTATTTTATATTTCGAGACTTAAAAATATATCATTAATTAGTTAAAAATACATTAATCTACGGTAAAGTAATACAAACTATATTTGAAGTGAAATAAAGAGAAGTAAACTAAAATTATCTGAACATACTTTTTTAATGATGGTCAAACAAATTGATTTGTTGTTTGTATAACAGCCATCATTATGGTGAACTGAATATGTTGGACATGAAATGAATCTGCTCCTGAGCGTAATATGATTCTGAGACATCAATGGACTCAAGGATGAGTCAAGGCATTGAAGTCAGCTGGAACACCTTCCATATTGGAGTGCACAGATATGGAAGTCAGGAATGCACAAAATACCAAAATGACACTTGTTAATGCCCCTTCAAAACTTGGAGACAAAGTCCTTGAGAACAAGGGCCAGCTTCAAATGACTCTTACTAACGCCTCTCAAGTGAATTGTGCATCTTACTGCTGCAAAACAGAACAATGAAGCTTAAAACAGTTTTATTGATATTAACCTTTTAAAAAAGTTTTACAAATAACAAAGTATTTCTTAACTGCCATCAGCATTATAGTGTAGATAATGCAAAAGCCAAATTGCACACAGGAATAACCAGATTATCAGTCTCAGAAATGTTGACTGAGAGATACATATTGACCAGGATTCTCAAAATAGTGGAAATGACAAATTATATGTTGAACTGAACAGGCTTAACGTCTTATCCCCATTCAGGCATGTTGATTGCAAGTGTCTGGAGTCGGCCTTGAACCCATGCAGTTCCAGTTCACAGCAGTGTGAATGTTACCACTTAACCATTGAGGACCAGCAGCATTTTGAGCTATGGATTTCACACATTACATTGTAATCCGATCACTGTTGCTCCTTCTCAAAAGCTCCACCACCAATTGCAAGAACTAGTCATAACTAGATGGAGCAGTAAAACTCTGATAAACTGGTATCTAATTGTTTGGAAATACTGTTCAGTCAGCATTTAGTTTACTCACTGGTCCAAAGTGTAAGCAGATAGTTCAGAGATCGGGTCATGTTTAGCAAGGTGCTAAAATTAAGGTTCTTCTCCCCAAATTATATTACTTCATGCACCAAATTTGCAAATATATGATACACTGCTTTCATATGTCAGCATTCTCAGTACAAGCCTTATCATTCTGTTTGCAGTTCACAAGCACCACGTTAATTTTCCTTTACAATTATTCCCTGGCCAACAGTCAAGCCCCTTGGTGTTCAGTAACAGGGTGGGCTTAAATTGTAGCTGTTTCCTCCAGAATGGTTGCACCTTTAAGATGCCACTCAGCGTTCTGTTGTGAGCTATTGGGGTGGCACAGTGGTGCAACGGTCGTGTTGCTGCCTTACAATGCCAGAAGCCAGGGTTCGATCCTGGCGACGGGTGCTGTCTTGTTCAGATTTTTGTACAGTCTCCCTGTGACCATTTCGGTTTTCTTCGGGTGCTCCAGTTTCCTTCCACACTCAAAAAATGTACAGGTTTGTAGGTTAATTTGCTTTGGTAAGTTGTAAAATTGTCCCTCGTGTGTGCCGGTTGGTGTAGGGCGATCACTGGTCGGCGCTGACTCGGTGGGTCGAAGTACTGTTTCCGTGCTGTATTTCTAAGGTCTAAAGTCTAAAGACGATCGGACTCTATGCTTCTCACAAAGTTGATAATCTTTCAATAGTTGTTGCTACAGAATCTGTTCAAAGGAATTTCTTAAATTAAAGAAGATCTGTGGGATAGCTTTTTTAGGTAGGTGCTTGGAATGCGCTGGCAAGGGCGGTTTAGAGGCAGATACAATAGTGCTGTTTATGAAAGTTTTTGATAGGCAATGGATATGCAGAGAATGGAGGGATATAGATCATGTGTCAAGAGATGAGATTAGTATATCTTGGCATAATGTTTAACACAGACATTATGGGCCAAAGGGTCTGTCCCTGCACTGTACTGTTCTAGATGTTGATAGGATCATTGTTCATGGAAACGTTTGAAATTCACCGTTTTGCAACTGAAATGTAATCCACTTTAAATGTTGAGGTTGTATTCTTAGATTTAACACTTCTATCAACGTGTGTCTTATCCATTTGGAATGCAATTCAATATTATAAGTTTGCAGCATAAAAAATCGTATCAAAGATTTGACACAGATTTCAGATGGACAGAGAAGAAAAAATCCTTGCTGAAATGGTGCCTTCTTGAGACCAGCGAAGGGGTACATTTGAAACCTGCTGTTGAGACAAAATGGAAGCTGCAGTTATAGTTGCTAATGGCTGGCAGTGTTTTACATTCAAGTTAAGACCACTCAGCTACAAGGGTTCTGCAGCCAAAGAAGAAAAATCTGGTCATTTACTAACAGGCATCCGCAGATGATTACTGAGACAATGAATACAGTAATAAAAGTGCCTGTCACCATTATTACCTCGTCAGATCATCAGCAGGTTGACCACTGACACTGAGGCTGTTGTGAGTGTTCAAGGCTCAGTGTGTTGAAGGATAGAGATTGAAGAAGATTGAGGAACATCTACTGTATTAACTCTACTCTTATCTTTTTTAAACTCAAATGCAGGAACGTCACCACATAATGAGGAATTCTGGTCTATTGTCAGATATTAAATCCTTGAATTGGACTCTGGATCTCCATAAAGACCAGCAGAAAGGAAAACAATGTGGCAAATAATTTTTAGTAAACAGAGTGATTCATAATTGAAAGTAAGGAACAGTTATACATCCTAAATCACACTTAAGTCAAGCTCTGAGCCTGGTAATAAAAATTCTTGTGCTATTCAGTGAACTTTGGAAATTATTATATGTACAAAGCCAAGTTCAAGATACAAGATACATTCATTTGTCACATGTGCCAGTTGGCACAGTGAAATGTAATCACCATACAGACATATAGTAAAAATAAAGAACACAACATAGAGTTGATAGAATTCAACATAAAACATCCCCACAGCAGAATCAATGTTTCCCACTGTGAGGGAAGGCACCAAAGTCAGTCATCTTCCTCTAATGTTCCCCACTGTTCCCCGTGGTCAGGGCCTCCCCGAGCCCTCCACAGTCACCACTACGGCGATATTCAGGCCCACTCGCCAGGGTGATGGAAGTCCGACATCAGGACTGGAGGACATCCTCAGCGGCCTGGACATCCGAGTCGGTCACCTCCTACCGGAGTCCACGGCTTCCAAAGTCCGCTGGCCGCGCTGGGCGGAGATGCAACGCTGGCGGCCCTCGGCAAAGGGCCCCAGGACTCTGTGATGTTGGTCAGCGCCGCCCACGTTGGAAGCTTTACCAAACCGCAGCTCTACTATGTTGGAGTAGCAGCCCAACGCTCTGGAGCTCCAAACGGCGACCCAGGTAGGCATCGCCCGCTCCGCGGTGAATTGAGCGCTGCGCTGCCGCTGTTCAAGCACTGGTCCAGTTCCCAGTCCCCAGCAGGAAAGGCCGTGCCAATCCAGGTGGTAGGCCGCGAGGAGGAGGGCGAGGACGCAACTCGGAAAAGTAGTCGCGTCCCCGCCAGTAAGCGACTGGGAAACAGTTTCCCCCTTACCCCTCCCCCACATATAAAAGTCAAAGATTCCCCCAAAAACAAACTTTAAACTGACTAAATTTTTTTTTTAAGATTGAAAAACAAACATCTGTAGGCAGAGGCTGCCGTAAGTGCAGCGCCCCTAGTGACCTGCCTAGTGACCTGGATAAAAGGTAAAAACACCTTTGGTTATTGACTCAAAGTGTTGTACTACATTCCTGTTAATCATATCTCTTTAGAACACTTTTACTCACATAAAGCCCACAAGACAGGAGATAATCTCTGTATCAATGCTCCCTCCCATCGGGAGGGAATTCCACCCCTCAGAGTAAAATGCAAGACACAGACTTAAGCAATTACCTCAAGATTCAATGTGGTAACAAGAGAATGCTAAGTCCCAAAATATCACCAGAACCCTTGCTAATGCACAATGGTGTCAATTTGTGTTTCCTCAGGCAGGTTTTACATGCTGGTAGGATTCTTGGGAGATTTCTCCACCAAACTCAATTAAAAGACAGAAACATTGAAGGCTTCTAATTACCACAGTAAATGCTGCAGGCAGTGGTCCAAAGGAGAAAAAATAGATTATCTTTTGACTGGTTCATGTTTAAACTCATCCCAATTTGAAACTCATATTAACTTAGCTTTGAAGATAGACACAAAATGCTGAAGTAACTCAGTAGCTTAGGCAGCATCTCTGGAGAGAAGGAATAGGTGACATTTCAGGTCGAGACCCTTCTTCAGACTGAGAGTCATGGAAAAAGCTTTGCTCTCTGCTGACTCCATGATTTTGTGAGAATCTTAAATTTGTTCAGAGGTTTTGACTCCATGTCTTTAAACTATAGCTCAATATGTAAAACTCCATATTATAATTTGAAAGCCAACCTTCATGTGCAGTTTGCAGCAGAAATTTGAACATTTGTTCAAAAACATGTCAATCCTCTATTTTGCCAGCTTCAGATGATAACATGCATTGAACCTGCTAACATGAAGCAATTTCAATGGATAGATCCACAGATATAATGAGTCATATAATAACAGCTATTGTGTGAGCTGTAGAAAAAAAAAGTACATCTATATCAATCTAGTTTCAATACATTCCAATATCCTTCTCTTGCACTATATTAGATTAAATTCTATTTCTCTGGTACTGTTCATAAACAGCATCCACTTCACGAGTTGTGGTGCATTCAGTAATGAGTAGCAAAAAATGACAGCACAATATTATAAGCACTTCGTTGTCTGGAGGAGACAGATAACCCACATTAATGAACCACGAACAGTACTATGAATACAGTTTACCTTACATCATAATACAGTGTAATTTTCTGACAACTGCACCCCGACAGTTTTTTTTAATGCAAAGTGATCCCTATCAGAAAATGCATTATGTGTAAAAGAAAACAAATAAAATGTAGATGCTGAGAATCTGAAATAAAAATAGACAATGATGGAAAAATTCATTTAGTTATATGGAGTATTACGCGCAGTTTAGACTTTAGAGATACAGTGTGGAAACTGGCCCTTTGGCCCATTGAGTCTGTGCCGACCAGCAATGACCCTCGTCCCCTCACACTATCCTACAAAAAAGGGACAATTTACAATTTTTACCAAAGTCAATTAACTCATAAACCTTTATATCTTTGGAGTGCGGGAGGCAACCAGACCACCCAGAGGAAACCCACAGTGAGAATAAACAATCACCGTACTGACAGCACCCGTAGTCAGGATCGAACCCGGGTCTGTGGTGCTGTAAGGCAGCAACTCTAGCATTGCGCCACTATGCTGCCCCATTACAGAAAGAATGGGGAGGCTTTGGAAAGGGTCCAGAGGAATTTTTACCGGAATGATGCCTGGATTAGGTGGTATTATCTATGGGAGATACTGGACAGACTTGGATTGTTTCCCTAAATACCGGAGTTTGCGGGAGACCTAATAGAGGTATATACATTTATGAGAGGCGTAGAAAGGATAGAGAGTCCTAATCTTTTTTCCTTGGATAGAAAAATCACATATGAGAGAGCTTTATGATGAGAGGAGCAAAGTTAAAGGAAACGTGCGGGATTAATTTTCTACATAGAGGATTGTGAGAGCCTGGAACACGCTGCTGGGGATGGTAGTTGAGGTAGATATGCTAGTGGCATTTAAGAAAGCTTTGGGTACGCAAGAGTCAAGAGTCAAGACTGTTTCAATTGACAAATGTCCTGAAACAGAACAATTAAATTCTTTTTTGGGAATATGGGGAATAGAGGGATATGGATTATATGTAGGCAGATGAAAATTGGTCTAGATATCATATTCAGCTAGACATTGTGGACCAAATGGCCTATTCTTGTGCTATACTGTTCTTTGTTATATAATCTATGTTCTAGATCAGTCAGCATCTGTGGTGAAAGAAACAAGGTAAATATTTCATTCATCAGAAATTCTGTAGTCTGTATTCAGAAACCAGTTATGATTTTTTTTTCTGACTTCACTCTTTGTCTCATTTCCTTCTTTCAATTTATTCTACATCTGATATTTGAACAGATATTTAGTTCCTGCTTAATTCCAAGATATTCCATTTCCAGAAAAAACACATGGATTCATCTGTGAATCTGTGAAGTGCATCATGCAATCCCAGGATTGAGAAACTCCTTCGCATTGTGTTGTTTTATGTGTCCAGTAATAAAATTGTATCTAAAACTAGATCCTAAAGTATGGAGTACCATTCCTGAAATTAAATATTAGCACTACCAGAGTATGAATGGACATGCACAGTGGTTGTAGTAAGTCCACAACAACATTTTACTGCCACGTACTTAGGTTTATGATGGGACCTGTGTAAAGCCCAGGCATTGAACAGTATATCTTCTCAATAGTGCAATCTTCTATATGATTTGGCTGATCCACTCCTCTTCCTTCCCACCCACTTACTTCTGACATTTTCTTAGGCTATTTCAAATTCTTCCTTATCCTTACTGATCATTAGCATTGCCCAAATCTGATTTTCTATACATCATCACTCACATCCCCTCCCACCACCACCATGCAGTCATCACATTACCTCCCTTATGCCGATATTGATGCTGGCTCTTCTAATCTCACCATAGAACATAGATAAATACAGCATAGGACCAGGCCCTTTGACCCACGATGACTGATCCGAACACGATGCCTAATTAAACTGCGATCCATATCCTTCCATATACTTCATATCCCCATGCCTATCTAAAATAATTTTAAATGCCTCTATTGTACCTGCATTCACCTGCCAGTGCATTCCACACACATTTCACCCTCATCTCTTTTAAAATTTCCCCCTGACCTTAAATCTGTGCCCTCTAGTATTAACCATTTCCACACTGGGAAACAGGATCTCATTAACTACCATGTCTTGCTTCTCAACCATTTATATACTTGTCTAATCTTTCCTCAGCCTCCTATGCTGCAGAGAAAAGCTCATGTTTGTCCAACTTCACCTTATAGCTAATACTCTCTAATCCAGGTGCTAAATTAACCATCACTAAACTCAGTCTCAGCAAATGCTCAGCACTTACAGAGCCGGAGACTCGGGTTCAATCCCCACGACAGGTGTTGACTGTACGGAGTTTATAGGTTCTTCCCACGACTGCGTGAGTTTCTCAGATATCTACAGTTTCCTCCCACACTCCAAATGATAATTGCTCGTTTCTAAGCTTCCCCCCAGTCTAGTTTGAGTAAAAACACTGAAACAAGCACTTGAAACAACTAAATTTTATTTTACCGAAAACGCGTTACAGATCAACTACTGTACCTATCCCACAGCGGGTTCGATCCTTGTGTCTGCCTGTTCAAGCCCTCTAGGCCTCGCTCAGGCAGAGACACTCCAGAAGTCCACTCAGTCCCAAGCGTTCTCCCAGAAGATCGACATTGAGCCTTGTGGTAGTGGACTTTTATATGTCCAGGGACCTCGAGGGGCTGAACCACATGGGGGTGGTCTCTTCATAATCCAATTACAGATATCGATTAACCCCATACATAACAGGTATTTCCCTAACCCAATGATACAACAGCGTAATACATTGTATTCAAAACTGACTTCAAGAGGAAGCCAACTTAGAAACATTTACCCTGATTTACAGAAAACCCAGACAAGGCTCAACACCTCATCCAATCAACACTTGGCAAAGTCAAACTCTGCAACATTATTTACAACTAATTACAAGTTGAATAAACTTTTACTGTGTATGTCTGATTTGCAGCCATCCAATCAATTCTATGCATTATGCACCAAATTAACAGGGTTTGAAAATATTCCCATTCTTTGCTTGCAAATTGTATCCAAGCTCCAGACACTCTGGCACCTCTCCGCAGCTTGTTCCAGCTTTGCAGAGAGCAATTCCAAATTTGCCAAATCTCCCAGCAACCCTGAAACTTTACCCCATTTTGAAGTCCTAGCCTCTCCAATTTAGCCAGGATTAACATTCCTTCATTTTATCATGATAAAATGATAACACATCATTAATGATAAGCAAATTGTCTTAATAATCAGCTAACCAGATATACATAAGTGTGCTTTACATTTCCCATCTATCAGTAACACAACATGATGATGTTTCTACTCAGAATCTTGTCAAGCATCCTGAGTTTTCGTGGGCATAACTTCACTAGTTCTGTCTGAGGAGTCTTCACCTCCCGAGTTTTCGTGGGTCCCTCCATCCGTGTTCCTGCCCAGTCTTCCATCACCTTCCACAGTCAAACCTAACCCCTAGAAAATCTGAAGAAGCTTGGGACAAAGCAAGATACCATCATGCACTCATGCTTTCCCATACATCCGCTATAGTTGAATTTCACTCAAACCTATTCCTATTCAATTATCTATTGAACCAATTATATTGTGCTCTATTCCTGTTCCCTATTCCTATTCTGTTCCCTAATATTTTCTTTATTATTCTAGGATCAACACTAATTAGACTTCTTCATACTCACACAATTTTATAATATGTATATCCGATGATGGGTGATCATATACATTTCAGCTGGGTTCAGTTCAGATTCCCCTACAGGCTTGACATTAATTTAAAGCAAACCATGATAAATGTTCCAATTTAACCAAATTCTGTCTCAGCCTTCAATTTACTATTTTGAATTTCAATGCCCATTTCCTCTTTCTCATTCCACAGCATTGTAGCCGATATTACAATTCCATTCCAATTTCTGTGGAATTCCCAGCTGTTCAAATTTAAACAATCAATTTCCTTTACTATTAATTTTATCCTATGTCCAATCTAAAATGCCAATCCAGGGACATGTTCTTTCCACCTTGATAATATAAGTCTCTTTACCATCAAGGGTTAAACAATTCAAATCCAACGGACGAATATACAGTGGCTTGCAAAAGTTTTCATACCCCTTGAACTTTTCCACATTTTGTCACATTACAACCACAAACGTAAATGTATTTTATTGGGATTTTATGTGATAGACCAACACTAAGTGGTGCATAATTGTAAAGTGGAAGGAAAATGGTACATGGTTTCCAAATTTTATTACAAATAAAAAACTGAAAAGTGTGGCATGCAAAAGTATTCTGCCCCCCCCCCCCTGAGTCAATACTTTGTAGAACCACCTTTCGCTGCAATTACAGCTGCAAGTCTTTTGAGGCATATCTCCACCAGCTTTGCACATCTAGAGATTGAAATTTTTGCCCATTCTTCTTTGCAAAATAGCTCAAGCTCAGTCAGATTGGATGGAGAGCGTCTGTGAACAGCAATTTTCAAGTCTTGCCAGAGATTCTCAATTGGATTTAGGTCTGGACTTTGACTGGGCCATTCTAACACATGAATATGCTTTGATCTAAACCATTCCATTATAGCTCTGGCTGTATGTTTAGGGCCGTTGTCCTGCTGGAAGGTGAACCTCCGCCCCAGTCTCAAGTCTTTTGCAGACTCTAACAGGATTGCCCTGTATTTGGCTCCATCTATCTTCCCATCAACTCTGACCAGCTTCCCTGTCCCTGCTGAAGAAAAGCATCCCCACAGCCTGATGCTGCCACCACCATGTTTCACAGTGGGGATGGTGTGATGAGGGTGATGTGCAGTGTTAGTTTTCTGCCACACATAGCGTTTTGCTTTTAGGCCAAAAACTTTAATTTTGGTCTCATCAGACCCGCGCACTTTCCTCCACATGTTTGCTGTGTCCCCCACATGGCTTGTGGCAAACTGCAAATGGGACTTCTTATGGCTTTGTTTCAACAATGGCTTTCTTTCTGCCACTCTTCCATAAAGGCCCGATTTGTGGAGTGCACGACTAATAGTTGTCCTGTGGACAGATTCTTCCACCTGAGCTGTGAATCTCTGCCGCTCCTCCAGAGTTACCATGTGCCTCTTGGCTGCTTCTCTGATCAGTGCTCTCCTTGCCCGGCCTGTCAGTTTAGGTGGACGGCCATGTCTTGGTTGGTTTGCAGTTGTGCCATACTCTTTCCATTTTCGGATGATGGATTGAACAGTGCTCCGTGAGATGTTCAAAGCTTGGGATATTTTTTTATAACCTAATCCTGCTATAAACTTCTCCACAACTTTATCCCTGACCTATCTGGTGTGTTCCTTGGGCTCCATGATGCTGTTTATTCACTAATGTTCTCTAACAAACCTCTGAGGCCTTCACAGAACAGATGTATTTATACTGAGATTAGATTACACACAAGTGGACTCTATTTACTAATTAGGTGACTTCTGAAGGCAATTGGTTGTACTGGATTTTATTTAGGGGTATCAGAGTAAAGGGGGCTGAATACTTTTGCACGCCACACTTTTCAGTTATTTATTTGTAAAAAAATTTGAAAACCATGTATCATTTTCCTTCCACTTCACTATTATGCACCACTTTGTGTTGGTCTATCACATAAAATCCCAATAAAATACATTTACGGTTGTGGTTGTAACGTGACAAAATGTGGAAAAGTTCAAGCGGTATGAAAACCTTCGCAAGTCACTGTACATCGGCTCTGCTATTCCTAATACAATTCAGGTTTTCCCCTACAGTTAACCAAGTCTTTCCCCCAGTACCTCCTCTTATTTATGTATGCACTCCTCACTATGGTAACTCGTTACCATGTTGATTCTCTATTATGTTGGTTCTTTATTAACTCTTACAATGTTGGCTTTTTACTGTTTTGGCTTTTTACTATGTAAGCTTTGTTTTCTGTCTAGGGGTTCTTGCTTTTATTCTATTGGCTTTGTTCTCTGTCTAGGGGTTCTAGCTTTTCCAGTTCTTAACTACTGAATAATTTATTTGTCCGGTCTCTCAAAGGAAAGTCCCGCTGCTCACAGTTCCTCTTTTGACCATTTCCAATTATAACTCAAATTCCAATTTCCTCCCAATTTAATTTTTAAAGTTTAATTCCAATTTTAATCCCAATTTTAATTCCAACTCTCATATTCCCTAAGTAATTCCATGTTACCAGCTCTTCCCAAGTTCTATCTTTCTTGATGCCCTTTGAACAATCCTTTCCATCTTTGTCTGCCTTTCTGAGGATGAGATAATAACAATGTCAGTTAACAATCAAACTCCAATTAATCCTAAATCAAATTCCACAAGTCTACTCCAAATCTCAAAAAATTTAAAGATCCTCCAATTCATCACAGTACAATTTCGAGACCAAATCTAAAATTTATAAATTTATTTCTAAAACCCATAAATTAGACGCATACAGGTATTTCACTCCAAACCACAGATAAATATTTTATTTGAAATCAGTCCGTTAGAGTGAGGTTTCTCCACAAAGTCATTATAAGTCGTCGATGTTGTTTCTTTCAAAGATGATTAAAGTGTCCTTTGTTCTCCTTCCTTTTCTTTCTCCAGTAGCTAGGTGATATTAAAGTTGGGCACTAGGGTAGGTCCTTTTCTTCTTCCTTTCTACTGATGCTTTCAGTTATTAGGGAGTGGAGATATGGAGGAGCATGTTGCGCTGCTTGTTGGCCTTCCCAAATGTCTTTAAGGGGCAGGACAGTATCAATTCTTCCTGCTGGTCACCTTTTTCTGGGGAGCTACATTACCTTTCACTGTCTTCTTCCCATTCTTAGGGGTCTGTGTATTCTTTTACATCACTCCCCAGATAGTCTCTCATTGATATACTGTCCTGCAGGCACAAACTCAGCAAATATATTAATTCAATATCTTCTTTCCCCACTCCCATTCCTCCTCCACGGTAGGTTTGTTTCTTCTCTCCCTAGTGCCATTTCCATTCCTTAGTTGTCATCCCTTTGCACGCTAGCAACTATGTTTCCCTGTTATACTTCTTCCTTTTAATGAGGGTTCTCTGAGAGTCGGATTCTATGTAACTTCTCCTAATTGGAAGGGATGGTGGTCCTGTTGAATGTACAGTGCTGTTTCTCAGGCCATGTGAGAATGCCTTTTAATTCTAACAGATGGTATTGCTGCTAACTGGCAGGTCATTGCTACTGAAATGGGCTGTTGGAATGTATCTTCCCCCTGATCCCCCTGCCAGTGTCCCCATCCTCGACCTTCAGTGTCCCTAGAACCTCAGTACCCTCTTGCAATCCATCGGTTTCCATGACGTGGCCTCCTTCTCTGCCCCCTTCCTTCCTGATGATATTCTCTCATGGGACACGACCGACTCCAGTGCCCTAGTCCCCCATAACTAAAACACAGATCGGGCCAGATTGCTCTACAACCTCACCAGCCAAACCTAGGAAAGATTGGTTCTTTAAATGGGAGGTCTATCCAGGCCTTCAGGTCTTCTTCCTCCTTATCCTTGTATGTACTTATTTCTTTTATTCAGACCTCTAATCTCCGTGCTGCCATTGAACTATGCAGCCTTGATGTCTGACTGTCTGTGGTCTGGGGGACATTTATACCTGATGCAGGCATCTCCCTACACACACATTGTCTACGTGGAGTTCTTACTAAATCCACTTCCGTGGTGAATTGTTCTAACACAATAATATTATCTATGTCCGGACCAATGCATTCATATTCTCCCCTTATCTCACCCCCCGAAAGGCTATTTGTTTTATCTTGTACTTCAAAAATAATTATTTTATTCGTTCGCTACTGGAATCCCTAATGAGTTTCGGCACCCTCGATTAAGTCTTCTTTCTAGCTCCTTGGTTTCCCCTATTGTCCTCCACCTGTGGGGCAATCCTAGGAGATAGAAGATCTTTCCCCGATGTCTTTATGTCAGATTTAAATTTAGGGGGAGGAGCCAAAGATAACGCTGACTCCTCCCGTGTGCCCCGCTCGCAGGCTGCGCACGGCTTCTCCGAATTGGGAACATGAGAGTTCTGTGAAGAATACTGTGGCTCTATCTCTACTCTGAAGAACTCTCCAAACCCTGGCTTATCTATATTACTAAAAGTCTGTATATTGATTTTAGAAAAAACGCTGCCAATTATGGCTGTGATTTTTGGCCATTTTACTCAGAGTCCCCCTCTGCTACAAGAGGATTTTTTCTGATTGATGATAAATAAAAGTTATTAGTGTTTAAAAATGTTGAGATTCTCTCTCCTGAGGGCCACGCCCCTTCTGGAGGGACTTTAAAATCCGGAAGTGTTGAGTGCCTCAGTCAGTCTCTGCAAGATGGGGGGTCACGTCTCTCAGTCTGAGCTGTGAATAACACTGAACACATGTCTACTAAAACTGTGAGTGGTTTTACTGACCTGCCAGTGCCCTTAATGTAGTTTGAAATTATAGTTTGGAAATGCTAAAGCTGTGTTTTAGCCCTCCCGTGTGATGCTGGGACCCAACGTGTCCTACTTAGTCTAGTAATAAATATCTCTCCCTGCAAGATGTGCATACCCTTTCTCATTCTTACCCAATTTACCCAATTTAATTTCCATTGGCACCTTCCCTTTAAGGGCTGTTTCAGCAGTCTCCCTTCCGAAAGATGACACTCACTCCTGCTCCTGCTCCTGCCGTTGGCTTACTAATTCTCCTTGTCACCGCTCTGAAATGTCCTGAGAAGGATCAGTTCTATCATTTTCTGGTATTACCAATTTGCAAGCCACCATTCTTAGGGTGGACATTAATACAATGTCTTTCATTATTTTTCTTTTAGTGAAGAACATTCTCCACATCCCAATCAACTCGTTTGCTTCATCACTATTCCCATAATTTTTAACGATTGTCTCTATATAGTTTATCCCGATTGAAGACTTTAATCTCCCCAATGGCCAAAGTTGGTCTTTCAAAAATTGCATTTAATTTCCCCGATGATCCTCTCAGTCTATCTGCTTCATTTGGAACTCCCCACAAATTATCCTTGGTACACAAAAGGCTGGAGAAACTCAGCGGGTGCAGCAGCATCTAAGGAGCAAAGGAGATAGGCGACATTTCGGGTCGAGACCCTTCTTTAGACTGGTCAGGGATCAGGGAAACAAGAGATATAGACGGTGATGTGAAGAGACAAAGATCAATGAATGAAAGATGTGCAAAAAAGTATCGATGATAAAGGGAACAAGCCATCGTAAGCTGTTTGTGGTGTTACAATGAGAAGCTAGTGCGACTAGGGTGGGGGAGGGAGATAGAGAGAGAGGGAATGCCAGGGCCCGAGGGCTGAGGGAGAGGTGGGAAGGGGAGGAGACAGCAAGGGTTAACAGAATTGAGAAAATTCAATGTTCAAGCCCAGAGGATGCAAACTCCCCAAGCGGAATATGAGGTGCTGTTCCTCCAACTTGCGGTGTTGCTCACTCTGGCCATGGAGGAGGCCCAGGACCGAGACGTCGGATAAGGAATGGGAGGGGGAGTTGAAGTGCTGAGCCACCCGGAGGTCAGCTTGGTTATTGCAGACCGAGCGGAGGTGTTTGGCGAAACGATCGCCGATCCCCCACTTGGACTCACCGATATAGATCGTCTAGCATCTGGAGCAGCGGATGCAGTAGATGAGGTTGGAGGAGGTGCAGGTAAACCTTTGCCGGACCTGGAAGGACTGTTTGGGTCCCTGAAAGGAGTGGAGGGGAGAGGTGAAGGGACAATTGGGCTTATTGGGCTTTCTAAATTGTTTGATCAATCCTTCTCAGAGACATTCCCCATTCTCGGAACAATGGACAAAACACAAACTACTGGTTGCAGACATGAACACCTCTTTCTCTTAGACTCCAGTGTCAATGGAATCTCTCCCACACAATGGTCTACGGTCTTTCCGATTCACACTTACTCTAGCAATCGCTTCCTCTCAACTGTCTCCCAGTTACTCCTATTCAATCACTCCTGTTTAATTATTCAAACTACTCGCTTCTATTCAGTCTCTCCCAACTCTCTTATCAGTTAAATCACAATCACTGCATTCAATTCAAAAGTTTCAAACAAAAGATCTAACTCCCACTCACAATCTCTCAAGCAGCAGTCTCTCTCTCGCTTAATTAACTTTCAGTTTGCACAAATAGACGAACCCAAACCTCGCTAACAAAATTATAATTAAGAATTAAAATATTCCCCCAAGTATCAACAACCTAAAACACACCCCAACATAAACTATAAGCATCCAGTCAATCCCACTCTAATTAATCTTCTTTGTGGCACAATCAATCAGCGGGATGACTTGTTTTGCACCTCTAACCCAGGAAAGGGCCTCTAACTCAACCCCGCCAGAGCCTCTAACCCCAGCTTTATGTTATGGGCCTCCAAACCAAAGGCGTGTTAACCACTCCCCCGTGCTTGCTAGACTCTGTTCTCATGACCTCGATTAGACCCTTTCCCAAGCCCGCAATTGATCGATTTGCAACAACTCACGAAGTACCGAAAATCGATGTTAAAATTGCACCATGGGCCCGTTTTCTGCGCTACTTGATCGCAAACTTGTGTTTGCGGGTCTTTTGAGATCGTGGACAGGCCCCCAATGATAATTGTTCATTTCTAAGCTTCCCCCCAGTCTAGTTTCAGTAAAAACACTGAATCAAGCATTTGAAAAACAAATTATTTTACCAAAGGCTCATTACAGATTCAACTACTGTACCTATCCCACCGCGGGTTCGATCCTCGTGTCTGCCTGTTCAAGCCCTCTAGGCCTCACTCAGACAGAGACACTCCAGAAGTTCATGCAGTCCCAGGCGTTCTCCCAGAAGATAGACGCTGAACCTCGTGGCATCGGACTTTTATATGTCCTGGGACCTCGAGGGGCCGAAGCACATGGGAGTGGTCTCTTAATAACCCAATTGCAGATATCCATTAACCCCAAACATAACAGACATTTCCCTAACCAAATGATACATCAGCTTAATACATAGTATTCAAAATGGACTGAGAGGAAGCCAACTTAGAAACATTGACCCTGATTTACAGAAAACCTAGACAAGGCTCAACACCTCATCCAATCAACACTTGGCAAGGTCAAACTCTGCAACATTATTTACAACTATTTACAAGATGTCTGTCTGGTTTGCAGCCATCCAATCGATTCTATGCATTTTGCACCAAATTGAGAGGGTGTGCAGATATTCCCATTCTCTGCTTGCAAATTATAAATTGTATCTAAGCACCAGACACTCTAGCACCTCTCTGCAGCTTATCCCAGCTCTGCAGAGAGCAATTCCAAATTGACCAAATCTCCCAGCAACCCTGAAACGTTACCCCATTTTGAAGTCCTAGCCTCTCCAATTTAGCCAGGATTAACACAAAGACGTACAGGTTTGCAGGTTAATTGACTTGCTATAAGTATGTGTAGGATAGCGTTAATGTGCGAATGCGTTATTGTGCGGGGATCGCTGGTCACTCGGTGAGGTGAAGGGCCTGTTTCCATGCTGTATCTCGAAATTAAAGCCAATGGTGGAGTAGACTCAGTAGGCTGAATGGCCTAATACTACTCCTATCTCTTATGGTTACGGGGAGAAGGCAAGAGAATGGGGTTGAGAGGGAAAATTAGATCAGCCGTGATGAAATGACAGAGCAGATTTGATGGGCCGAGTGGCCTAATTCTACTCCTATGTTTTATGATCTTATGATGGGTTATCCATACTTTTATTGCATTTGAATTAAGCATTTGTTATTTATTTTCCAATTAAAATATTTATTGCGGATTCATAAAATAGACAGCTTTAGAGGGTACTCTATTAAACTTTTAAGCAGCTTAAAGCCATTAAGTCATTCGGCAAGTATGATGAAAAAGAATAGACTAAAGTCTCATATGAAAATCAAAACTCTTAAAACATCCCTTTGCTAAATGATTAGCATGCTTCTCATCTAATGAACAAATTCTTGCATCTTATTGATCTGCTGACATAAATGCTACAACTAGCCTTTGAAATATTATTGTTAAATATTCCCTTTTTCAAAATAAAGGATTTTACCCAGCAGGAAGAAAAATTACATTCGATAAAAAATAGCAATTAAAATGTGATCAAAACACAAAGTGCTGGAGGAACTCAGCGTCAGATAGCATCTGTGGAGGGAATGGACTGATAACTATTTGGGTTGGGATGCTTTTTCAGACAGAAATAAAAATTCAATTAAAAGTACAATTTAAAATTAATACTTGCGCATTAATTTTGTAAACAAATTCATAAAGTAATAATAAACATATTCCACAGAGAGTTTTTCAGAATGATTCATTTTGCATGAAAATATTTTTACAATTTTATGAATAATTAAATGAGAGGTAGTTTTAAGCACTGTTTAGTCAATAAAGAGTGTTCACAAAATATAGAATAAAACTAACAAAGGTGGCCAAACAGAGTGGTTGGTATATTTAGTGGCTTTTCAGATGTTTTTTTAGTCATACTTTTTCCCCATGTACATCTCCTAAATTAGGACTGGGATTTTTCAGAAGTGATTATTGGTTTTGAAGCTTATTTGGAATAACCTGAGGTCACAAAGGAGATTGTATTGAGACAAAATCTTCGTTTCAATTTACCGAGTTAAGTGAACTGAAATAAACATCAAGAAATACTCAAAGATCAGGTGGCATCTGTGAAGAAAGAAACAAAGTTTATTTTACCTTCTTTAGAGAAGGTCTAATGAAATAATGCATCAGATGCACAGAAATCAGCAAGACAAAGAATGAATAAAGGGAGTAATTGTGATGAGATGGATGTTACATGAGATGAAATGGTAAAAGCTGATGATAATCCAGTGGTAATAAAAGGTAATAGTAAGATTAAATGCTCATATTCCGCTTGGGGAGTCTGCATCCTTTGGGCTTGAATATTGAATTTTCTCAATTCTGTTAACCCTTGCTGTCTCCTCCCCTTCCCACCTCTCCCTCAGCCCTCGGGCCCTGACATTCCCTCTATCTCTATCTCCCTCCCCCACCCCAGTCGCACCAGCTTCTCATTTTCACACCACAAACAGCTTACAATGGCTTGTTCCCTTTATCACCGATACATTTTTGCATATCTTTCACTCATTGTTCCTTATCTCTCCACATCACCGTCTATATCTCTCGTTTCCCTGATCCCTGACCAGTCTGAAGAAGGGTCTCGACCCGAAACGTCGCCTATCTCCTTCGCTCCTTAGATGCTGCTGCACCCGCTGAGTTTCTCCAGCTTTTTGTGTACCCCCATAAGATTAAACTTACCAGTTCGAAGTTTGATCTTTATTTTATGAGGAGTAACGATGAGGGATTACGTGAAGAAGCCCCGCCTGGCGCTGGAACGGCATACTTCAAAGCAGCGGCATGAAAAACACAGAACACAATAGCCAGAGTAAGATAGTAAGGCTCATCGTAGATTTAGAACTACCAGATGATCATTTATTTTATGAGGGTGTGGAGTGGAGGGCACGTAATCCCCAATCATTACTCCTCATAAAATAAAGATCAAACTTCGAACTGGTAAGTTCTCGTTTAATCTTACTATATTACTTCGGAGTCACGTGAGTGACTACGTGAAGATTTTGAAGCTTCTGTGTTTTCCATGTCGTAGAATTCTTCCATACGACAGTCCGGCTAGGTCAACACATACATGAGTAAAACCTTTTACCAGACTAGTTTTAATTCTTTCCATAAATCTTTTAATGATAAAAGAACATATAATAACCCTCTTTTTACATCTGAGGGAACCATTACAAAGTGATAAAAGATATAAGTGATAACATAATTGATAATATCAATCAATAGTAAAACAAAGCAAGTGATTATAGTGAACCCAACACCGCGTGTCCAAAGCCTGTCATTGTGTGAACAGGTTTATTGTAGAACTTTGAAAAAGTTTCTTCTTTACACCACCCTGTGGTTTCTAAAATATGTTCGAGTGGTACGTCCTGTATCTTCGCCGCGGATGTAGCTGCTGCCCTGGTGGAGTGAGATTTGAACACATCAGTGTCTACTCCTGCTAAAAGTAACACCTGTTTTAACCACCTTGAGATTGTTTGCACTGAAGCTTTTGTGTGTGGTTTCTTATCCGTAATCATTAATGTTTTTCATCACCTCGAAGAGTTTTGGTAACTTACATAATGATTCAAATGTTTAACTACACACAACGTTGGATCAATGGGGTAAGCTTGAAACATTACCTTTGCTCCAGATCTCCCTGGTCTGCTTTGTTTGATCAGATCGTAAACATAGAACACAATGTTATCTGCAGTCACATGCATACAGTCTAAACGTAACATTTGTAATGTTTGCACCCTTTGAGCTGAAACCAATGCCATTAACATTACTAATTTAAATGTTAACTTTTCCAATGACAAAACTTCGATTGGAGTCCATTGCCTAAGTAAAGTAAGTACAATGCTAACATCCCAAATTTCTGTATATCTTGGTTTGGGTGGATTTTTGTTAAAGATTCCTTTCATAAATCTGGATATTAATGGATGTGATCCAATTGATTTCTGGTCAGAAATTTGTCCTAAATTAGATGATAAGGCACTACGTGCACTACTAATGGCACTATAACATAAGTGTTGTTCAAAATGCAACTCGCCAAGGAACTCCAATATGTTTGCAATGTTCACAGTATGATAGGATATATTTGACTGTCTACAAAAATTTTCCCATTTCTTTATATGTGTCATATATTGTCTCTGAGTGCTATCTCGCCATGATGCGTCTATAATATCCATAGTTCTATTTGACAATCCAAGCTCTTGTAGTGGTCTGGTCAAAACCTGCAGATTAACAAATTCATATAAGCATGTAATGGATGAATTTCTTTGGTTACTGGTTTTATCAATAAATCACTGCTGCTAGGAATTGACATATATGGTTCTATAGTCATGTTTAACATCAATGGGAACCATGGTTGTGTCGGCCAATTTGGAATCACCAATAATCCTGTGGCAGAATCTTGTTCTATTTTCTACAGACATTGCTGAACCAGAGCAAATGGCGGAAAGGCATAAAAGAACATATTCCCCCAGTGTAGTGAAAAAGCATCTACTGCTACTGCATCTGAATCTGGTTCCCAAGACACATATTTAGGCAATTGATGATATAGTCTTGATGCAAACAGATCAATGTCTGGTAACCCATATTGAGTCACAATTTTACTGAAAATTACTGGGTTCAACATCCATTCTGTGTTGTCTTTAAACATCCTTGATCTATTGTCTGCCACCACATTGACTTTACCTGGGATGTAATTTGCCGAAATCCAAATTTGGTGCTTAATACACCATTGCCATATCTGATTGACCAAACAATCACATGATACCGATCTGACTCCACCCACGTGATTAATATATGCAACAGCTGTTTTATTGTCTAATTGTATCAGTACATGCAGATTCTTTTTTGTAGAACAATAGGCTTTCAACCCATAAAATGCACCCAATAATTCTAAATAGTTAATACTATATGTTTGGAGAAACATTTCCTCTTGGACAGTCCATCTGCCCCCACAGCTGGTGAATGAATCTGTCGCCCCCCATCCGAGAGCACTAGCATCTGTTTGAAAAATTACTTCAGGCTGCTGTATCAGAATGTTTTTAGCAGCTTATGGGACATTTTCAATCCACCATTGTAATTCCAATAAAGCTTCTTATGTTAATTGCATAGGCCTATCAAAATGGCCTGCTCTCTTTTTTAGAGCTCTTATTTTGTCCCTTTGAAGGTTTTGGTAATGTAATGGACCAAATTCTACTGCAGGAAATGCTGCCACTAATTTACCAATAACCCTTGCTACTTCTCGGATGGAGGGATAAGGTTTGTGAATGAGACCCCTACAGGTCACTAAAATAGTAAGATTAAACAAGAACTTACCAGTTCGAAGTTTGATCGTTATTTTATGAGGAGTTACGATGAGGGATTACGTGAAGACCCCGCCTCACGCTGGCAACGGCATACTTCAAAGCAGAGGCATGAAAAACACAGAACACCAAAAGCCGGAGTAACATAGTAAGGCTCATAAAAGACTCAGAACTACCATTTGATCATTTATTTTATGAGGGTGGGAGCGGAGGGCACGTAATCCCTCATCGTAACTCCTCATAAAATAACGATCAAACTTCGAACTGGTAAGTTCTTGTTTAATCTTACTATTTTACTTCGGAGTCACGTGAGTGACTACGTGAAGATTTTAAAGCTTTCTGTGTTTTTTATGTCGTAGAATCAATCCGTACACAGTCCCGCTAAGTAAACACATACATGAGAAACCAGACTAATGTTAGATCATTTCACAATTACTTTTTAATGGTTTAAAGACCATAAAATAACCCTCCTTATATCTGAGGGAAAATGATTAGAAGTGATAAAAGATAGAAGTGACTACACCATTGATTATAGCAATTAAATAGTAAACAAAGCAGGTGATTATAGTGCTCCCAACACCGCGTGTCCAAAGCTTGTCATAGTGTGAACAGTTTATTGTAGAACTTTGAAAAAGTTTCTTCTCTACTCCACCCTGCGACTTTTAAAATAATCCTCGAGAGGTACGTCCCCCCCTTTGCCGCGGACGTAGCTGCCGCCCTGGTGGAGTGAGATTTCAAACACATCAGTGTCTACTCCCGCTAAAACCAACACCTGTTTCACACCATTTTGAGATAGTTTGAACTGAAGCTTTTGTGTGTGGTTTTTTGTGCGTAACCATTAACGCTTTTTCATTTCCTCGAAGGTGTCAGTAACTTTAATATATTCGTTCAAATGTTTAACCACACACAAAGTAGATCAATATGATAAGCTTGAAAGGTTACCTTTTGTTCCAGATCTCCCTGGTCTGCTTTGTTTGATCAACTCGTAAACATAGAACACAACATTATCTGTAGTCACATGCATACAGTCTAAACGCAACAATTGTAAAGTTTGCACTCTTTGAGCTGAGACCAGTGACATTAACATGACTAATTTCAATGTCAATCTTTCCAATGTCAACCCTTCAATTGGAGTCCATTGTCTAAGTATCGTAAGTACAATGCTCACATCCCAAATCTCTGTGTATCTTGGTTTGGGTGGATTAATATTAAAGATTCCTTTCATGAATCTAGATATTAATGGATGCGACCCAATTGATCTCTGATCATCATAAGCCCTAAATAGGACGACAAGGCACTGCGTGCAGTGTTAATGGCACTGTACCTAAATGTTGCTGAAAATGCAAATTGGCAAGGAATTCCAAAACATTTGCAATATTTACAGTATCATAGAAATATTTGACTGTGTGCAAAAGTCTTCCCATTTCTTAATATTGTCATATATTGCTTTTGTGTGCTATTGCGCCATGATGCAACCATAACTTTCATAGTTTGTCCGACAATCCCAGCTCCTGTAGTGGTCTGGTCAAAACCTGCAGATTAACAAATTCATATATGCATACAATGGGTAAATCTCTTTAGTTACCGATTAGTCAAGATATCACTACAGTTAGGAATCGACATATATGGTTCTTTAATCATATTCAGCATTACTGGGAACCAAGGTTGAGTTGGCCAATTTGGAACTACCAACAATCCAGAAGCAGAATCTTCAGGCATCTCTGAATCAAAGCAAATGGTGGAAAAGCATAAAAGAACATCTTTCCCCAGTGTAATGAAAAAGCATCTACTGCTACTGCATCTGGATCGTGTTCCCAAGACACATAAGTAGGCAACTGATGATTAAGCCTAGATGCAAACAAATCTATTTCTGGCAACCCAAATTGGTTTACAATATTCTTAAATATTGCTGGCTTAAGCATCCATTCCGTATTATCTTTAAAATCCTGGACCTTTCATCTGCTACCACATTGTCCTTACCCGGAATGTAGCTTACTGAAATCCATATTTGGCGACCAATACACCATTGCCATCTCTCATTGGCCAGACAATCACATGAGACTGACCTAACTCCCCCCATGTGATTAATGTATGCAACCGCCGTTTTATTGTCTAACTGTATTAACACATGTAACCTTGTTTAGCACAACAATATGCTTTAAGTCCATAAAAGCACCCAATAACTCCAAATAGTTAATACCATAAACTTGAAGAAACGCTTCTTCTTCAGCTTTCCATCTACCTCCACAACTGGAGGACGAATCTGTAGCCCCCATCCGAGAGCACTAGCATCCGTTTGTAAAACCATTTCAGGTTGTTTAATCATGATATTCTTAGCAGCTTGTGGGACATTTTCAACCCACCATTGTAATTCCAACACAGCTTCTTTTGTTAATTGCATAGGCCTGTCAAAGTGACCTGCCTTCTCTTTAAGAGCCCTTATTTTTGTCCCTTTGAAGATTTTGATAATGTAATGGACCAAATTCCACTGCCGGAAATGCTGCTACCAGTTTCCCAATGGTTTTTTGCCACTTCTCGGATGGAGGGATAAGGTTTGTGAATGAGGTAATTACAAGTCATCAAGATGTCATTGGCCTTCTCTGTTGGCAAAGTAACTAACATAGTCACTGAGTAATTACAAACCCCAAAAAGTTAATTGATTGTGCTAGCTGCAGCTGGGACTTAATTGGATGAATCAAACCCCTAGCTTTTCAAACAAAGCTTTAGTAACTGAAACTGAGTGCTCAGCTGACTCTTAAGTATCACTAATGATCAGAATATCATCCAGATAAGCCATAACAATGTGTTTCTGTGCTCTTAATTGGGCTAAAACTGGTTTCAACAGTTTTGCAAAGAGTCTAGGATCCAAACTCAATCCATTTGGTAAAGCTTTAAACTGCCATAATTGCCTCAGCCAATTAAATTTTAAATACCTCCTGAAGCATTGATGAATTGCTACAGAAATAATAGGCATCCTTCAAATCAATCTTAGCCATATAACACCCTGCTGAGAGAAGATATTTTGCAGTACTGAATGTCTTCATCTTAAAATGTTTGTATTCTACAAACTTATTCAGATCTGTAAGGTCCAGAAAAAATTCTGCAACCACCATCTTTTTTATCTCTTCGAAATATATTAGAGACAAATTGATGCTTATGTTCATAAGTCTTTTCAATTACGCCTTTTCCAGATAATTTGTCAATTTCCACATTAATCTCCATTCTTTCCTCTGCAGAAAACACATAAGCATAGGCAGATCTATTCTGTACAGGAGGATTAACCCCTTCTTTAAAAATAATAATGGCTCCTGAAACTGCTTGTAATACATATCGATCAGAAGTAATGTTAAGCCAGGCATTATAAAATTTTTGCAATCTCCCTCCAACTGGAGGGTCATCCACATTTCTTTAAGTATATAAGTCTTTAATACCTCTCCGTATGAGCATGGTGTCTCCTTCTTCCTGAATACAGGGAAGCACTTGTCTGCACAGCACGATAGTATTTTCGTGACAAACTTCTGCTTCTATAATGGAAATCGAAACCCCTTCGGGTCGAAAAAACCCCTTCTTTGTCCAAAAAACAAAAGGTTTAACATTGCTAAAATATTTAGCTTCGTCATTCAACTCTTTCAGCTGTTTCGGCAAATTTTCTCCAAACAAATACCCAGGAGCTTGAACTCCACTTTCTTGACACAGCTTGCAAATCAGGGTGAAATATGGGCCGAATTGCCGTTTTCCTCATGCAATTAATTTCATAGAATGAATTACATAATAAGCCCAAAATATCCTTTTGAATCTTTTCCGTTTCCAGATTCTCCATGCCTGCCATAGGCCGTAATGGCGGCAGAAATTAATTTGAGCACCTTTTGAAACTTCACTTCTAGGGCTCTCATACTTGGAGTCATAGACGTCCATATCCTCGGATTCACCGTAGGTACTTCCAATGAGGCACAATTTCTTGGAGCTTTATATAATTCTGATGTTTCATTCATCACAGAATTGTGAAGTTGGTGAGATACCATATAATTTATGTTTTGCAGCTAGGATTTCTTCCATAGCCTCACCACTTCCTTCAGGTATAGCAAACTCTTGTGCTATCCCAGGCACATTAGGCCTTTTCTTTTTACTTTGTGGTGTGCTTTCAAAAGCCATATAGCCACCAGCAGGGTCTGCCTTCTGCAGCCCTAAATCAATTGGGATATCATCCCATGAGACTTCTTCCAGCCCAAATCCTGGGTCCGGAGTATCATATTCCCAACTTGGCCCACAGCCATATTCATCATATTCAAACCCCTCAGGGGTTTTTTGGATTCATCTGGGTACTCTGACCCTTGTCTCATTATTGTTTGGAGAACTTTCTCCATATGCTCCATTTTTAGCCACATAGTTTTATTGTCTGGAGGTCTTTCAATATTAGAGTCATTAGAAACCACGGGCCTCTCAGATTTCTTTTGCATTTTTTAGGAACATTTTCCTCCGTGGTTATTATTTCTGGAGAATCTGGAAACTCACTATCGGGTACATCAGCGGCCAACGGTATCGGAACCGGGTCCGCACTAACTTCGCGTCCCGTATTTTTACTTTCACCCCGGGAACATCTTTTTACCCGCGAAAACTTCTTTCCCGATTTTTCCATTTTTCTTTAAAAATCAGTGCTCAATCAGCACGTTAACGTGGCTCTAAATTTTCTTTTTAGTTTTGTTTTGCTGGAGCCACCCAGCGTAACCTAAAAAACGCCCCGGTGTAACTTCACTTACCTGCGGGCCGTTCCGACCGCTGCCGAGGAGCTGCTCCTTACTGCAGCTCCTCCTCGCGCCGTCAGCGTTGACGTCATGCCGTTGCCAGCGTGAGGCGGGGTCTTCACGTAGTCACTCACGTGACTCCGAAGTAAAATATCATCAATCTTATCTGTTGGCAAAGTTACTAACATAGTAACTGAATTAATCACAAACCCCAAATAGTTAATTGACTGTGCTGGCTGCAGCTGGGACTTAATTGGATGAATCTAGAAACCTAACGTCAAATAAAGTTTTAGTTGCTGAAACTGATTTTTCAGCTGATTCCTGATTACTATTGATGATTAAAATGTCATCCAGATAAGCCATAATGATGTGTTTTTGTGCTCTTAATTGTGCTAAAGCTGGTTTCAACAGCTTTGTAAAGAGCCTGGGAGCTGAACTTAACCCATTTGGTAAAGCTTTGAATTGCCACAGCTGTCCCAGCCAATTAAATTTTAAATACCTTCGAAAGAACTGATGTATTGGTACTGAATAGTACGCATCCTTTAAATCAATTGTACCCATATAACAACCTGCTGATATCAAATGTCTTGCAGTGTTGAATGTTTCCATCTTAAAATTTTTATCTTCGACAAATTTATTAAAGTTTGTAAGGTTCAGAATAATTCTGCAACCACCATCTTTTTTACTTCTTGGAAATATATTTGACACAAATTGATGCTCATGTTCAACAGTTTTTTCAATAACACCTTTTTTTAAACAATTTGTCAATTTCCACATTAATTTCTGCCTCTTCAATTGCAGAAAACATAAAACCATAAGCAGGTTTATTTTGTACCGGAGAATTAACACCTTCTTTGAATGTAATAGTAGCTCCTGAAACTGTTTGTAAAATAAACCAATCAGATGTGATGGCAAGCCATTCATCATAAAACATTTGTAATCTCCCTCCAACTGGAGATTTGTCCACAGTTTCTTTAAGAATAGAATACATTTTTTGTACCTCTCCATATGAACGTGGTGGTCTCCTTCTCCCCGTATACGGGTGAACATTAGGCTGTGTCGGATGATAATATGTTCTTATCATATTCCTGCCTCTGTTTCCAAAATCAAATCCCCTTCTTGACGAAAAATACCTTTTTTGTCCAAAGACGAAAGGTCTCATGTGGCTAATAGATTTAGCCTCTTCATCCATTTCTCTTATTTGCTTAGGCAGGTTCTCTCCAAATAGATAACCAGGAGCTTGAACACCACTTGATCGACACAGACCTGCAAACCTTGGATGAAATATGGGCCGAATCGCAATTTTCCTCATACAATTAATTTCATAGAAGGAATTGCATAATAAGCCCAAAGTATCTTTTTGGATTTTATCCATCTCCAACCCCTCCATTTGCCTTCCAAAAGCAGTAATGGCAGCTAAGTTTTCTTCCATAGCCTCACCACTTCCTTCAGGTATAGCAAAATCTTTTGCCATATCAGGCACATCTGGCCTCATCTTTTTTATTTGTGGTGTGCACTCATAATCCACATCACCACTTGCAGGGTCTGTCTTTTGCAGCCCTGATACACTTGGAATTATATCCAATGAGACTTCCTCTGCCCTTAATCCTGGGTCTGGAGTTTCAAATTCCCAATTTGGCACATAGCCATATTCTGTATATTCAAACCCCTCAGGTCATTTTGGGAAACTTCTGGGTACTGTGACCCTTGTCTCATTATATTTTGGAGCACTTCTCCCATATATTCCATTTTTAGCCATATAGCTTTAATTATCCGGAGGACTTTCATTATCAGAGTCATTATCAGAAACCACGGGCCTCACGGATTTCTTTTTACTTTTTCTAGGAACATTTTCCTCCGTGGTTTGCATTTCTGGAGAAATTATAGTCTCACTAATGGGTGATTCAGCGGCCACCGGTATCGGAACCGGATCCGCACTAAACTCTTGTCCCGACTCTTTAGCTTCACCCCGGGACGATCTTTTTACCCGCGAAATTTTCCTTTGAGACTTCTCCATTTTTCTTTTTCATTATCTGGCTAAATCAGTACGCCAGCGTGACTCTGATTTTAAATTTTTACTTTCTGTTTTGCTGGTTTTACCAGCGTAACGTCTTTTTTAGAACGTCCCCTCTTTTCCTTGCACTTACCTGCGGGTCCGTTCCGGCCGCTGCGAGGAGCTGCGCTCTGCAGCTCTTGCTTCTGCCGTCAGCGTCGACGTAATGCCGTTCTAGCGCCAGGCGGGGCTTCTTCACGTAGTCGCTCACGTGACTCCGAAGTAAAATAAGAGGTAATAAAAAAACAAAAAAAAAGACACGAAAAGATGGAATAACTCAGCAGGTCAGGCAGCATCTCTGACGATAGGTGACGTTTCCGGTTGAGACCATTCTTCAAAACACGAATTTTGTGTCTATCTTTGGTTTAAACCAGGATCTGCAGTTCCTCCCTACACAATAACAAAATAACTTGCTTGAAGGAGAAATAAATGAAAATATCAGAATAATTACATAGCAATTAAAAAAAAATCATAATTGGGATTGGAAGGCAGTGATAAACCAAGACGAGATGATTTTTCATGAACTTTCATTCTCACAGAACATGAGAGAAGGATGAGAGGTCAGAGTCAGAGAGGGATGGAGGCTTTATATGACAGGTGACAAGGCATTTGAGATCACCATTACTGACTGAATCAAGTCAAGAGTCAAGAACCAAGAATGCATTGACTACAGCTCTGCCTATAACACCATGTACCATCTAAGCTCATCACCAAACCCATTAGTCAGCACTCATGTCTGCAACTGGTTTGGTTTACTTTAGTTTATAGACACAGCATGGAAACAGGCCCTTCGGTCCACCGGTCCGCGCCAACCAGAGATCCCCACATATTGACACTGTCCTACACATACTAGGGACAATTTTTACATTCACCAAGTCAATTAACTTACATACCTGTATATCTTTGCAATGTGGAAGGAAGCCAAAGATCTCAGAGAAAACCCACGCAAGTTACGGGGGAAACATACAAACTCTGTGCAAACAGCACCCGTAGCCGGGATCGAACCCGGGTCTCTGGCGATGCAAGTGCTGTGAGGCAGCAACTCTACTGCTGCGCCACCGTGTGTTCCTCAACTTCCTGACAAACAAACCCCAATTAGTAAAGATAGGGAACAAATCATCCTCTACGATAATCCTTAACATTGGTTCTCAGCCCCTTTCTTTACTCCTCATTCACCCACAAATTTGCAGCCATGTACAAATCTAATTAAATTCACAAATTCACAGACAGCACCACTATTGTGGGCCGGATATCAAATAATGATGATGGAGTACAGGAAGGAGATTGAAAACCTCGTGACCTAATGTCGAGACAGCAACCTTTCTCTCAATTTCAGCAAGATAAAGGAGATAGTGATCAACTTTAGGAAATGAAGCGGTACACATACCATAGTTTGCATTGACAGTGCCAAAGTATAGATGGTTAAAAACTTGAAATTCCTAGAAAATACCCCAACGACTTCTCCTGGACCACCCATATTGAAGTAATGACCAAGAAAGCACACCAACGCCTCTACTTACTAAGAAGGCTTAGGAAGTTTGGCATGTCCCCAACACCCCTCACCAACGTCTGCAGATTTGCCATAGAAATCATTTTATTTGATGCTTCACAGCTTGGTTTGATAACAGCTCCATCCAAGACCGCAAGAAATTACAGCGAATTGTGGATGCAGCACAGACCATCACACAAACCAACCTCCCTTCCGTTGACTCCATTTATACCTCAATATGCCTTGGCAAGGCCAGCAGCATAATCAAGGATGAGTTGCACCCTGGCCACTCCCTCTTCTCCCCTCTCCAATCAGGCCGAAGTTATAGAAATGTTAAAACGCACACGTCCAGATTCAGGGATAGTTTCTTCTCAGCTGTTATCAGGCAATTGAACCATCCTACCACAACCTGGGAGCAGTCGTGAACTACTATCTACCTCATTGGGGACCCTTAGACTATTTTTGATTGGACGTTACTGGCTTTACATTGAACTGAACAATATTCCCTTATAATGTATCTGTACACTGTGAATCGCTGGATTGTAATCATGTATTGTTTTTCTGCTGGCTGGTTAGCATATACAAAAGTTTTTCACTTACCTCGGTACATGTGACAATAAACTAAAGTAAACTACTTCACTTATTTGCAATCTCTCTCCTTAAAGATAGGAATCAGCCTTTCATTTCCACTTACTGAAGTGCATGAGTAATCTCACATTACTCTTTGCTTCATTTTTGCCCGCCTCACCCAACTTATATTACATTGAAAAATCAATATATCCTCATTTCAACATGCCCTTCCAGCTATTTTCATGGCAAACGTGGGTACCTTACCCTCTAACCCTTCCTCCAAGTAATTACTGAACACAGTAAGCAACCAATTCCTGCAGTATTCCACTATTAACATTTTTCCAGCTGAAAAGATCAATTTATTCCAACTTTCTGTCTTCTATGTGATAACATCTTCAATCCATGCTAACACACTTCCCTAATGCCATGAACTGTTATCTTGCACATTATCTTTTTATGCAACACTTTATCAAATGCCTTTCATAAAAGTAAAACAAAACCTACAAATACAGGATTCCCTTTATCAAAGATAGACACAAAATGATGGAGCAACTTAGCGGGACAGGCAACATCGCTGGAGAGAAGGAATGGGTAATGTTTTGGGTCAAGACCCTTTTTCAGACCAAGCCTGGTTGTTATTAATTACAATTACAATTAATTAAGTACATCCTCGAAGAACACAATAATTTTGTCCAGCGTGAATTTCTTTTCATAAAACCATTTTCAGTTAGTTTGATTATATTATGTTTTCTAAATGATTAGCATTAATTTTACTTCGGAGTCACGTGAGTGAATACGTAAAGAAGGCCCGCCCGGCGCATGCGCGTCATTACATCCGCGCATGTCGCACTGAACGGGCTGGAGGGCACAGCTCCATCAGCGGGTAAGTAGGAACTTCTAAGGTAAGTGTTTTTACAAACTTCCCTTAGAAGTGTTTCCACTCCGTAAAGCTGGCTCGAGCAGTCAGTAGGAGTGGGCAGTTGGAGCTGTCTTTTCAGAAGATCCGTTTTAGCGTGGGTCCAGGAATTTACCAATTTGATCGGGTCGGGAGATAAGCGCGGCAACGCCGGCTCCGATGCCGGGTGCCGTTTTACCGGCAGCAGTTCAAATAGCGCGCTAAATTTCCACACTAGCTCCATTCATAAAAGGCAGGCCAACTGCAATTTCATTCAAAATAAGCTTGGTTAATCTCTTTATATCAGAGGGTAGTAAGCAGACTTAGGCTGCTCCTAGCCATGCACAGGCAAATATAAAGTCGCAGACCTGGGTTCTCTGACAACAATAGTTACTCTTCCCCTGATCATACAAAACTGTAGGGGAGATTGGGAACATGCAGCTGATGCTCCAACCTTCATTACATAAGGGTCCAAGGGCCAGTAACGGCCAAGAGGGCCATACCTAGACCAACATATGGTGGGTCAATTATTGGGGTTCCTTCCAGCGCCTTGTTTAGGACTGGAGGATGCCTCCCTACTATATGATTTGGGAGAAGTGGGCAGATTGCAGCTGACCCTGATGCTGGTGTCCCTGCTTATGTGCAAACACCAGTGCGCACAAGAGCCACGCTCCGGGTGTCTCGGAAATGGCACTGAGTTGCTATTCTGGGGGGGGGGGATCTGGTGAGTCAATGGAACAATCCCTTGCCAGCGGTATCCATTATGTACTACCTCACCAGCTGCAGCAAGATATGATGCAAGTGACTGCAAACAAATATGAACCTGTTTAATGTGCATTACTGAAAGTGCCTATGGTGACCCAGGTTCTGGGCACCCATGAGTCCTTCTTTGACTGGACAGGGGGTTCGGACTCTGGGTTAATACTGCAAGTCAGATCCAGGGGCTGAGTTCAGCAGGGGCAAGCCAGTGGGGCAACGAGGGTACCCACCGAGACAGACCGGGTACAATCCCAATATAAGCAGACAACAGCTTTACAGGTCAACTGCAGAGGTACGGAGACTTTTCTTAACGATAAAGTTCTGGGGGCCAATCTCCAATTGGAGGTTGATTACAAATGTTTTCTAATCAAGGATGCTGTATAATGTATGATATGTTTATACTAAATACTGTCTCAAGTCTCCCATTGAGTTTATCTCAGGGATAGATCCACCTCAACAGTACAAATCTAATACAATGTGCGTGTTTTCTGCTTCAGAGCCTAAACATATAGATAATGGTCATTGATACAGCCATTAATCATCCTCCACAATTGTTTCTAATATTCCCCAGATCTCAAAAAGATAGGTGTTGTAGAGTAATTGTCATCCTCACTTAAATTTGTTACTGCTTAACACCTGCTATCACAGGTCTGTTATGTGGCAACTATTTGTTTGCAACATGGGTATTATTCACAGCCAATTCATGCTCATTATCGCAAGTACTTGAAATTGAATTGGATGGCACAGCTGTGTCAATACAAAGCATTGACTCCTGGATTCAGTTCAGCACCCAGGCTATTTATTAAATTGTTAAAACCTGTGCTGCGGCTATTCAGCCCATCATCACATTGTAATGGGTTATTTAGCTGATATCTTAATTATCAGCAACACTAATGATTCAGCTGAAGTCATTAGGGGTTGCTCCATCCAACTAAGTTCAAGTTCCAGCCAACCCAAAATATTGAGTATTTGGGGTTTCTTATTAAATCGGTTGCTATAACAATAACATTACCAACAGCCAAGGTTGTCGATGATGATGATGTCTGTACTTGCCTCCCACAAATCTTTATCCCTCCTTCTGAGAAGACGCTAAGGACATTGGTAGATGGGGAGCAGGTTCCTGCAGTACAATTGGGCCTTTGCATTATCAACCTCTGCAGAGAGCACGTGAACTAGCACTAAAATTGAATGCAGGCCATTTTCATTGGGTTCACCGGTTACCAACCACAGCTCTCGCAGAATCCAGTGGTGCATTGTTAATGTTCATCTAGCTACCAATAAAATTTTGGGTACTAGACCCTTCTCTAATCTTCCAGGCTGATGTCAGCGCTCTCGGATGGGGGGGAGGCTATGGACACCGAGTCTAGCTGTGGGGGTCACTAGCATGAACACGAAGGGTTGATTCGCCTCACACATGGGATAAATTCTTTCTTATTCTTGGGGGCATTTTCTGGGTAAAGTCATATTGCTCCTCAATGAAGGATTTCTACATTCAACTCCAGATAACATCACAGCAGTGCAATATATTAATCATATGGGAAGAGCACGGTCGTTATCATGTGTTAATTGGGACCGTCAGGTGCCATTGGGGTATGTCACGGCATATCTGCGTTTCAGCCATTTATTCACCACTTATAGCTAATGTGGTGGCCGACCATAGGTCGAGTACGTTTCATGCCAATATAGTGTGGCTGTTCAGTTCTAAACTTTGTCACACAATTGTCACTCGATTTGGGTTGCCAGCCATTGATCTGTTCCATCCAGATTACATCGCCAGTTGCCTAAATATGTTTCATGGGAGCCAGATCCAGGTGAAGTTGCCGTGGATGCAGTCTCGTTACATTGGGGACACTAAAATCTTATGCAATTTCTAAAATTTTTCATCCTGAGCTGCCTCACCGCAATAGAACGAGTCTCCGCCACAGGTGTTTTGGTGGTCCCAGATTGCCCAACGCAACCATGGTTCCCCTTCGTGTTTTCAATGATGATTCAGTCATTCATGATGATTCCCAGCTGCAGTAATTCTTGGCGCATTCAGTTACAGGAGAAAGTCACCCTTTACATGACCGTATTAATTGTTGGTCTGCAGGTTCTGACCAGACAATTCCAAGGACTTGGATTGTTGAACAGGGCCATGGTGGTTCTCACTGCAGCTTGGCGAAATAGCACTCAAAACACACTATATGGTTCACCTAAAGAAATGGGAACTGTTTCTGTGTACAATCCAATATTTCTTCTCATAATGCAAGCATATGTGATGTGTTGGAGTTCCTTGCTAAGTTGCATTTTGATGAGCACCTGCATTATAGTGACATTACCAGCGCTCGGAGTGCATTGTCCTCTTATTGGATGCAGTCTTCAGAACAACGTCCTCTAGGGACTCATCCGTTAGTATCCCGATTTATGCGGCATTTTCATAAAAATCCTCCGAAACCTCGCTATACCGAAATCTGGGACATCACTCCTGTTCTCACAATGCTTCGGCAATGGGCACCAATTACTTCATTATTTACACAGAGATTAACTCTTGCTGTGGTTATGCTAATAGCGCTGGTTTCAGCACAATGTGTACAAACATTGCAATTCTTACAAATTTGTCTGTCAATGACATTACCTTCTATGTTTATGATTTAATCAAACAAAGCAGGCCCGGTCTGGCTGGAATCAAGGTGACGTTTAAAGCCTATCTTGTTGACCAACTGTTATATGTAGTTACCCCATATAACTTAAGCCAATATATTAAGGTAACAAGGAATCTCGGAGATTCTGAGACAGGACTGATCATTAGTCACAAAAAAGACATATACAAGAGTGTCAGCACAAACTATTTCTACATGCTTGAAACAGGTTTTCAATTATGCTGGAGTCGACATTCCTGTCTTTAACTTTCACTCCACCAGGGCGGCATCAATCTACACGGCGAAGGCTCAGGACGTGCCGCTAGACCAAATCTTCGAGGCCGAAGGATGGTCTAGAGCAGCAACATTTTCTCAATTTTCTGACAAACCTGTAGAGACTGTGCCACGGTTTGGGCATGCTGGTTTGGGTCACATTTAATTAATTTGCTTTGTTTTCTATCATTGTTTGTAAATTTCCCTGAGACAGAGGGGTTATTTCTGGCTTTAGTATTATTACCAATAGTTATTGAATAATTCGAAGCAATGTTTAAGATATTATTTCCCTACTGTGTCAACCGAAGCAGATTGTCGTGTGGTGTGCATCGATGGCATGAAAATACAGAGCTTTGAAATCTTCACGTAGTCACTCACGTGACTCCGAAGTAAAATAGTAAGATTAAACGAGAACTTACCAGTTTGAAGTTTCATCTTTATTTTATGAGGAGTGACGTTGAGGGATTACGTGCCCTCCACTCCCACCCTCATAATCGAAGAGATCATCTGGTAGTTCTAGTCTTCTACGAGCCTTACTATGTTACTTCGGCTATTTGTTTCTGTGTTTTCACGCCGCTGAAGTATGACGCGCACGCGCCTGGCGGGCCTTCTTCACGTAATCCCTCAACGTCACTCCTCATAAAATAAAGATCAAACTTCAAACTGGTAAGTTCTCATTTAATCTTACTATTTTCCTTGACTTTATTGACTTTAGCAAATTGCCAATTTGTTTATTACTTCTGTTTTTTTATCTCCATCCCCATTATTTGCTCATAATCTACATTTGCTCATCTCAGAGCAAGAGTATTGCATTGTCAGCAGCATTTGCATTATGTAGAAATGACAAGTTAAAATGACAAAATAAACTTGCAATGCATTCCACGTAGATATAATGTCCTGTTTTACTCTCTAATTAAACAAAATAACCAAACACATCAGCCACTAAGTAGAGAGCAAAACAAATGATAGCGAAAAGTATTTTGTACAACAATAAACATTTCACAGAAATTGCAGTTTGCTAAAAGTTTGGAAGAAACAGAAACGGCAATCACTTCGAAGCCTTCCCGAGATGCTGTGGTCATGGTGCGTGCCGGAAGGTTCGTCAGTTGGCAGGACCTCAACCGAATGCTCGGCGGTTAACAGGCCCGGCCAAAAACTCATCAGCTGCCGCAACCGGGGTCCCAAAAAAAGCTTGTCAGTCGGCAGGACTGATAAACCGCCTGAAGGCTCGTTGGGCCTGCCCAACGGCTCCTCTGTCAATGGGATCAGGAATCCGTCCAAAGGCTCGGTGGTCGGTGGGACCAGGAACCCGCCCAAAGTCCATTCGGATGGCGTAGCCTGGAGGCCGCAGGAGGCGCCCCCGAGACACAAAGATGGCCAGGCTAAGAGGGGAAAGGGACGTTGGTTGGCGGAAATTGCTCCAGTACATCGAGCGTGTGGGCCGACCGGACTTTAGACTTTGAATAATGGTTGCAAAATGGCGGTGCCCAGATGTGCAATATGTGCAAAAAGAATCTCACTGTGCAGTTGCATATGGAATAAATAATGCACTATTGAACTATTGTTTAATGTAGGGTAACTTCTATAAAAATAATACATTGAATGGGCAATAGGTCATTGTAAATTATATGCATTAAACAAATCTTAGCCACATACCTGATTGTCAATGTTGCCAGGTTAGTTTATTGTCACATCTACCGAGGTACAGTAAAAAGCTTTTGCCTGCTAACCAGTCAGCAGAAATACATTCTCTATGCTGTCATAAAATATAAAATTGCACATACAGCCATTGAATAGTTGGTGCTACTAAAATGAAAGAGGAACTCTTCAATGAGAAACAAAAATATTACCTATAAGTAATATTTTCTATACTAACAATTATGTTAATTGATTGAAGTTTGAGTGAAATACCCTGAAGCAAATGTATTCAGAGTGTGGAAATGTAAAATGAAAGAAAAATACAGGTAACTTCTGTAGAGAGAATTAACATTTCAACTCAACACCATCAATATTTGGAAAAAAAAGTGTTTTAAGAGGCAAAAGAGGTACAGGGGAAAAAAAAGAAAAGAGTAGGCAAGCCCACCTTTGGCCTACCTGAAGCCACTCATTTTGGTGTACGAGGCCCCTAATAGCCCATAAGCCTGTCCCTTTTTTCCCAAAATGCCCGTATTAGCCCAGGAGGAGCATTTTGGCCCAAAAGGCCCATGCCAGGCCAGGAAAAGTCCAGAAAAAGTGCCTTTCACTGACATTTCACTCAGATTTTTTTTAAAGTCCCTTCAGCCCATCAGTGAGTATTCCCCTGTAAGTATTAAACCTCACCCCAGTATTTTTCTCCCTCCCTTCATTGGCTCCCTGTGAGATCCATTCCAGGTTAGACTTCCCTCCTTCATTGCTGTGATCTGTAGAAAAAGATGAAAAATGTCTAAAATGGATTCTCCACCCTCTCCCCCTTCTCTCTCACAGAGTCTCTTACCTGTTTTGGGCAGAATTTCTGGCAATTTCTGAGCTGCCAGCCCACCAGCCCTGAGTGACTGAGCTGCGAGCCCACTAGGCCTGAGTGACTGAGCTGCCAGCCTGCCAGGCCCGAGTGACTGAGCTGCCAGGCCTGACTGACTAAGCTGCCAGCCCAAGAATCCATTCGGCCCATAATGTCCATACTAGCCCTCTGGAAACCTGTCCCTTTGGCCTACAACACCCATACTAGCGCTCCAGAAAGCCCCCTCCCCCCCACTGGCCTCCAATATTGGAATTGGTGGAGAGGTGGAATATTGCGTTGGGGGACCAGCTGTCCCGTGTGAACATGGGACCCAAGGGGTCCCACTTACTCTAGTAAATAAATAAAAATCTCTTTGTTTTTCAAATTTTGAGAGTATTACACTTTGGTCAAATTTTGGTCAGTTTTGATCACAAATTAACTCAAAAGGATCATAGGTAGGCCCATTTCTAATGCTGTGCATTGCTTTATGATTTAATAACTTTCAAATTTGGCCACCATGTCATTGGTTGGTACCCTTATATAAGGAAATACCCTTATAGTGACTTACAAAAGATAGATCCAGATGAGGTGTATATTTCATTGGGATAAAATTGCATTGCCATTACCTTGTCCACTAACAGCGACATGAAATCACATCCTATCACTCCAAAATCGTTCCTCCATCTACAATTCATAAATCAGGAGCATGGTGAAGCACTCTCCATTTGCATGGATAAGGGCAGCCCAATCAGCCCTCAAGAAGCTCAACTCCCTCCAAGATGAAACCACCCATTTGATCAGCACCACCATCCAGCGCGCCACCCTTCACCATTGATACACAGGGCTCCACCCTTAACCATTGATACATCAACCCTCTAAAAATGTATTGAAGCTACTTATCCAGTCACTTCTACAAAACTTCCCACATCGCAACTTCAACCACAAGCAACATCCACATGGTAACACCACAACCTATAAGTAATCTCCCCTGTCACAAATCATTCTGACTTGAAATTATATTTTTAGACTTTAGAGATATGGCGTGGAAATGGGCACTTCGGCTCACCGGGTCTGCACCGACCAGCGATCATCCTGTACAATAGCACTATCCTACACACGAAGGACAATTTACAATTTTACCAAAGGCAATTAAGCTACAAACCTGCATGTCTTTGGGGTGTGGGAGGGAACACACAGAAAACCTATGGGTCACAGGGTGAACAGGAAATACAAACGCCGTACAGACAGCACCGTGGTCAGGATCGAACTTGGGTCTCTGGTGCTGTAAGGCAGCAACTCTACCGCTGCGCCACTGTGATGCCCTAACACCAACCTTTTTTCATCACTTCCGACCAAACATCACTGGGAGTAACTTCAAAAGAAGAATGGCAACAATTGAAGTAGGTAGTTTGTCAAGAACATTAGAAATGGGAATAAATGTTGGCCATATTGGCAGACACTGATCCCAGAGAAAAAAAAAAAGATAAATAAGTGAAATTGCCAGCAGAAATATGAAGCTGAAGGTAATGAATAATAATGAATTACATTCATTTGACAAATATCCCATATTTATCCAAAGCAATTTGCTATGCCAGTTGTTGTTTCCTTCGGCAAACAAATCTTGGTCCTTCTTCACAGCATCTGCATTTTACTTTAAAAAAAAATCAGTTTAAGATGATCCATTCAAATATGAAACACATTTTTTTTAAAGTGGGATATAATATGTGGCTTCCCATAGCATATCACATTGTCTCACAATGTTCTGGTATTCAGCCGCTTATTGACAGCTGAATGCACAGTGGTAGAGAAATAAGTCACTGTCTCTGACAGCTTACTTTAATGCTGATGGAGATGATAAAATACAGTCGACAGTTTAGACCCTAATTACTCATCTGTAAAGGAAGAGCAGGACTCACCACATAATAGAGTGAATGTATTTTCTTCTTTTATCCATTAACTGATGTTAATGGCAGAAGCTTGCAGTGAATGGGTGATAGATCATAGAATGTTATCAGCAAGTGTAGATTGTGGACTGCACAAAATGGGCAAAGGCAACCCCTATATATTTCGTAATGCAATACGGTTCAGGCATAAACTATAGTATAACATAGAAGTCATGTGTGTCTGAAAATCATACAATACAGATCATTTCCATTATAACCCAACCTCATAACAAATGCATAATTCTGGTAGTCATGGATTATGCAGTGAAGCCTTCAAAATAAATATTCATCATTTTCTACACCCACCTCACAACGTCTCTGATACTGCTACTAAAATATCACTATTAGCATTTAAAATTATTTTTTGAGAGATTTTGTCAAACTCTTTAACTTTATATCTCTTTAGTGCTGTAATGTCTTACTTTAACCATCAAAGGTATAGGCAGCTGTGGTAACAACACACATGGTTGTACACACAATCACAACAATATTGCAGTGCATAATATAGTTTGGCTTAGTCTGCTTGATAAAACAGGTCACCTCTCGAGTTTATCATTGGAAGAAGCGAAATAATCAACTTAATTCTTCTGCGCAAAGGATCAAAATAAAGGAAAGCAGTCCCATAATGTTTGCTTTGTAAAATTTAAATCAAAACAATGCTTACTGCAGTATGTGGGCAGCTCGGTTGCGCAGCGGTAGATTTGCTGCCTAACAGTGCCATAGACCCGCATTCGATTCTGACTACGGGTGCTGTCTGTTTGAAGTTTTACGTTCTGCCCATGACCTGCGTTGGTTTTCTCTGGGAGCTCCGGTTTCCTCCCACACTCCAAAGACATACATGTTTGTAAGTTAATTGGCTTGCTGTAAATTGTCGCTAGTGTGTGTCAGATGGTGTTAGTGTGCGAGGATCACTGGTCAGCGCTGACTTGGTTGGCCAAAGGGCCTGTTTCCTCACTGTATCTCTAAACTAAACTAAATAAAAACTAAACTAAACTACTGCATATCAGCTATGTTCCACAATTGTTGTAACCAAATACAGTAATAACACAGAAGAATGCTAACAAATGGGACAGCACAAACACTAATACATAGCAATAGCTGTAATATTTAAGAAGCATTAAATGAACATTTAAATGTCATGGTATAGAAGGGCTGAGTGGTGGGAAAAGGAATTAATATAAATAGTTACTCGACGTTTTCATGGATGTGGTGGTTTGACTTGATCACTAAAATTATCAAACAGTGGAGCACAGAAGTGGGTATTCATTCCACTGTGTAAACCACTTCCTTCAAAGAATAATGCAGTCAATACAAATCCTCTTTTCCTTATCATTGGGTGAGAGAAAGCAAGAATGGTCTTGAATGACATTGGTAAGAAATTGACCATGTTACACCAAAATCATATTAATGAGAATTTTAACTTACTTTCACCACTAGCCATAATTTTGCCTTTTCTTCCTGATAGGAATTCACCTTGTTCTGGTTTCAAGACTTCTCATAAATCTGTGTTACCATACCATTGTCCATTGAAATCTGAATCTTAACCATGTGTGAAAAAAATCCTCATTCCAATCCTGGTTCAAACCTAAAGTTCTGATTTAAATTTATCTTACCCCATCTTTATACAAAACTCGTTCAAATTTATTTCAGTCATATTCAAAACCACACACATGGTGACCTCCATTTCAAGAGGACGCTCCATACAAAAACTGTTAGCAGTTATAGGATTTGATTTATTTCACATCACCTTTCTGCAGGTTTCACAATGCCAAAAGAAATGTGAAAAAAGGAACTGAGAAAAATAATTCCAATTAAGTGCTAAGGTTCTCCTAACTTTGAAATTGCCTGAAGGGATTGCTGAGTGGAGTCAAGCAGCTGGCAAACAAGAAATGCTTCTAACAAGGTCCATAATCAATGTCTGCGTACACCACTTCCCTGCAGCAAGACCTAGAGCAATCTCCTCACAAGTGGCTAAACTTTTCAACTACACACCAAATTTCAGATGCAGTGCCTTGGGAAAACTATTGTGTCAATTGAGGGAGATTGTGTGTGTGTGTGTGTGGGGGGGGGGATGTGAAAGTGGAATAACATAGAATTATTGTTAACGGGTGATCAATGGTTAGCATGGACTTGTTGGCCTGAAGGCAATATAAAGTGGTGATGGAAAGATTTTTTTCTTGTTTCGGGTTTGGTCGTGATCTGGAATTCACTGCCTGATGGATTAGTGGAAACGGAACTAATCTAGGCATTGAAAAGGGAGTTGGATAGGCTGTTGAGAGAAATGAATTTGTATGGCTGTGAGTCTGGAATCTGCATTGACTTCATGGGCCAACACACCTCCTCCTGTCTCATATAATATCTATGATTCTGTGATAATCATAAATTCCATTACCATTGTAAAAAAATTGGAAATAAAGGGTGTTTATTTTAATTCCATTTGATATTCCAATGATTTTATTATATGCCCAATATTATGGTTGGATGGTGGCTCGGAAGGAAAATGCTAAAAGTTTTAGAATCTGTTAATGAAACCAATAATGTCATTGGCAACTGTAGTGGAAGCTCAGCTTGCAATAACAGTGGTAAATCTTAGCACAGATGGTATTCAGTCCAAACTAAGAGGAGTTAGAGCATAAATCTACCAATGGGAAACCCCATGACTGCTTTAATAATTCTGCATTTTCAAACAGTATGCTTAATTATAATCAGTAATGACACACTAACAATGTTTTATTGCCTCTAATCCACTGCACAGTTAAATGTTCATTTTAGGTATGCGCTGAGCAGCTGATGCATGCGCCTCAGTTTAATTCAGAGTCAAGGAATTCAATGTTCATTGAACTGAAACACCGGGGTTGGTTTTAACTCTGTCCTTCCAAAGCAGAAACATAGAAACATAGAAATTAGGTACAGGAGTAGGCCATTCGGCCCTTTGAGCCTGCACCGCCATTCAATATGATAATGGCTGATCATCCAACTCAGTATTCCGTACCTGCCTTCTCTCCATACCCTCTGATCCCCCTAGCTACAAGGGCCACATCTAACTCCCTCTTAAATATTGCCAATGAACTGGCCTCCACTACCCTCTGTGGCAGAGAGTTCCAGAAACCCACCACTATGTGTGAAAAAAGTCCTTCTCATCTCGGTCCTAAAGGATTCCCCCCTTATCCTTAAGCTGTGACCCCTTGTCCTGGACCTCCCCAACATTGGGAACAATCTTCCTGCATCTAGTCTGTCCAACCCCTTAAGAATTTTGTAAGTTTCTATAAGATCCCCTCTCAGTCTCCTAAATTCTATATTTAGAATTTAAACCGAGTCTATCCAGTCTTTCTTCATAAGACAGTCCTGACATCCTAGGAATCAGTCTGGTGAACCTTCTCTGCACTCCCTCTATGGCAATAATGTGGAGACCAGAACTGTACGCAATACTCCAGGTGTGGTCTCACCAAGACCCTATTCAACTGAAGTAGAACCTCCCTGCTCCTATACTCAAATCCTTTTGCTATGAAAGCTAACATACCATTCGCTTTCTTCACTGCCTGCTGCACCTGCATGCCTACCATCAATGACTGGTGTACCATGACACCCAGGTCGCGCTGCATCTCCCCTTGTGAGAAGTGAGTCATTGTTCTGGAAGTGGTGTTGAATCATTTGTTACACTGTTTAAATAGGTACTCTAGTTGGTAGGAACCTTCACATAGACAGTCCGAATGCCTTCTTATTTTAGGCCACATCCAACATGGTAATTGAGATCCTTTAATGGATCTTGGTTTATATCTTGTGGAGCAAATGCATGGGCAATACATTCTAAATAGCCTGCATATTTGTATCCAGACCACAACACCAAACGCAAACCATAAAAGGACCGCTGAAAGTTAATGTGAAAGAAAAGACTTCTTCCGGAAGTGGCGGCGCTGCGTGGCAGCTGCGGCTCACCTGCAGTCCGTCTGTTTTTTTCTTTTTTTTCGTCTTTTTGTGTCTGTTCTAGTTAGAATTTTGGTTTATTAGGCTGTGTTTGTGTGGGGGGGGGGGGGGGGGGGGGGGGGGGGGGGGGTGGGGGGGGGGGGGGGGGGGGGGGGGGGGGGGAGGGGGGGGGGGGGGGGGGGGGGGGTGGGAGAAAACAAGTTTTAGTCTCTCCCTTCGGGGGGATGCGACCTTTTCTTGTCGTGTCCCCCGTCACCGTCTCCGTCTGTGCTGAGGCCTAATGGCGGAGCTGGTGGCCTCGGAGCTGTGGCGAGCGTTCAGAGCTCCAGTGTCCAGCGGGCGCGGCGTCGGCCCGGCTTCGGGGCTTCGGGGCTTCGGCGCTCCAGCGGCTCTCCAGCGGTGCTCCAGCAGCGGCCCGGCTTCGGCGCTCCGGCGGCTCTCCAGCGGTGCTCCAGCGGCGGCCCGGCTTCGGCGCTCCGGCGGCTCTCCAGCGGTGCTCCAGCAGCGGCCCGGCTTCGGCGCTCCAGCGGCTCTCCAGCGGTGCTCCAGCAGCGGCCCGGCTTCGGCGCTCCGGCGGCTCTCCAGCGGTGCTCCAGCAGGCGGCCCGGATTCGGAGCTCCGGCGGCTCCCAGCGGCTCTCCAGCGGTGCTTCCAGCGGCGGCCCGGCTTCGGGGCTCCAGCGGCTCTCCAGCGGTGCTCCAGCAGCGGCCCGGCTTCGGAGCTCCGGCGGCTCCAGCAGTTGCTCCAGCGGTGCTCCAGCGGCGGCCCGGCTTCGGGGCTTCGGCGCTCCAGGGCTCTCCAGCGGTTGCTCAGGCAGCGGCCCGGCTGCGGCGCTCCAGCGGCTCTCCAGCGGTGCTCCAGCAGCGGCCCGGCTTCGGCGCTCCGGCGGCTCTCAGCGGTGCTCCACCCAGCAGCGGCCCGGACTTCGGAGCTCCGGATCCTAGGCTCTCCAGCGGTTTTGCTCCAGCGGCGCCCGGCCTCGGGGCGGCCCAGCGGTCTCAGCGGTGTTGCTCCAGCAGCGGCCCGGCTTCGGAGCTCCGGCGGCCGCCAGCAGTTGCTCAGCGGTGCTCCAGCGGCGGCCAGGCTTCGGGGGCTTCGGCGCTCCAGGGCTCTCCAGCGGTGCTCTGCAGCGGCCCCGGCTGCGGCGCTCCGGCGACTCTTCAGCGGTGATTGCCCAGCGGCGGCCCGACTTCAGAGCTCCGGCGGCTCCAGCGTTCCCGTGGTCGAACCTGATTGGGAGCTGTGGTGGTGTTCCGGCGTTCGGCGGCGGCGGTGACGGCCTGCTTCGGAGGCTCGGCCACGGGCCTAGTGGACGATGACATCGAAGGCCTGGATTGCCTCAGTACAGAGGGGGAACAAGTAGGGGAAAAAAGACAAAGACTTTAAGACTTTTGCCTTCTACCACAGTGAGGAGGTGCCTGGTGAACTCACTTTGGTGGATGTTTAAATATGTGTTTATTGTGTGTTTTTGTTTTCCATTTATTACAATGTTATGACTGCAAGGTAACAAATTTCGTTCAGACCGAAAGGTCTGAATGACAATAAAGGAATCTGAAGACCAGAGTTATTCCGACCCATCCCCCCCCTCCCCCCCCCCCCCCCCCCCCCCCCCCCCCCCCCCCCCCCCCCCCCCCCCCCCCCCCCCCCCCCCCTTCAAACCCCCATCCTTACAGAATATTTTAAGACAAAATGACTACCTGGTGTAACTGGTGAACTAAATTAGAATACAAACTTGGCTTCTAAGGATCACCAAATTAACACTAATGATAACAAGGGCTCAAAATGGCTTTAACATCAGACAGAAGCATAGGGTTTGCATGCCCTGAGCCTTAAATCCTTCTCTATACATTATTAAACCTACTGCATCCTACTATTTTTCATTAATAAACCTGGCACTTAATTTTAAGTAAAGTACAAAATGCTGGAGGTACTCAACAGGTCCGGCAGCATGTGCAGTGGGAATGGACAGGCAATGGTTTTTAGTCTAAGAAGGGTCTAGTCCCAAAATGTCGTCCATCCATCCCCTCCACAGATGTTGCCTGACCCGCTGCATTTCTACAGCACCTTGTTTTTTTGTTCAAGATTCCAGCATTCTTCTGTCTGCACTTAATGTTAAATTATAACTTCATCTTTCATCATAGTGGTTTAAATAAAGGCATGAAACTATGGCCAGTTAAACAAAAAAGTATCAAGACTGATCATAACTGTGTTGAGAATGAAAAGGAAATTATATTCACAGTGCCTAGAAAAGAAAAAGGTTAACAAAGGGATTTTTTAGGATTTGTAAACCATTCACTTGTAGCCTTAATACATTAGCAAGAAAGGCCCAAGGAATGCGAGGGTAGTACACTGTAAATTTCAGAAAAATATTATGAGTTTCTAATGTTCAGAATAATTTCATAAGTAGGATAATTGAAGCATAATTATTAGGACTACATATGTATTACATGAACATGCAGCTTCCAACTGCTTATTGATATTATTGGTATTATTGAGCTTCTGACCTATTAAATGTTCCAGTATGTCATTGATATATTTTACTCAGCATGTTTCAATCTATCTTTAAATGAAATTAACTTACCATTGGACTTCACAGCCGTAAATGCTGTGATTTTTCAAATCTTTACTGTGAGTGGCTAGCATGGATACTTGACAATGTGTGGAGCACACACAGACTCTTTGATGTTGCACAGATACATTACGTGATGTTGTTAGCAGGGTGGCTGGGGAATTATCCTTGATAAATCGCATAGGAGTACACTTTTCAAAATTAGTAAAAATATACAGAGAACTATAGAAAAAGATAGATGATCTTTTTCTTCCCACTATAGAAAAAGATAGATGATCTTTGAATGTTAACTTTCATCAAAATGGGTGATTTTTTAAAAATGTTTTCATATACAGGTAATTCCGCTACAACGCAATAGTTGTATTACCTAGAAACATTGTTATAATTGATAATATAGTTATAGTAGATTGTGTTATAAAACAATTGTGTCAATGGGGGGCAATGGGGTTAGAGGCTAAAGAGTTTAGATTCTCAGTAATAAATTTACTTCTCCCTCTGCATTTTTATAACTAGTTTTTTAATAGTTATCAGTTTACATGGTTACTGCAAGCTAAAAATATACTGTGAAGATTGAATGTTTCATTGTACATATATAAATGGAAGAAATTCTTGCCAATTTTAGTGGCTACCTCCAGTGAACTGTGTTTTTAAGATTAAAATCTGTCAGATTACTGCGAGGGGATAACATTGAAATCGTTTTTCTTTTCCACAGCCTGTTTTTTTTCTGCTTGTCAATTTCTAAACTAACTTTTAAACAGTTCTCTATTCCTCAATTGAAATCACATCCTAACCAATTCAGCCTGCATGATACAAATGTTCCTTATTCATCAATTGTGTTATAGCCAACGAGCATTGTGAAACACACTTCATAAAAGAACCACCTGTAGTTTCGGTATTTTGTCAGTGAATATCTGTTTTTTAATAAACAATAAATTATGTTTAAACTAAACAACATTTTTCTTCTAGTTTTAGCTTATAAATAATTCAAAGTTTCCATTATACCAACCAAGATTCTGGTGAGGCTAAGTTTGATTAGACTACTCAATTTTATGTTAGATACAAATACTGTTGAGACTACTGGTTGTATTAAAGTATCCCAATGGTCACTATGGATTTAGGATTGAATTGACTTGCCAAATGTTAGACTGAGATTCAATAAATCAAATTGCACATAATCTATATTACTAAAACTCTTTGTTTGTGCCGGCAATGTGTCACTCTGCTCTGCCTTTTCCTATCTTCCTATCTTCTTCCAACTGCTACGCCACAGCCTTCCCATTTTCACATATTCTACTCACATTTTTCACAGCAAAACAATACACACCTTCCTGTCACATTCTGACCTATAATTCCGCAGTTATTCATGATTTAAGGTTTCAAAACAAGCCAAGACCATTTTCTCCAGTGATGATGTGACAATTCTTCTCACAGTGCACCAATCACAATGGGCTCCCAAGCCCTGGCGCTGCTCTATGACACGGGTAGGTCCTGGGGCAGGGTATGGAGTGAGGGGAGGAGGATGAGGGAAATGAGGAGGGAGATAGAGTAGGGTCTCTACCCCTTCCCGCTCTGCCCCTCTACCTCCTCCCCTTCCCTCTACTTTCCCTCTCTACTCCCCTCCCCTCCCTCTCCCTCTCTACCCCTCCACCTCTCCCTCCATCTTTACCTCTCCCCCTCTCTCTACTCCCTCGCACTCCTTCTCGACCCCCTCCCCCTCCCTCTCTACTACCTCCCTCTCTGCTCCCCCTCCCTCTCTACCCCCCTCCCTCTCTGCCCCCCTCCCCCTCCCTCTCTACCCCTCTCCCTCTCCAGGGAGTGGTGATTATTGGGACCTATGGGTGAATGGTGGAATATTGCATTCAGAGACCAGCCCTCCCCTGTGACGCCGCCCCTCCCCCCCACTCCCTCCCTTGGGGGATGGGACACAACGGGTCCCACTTGGTCTAGTATTGCATAAATTATTGATGATGCTTCTGTTTTACCATTCTGAAATGTCATGTTCATAAGCTCATGAAATATTTCGGCCCATCAAGTCTACTCCACCATTTAACCATGGCTGATCTAACCCTCTCAACCCCATTCTCCTGCCTTTGCTCTGGCTTCCAGTATCCACAGTGTGTCTCTTTGCATTCATGTATTTCCTTGAAAGATCTGAAACCACTTTATGGAGAATTCACTGACATACAAGAGCCATTTGCTGTTTTGCTGCTCCTTATTATCTATCAGTTCAAATCAAATCTGTTATTTTCAATTGATTTTATCTTTCGGACAAGATGCATTTCTAAAAGATTTCTATCCTTCCAGTTAATGCTCTTTGAAGAACCATTTTGTTGCTTAGAAAGCAGGTAGCTGGTACCTCCTCTGCACTTTCCATATCTCAGCTTCTACCCACCCTCATCACCATGGCTCTATCTTTGTTTCCTTGCATTTTCATCTGCAAAGTGACAGTCTCTTGCTGCCATAGCTTAATGTAGCTCTTATATTTACATTGCCATATATTAGCCCACACACAGTTGGAGAAGAAAGAGATAGCGAGACACATATACTTGTTTTAATCTCTTCTCTAAAGAAACATAGAAACATAGAAATTTGGTGCAAGAATAGGTCCATTCGGCCCTTCGAGCCAGCACCGCCATTCAATATGATCATGGCTGATCATCCAAAATCAGTACCCCATTCTAGCTTTTCCCCCATATCCCTTGATTACCTTAGCCGAAAGAGCTAAATCATAAGGGCCTGTCCCACTTGCATGCGATTACATGCGTCTGGCGCGATCAAACGTGGTCGCTTGAGGTGAACGGGCCGCGCGGGGCTGGTCCCACTTCCAAGTGCGGAGGCGTATGGAGCCCGAACATTTTGCGCGCCAATGGCCTGTCGGCCCGCAGGCACATTGAGGGCGTATGCAGCGTCTTGACGTCGTATGAAGCTTCTTGACAGCATACGCCTAGCACGTGGCGTTGCGCAATGACGTCACCGCCCGGCGTGGCGTTGCGCGATGACGTCACCGCCCGACGTCGTGCGACGCTTAAATTGAGTCTGCCCGCATTCTGCCTAGCTGATAGGTGAGTATGACACGAATTACATCACGCGCGAACTTAATGCATACTTACCGCGAACTTACTGTGAAATCCGCTTCCATTTGGTCGCGCCAAATGTATGCAATTGCATGCAAGTGGGACAGGCCCTTTACTCTCTCTTGAAAACATATAGTGAATTGGTATGCACTGTCATCTGGGGCTTCTGTGGCAGCTGTATTGCTATATCTCTATATCTCCCTCTCCCCTGATAGTCAGAAGAAGTGTCTCAACCCTGTCCAATCCTCTATGAATTTTAAATGTTTCTTTTAATCCCCTTTCATCCTAAATTCCAGCGAATACAAGCCCAGTCGACCCATTCTTTCATCATACGTCAGTCCCGCCATCCCGGACATTAACCTGGTGAACCTACGCTGTACTCCCTCAATAACAATAATGTCCTATCTCAAATTAGGAGACCAAAATTGCACACAATACCCCAGGTGCAGTCTCACTAGGATCCTATACAACTGCAGTTGGACCTCCTTCACGGACTCTTATAAGAAATCACTAATTTTATTACTCATTTAAACCACAGTAAAGCCCAAATGATCTGAACATCAATATCGAGTGGAATCATGATGCTGAGAGTTTGATAGGTTAACTTATTTTGCAAGCCAAATGTTTCGATTAACAGGGTAATATTACACTTTCTGTACAAACTTAAAGGATCTGTATTTGCAGTACATTAAAATTATGAGAGTGCCCTTCATCACAAAGTATGCTCAATAACATTTATTGTGATAACACTTCATAATTTTTTTAAAAATACTGCTGCCACCCAGAATGTTTTTGTCTGAATCTGTAATAATCATACTGGTTTGTGCAGTCATGATGAATATCAGATGAGTTGTAGGCCATATCTCTATGGTATTTACTTGATGTTCTAGTTGTCTATGCTAACGTTTCCTTCAATATGAATTCTTTAATAAATCTTGCTTTTCACTGATGCACAAAAACAGCCAAGTCAACAGAACTTGGGTAACAGATATTTGTTTATCTCCAAATATTTAAAATATGAAGCCTCCTTCAAGGCATGATGGTCACAATTGTGTGCTATTCATCTAGATCAGGGGCCAGCAATCTTGTTCTGCATGTCTGTGAGCGGATGGCGGGCCACATCTATCACGTGTACACATGTCCCGCCCCCATCCCACCCTGGATGGCAGGCATCAAATCACATGTTTACAAAGATCCCACCACTTCGAGGATGCCACCCAGAGCACTGGCCCCTAGTTACAGGCGCTCACGAACATGGCATAACTATGGACCATTGCCTTGGCTCTGTCCTGAAACGATGGCTCAAATACTCACACTCACTCATCCCCGGCCTATTGACGATCCCGACAGTGAAGCCCAGACACAGAAGGTGAGCAGCCGTGCCGGCAGCTTTGTGCAGGATGCGGTACAACCAGAACTCGGCACTCGACTGCCATGACAGAAGTCTGCGGGCCAGATAATTACAGGAAAAATAAATGCCTGTGGGACGGATGATTTTGGGTATGGGCCGCATTCGTTCCAGGGGCCATAGGTTGCCGACCCCTGATCTAGATCTTAGACCACGACATAAGACCAGAATTAAATCATTCTCCCATCAACTCTGCTATGCTATGCGATCAAAACAATCTTTGATTAAACATTGGGTTTTAAAAATACCTATTGACTTGGCTGTGGCAATGATTTTTTCAGATTCACCACCCACTGGCTAAATAAATTCCTTCTCATCTCCTAAAGGTATGTCTTTTTATTCTGAGGTTGTGCCCTATGGCCCTAGATTCTCCTATTACTGGAAACATCCTCTCTACATTCACTTTATCTAGGCCTTTCATTCTTCGGTGGTGTTGCAATGAAATCTTCCCACATCCTTCTAATCTCAGTAAGTACAGGCTCACAGTTGTCAAAAGCTCCTCATATGTTAATCCAATCATCCCCAGGGTCATTCTTGCAAACCTCCCCTGGACCCTCTCTAATGCCAACACATCCTTCCTCAGATATGGGGCCCACAACGACTCACTATTCCAAATATGATCCTACCAGTGCCTTATAAAGTCTCAGCATTGTGTCCTTACTTTTATATCCTCCTGTTCTCAGAATGAATAACAACATTGCATTCAATAACAATTGGTTATTTCCTACTAGCCAATTGTAGTGCTTGTTAATTTTGACACTCTCAAGCTGCAGCTGGCTAGCGCACCTACTCTGCCTACTTTGTTTTGGAGTTACCAGTAACGCTCACCTGCGATGTGTCCAAGTACGGACTTGGCGCTGTTTGCCTGCAGACTACTACCGATGGCGATTGTAAGCATGTTTTTTACGCCTCTCACACACTAACTGACACTGAATAACGTTACGCCCAGATCGAAAAAGAATTGCTCGCAGTGGTTTTCCCCTGCACGAAATTCAAGGACTTTATTTTTGGGAAATCTGTGACTATAAAAACTGACCACCAGCCGTTGGTCACTATATTGAATAAATCCACCCACGCTGCCCCACCCCGCCTACAACGAATGATGGTGCAGCTGCAGCGATATGATTTCAACATTGTCTATAAGAAAGGCAAGAACATGCACATAGCTGACCCGCTATCAAGAGCCCCACGCAAAACCAACGAATAACAACTCTCTGAACAGGACCAGTCCTCAGTAATTAAAGGGCCTGTCCCATGAGCATGCACCTGCATGCGGTGAGCGCGACCAAACTAGAAGCGGGGGTCGCGCGGAGATCGAGTGATCCCCATACAGGGCCGGTCCCACCAACGTGCGCCTGCTTGCGGCGAGCGCGACCAAACCAGAAGCTGGGGCCTTGCAGAGGTTGGATGAGTGACGCGATGTTGGAGCGAAGTCCGCGGTAAATTCGCAAGGACAGAGAGGGACATGGAGGCACACACAGAGACGGTCACAGAGGCACATAGAGAGGGTCACGGAGGCACATAGAGAGGGTCACGGAGGCATATAGAGAGGGTCACGGAGGCACATAGAGAGGGACACGGAGGCACATAGAGAGGGGCACGGTGGCACACACAGAGAGTGTCATGAAGGCACATAGAGAGGGGCACGGAGGCACACAGAGAGGGATGGAGTCGATGCGGCTGCGGGCCAACGTTGCCGCGCGGAATTTTTAACACGATCAGTTTTTCGGAGCCCGGTTTTAACATGGCCCAGTTTTTCGGATGTCGGGACGAGCTCCGCACAACTCCATATGCTCCGGCGATCGAAGTGGGACCGGCCCCACGAGGCCGGACGGCTCAAGCGACCACGTTAGGTCGTGCTTGCCGCATGGAGTCGCATGCAGGTGGGACAGGCCCTTAAGTATGTTCCCACTGATTGCTCGAGCAGCCAAGCAGAATACATGGCTGCTGACAAGACTTTACAATTGCTGTCTGCATTCATCCGGCATGGCTGGCCGGATAAGCAACACAACACCCTGCTCGCAATCCACCCATACTTCCTGGTTCGTGATGAACTGGTGTTACAGGATGAGATTATAGTTAAGTGCCACAAGGCAGTTGTCCCAGCTGTCCTCCAGGACAAGTACATCGACGCCGTACACAGGGGCCAACCTGGCGTGGAGGCAACCCTACAACGGGCACAAAGCATGTTTTACTGAACTGGTATGACCAAGTACATTCGTGACAAAACTGAAGTCTGTGCCGTCTGCAAAAGCCTGACGCCAGATCAGCAGAAGCAGCCCTTACTGCCGCACCTGGTTCCTCCTCTCCCGTGGTCCACGTTAGCCACTGATATATTCGAATGGCATGGGTAACACTATCTGGTTCTTGTTGACTCTTATTCAGGTTGGTTCGATATCGATTTACTCCAAGCCATTACATCTGAAGCAGTTATCGAGAAGTTGCAGCGTCACTTCGTGCATGGTCCCCCTGCACGTCTTCTGTCCGACAACGGCAGACAATTCACCAGCCAGTCTTTCAAAAACGTTGCAAAACTATGGTACTTCCGACATATTACCAGTGATATATTTGTATCATTTACAAACATGGCTACAAAGCCATCAATTCCATCATCCAGATCATTAAAATATAACGTGAAAACTAGCGAACCCAACACCAACCTCTGCAGAACGCCATTAGACACCAGAAGCTAACCAGAAAAGGCACTCTTCATTCTCATGCTTTGCCATATGCCAGTGAGCCAATCTTCTATCATGCTATTTAGTACCTTGTCTTTCAAACCATGGTCTCGGACGTTAGAGCCTCAGGTAAGGTACCTTATCAGAAGCCGTCTGATGTCACCGTCAAATTCCAGGATGAATATGTTATTCCAGAGCGAATTATCTGTTATTGAAATATGCATAATCTCTTTTGATATAAAAATAAGCCAGCACCATTAAAGGTGTCTTTACCTCCTCAGAACCTGTCATTGCAGCTCAATGCCAATGAACTACTTTTGAAGTGCAGTCATAGAGTCATACAGTGTGGAAACAGGACTTTTGGCCAAACATTCCCACACCAACCAACTTGCCCCATCTACACTAGTCCCACCGACCTGCGTTTGGCCCATTTATCCTTCTAAACCTTTCTTATCAATGTACCTGTCCAATTTCTTTGAAACGTTGTGATAACACCTCCCTCAACTGTCTCCTCCGGCAGCTCATTCCATACACTCACCGCCCTTTATGTAAAAACATTGCCCTCATGTTCCTATTACATTTTCCTCCTTCCACCTTAAACCTATATCCTCTGGTTCTCAATTCCCCTACTCTGGGCAAAATACTCTGTGCATTTACCCGATCTATTCCTCTCATGATTTTGTACACCAGTATAAGATCACCCCTCATCTACCGGTGCTCTAAGGAATAAAGTTCTAGCCTGCTCAACCTCTCCTATATCTCAGGCCCTCAAGTCCTGGCAACAGGATATTCTTTGCATCCTTTCCAGCTTAACAGCATATTTTCTACAACAGGGTGATCGAAACTGAACACAATACTCCAAATGTGGCCTCACCGATGTCCTGTACAACTGTAACATGACCTCCCAACATCTATACTCAATACTCTAACTGATGAAGGCCAATGTGTCGTACGCCTTGTTGACCCCCCTATCTACCTGTGATGTTCATTTTAAGGAATGATGCACCCACAGTTCTAGATCCCTCTGCTCTACAGCACTTCACAGAGCCCTGTGAAGGTCCAGCCCTGGTTGGACATTCCATAATGCAACACCTCACACTTATCTGTAATCAACTCCATTAACCATTCCTCACAGCACCTGCCCAACTGATCGCAGTCCTGCTGCAAATGTTGATAACTGTCATGGTTTATAATGTTGGGCATCGTGTAATTCCATTGGTGTAATCCCATTAACAGCTGTTGAATAAATGAGCAGGTTAACTTGCTTTGGTGATTTTGGTTTAGGGTTACATGTTGACCAAAACAACTGCTCTTCCTGCTTCATTTGTTTCCAAAATGTCCAGAAAGGGCTGATAGATAGGGCCTTAATTTAAGATCTCAAGAAAAATACAAAAATGCTACCGAATACACTGAACTCAATCAGGATTGCACTAGATTGTCAGCCTAGATTTAGTGTAAAAGCCATTAGATATTGTGAAGTCTCCATATGAAGAAGATGTTTAAATGACCAGAGCTTGGTGGTGTTATAACTTGATGGCAAAATGGTTAAATATTCCATTGTGATTTACTTATTTAACCTAATGAAGATCACACAATTCTCCCTTGCACTTTCGGGTGTGACTATGGTCTTGTTAATTGTAAACTTACCCATATTAGACAAAATCAGACAAAATTAATTATCCATTACCAGCATTTCAGGTTTCCCTGCATTAATTCATTCTTTCTAATGACTATATTTATAGCACAATTATGTAAGAATGGCCATATTAGCTGGTCATGGAAAGTAGACATAGCTAAATTGTTGCCTTTTATCATAGATAATGTGGAACCGAGAAAAATATCAGAATATGTGTCCTGGGAATCAGGAATTTATGGGAATCATGCTCAGCCAATCATTTGTTGATTTATTTTAATAGAGTCCATCACATTGAAATAACTTTTGTTATCAAAATCGTCCAGCATACCTCTTTTTCATTTCCACCCCAATAATACACGATTATCCCGAATTAGTGAATGTCCTATTAAGAGAACTATGATAACAATTCTTTTTTACCAAGTTCCAAAATAAATATATATTTCCATAAATCTAAATTAAATTAGTGGCTTTTTTCTCCAAATTGTCAGGTAATTGCTGAATTCAAATCTGGTCTAATTTAAACACTCTCACATTTGTATTTAATTAACATTTGGCAGCAAATGTAACTCACAAAAGAGGAAAACACAAATGGAAACACCTGGAATGTAAAATTAGCCAAGTATTTGGGTAGATTTTGTTAATGCAAAGTTAGACTGCATCGTCAAGACTCTATGGGAAAGCTTAAAACATAACATATTTCTATTTTTCATCGAGTTAGGTTATTTTAAAGATAAACATATTCAACTTTGCACCTCTTCTTCAATCATTGCATACAGTGTGGTGTAGAAGACAAAATTCAAGACACATACAGTTTCACAATTCATACACTATCTCACAAGAATTGTATCTGGGCACTTTCCTCAAAAAAGTAACAGTTAAGAACATCCTTTAATTAAAGACAAAATAATCCTGGAAATATTCAACAGTTTTAAGAAACAGTTAATGTTTCAGGTTGATGACTTTTGTCAGAACCAACAAATGTAACCTTAAAAACAATTTTAAATTGCAAAGAAGGGGTGGTGTGGAGAGAGAACAAAGAGAATGTTGGTAATGTTGACACTGGTTTTTACTTTTTGATTAATGATTCAATGATCCAATGACACTTTATTGTCACATGTACTAGGTACAGTGAAATTCTTTGTTCTACATACAACCCAGTAAAACCATGTAGCAGACGTCACTTAGACAGTACACAAGTGTCGCCATGTTTTGGCCGACAAAGTTGCAGAAGTTCACTGAACAGTGCTCTGAATTGCCTGTCGCACATGCGGCAGCAGCTTCCCTTCTTCCCTCCCGCCGGGTCCCCCTTTGTTCTCGCCGACCCCCCGCCCCCCCGCCCACCTTGCCGGGTTCTCCATTCTCAGTGGCCCTCTCATTCTTCCATGGCAACATAACATAAGATAATAGCATGGATAGTATAAGCATAACATAAGTGTGTATTTAACTATATGTGCAGAAGTATTTGTTATTTTTCTAATAGATAATTTGATAGTGATCACAGGACATATGGCTATTCAAGCTTTTTCCTGTTCATTTGGATATTGGACATGCATTAGAAAATTAAACTAAGTAAGCCAGTCACAAAAAAATTACATGTATAAACAAAGGAAGGGCAATTGCTGGTTTTCAAAAGAAGATACAGATTGCTTCTTTCAACTCAGTGGGTCAGGCGGCATCTCAGGAGAACAAGGATCGGTGACATTTCAGATTGGGACCCATCTGCAAAGGTCTGAAGAAGGATCCCGACGCAAAATATCACCTATTCATTGTTTCTTGCCTGACTAACTGAGCTACAAAAAAAGGTAACTAGGCTGAAAATGTAATATGTTTTTGCAATTTGACTAACCTGGGCACAATTGTCACCATCATCATCATAAACATCTGTATGAGGCATTTACCTAAAGAAGGTGACATCTATCATCAAGAAGCTGTACCATCCTGGCCATGCCCTCTTCTCGTTGCTCCATCAGGCAGGAGGTACAGAGGTCTATAATCCCACACAGCCAGGTTCAGGAACAGTACTTTAATTTAGTCATCAGGTTCTTGTACTGACTTGCATAACCCCAATCCTACCTCGTAAATTGAATACTGCAGACCACCTCTTGCACTACCATGGATTTGTTTCCTAATTGTATTTTGAATGAATGCCTTCTTTTTTGCACAGGCTTTTTCCTTTCACTATGTTGTTAAATTTATGTGTATTTTACATATAATTTATGCGTACTTTACTTTTTTTTGCGTGGTCTGTCTATTTGTTTATAACGCTGCAGCGTGCAAGATATTCATTATACATGTAGCTCACCTTACTTGTGTACCTTGCTCGGTATGGCTGATTTGGGCCAATTTCCTTGCTGTATGACCCTATGACTCTATAACATTGGTATAAAGGCTGTGGCCTGCTGGGAAATGCTAGCTGTTCAGTATCAAACTGACAACATTTGTGTATAAGAAGTATTTAAATTTAGGATTCCCACATAGCCTCAGGAAGTTATTGGTTGCTCTTTGTTGATTTCATGATCATGATTCAACATTGAACTTCTCATAGCGTGCAGCAATTTAATAAAATCTCTGTGTTGCTTCAACACTGAGAAATCTCTGCTGAGAGAGCAAAAAATTAGGCATCTTCCTTTAGTAGAAAGAGAATTTCAGTTTTGACTTAATCTTATCACGAGCACCCCTCGGGTATTATATATGTCTGTAATGACAATGCTAGAATGATAAAGTATATGCTTAGTCCCGCTGTTTACATGCATGTCAGAAACATTTGTTGAAACTTATACAAAAGGTATATTAGAGCTAGCACCCCAAGATCAATTTACAGGGAGATTATTTGGAGCTGAAGCACTTTCTTTGCTACCTTGGGGAAATACATCCCTTCAGATTATTTTTAAATGATAAAGGTCTCCAACTCTACCCAAGGACAGCAGTCAAAGAAAATAATATTGATTCCCAGACAATGTCAGTTCATTCAGGATGCAGGGAGGGATGATCCTTGTCAACTTCTCTTTCTCATCTTGTGATTGAGCTATTTGCTGTGGCAACAAAGCTAACCACAGTATCCAGGGAACTGAGATCCCAGCTACAAATCTTATAATCTCCCTGTAGGCAGGCAGTGTCCCACCATGGATCATAACTACAATTGCTATCCCTTCACTGTTGAGGGTAAATTCACCACACAGAACTCTATCAGGTTACATGGCCATTGCAAGAAGTTAAGTCAATTGTTCCGGATTGATATTCTCAGTTAGCTTCCAACTTTTCGAACCATTTGCATGGGCTAACAACACTTCCTGGGGCTATCCAAGGCACCTATTGTGAGTTATTCAAACTGAAAACTGGCACAAGAGCTGGAGTAATTTAATGGGTCAGGTGGCAGCTCTGGAGAACATGGTTAGATCATGTTTTGAGTTGGGACCCTCTTTCAAAGGTGTTGCCTGACATGCTGAGTTACTCCAACACTTTGTGTCTTTGTTTACAGCATCTGTACTTCTTTGTATCTAGAATTTAACATGCTCTGCTTGCACTGATAAAAGAGCTCATTATTTGAGTGTTCCACATAAAGTAACTGCAAGAAGAATGAGCATGAGAACACAGGCCTCAAATGGCGTAGATTGTTGCAGCAGAAGAGGTTACAATTTGGGCCATTATATCTGCAATGACTGCAAATGAAGATAAAGTTAACGTATTCATTCGCGTCAAAGGAGTTCTATCTTCCTTCAGTTTGGTTACTATTTCACATTCATAAAGGAAGGTAAGCATCCACTTCTATTACTTCACATTTGGTCTTTCAAGTCCCTTGGGCTCCTTCAAGGCAGGTTGGGAATTTTCCATTGATTAAAGAGTCTGCCCAGCTACTCAGTGCACAATAAGGGTAATGCAAGTAACCATTCAGTCCTTGGTACTACACTGATGACAACAGGCAATGTGCTGTCTCTGGCATTGCAGCTGGAAGTGAGAGAAACATCTAGTCTTGACAAAAGATGAATGACCACAGGATTGTCGGTGCAGATTGCCGTCACAATCTGCACCGACTCGAAACGTCTCCTATCCATTTTCTCCAGAGATTGCAGCCTGACCAATTAAACTATTCCAGCATGTTGTGTCTATCTTTAACCTGAATGGTTACACTGATTTCAGAACATTGCATTAGTAAATCATACTTGTATGTTAATTCTTATGAAGAACATGTTCTGTACTATGAGCACCCATTAACATATCCCTTCAACCTGAACCATCACCTATCCATGTTCTCCAGAGATGCTGCCTAACTTGCCGAGTTACACCAGTATTTTGTGTCCTTTTGTGTTTTAATCAGCATATGCAGTTTATTGTTTTAACATATCCCCTCAGTTAGATCAATGTTTGAGGGGTTATGGGGAAAAGGGCGATTGGGGTTAAGAGGGAAAGATAGATCAGCCATGAATAGATGGCAGTGTATGTAAATTGCTCAGTCTAAGCCCCCCCAGTCTAGTTTCAGTCAAAAACACTGAATCAAGCACTTGAACAACTAATCTTTATTTTAGCAAAGCATAATTATAGTTGACCTACTGTACCTATCCCACCATGGGTTTGATCCTTGTATCTGCCTGATCAAGCTCTCTAGGCCTCACTCAAACAGAGACACTCCAGAACGTCACGCAGTCCCAAGCGCTCTCCCAGAAGATTGACACTGGACCTCGTGGCAGCAGACATTTATAGGGCCCGGGATCTCGAGGGGCCTAACCACATGGGGGTGGTCTCTGAACAATCCAATTACAGATATTGATTAACCCCATACATAACAGACATTTTCCTTACCCAATAATACAGCAGCTTAATACATTGTATTCAAACAGGACTTCTCAAGGAAGCCAACTTAGAAACATTTACCCTGATCTGCAAGAAACTCAGACAAGGCTCAATGCCTCACGTATGCCTCATGTATTCTTTTCTTGCAACTTGTATCTAGGCTCTAGATACACTGGCACCACTCCGCAGCTTGCCCCAATTCTGCAGAGCAATTACAAATTGACCGAATCTCCCAGCAGCCCTGAAGCGTTTACCCCATTTTAAAGTCCTAGCCTCTCCAATTTGGCCAGGATTAACATTCCATCCTTTTTATCATATATGATAACCCATCATTTATTATAACCTAATAGTTCAATAATCAGCTAACCAGATAGACATAGGTGTGTCCATTACATTTCCCATCTATCAGCAAGATTATGTTTCTTCCCAGAATCTTGCCTAGCGTCCCGAATTTTCATGGGCAAAGCTTCATAATTTCCGTCTGATGAGTCTTCACCTCCAGAGTTTTCATTGGCGTGAACTCCCTCCATCCATGTTGCTGCCCATTCTTCCATCCCTTTCCATAGTCAAGCCTAAAACCTAAAATTCCAGAAAAACGTGGGACCAATCAAGTTACCATCATGCACCCATGCTTTCAAATACATTCACTATAATTCTGCAATACTATCCCTATTCAAACCTATTATATTACTGTATCCCTATTCCTATTCTGTTCCCTAATAAACTCTTTATTATCCTAGGATCAACACTAATCAGCCTTCTTCATACTCACACGATGTTATAATATATATATATATATATATATATATCTGATGATGGGTCCTCATTTAAATTTCAGCTGGGTTCAGTCCAGATTTCACTACAGGCATGACTCTAATTTAAAGTAAACCATGATAAATGCTCCAATTTAACCAAATTCAGTGTCAGCCTTCAATTTACTATTTCAAATTTCAGTGTCCATCTCATCCTTCTCATTGTAGCCGATAATACAATTCCATTCCAATTCCTGTGGCATTCCCAGCTGTTCAAATTTAAGCAATCAATTTCCATATGTTGTTAATGTTATTATAAATCCAATCAAGATTGCCGAATCCAGGGACACTTTCTTTCCACCTTGTACCATCAATGGTTAAAAAATTCAAATCCATCGGTCAAATATGCATTGGCTCTGCTAATCTCAATACCTATTCAAGTTTTTCTCTCCAATTTACTAAGTCTCCCCTCCAGTACCTCTTCTTATTTATGTATGTCTCCTCACTGTGTTAACCTGTTACTGTGTTGATTCTCTACTACGTTGGCTCTTTATTGGCTTCGTTCTCTGTCTAGGGGTTCTTGCTCATACTAGTTCTTTTTTATCTCTAAGTAACTTCTCTGGATGGTTAGTATTGACTTTCCGAGGGGAACATAAATTTTCAGTCTACCTCATCATTTTATACTACCACGTACGTTTCCAGGGTATGTCTTAATTCCTGCTATCGGCTAGGATCTGTCCCTTGATACTAGTTGGGATATAGTTGGGATCACGGAGTTGGGATATAGTTGGGATTCACGGAGACATGGCTTCAGGGTGACGTAGGCTGGGAGCTGAACATCCAGGGATATTCAATATTCAGGAGGGATAGAGAGAAAGGAAAAGGAGGTGGGGTAGCGTTGCTGGTTAGAGAGGAGATTAACGCAATGGAAAGGAAGGACATTAGCTTGGAGGATGTGGAATCGGTATGGGTAGAGCTACAAAACACTAAGGGGCAGAAAACGCTGGTGGGTGTTGTGTGTACAGGCCACCTAACAGTAGCAGAGAAGTTGGGGATGGTATCAAACAGGAAATTAGAAATGCGTGCGACAAAGGCAAAACAGTTATAATGGGTGACTTCAATCTACATATAGATTGGGTGAATCAAATTGGCAGGGGTGCTGAGGAAGAGGATTTTTTGGAATGTATGCGGGATAGTTATCTAAATCAAACATGTAGAGGAACCAACGAGAGAGCAGGCTATTTTAGACTGGGTTTTGAGTAATGAGGAAGGGGTAATTAGCCGTCTTGTTGTACGTGCCCCCTTGGGCAAGAGTGACCATAATATGGTTGAGTTCTTCATTAGGATGGAGAGTGACATTGTTAATTCAGAAACAATGGTTCTGAACTTAAAGAAAGGTAACTTTGAGGGTATGAGACGTGAATTGGCCAAGATTGACTGGCAATTAATTCTAAAGGGTTGACGGTGGATATACAATGGAAGACATTTAAAGACTGCATGGATGAACTACAAAAATGTTCATCCCAGTTTGGCAAAAGAATAAATCGGGGAAGGAGTGCATCCGTGGATAACAAGGGAAATCAGGGATAGTATCAAAGCAAAGGATGATGCGTACAAAGTAGCCAGAAAAAGCAGCATACCAGAGGACTGGGAGAAATTCAGAGACCAGCAGAGGAGGACAAAGGGATTAATTAGGAAAGGAAAAAATAGATTATGAAAGAAAACTGGCAGGGAACATAAAAACTGACTGCAAAAGTTTTTATAGATATGTGAAGAGAAAGACGTTAGTTAAAACAAATGTAGGTCCCTTGCAGTCAGAAACAGGTGAGTGGATCATGGGGAACAAGGATATGGCGGACCAATTGAATAACTACTTTGGTTCCGTCTTCACTAAGGAAGACATAAATAATCTGCCTGAAATAGCAGGGGACTGTGGGTCAAAGGAGGAATTGAGTGAAATCCAGGTCAGTCGGGAAGTGGTGTTGGGTAAATTGAATAGATTAAAGGCCGATAAATCCCCAGGGCAGATAGGCTGCATCCCAGAGTACTTAAGGAAGTAGCTCAGGAAATAGTGGATGCATTAGTGATAATCTTTCAAAACTCTTTAGATTCTGGAGTAGTTCCTGAGGATTGGCGGGGTAGCAAATGTAACCCTCTTTTTAAGAAGGGAGGGAGAGAGAAAACGGGGAATTACAGACCAGTTAGTCTAACATCGGTAGTGGGGAAACTGCTAGAGTCAGTTATTAAAGATGGGATAGCAGCACATTTGGAAAGTGGTGAAATCATTGCACAAAGTCAGCATGGATTTACAAAAGGTAAATCATGTCTGACGAATCTTGTGGAATTTTTCGAGGATGTAACTAGTAGCGTGGATAAGGGAGAACCAGTGGATGTGGTATATCTGGACTTCCAGAAGGCTTTCGACAAGGTCCCACATAAGAGATTAGTATACAAACTTAAAGCATTACGGTATCAGGGGTTCAGTATTGATGTGGATAGAGAACTGGCTGGCAAACAGGAAGCAAAGAGTAGGAGTAAACGGGTCCTTTTCACAATGGCACGCAGTAACCAGTGGGGTACCGCAGGGCTCAGTGCTGGGACCCCAGCTATTTACAATATATATTAATGATCTGGATGAGGGAATTGAAGGCAATATCTCCAAGTGTGCGGATGGACACTAAGCTGGGGGGCAGTGTTCGCTGTGAGGAGGATGCTAGGAGACTGCAAGGTGACTTGGATAGGCTGGGTGAGTGGGCAAATGTTTGGCAGATGCAGTATAATGTGGATAAATGTGAGGTTATCCACTTTGGTGGCAAAAACAGGAAAGCAGACTATTATTTAAATGGTGGGCCGATTAGGAAAAGGGGAGATGCAGCGAGATGCATGGTACACCAGTCATTGAAAGTAGGCATGCAGGTGCAGCAGGCAGTGAAAAAAAGCGAATGGTATGTTAGCTTTCATAGCAAAAGGATTTGAGTACAGGAGCAGGGAGGTTCTACTTCAGTTGTACAGGGTCTTGGTGAGACCACACCTGGAGTATTGCGTACAGTTTTGGTCTCCAAATCTGAGGAAGGACATTATTGCCATAGAGGGAGTGCAGAGAAGTTTCACCAGACTGATTCCTGGGATGTCAGGGGACTGTCTTATGAAGAAAGACTGGATAGACGGTTTATACTCTCTGGAATTTAGGAGATTGAGAGGGGATCTTATAGAAACTTACAAAATTCTTAAGGGGTTGGACAGGCTAGATGCAGGAAGATTGTTCCCGATGTTGGGGAAGTCCAGGACAAGGGGTCACAGCTTAAGGATAAGGGGGAAATCCTTTAAGACCGAGATGAGAAAGACTTTTTTCACACAGAGAGTGGTGAGTCTCTGGAACTCTCTGCCACAGAGGGTAGTTGAGGCCAGTTCATTGGCTATATTTAAGAGTGAGTTGGATGTGGCCCTTGTGGCTAAGGGGATCAGAGGGTATGGAGAGGTACGGGGATACTGAGTTGGATGATCAGCCATGATCATATTGAATGGCGGTGCAGGCTCGAAGGGCTGAATGCCTACTCCTGCACCTAATTTCTATGTTTCTATGTTTCTATGTTTGATAGTAACTACATAGTCCAGTCCCATCTTTGACTATCCTCCTACGGGTGAGACAAGAGAATAATGCCAAATCAACAGTCAAATCTCTAACAATTTTATGACTGTATCCCAAAAGCCCTTTCTAAATTAATTTACTTACATCTAGCTTTTGGCGCAAAGTGAGTATTTTGCCCCGCACCACAGAGGAATTATTTTTTATTCAAATCCAATTCTTAAAGAGGAACTTATCCCAATAGTCATTACAAGTTGTCGGAGTTGTTTCTTTTAAAGATGATTCGAGTGTCCTTTACTCTCCTTCCTTTTCTTTCTCCATTAGCTAGGCTTATATTAAAGTTGGACACTAAGGTAGGTCTGCAACTTCTTCTTTTCTGATGTTAGTTTCAATTACAAGGAAGTACGGATGCTGAGGTGCAGTCCACTGGCCTTGCCAAATATGTTTCAAAGTAGGTATGTTACAAAACTTACCTTCAGCGGAGCTGCAGTTCTGTCACGGACCGTGTGTGTGACTTTGGCGCCTTTGAGATGGCGGGGGGTTAAAATGTGTTTTTTTTTTCTCCAGCTTGTCCTGGTTATATTTTCTCGGTCTGCTAGCTAATGCTGAAGAATTGTTCCGACTGCCGTTCTGTGATTTTTTTTTTAAATCGCAGGACAATTTCAGCGCTGGAGTAAAATAAAAATCCGCTTCTAATGCCGTCAACGGCGATAACTGGGACAAATATCACGTACAGGACAGCTAAAGGTAAGCCGTTTAATTTACATATAAAAGTGCTTCTTAGGATGACCTTAATCAAAATGTTACATGGTGAAAGGGTGATTTAGGCCCCCATACGAACCGGCAGTATTTTTCCTGCCAATATGGGGTTTAAATTCACCGCAACCGCAACGTTCCAAATGATCGCGTTCCACAAAAACCCACTCGCAAGATGAGTAAAATGGCCATTAATTTACGGGAATTAAACACTAAATTCCTTCCATTTGGCCTATAAATTAATGACAATGAGATTTAAAAATCATGTTATATTGTGAATTTGTGTGAATGTTATTTGGACACTTGGGCTATTTAAAAATGTTAATCTTTTCTTAATAAATGGATAGATGTTTAGATCTAGTAATTGAATTTTGTAATTAGCTACCATTAGGTAACTAACTAATTATATGCTTTAATTTCAGTTCATCCAAGTAAGATTGTTTCAAATTTGTTTCAGAATGCTTCAATCTATAATAACTGAAAATGTATTTCAGTTCTCTTAATTTTTAAGAAAGTTATGGGCTTTTGACTGTCCTCGATCACAGCTTTTGTGTTAAGTCAATGGAAAAGCAATAGGGAACAAGATGCTAATTTCCGAGTAGGAAAATGGCCATAACTTTTTTAATACTGAAGATATGAAAGTGAATTAGGTGTCAAATTAAACTTCTTTTTATGCTTGATCTGATGGGATCAATTGCAGACTTGATTTTTAAATCTCAACATTTTGTAACATTGCTACTTAAAGGGGCAGGACAGTATCAGTTCCTCCTGCTGGTCACCTGTTTCTGGGGAGCTACATTACCTTTGTTGTCTTCTGCCCATTCTTAAGGGGTCTTTGCATTCTTTTACCTCACTCCCCAGATAGTGTGTCGTCGATATAGTGTCCTGCAGGCACAAACTCAGTAACGCATTAATATAATGGAATTTGGTGTCACCTCCTGCACCCCACACAATTGACTGACTTCATCCATTTCACCACCAACTTCCATCCGGCACTCAAATACACTTGGATCATTTCCAACATTTCCCTACCATTCCTTGACCTCACCATCTCTATTGCAGGTGATACACTCCTGACCGACATCCACTACAAACCAACTGACTCCCACAGCTACCTGGACTACTCTTCCTCCCACCCTGCTTCCTGTAAGGACTCCATCCCCTATTCCCAATTCCTCCGTCTACACCGCATCTGCTCCCAGGATGAGGTGTTCCACACTAGGTCATCACAAATGTCCTCATTCTTCAGAGAACGGGGATTCCCCTCCCCCACTATAGATGAGGCTCGCACCATGGTTTCCTCCATACCCCGCAACACTGCCCTCTCTCCCCATTCCCCCACTCGCAACGCGGGCTGGTGGTCGGAGCTCTTCTCCTCGGAGGTCCAGGCCCAGGACGCCGCACCGGCTGAAGCTCTGCCGACCCCGGCTTCAGGCTGTCGTGGGCCAGCAAACAGAGCACTCCCCTCTGGCGAGCCCCGGCGAGGGCTTGCCCGCTCCGTGACAAGAGTGCATGTTGCACCCGCAGCTGAAGCCCCGGGCGAGTCTCCGGGAAAGGACGCACCGATCCTCAATGTTAGGCCACGAGGGAGGCGACATGGAAAAAGTGTGGAGGAGGCGACCAAAGCGGTTTAACCCTTACCCCCCCCCCCCACACCACCCCCCCCCACCACCCCCCCCCCACACCAGACACGCAGAGAAACATTAAAACATACATTGAAACACACTACTAAAAAAACAAAAAAGATGAAAAAGCTAACACGCTGCTGGCAGAGCTGCGGGCTTTTACCCCATTTTAAAGTCCTAGCCTCTCCAATTTGGCCAGGATTAACATGTAGAATTGATGGTCTGAATGGCCTAATTCTGATCCTAGAACTTATGAACTAGGAATTTGTGAACTAATGTGTGCTAACTGATTTTAAGTTAAAACATCCATCACGATCTTTTGAATTAAGATTTGATATGATTTTCTATAATATGACGTACCTTCTTTTAAAATACTAATAGATTACTTTTATTTTCAACTAGCATGTGAGAATTGTATTTTCCAAGTTCTAATTCAGAAAAAGATTCACACCACTACAAGCTGTAGCTAAAGCTCAGTGCGCTGAATGAGTTAATTTACCGCGATATCTCCTCAAGGTATGCCTACTTTGAAGAAGTTCTCCTCCTCCCTACAGAGACAGTTTCACAACCTCCTCTCTAACTGCTCCCCCTCTGTGATACCCCCTTCCCTCCAACTCTACGACCACATCCTCACCCAGACTCGATACCACAGCCACATCTGCTTCCTCGGGGCTTGCCTGCGCCTCCATCTCATACCCCGTGGATTCCAGCTCCAATTCCCTGCGTCCCAGTTCGGACCCCAGCCGGACTATCGGTACCGACGGGCCATCTGCCGCCACACTGTACAATTCTCCAACCGGGCACTAAGATCCACCCTGGTTGCAATGCGCCGACACCAGCAAGACCTCGCATTGACTCTCCAGAAACCCAGACTTGCAACGGACCCCAACTACACTACATCCTCCGGAAGATCCACCGCTTCAATCAACAATTCCTGTCCCACCTTACCGCCACCAAGGACCTGAAAAATTAGCCCGCCTCCAGGCCGTTCCAGCCACCGACAATCCCCGACTCGACCGCCCGCAGGCCCCGGGCCCCAACTCTGGCCCGAGCCGCCGGCCTGAGTCCCCCGACGCCATCTTGGCCACGAGGAGCGCCTCCAGGACTCACCAGGACGCCACCTTCACCGACCTCCACGCCGATGCTGCCGCCGACCTCCACCTGCCTACTGATGATGCCCAGCCCCGCTGCCTGCCCGGTAACTTTGTTTATCTCCCCCACACCGATTCCACCGCCCATCACCAGCACAACGCGACTGCCGAACCTCGCCGTCCCCCGGGACCACCTAACCCCATCGCCGCACCGGGCCCATCCAGCATCGCCGGTGTACTGGGCCCGCCGAAGACCACAGCCGCACCCGCCTCACCTTGCATCGCCGCCGGACCGGGCCTACAGAGCATCGCCGCCGGACCGGGGCTCCCCGAACACGGCCGCCGCACCGCACCCCACTCATCTCGCCGCCTCACCGGTCGGACCGACCACCCGCCCACCGGGACCTCCAACGCATCGCCCGCCGACCCCGACTCTACTGCCCGCGGACTCCTACCTCCGGGTCCGGCGGTGGAGTGTCCCACGACACTCCACCGCCCTCCAGCCGCCTGCAGCCGTCGCCTCACCTGCAGACTGGACTCTGCAGTGGGCCTGAAGCCTCCACGTTGCTAACTCCTCCCACCGCTCTGTCTTTAACGGCACTGGGTCCTAGTGCCCGTCTCCCCAGCCCCAGTAACCTTAGTGGCTATTCCACTGGGTCTTCCCCATCCCCCCCCCCTACCATGTAACCCCTGCTCTTCCCCACCCACACCACAGCCCCCATACCCCCCCACCCCCCTGACCACCCTCCACCCCCCACCACACAACGCTTCGTCCTCAGTCCACTTACCTGCCTTCCTCTGGCCACAACCCCCATCCTTGCCGCGTGTTCACCATCCCCCCAGACCTCCCCCTCTCCGACATCGAACGGTCTGTCCTCAGCAGATGTCTCACCTTTGTCCCCCTCCGTCCCCACCTCAATGAGTTCCGCGCCCACCGCGACTTGGAGCTCTTCTACCGTCACCTCCGCCTCACAGCGTTCTTCACGGGAAGAAGCCTCGCCCCCCACTGATGATCCCTTTTCCTGTCTCCCAACGTACCACCTCCACTTGGAACCCCCCTCGTAGCCTTCCGGCTGTAGAACTATTTATCCAGAACTGCCGTCGGGACATCAACCGCCTCGACTTCTCTACCCCCCTGTCTCACTCCAATCTCTCCAGCCCTGAACGTACTGCCATCGACTCACTCCGTAACAACCCAGACTGGGTTATCAAACCCGCCGACAAGGGAGGTGCCGTGGTAGTCCGGCGCGTCGATCTCTACAAAGCGGAGGCCGCGCGCCAACTCTCGGACACCTCCTCCTACTTACCCCTGGACCATGACCCCACTGACGAACACCAGGCCACCATCTCGAGCACCATAACCGACTTCATCAGCTCCGGCTCCCTACGCCCCCCCGAGCCTCCGACCTCATCGTTTCCCAGCCCCGCACGGCCCGATTTTACCTTCTCCCCAAAATCCACAAACCCGACTGCCCTGGCAGACCCATTGTCTCTGCCTGTTCGTGCCCCACCGAACACATTTCCACATACCTTGACGCCATCCTATCCCCCTTTGTTAAATCCCTCCCCACCTATGTTCAAGACACCTCAGACACTCTCCGTCGGCTCCGTGCATTCCATTCTCCAGGCCCCCATCCTCTCATCTTTACCATGGACGTCCAGTCACTTTACACCTCCATCCCCCACCAGGACGGTCTCAAAGCCCTCCGGTTCTTCCTCGGCCAGAGGAGCAACCCATACCCGTCCACTGACACCCTCCTCCGCCTAGCAGAGTTGGTCCTCACCCTCAATAACTTCTCTTTTGATTCCTCCCATTTTCCTCCAAACACAAGGCGTAGCTATGGGCACACGCATGGGCCCCAGCTACGCTTGCCTCTTTGTTGGGTACGTCGAACAATCCTTGTTCTCGGCGTACCAGGGCCCCATCCCCAACCTCTACCTCCGTTACATCGACGACTGCTTTGGTGTCACCTCCTGCACCCACACACAACTGACTGACTTCATTCATTTCACCACCAACTTCCATCCGGCACTCAAATACGCTTGGACCATTTCCGACACTTCCCTATCATTCCTTGACCTCACCATGTCTCTATTGCAGGTGATACACTCCTGACCGACATCCACTACAAACCTACTGACTCCCACAGCTACCTGGACTACTCTTCCTCCCACCCTGCTTCCTGTAAGGACTCCATCCCCTATTCCCAATTCCTCCGTCTACGCCGCATCTGCTCCCAGGAAGAGGTGTTCCACACCAGGTCATCACAAATGGCCTCATTCTTCAGAGAACGGGGATTCCACTCCCCCACTATTGATGAGGCTCGCACCAGGGTCTCCTCCATACCCCGCAACACTGCCCTCGCTCCCCATTCCCCCACTCGCAAACAGGGCAGAGTCCCCCTATTCCTCACCTTTCACCCCACCAGCCGGCAAATACAACATATAGTCCTCCGCCAGTTTCGCCACCTCCAACGTGACCCCTCCACCCGCCACATCTTCCATCTCCCCCCCTGTCTGCCTTCCGCAAAGACCCGCTCCCTCCGCAACTCCCTTGTCAATTCTTCCCTCCCCTCCCACTCTACCCCTTCCCCGGGCACTTTCCCTTGCAACCGCAAGAAATGCAACACTTGTCCCTTCACCTCCCCCCTCACTCCTTTCAGGGACCCAAGCAGTCCTTCCAGGTCCGACAGAGGTTCACCTGCACCTCCTCCAACCTCATCTACTGCATCCGCTGCTCCAGATGCCAGATGATCTATATCGGTGAGAACAAGCGGAGGCTTGGAGATCGCTTTGCCGAACACCTCCGCTCGGTCCGCAATAACCAACCCGACCTCCCGGTGGCTCAGCACTTCAACTCCCCCTCCCATTCCACATCCGACCTCTCGGTCCTGGGCCTCCTCCACGGCCAGAGTGAGCAACACCGCAAGCTGGAGGAACAGCACCTCATATTCCGCTTGGGGAGTCTGCATCCTTTGGGCTTGAATATTGAATTTTCTCAATTCTGTTAACCCTTGCTGTCTCCTCCCCTTCCCACCTCTCCCTCAGCCCTCGGGCCCTGGCATTCCCTCTATCCCTATCCCCCCCCACCCTAGTCGCACTAGCTTCTCATGTTCACACCACAAACAGCTTACAATGGCTTGTTCCCTTTATCACCGATAGTTTTTTGCATATCTTTCACTCATTGTTCCTTATCTCTCCACATCACCGTCTATATCTCTCGTTTCCCTGATCCCTGACCAGTCTGAAGAAGGGTCTCGACCCGAAACGTCGCCTATCTCCTTCGCTCCTTAGATGCTGCTGCACCCGCTGAGTTTCTCCAGCTTTTTGTGTACCCTCGATTCTCCAGCATCTGCAGTTCCTTCTTTAAAAAAAAGAGTTAATTTACCGCTCTGCCGCACAAAGGACTCTTGAAAAATGTCGACAGTGTGCACAGATTTGTGATTGATCATCACAATACAAAATAACATTTGCTTAACCAAGCAGAATTCCCCCCCCCCCCTTGAATGTATAAAGGAGGTCATATCCTCCATACATTTCACAGTTGATTGTAGTCAATGCTTATCTGTGTTCGTAGCTGTTGGAAATGGAGAGATCTGAAATAGACCTTGGCACAGTCCCAGACCCTAATTAGTACTGCTTTTCCCAAAGACACATATTTCTCTTTTATGTGTAGAAAAGAACTGCAGATGCTGGTTTAAATCGAAGGTAGACACAAATGCTGGATCTGTCATTCCACAATATTTTGAGGAAGAAAATTCAGATTTTCTCTATCCATTTTATTAAAAACAGTGTTTCCTGATTTCACCTTCAAATTATCTCACGCTAATCATGTTATGATCCCCTGTTGAGATAATATATTTTCAAATCATTTATTCCACTGAATCTCTCTTATTTTAAACTAGCTTAATTAAACAGTTCCCCCATTTTACTGCTCCACTGCGAATCTCCTCAAAGTATGGCTACTTTGAAGAAGTTCTCCTTCTCTCTCCAACGGGAGTTTTGTGAGACTTGGGGTCTTTGCCCTACTGCCCCTGAATGACCAGCCGCCACCGGCTGTACCGGCAGCAAGCACCTTCCATCTTGTCTGCTTTAGTCTGAAACTGGATGCAGATCTCTAAACAAAGCCTGATGAATGCATACTTAAAGATCTGCTTTATTGAAGTATAATGTTCTTGCTTTTGTATTACAACCCTTGAAATTAAGCCCTTTTACCATTCTTTACCTCTGCACCATCATCAAGATCCCCTTTATTTATTTGCAATATTTTGTATTAAAATATTGAATTTCAATTTGTCTTTCACATATTCAAAGTGGATGACCTCACTGTTTACTGTTTACTGTTTACTGTTTAGGTGCCATCTGCCATTCACATGCTGATTCACAAAGTTGATTGCCTTTGCAATTTATGCTCAAAACACTCAAGGAATGAAAGGTACGATGTACAACTCCTTAATCTCTGAATCTTCAGGACGTTTAAAATTCCCTGTTTGGCCTGTTGCATGGTCATGCCCCCCACTGCTTGATCTGAATCTCAACCATTCTCCAGAGTCATAGTGGAGTACAAATATGGCACGTAGATTCTTGGATTGCAAGTTCTAGTTGGTGATCCAACTAAGGCAGTGGGGAGTCCAGGATTAAAAAAATAAGGTTTGTGGCTTTCTAGAAACTTTGGATAAGGCAAGAAGTGCAAGAAATCTTCAGGCGGTGAGCAGCCCAAAAAAACACACATTAAAGCTCTCTTAAAGTTTGCCTTCCAGAACATGGTTTAATGACAACAAAAACCTTCACAAAAGAGAATCGCTGAAGGATAGATTATCAGGAGTTTAGTCGCAAACATACACAGACATTTCAGAAACCATCAGAGTAAACCTGAATGTGGTGTTGCCTCCCTGGTGCTAGGATAAGAATAATTATGGACTGTGAGCAGACCATTCTGTGGGATGATGGAAAGAGTCAGGAGTGTAGTTTGGGTCAGAAATCAGAACTCTTTAGAGGAAGCAAAATGGCTGAGGCCCGACAGTCAGAGTTCCAAGAGCCACGGAAGAAGTTAAAAAGGCATGGCCTCAAAGGTATTAACCCTGAATTACTCCCAGTGTCTCGTGCCAATGAGATTCAAATTATTAGGCCAGGACGAATAAATGTGTGGTGAAAGGCATTGTGTATGTTACAATCGTGGCATATTGAGATCAATTTTATGGAGAAAAATACCTAAAAATATGGAAGATACAGACTCCAGCATAACTTTAAAAAAAACGAATAATTGGAAATAATAAACTAATTTGAAGGGTGATATAGATAGTGTATAGGTTTGGGGCTGAAAGGATTTCTTTACATAGTGCTGGCACAGAATCAACCAACAATTCCATGACTCTATCTTGGCATTATCTACAAACATTGATTTACAACTTTCTATTCAATCATACGCAGTCCTTTATTCAACACTGTTATCAGACTACTGAATGCTGATGCAGTCCCAATCTCCCAATCCTACCTCCAGCAGCCTTTGCACTTAAAAAAATAATCTGCACTTTCTCTGGGCTGTAACACAACAGTTTGGTTTAGTTTAGTTTAGTTTAGTTTAATTTACTTTGATTTAATTTAATTTAGTTCTGTTTAGTTCCGTTTAGTTCAGTTTAGTTTGGTTTATTATTGCCTCTTGTACTGAGGTTCAGCAAAAAACTTTATTTTGGATGCAATCCAGTCAAATAAAAGACTATAAATGTAGGAAGGAACTGGAGATGCTGGTTTAAACCAAAGATAGACACAAAAAGCTGGAGTAACTCAGAGTGTCAGGCAGCATCTCTGAAGAAGGGTCTCGACCCAATGTGTCACGTATTCCTCTTCTCCAGAGATGCTGTCTGACCCGCTGAGTTACTCCAGCTTTTTATGTCTATCTACAAAGAAAAAACTATACATGAATACGATCAAGCTGTCCACAGTGCACAGATAAAGGATAAAGGGTATACGTTTTAGTGCAAGGTATTACATTGAAGTCCAATAAAGTCTGAATAAAGATAGTTCAAATGTCTTCAATGAGGTATATGGAAGGTCAAGGCCACAGGCTAGCTAATGAGAGGACTGTTCAATTACCTGATATTACATGTGGCGATATTAAACTGATACCAATAGCTGTTCTAACCTCATTGATATAAAATGTTGAAAAGCTGAGTTATCAACTTAAATACCAGGGGGAAGGCTGGTGGGGGGGGGGGGGGGGGGGGGCATCAGTCTGCCATCCCAGCAATTGGAGAATGTTTCACTGCTTTATGTCCCCTAACTCTTATATAATCTTAAAAAATTGAATTCTATAAATAATTTTATCTGCAGCCAGGTGAGCAGCAGAAGAGTATGCCACAGAAATCGTGACTTGATTTTAAAGGAAAGGGAAAATGTCCACTCACTGTGGCCCACACAAATAGTTATCTTCAAATGCAAACTAATTTGACAGAGAGAGCTAAGTACTGTGGCTGTTTAATAAATGCAGCCTTTCTAGCATTTCCCAGGTCCTGAAAATAACCAAAACATGCAAAATATAAACCTGATTATAGTGCCCAGCAAGATTGAACAGAAGCAACTGAAATCTCCAGTGAATATATAAAGATGAACCAAGATATAATTAAATTACCATTCAGTTTGCATGTCTTGAAGTTCATTAAATTGATGAATAATAGTGCTGGTGAAAGGAACGTCTACTTTGCATTTAGTGACAACGTCAAACACTTACACATCAGAAATGACATTAGGTGGCAACATTTCAGGACGCCTTTTGATAATGACCCAACAATCAGTTACAGCTGGAATATTAGCAACATTTCTACAATGTACCAAGCTATTCAATATTATAAAATATCCATATTTTTTCATCCTACATTACAGAATGACAAATTAAATTGCCAGTGAAAGGTTGTCTGAGATTATGGTGGCTTCATATCATGCAAATGGATTTTTAAAAAAATTCAAATAATGTATAATGCGCAACATTTTCCAACTGGCAAAAGGCCTTTGTCTTTTCCTGAGCTGGCTGTCAGTACCATTAGCCGTGTTTAAGAATGACACCAGCTGGCTATAAACATAATGGAAAAATATTTTGGCTTGCACACTTCTGACATGCATTCTCAGATATCAGGAATACATATTTCCAAAGCATTATCAGGCAGCCTGCGACTTGCTCCAAATTGACCCTGATAAAAAGCAGGTCTTATACGTGCAACCTCATGAATTGCACTCTTTCTATGGACATCATCGTGATGGGAGCACACAAATGGAGGTTACAATTATATTTATAACCAAAAGTACTCAAAAAGAACCTAAAACCCAAAAGGTCATTGATTCAGTTGCACAGATAGTAGCCCCAGATGTGGCAATCCTGCCACAGTGATTCAAATAACGTACTAAGGTGCTGACTGATCATCATCATATTGGGAATAGACAACAGGCAATAAACAATAGGCAAGAGGTGCAGGAATAGGCCATTTGGCCCTTCGAGCCAGCACCGTCATTCAATGCGATCGTGGCTGATCATCCCCAATCAGTACCCGGTTAATGCCTTCTCCCCATATTCCCTGACTCCACTATCTTTGAACCCAATCTAGCTCTCTCTTGAAAGTATCCAGAGAGCCGGCCTCTGCCACCCTCTGTGGCAGAGAATTCCATACTCACAACTCTGTGTGAAAAAGTTTCCTCATCTCCGTTCTAAATGGCTTCCCCGTTATTCTTAAACTGTGGCCCCTGGTGCTGGACAGTGCTATTTGTTGCCTGCACAGTTTGAGGAAGGGTGAGCTGCTTCTTATGATGTTGCTTGAAGGTACAATATATTCAAGCTGCAGATACTGAGGAAACACTTGGGAAGGCTGTGAGTCAGAGGTGTACAGAGAGAACCCAGGATTCTCTGCTAGTGGACAGTGGGAAGGATGAAAGCATCTACCTTTCCCCACCCCGGGCAACACGAATCTTCTGCAGCCTCATCATTATAAATAGGAAGAGGCTGCACGCTATGCAATTCCTCTGCTCAGGCCTACCTCACCACGTTTACCGCCAGCACCATCATGGCCTGCTTTGAAGCTACAAACAACAGTTATAACAACATGAAGCGCATTCTTCAAACTCCTCACAAGACTCTCAGTAAAACACTCCTTTATATTTTTTGCAGGAGAAGATGGTGCTCAAGTAAAGGCAGTGGGCTGTCATATGTGGGGAAAGAGGCAACGTTCTCCCCCACCCCTACCCCAGGCAGCTGTGCCTGCTAGAAATGGGTAGGGTGGATTCTCTGTCCTGGCAACGTATAATGATTGAGGAGATACCGTTATAGAGTCATAAAGCTAGACAGCATGGAATCAGGCCCTCAGCACGAGGGTGGCATGATGGTGCAGCGGTAGGGTTGCTGCTGTGCAACTCTTGCAATGCCAGAGACCCACGTTCGATCCCGACTATGGGTGCTGTCTGTACGGAGTGTGTGTTGGGATAGTGTTAATGAGCAGGGATCATTTTTCGGTGCAGACTCAGTGGGCTGAAGGGCCTGTTTCTGCGCTGTACCTCTAAACTAATTTAAACTAAAAGCATAACTTGTCCATGTTGACTAAGTTGGCATTCTGGGATAATCTCATTCACCTATTGTTGGCCATATCCCTTTAGACCCTTTCAATATATATATCTATCCAAATATCTTTAGAAAATCATAATTGTCATGATATAGATTCCTATAAATGAAAATGTTGCCCTGAAGATCACTCTTAAATCTCTCCCCTCTCACCATAGGGCTTTTTCAGATCTCTGATCTCACCCTGTATACACGTTATAACAAGCTACAGATGCATTGCCCATCCATTTTTTCCCTTCCCTGCTTCTTCTCAACATCACAAATCCGCTCTTTTATTTCAAGGTCACACAAACTACTTTGTGCAAGCTTAAAAATACTGATACCAGGCAGGAGTTAGACTAGATGCTGACATACCAGTGGTGGAGTTTGGAAATGGGGAAAGGAAACCCTCCGTTCAATATCACCAGAGGTCGTGGTAAATTATTAGTTCAATTACAAAGGATTCAAGTGCTGACCTTAAGAGCCCAGGCTTCAAGAGTCAAGAGTATTTAGTTGTCATGTGTCCCGAAACAGAACAATTAAATTCTCACTTGCAGCAGCACAACAGATGTATAAATTTATAGCATGTGCTCAGTGCATGAGTACCCTGCTATACTCCAACACCTGGTATCATGGCAAAGGACAAAGGACATTTATTGTCACATACACCGTTTGGTGCAGTGAAATTTGACCATGCAGCACACAAATAAGATAAACACAACACTTTAGAATTTAACATAAAACATAAAAAAACATCCCCCCACAGCAGAATCAGCATTTCCCACTGTGAGGGAAGGCACCAAAGTCCAGTCCTCTTCCTGTGGTCAGGGCCTATTGAGGCCTCCGCAGATGCTGCAATGACGGCCCAATGTTTCAGGCCTTCGAACGGAAGAACACTCTCAATGGTCCGGAGCCTCCAAAATGGCCGCTTCCTACCAGAGACCGTAGCCCCCGAAGTCCACAGGCCGAGCTGGGCGGAGATGCAACTGGCGACCTCGGCGAGAGGTCCCAGGCTCCACGATGTCAAAGTCGGCGCCGCCTGTGGCGGGAAGCTCCACAGACCACAACTCATGGTGTTGAAGTCAGCAGTCGCAGTACTCCGGAGCTCCAACACGGCGATTCCTGGTAAGGCATCGCTCGTTCCGCGAAGGAATCCAGTGCTGCGCCGCTGTTGGAGCTGAAATTCTGCTGGTCTCCAGTAGGAAAGGCCGCACCAATCCAGATGGTAGGCCGCGAGGAGGGGGCAAAGATGCAGCTTGGAGGATAGACGCATCCTCGACCAGGAAGTGACTAAGAAAAAATGGTTTCACCCTCAACCCCCATCCCCCCACATAAAAAAGACTAAAGATCTCCCAAAAACAAACTTTAAGACAGACTAAAAATAACAAAAAGGATGAGAGGACAGGTAGCAGCAGGCTTGGCAGCCACACTCAATGGCGCCAACACTCGACATATGGAGAACGCAAGCTTCAAACGCTTACAAGTTTGTGGTTATGAATACTATTTTGTTCAAAGTCAATTCTGCATTCACCTCCATTATCCATTGAGTGGCACATAATATGAAGGAGTCTTTGTTGCTTATTAAAATAGCTGCAATGGCAACTTAAATTGGCAACATGCATCTTCACATGGAAACCATCTGGGTTATAGGATCAAATGTTGAATGTGGCCTTGAAAGGTTGTATTATTTCTGCTTTTTGCTCAGTCATCTTGTCGACTGCTGGATGATAGCATACCGACTGTACATTCTGGCAGCACCGTGATGAAAACACAAGGTGCTGGAGGAATTCAACTGGTCAGGCAGCATCCCTGAAGAGAATGGACTGGCAAGATTTTGTGTTACGACCATGCTTCAGATTGATAGGAATAGAGGGAGAAAACTGGAAAAGAGAGATGGAGGCAGACAGTCATAGAGTGACACATTGTGTAAACAGGCCCTATGGCCCAACTTGCCCACATCATCAAACATGTCCCAGCTACACTACGATAGTCCCACCCAGCATTTGGTCCATATCCCTCCAAACCTGTCCTATCCATGTAAATGTTGGGATAGGCCTAGCCTCAACTACCTCATCGGGCAGCTTGTTCCATACATCCACCACCCTTTGTGTGAAAAAGTTACCACACAGATTCATATTAAATCTTTTCCCCTTCACCTTAAACCAGTGTCCTCTGGTCCTCGATTCACCTACTCTAGGCAAGCGACTGTGTGTCTACCCAATCTGTTCCTTGCTGTATGGCAAGTCTGTCAAGTTTGATAGAGGATTCAAGTAGAGGGGTTTGACTGTCAGATGAGTGGAAGAAGTGACAATCGTTAGTGAAAATGAGATAAAACGGGGTCAGGAAAAGAGAGGACAGCGGAAATGTAAACCCCCTTCATGACATACTGGTCAATCTGAGGAACACCTTCAGCAACAGACTGGTTCCACCAAGGTGCAGTATAGTATGCCATAGGCGATCCTTCTTCCCTGTACAACTCCTCCTCTTCTGTTGTGGCATAGACTGACTCCCACCCCCCCTTCCCCAATCATTACACATCCCCAATCCTTTCCACTCTTCACTTTAATTTCATGTTTCATGTATTTTGTGTTTTATGACTGTTGGCAGATCAATTTCCCTCCTGGGATGAATAAAGTTCCATGGGATCGTATCGTATCATATCGTAAATCAGAGGAAGGGTGAAATGGGGGTGAAAGGATAAGAGAGGGGATGAAAGTGAAATGGGGGAACTCAGGGATGGAAAAAGAGTGTATAAAAGAGGGGAAAAAAGCATGGTGACTGGGGGAAGGAGTGAAGGGGGTGCCTCAGCGTGCAATTGGAGGACAAGGGAAAGAAACAATGATGGGACGGCTATGACTGGAAGTTGGAGAATCCAACGTTCATACTGTTTATTGTCACCATTCACACTTCTTGGTCTGATGGTAGTTTTGTTGGCGTCACATAACCATCCAGGCCAGATTGGTCCATCCCACACCGAGAAGATGTCTGCTCGATTCTCGCCACTCCAATATTCTCCTTGGGATGGAATTGTTTGATGTTGTTCTACAAAGGTAACTGATTGATGTTAGTTATTGATTCAGATACAGTGCTTCTGTTAGGAATTAAGACTTTGAATCTGAACTATAGGAAGCCAACCAAACACAGTCAGACTCCGACTGCTCAAAATTCCCTATGGTTTGGTATCCAGTGGTTGCCAGGACCTTGGTTCATGTGCTTCATTTCATCTTATTGGGGCTCCAGTTACTATACACTCTATCAAGAGACTGAGACCCAGTGTTGCAGCGGTAGAGTTGCTGCCTTACAGCAGCAGCAGAGACCCATGTTCGATCCTGACTATGGGTGTTGTCTATATTGTACAGTGTCGTTCTAAGCTTCCCCTAGTCTTGTTTCAGCCAAAAATCACTGAATCAAGCACTTGAACAACTAATCTTTATTTTGACAAAACACAATTACAGTTCAACTACTGTACCTAGCCCACCGTGGGTTTGATCCTTGTATCTGCCTGATCAAGACCACTAGGCCACGTTCAACCAGAGACACTCCAGAAGGTCACGCAGTCCCAAGCGCTCTCCCAGAATATCGATGCTGGACCTCGTGGTAGCGGACTTATATAGGTCCCGGGACCTTGGGGACCGAACCACATGAGGGTGGTCTCTGAACTATCCAAGTACAGATATCGATTAACCCCATACATAACAGACATTTCTCTAACCCAATAATACAGCAGTTTAGTACATTGTATTTTACTTCGGAGTCACGTGAGTGACTACGTGAATAGAAGCCCGTACAGCCGTTGGTGCGTCATGACGTCAGACGCTGGTGCAGTCGGGAACGGTTGGAGCAGCAGCGCTCCTCCGAGCGGTAAGTTTAAACAGGTTACACGAAAAGCTGGAGAATTCAGCGGGTGCAGCAGCATCTAAGGAGCGAAGGAGATGGGCGACGTTTCGGGTCGAGACCCTTCTTCAGACTTCACCCTCCATTCTCCAGCATCTGCAGTTTTCATTAACAGGTTTAAACGGAGGTAAGGTTTATTGAAATACTTTACCACAGGTCATTTTCTGCGATGGTTGGGAGTAGATATGTTGCAGAAAGTGAAGAAGGTGTCAGCGAGGCGCTCCGGGGGTAGAAAGGAGAGTGACCAGGAGAGTGTTGAGGATGGAGGCCCGTCTGGTACACCTGGTCCGGTGCTGGCTACACAGCCAGTGGTTGCGGACCCACTGCCGGGGGGCAGTGGAGGCTTGCACAGTAGGGCGGAAGGCCACTGGCAGGTCTCTGTGGCCCGTAGATGAGTTGGGCCTGGAGGTTATACCCTCCATAGGAGAGTCCGTTTGCTCACGGCTCTCCCACGTCGAGATTCTATTACAAAAGAATGCTCGACAGGGACCAGCTCCGTGAGGAGGAGTGGTGCCCAAGCCAGGCTGATGGAGAGCTTGTGCTAGCAGCACCTGTTTCAGGGCTGCAGAACTATCCTGCCTGTGAGGAGGGTGTTCTATCAGGGCCGTTTGCTGACACTGTTTCTATGCTGGGGGAGAGCAAGGTGTTCGGTTGGAGTTAATTCCGAACATTGCTGGGAAGTTTGCTGAGTGTAGAGAGGCAGGAAAGGCGATTGATGTAGAATTGGCCGAAGCCATTCAGTATATGCTCTCCCACCAGTTACAGGAGCTAGCTATGGATGAAGTAGCAAAAAACTATAAAGCTCCTGTTAATTGTGATCTCCTGAAGGTACCGGTGGTTAATCACCAAATTTGCATAGATGCGTTTGCCTGCTTGGGCCCAGGAGATGAAGTTTTAAAAAAGTGCTTAAACTGTTGTAAGCAGGTATTACAGCTGTGGTGAAAGTTATTGATACAAATGATATGGTTGAAGCACACCAGGATGAACTGGGACTCCTTTGTAATGCATTTTGAAATTAATAATGTCGGGAGGGCCGCTATTAGGCCAGTGCTAACCCGAATTTGGCGAGTTGTGCAAACCGACCAGTGTACCACCACAAAATCTGTTGTTTGGTGGTAACCTTGCAAAAAGGGTCAAAGACTGTTATGAGGTTGTTATAACCATGGCCCTCATTAAGCCAGCTGGAAGCAAGGCAAAAAAGGTTCTCTACAAGAAATCGAGGACAACAAGGCCGCAAGGAAAGTTGCTGGTAAGGAATATAACATTTGACAGACGATGAATTAACTGATGTTCCTGTTCAAATTGGGGAACGTTAAAATTGTTCTCAAACAATGGCAGCAGTTGACATCAGATTTGTTCATACTTAGTGTATTGAAGGGGTGAAAAATTGGATTTTACTATGACAGTCTACCTAATCAACATTTTCCTAGTCGTAAACTTATTTTTCAGATGAGGAAAATGTGCTTATTCAAGCAGAGATTCAGTCGTTACATAAGAAGGGGTAATTGAGCCTTCTATCAAAGTCAACAATTTCTGTCAAGTATATTTCCCAGATCTAAAAAGACTGGGGGATGTAGAATTATTCTGGATTTATCGAATTTGAACAAATTTGTTTGTTATAGGCATTTCAAAAGGGAGAACTTTACCACGGGCAAACATCTAGTGTCCAAAGGGTATTATATGGCAACCATTGATTTAAAGAATGCGTATTACGCAGTGTCTATTCATGGTGATGATAGAAGATATTTGAAATTTATTTGGATGACTGAGCTGTGGCAATTCAGGACATTGCCGAATGGATTAACTTCAGCTCCTAGATTATTTACTAAATTGGTAAAACCTGTGTTAGCATTGCTTAGAGCTCAGGGGCATGTGGTAATGGCCTATTGAGATGATTTCTGATTGTTGGAAAGACTCATGCTGAAACTCAATCATCAGTTTCAGTTGTTAAAATCACTTTTGAACAAATGGGATTTGTTATTCACCCAGGTAAATCTAAATTATCACCAGTCCAAATTATTGATTATCTGGGATTTACCATTAATTCCAATCACTTGTTGGTAACTTTGCCCAGGGATAAATTGAATCAGTTAATTGAGGACTGTGTTAATCTCGTTGGAGAACAACGGCCTTTGATTAGACAAGTAGCCAGTTTTATTGGGAAGTTGTTGCAGCCTTTCCAGCTGTGCAGTATTGTCCTCTGCATTATCAACAATTACAACCATCAAAGGAACAGGCACTGAGAATACAAAGGGGCTATTTTTGATAGGCCTATGCAGTTGTCAGCTGGGGCGATTGCTGACATACAATGGTGGATAGTACATGTTTCAAAAAATTTAAGGAAGGTTTTAGTGGAATCACCGTCACTGATATTACAGACTGATGTAAGTGCACTGGGTTGGGGTGCAACAGATATGTCTTCCAGTTGTGGAGGCAGATGGAATATGGATGAGACATCGCTTCCTCAATTAAGAGGGATTGATTATTTAGAGTTGTTGGGCACCTGGTATGAGCTCAAAGCTTATTGTTCTACAAGGAGTGGCATATGTAAACCACATGGGTGGAGTTAAGTCACAGTCTTGTGATAGACTGGCTAACCAGATTTGGAGCTGGTGTATTGACCAAAATATCTGGCTTTCAGCACTTTATTTGCCAGGAAGAGGTCACGTCAGTTAATGACAACATTGAATGGATGTTAAATCAGGATGTGTTTAACCAAATGATTGATCAGTATGCATTGCCAGATATTGACTTGTTTGCATCTCGATTAAATCATCAGTTACCTAGATATGTTTCATGGTAACCAGATACTGGGGCAGTAGCAGTGGATGCATTTTCGCTGCATTGGGGGAGGAATGTTTGTGTATGTATTTCCTTCATTCTGTCTCATCAGCAGATGTTTGCAAAAGATCAAGGAGGACTCCGCTTCAGGGGTATTGGTAGTGCCAGATTGGCCTACACGAGCATGGTTTCCCGTTGTATTACAAATGGCTAGGGAGCCTTACATGCTTATGCCCAAGAATAAAAATCTACTGGTAAATCCAGTCACTGGGGATCAACATCCTTTATAGGATCGTATTGATCTGTTAATTTGCAGATTTTAAGGAGGCCATACCTGGGGAGAGGACTGTCTCATCGGACGGTGGATGTTCTCACGTCGGCCTGCAGGGATAGTACACAGCAGCAATATATCACCTATATAATGAAGTGGGAGCAATTCTGCCTACAGCAGGATATTGTATACCACACGTCAGGGATCACGGATGTATTGGAGTTTGTCAACTCTTTATTTTGACCAAAAAATTAAGTTACAGTGCAATTAATTCAGCCAGAAGTGCTCTGTCTTCTTATTTACCTATGAATGCAGAATTGCATACAGTAGGGACACATCCGTTAGTTCACGATTCATGAAGGGAGTTTCAATTCTAATCCTCCTAAACTCAGGTATGCCGGTATTTGCAATGTGAGTGAGGTTTTTATGCTTCTTCGCCAGTGGGCTCCGGTTACATGCCTATCTATAGCCAAAGTAACTATGAAGGTGGTCATGCTTCTGGTGTTGGTTTCAGCCCAACGTGTACAAACATTGCAAAAGCTACGGCTAGATAGAATGCATGTGTCGGCTGATGCCATTATATTTTATATCTATGATTTGCTTAAACATAATAAAAGAGGCATGACAGGATGTAAGATGGTGTTTTCAGCATACCCCGCAGATGATCGCTTCTGTATAGTCTCACATTTATCTCTTTACATTGAGATTACTAAACCTCTGAGAGGAACAGAGTTGGCTTTGTTTATTAGTCACAAAAAAAAACAAAAACAAAAAAAAACCACACAGTAAGGTGTCGGTGCAAACGATTGCAAGGTCCTCGCGGCCGCAGGATGGTCCAGTGAGCTAATTTTCAGAGGTTTTGTCACAAGCCGATTTCAAGGCTCGGGGTGTTTGCTGATTCTGGTGTCAGTACTGTTACATTTTTCCCCTGAGTTAGAGGGGTTTGTTATGATCTGTTTGTAAATAAACTGTTATTCCATTTAACAAATGTATTACTGATGCATGATTGATTGTTAATGACTTTTGAGTCAATCCAGGCAGTGTGAACGTCGGATTTGAGTCTGCGGCGTGAATTCACAGTGCTTTGAAGTCTTCACGTAGTCACTCACGTGACTCCGAAGTAAAATAGTAAGATTAAACGAGAACTTACCAGTTTGAAGTTTGATCTTTATTTTATGAGGAGTCGAGTTGAGGGACTACGTGCCCTCCGCTCCCACCCTCATAAATCTCATCTGGTAGTTCTAGTTTTATCATCTTACCGTTATACTTCGGTCATTGTTAGCTGTGAATTCATTCCGCTGCTTTGAAGATTGACGCACCAACGGCTGTACGGGCTTCTATTCACGTAGTCCCTCAACTCGACTCCTCATAAAATAAAGATCAAACTTCAAACTGGTAAGTTCTCGTTTAATCTTACTATTCTGCAAGAAACCCAGACAAGGTTCAATATCTCATCCATTCATCACTCGGCAAAGTAGAACACTGCAACATAATTTACAATTAGTTGCAAGGTGTGTGTCTGGTTTGCAGCCATACAATCCATTATATGCATTTTGCACCTAATTGACAGGGTCTGCAAATGGGCTTATTCTTTTCTTGCAACTTGTATCTAGGCTCTAGATTCACTGGCACCACTCCGCAGCTTGTCCAATTCTGCAGAGTCAACAATCGACCAGAGGGTTACTATTCACTGTTGATCAGCCGCTATTTGGAATCCAATACGGACATGCACCATCTCCGAAGTTCTATATAAAGGACCTTGAATTCTGCCTTAATGGCAGAACTTCAATGTGAAATTCTGTATTTGGAAATTTGGCTTCGCAAATATAGACGTTCTTGAACTCCTAATTGTAGTGCGTATCTCTCCTCATACATGGGCACTCAAATCACACTAAAATTGTCCAGTTTAATTCTTGAATGGACTGGAGTATTCCGGCCAATCTATACTCTGTCCACGCAGATATCTACACACAGCTACTCTTCTCTGCTGGGTATCGGGGGTTCAGCGCCTAGCCGCTTCACACTGTGAGTTATCAATGCCGAATTTCAGAGTGCACCTTTCCAATTCGCACTTCCAGCAAAGATCCGATCAATACGTCAGACCTGTATTTCAATACCCCACAAAATTGATACCAAATCTAACCAAATGAAGCGCATTTGGCTCTGCAGTCTGCCAACTTCGACCAAAGATTTGGGTTAGATTTGGTATCCTCTAACCCAGGAAAGGGCTTCTAACCCAACCCCAGCAAAGCCTCTAACCCCACCCCAGTTTTGTGGCCCCCCCAACCCAAAGGAGTGCTAACCACCCCCCCCCCCCCCGTGCTTGCTAGACTCTGATCTAATGATCTCGATTAGACTCTTTCCCAAGCCCACGAATGATCGGTCCATTCCGACTAACAAAATGGGGAAAACCAATGCGAAAACCGCACTGTGGGCCCGATTTCTGCATTCGCGATCGAAACAGCTCAGCACCCCTGTTCACAAACTTGAGTTTGGGGGTCTTTTGAGATCCCAGACAAGCCCCGAATGTAAATTGCTCATTCTAAGCTTTTCCCCAATCAAAAATCACTGAATCAAGTACATGAACAACAAATGTTTATTTTGACAAAACACAATTACAGTTCAACTACTGTACCTATCCCACCGTGGGTTTGATCCTCATATCTGCCTGATCAAACCCTTTAGGCCTCACTCAAGCAGAGACACTCCAGAAGGTCACGCAGTCCCAAGCGCTCTCCAAGAATATTGATGCTGGACCTCGTGGTAGCGGACTTTTAAATGTCCCGGGACCTCGAGGGAGCCGAACCACATGGGGTTGGATCTGAACAATCGAATTACATATATCAATTAACCTCATACACAACAGATATTTCCCTAACCCAATAATACAGCAGCTTAATACATTGTATTTAAACAGGACTTCTCAAGGAAGCCAACTTAGAATCATTTACCCAGATCTGCAAGAAACCCGGACAAGGTTCAATACCTCATCCAATCAACACTCGGCAAAGTAGAATTCTGCAACATTATTTACAATTATTTACAAGGTGTATGTCTGATTTGCAGCCATTCAATCCATTCTATGCAATTTGCCCCTAATTGACAGGGTCTGCAATGTTCTTATTCTTTTCTTCCAACTTGTATCTAGGCTCTAGAAACACTGGCACCACTCTGCAGATTGTCCTAATTCTGCAGAGAGCAATTCCAAATTGACCAAATCTCCCAGCAGCCCCGAAGCTTTTATCCCATTTTAAAGTCCTAGCCTCTCCAATTTGGCCAGGATTAACTGGCTGAATGGCCTGTCACCACGCTGTATCGCTGTAAACTAAACTAAATTATAGAGGAGATTTGGAACTCATCCCTAAACTGTGTTTTGATTTGTGATTCAGGCAGCATGATCAAGACAGTCGTAGCAGCACCTGAGTACCAATGAGTAGAAAGAGGGGGAACAGGAGGCAGAGGGGAGCAGATGGAGGAGATGGAGAGATGTGGACGATGGTATTATGGAATTATAATAATGGCCACTTTGTTGGCTATGCTGATCTTTGTGAGTTTAGTCCACGTAACATGAAAGAAAGTCTGACAAGTTCTTAAACTAGCATTGTTTTCTGCCTGAAGGACAAGATCTTAATTTGAGTAAATTATTCATTTGCTTGACTGGTGTGTAAGTTCCTCATTCAGTTTGATGCATTAAAGTGCACTTTAGGATGACTACTTAAAATATTAAATGTATAAGAGTCACTCATAGGAATTAAAGTAACTTAGATTTTGTACTGGCACAGTTTTATTACTAAAATTGCCCATTAACCCATCTGTACGGTTTGCAAAGATCATTTTCTTACTTGTAGAGCATCTGGCCTGTATTGTCTTAATTTAACTCTAGTTACTTGAACATTGACACTGCAAGAGCTCATAATGGAAGAGAGTTAAATGTGATAGTTACGCCGTAGGTAACAGTTATGGCATCATCACATTGTACTTCACATGGTACAATACACTGTTTAACACTTTTTTTTTGTATTAAAAATAAGTTATTTAATTATGATCACGATACAAATCAAAACCGTGGTAACACACCCACCACAAAATCACCAAATTATCTATACACTAAATTTTCAAACAACTGTTACGATTCTTACAAATATACTAAAAAACTACTGTACAATTATGTTCCTCTCCAATGCCACCCGTACGCGGACGTGACCCCGTAAAAGAGGCAAGCATCTGGCTCGGGCAAAGCCCTCTTTTGCCTGGCGCCATGACTCGCAGATGGCCAGCTTGGCCAGGCCGAGGAGCAACCCAACCAGGACATATAACCATATAACAATTACAGCACGGAAACAGGCCCTCTCGGCCCTTCCAGTCCGTGCCGACCATTTGTTTTCCCCTAGTCCCATCTACCTGCACTCAGACCATACCCCTCCATTCCCTTCACATCCATATACCTATCCACTTTACTTTTAAATGTTAAAATCGATCCTGCCTCCACCACTTCTGCTGGAAGCTCATTCCACACAGCCACCACCCTCTGAGTAAAGAAGTTCCCCCTGACATCTTCGGCACTCCCACTCCCTGAATCCCGAACCCAGTCTTCGGTCGCTGACAGCATAGCCGCTCCTCCCCCGACAGACCATAGGCAGAGTGGTGGTGCGCTTTGCTACAAGACTACAAGAGGAGCTCTACTGGCCCCTCAGATCAACACAGTGGCGCAGCTGGTAGAGCTGATGCATCGCGATGCTGGAGGCCCGAGTTCAATCCTAACATTGGATGCTGCCTGTGTGAAATGTGTACATCGTCCCAGTGACTGCATGGGTTTCATCCATGTACTCAGGTTTCCTCCTATATCCCAAAGAAGTGCGGGGGTCTGGAGGCTAATTGGCCTCAGTAAATTGCCCCTCATGTGTAGGAAGTGGATGGGAAAGTGAAATAACAAAGAACAAGTGTGTACGGGTGATCGATGGTCAGCCTGGACTCGGTGTGTAGAAGGACTTGTTTTCATGATGTATTGTTCAATCAATTCAATCAATCAATTAAACCCAATACGTGACTAGATATCTATGACTGTTTACACTGCAGTATCTGCACCAGAGGTATCATGAAAAGGCCCAATTCATAACTTTATATAGTTCCGCCAAGAGCTCCTGACATCAGCTCCATCAATGTTGTACATTTATGGATGGAAAATTAACTTTGCTCTTTCTTCCTGCGATAACACTGTCTCAATAAGTTAATTGCTGCCATAAAAATTTGATGCTTCATCATAATACTCTGGCTAAAATTTTACATTTCTTCACTAATTTTTAAAGTTATATCCATTTGAATATTTATGCTACCTATGTAATTAAGTTTGAATATTCCTCAGGACTGAGTACTGTGAACTAGTTTGAGCATTTGGAACATCCTTTATGCCACAATGCTTTGGAGGTACCAAATGGTTGCAACAAGGATACAGGAATAACTGCAAGAGAGAAGCAACATAATTGTATCATGGTTCACAATTCTAGGAGATGGAAATGCATTAAAAACAATGTTATTTCAATTTTCCATTAACGTTATTTGTGTCTTGAAAAGTTGATATCATTACAGTATGGTCAGTTAGAAATTGCACTATCTAGCTTCAATATGATGCTTTTGTTGCTTTATAGAGCCAGACAAGACAAATCAGGTTAAACCAGCAAGAATAGTTATTACATCAAGATCTGGAAATTTTATAGAATCATGGATTTCCACTAGAGAAATGGGCCCTTCTTGTCGGAGACCCTACACCTGGAAAGAATCAGATTTGCCTTATTGGACAAACCAGAAGTTTTTGTTAGAACATGGTCTTCTTTCATTGATTACTTAAAAGGGAACCCTAACTGAAACTTGGATTTAGGAATAGATGAAAAGTTATATCTTATATTCTTTGATCTTATCTCCTACGATGTATTAATAGTAAATTATTCCTTTCTTTATCAAGCAGCACCTAAGCTTGATGACATCTATGACTGATAAGCTTGGAAGTTATTCTTCTAACTATCTATCTTTATGATTTTCTGCTTTGATATAGATTCTTATTCTATTTTTCTTACTGTTTTCCTCTATAAAAAAAAACTATTAGAGTCAAAATGATACAACTGATAATATTAATAATGTATGCATGTTGAACATGAAATATTTCTATCATAATTTATGTTTGCTAATCCACTGTCTAAATACTCTAATAAAAAAATATATATTCAAAAGAAATGGGCCCTTCGGCCCTCTATGTCCGTACTAATGTTTTTGTCTTTTTACACTTATCCCATTCATCCACATTTGATTTTATCCTCTGTGGGTTTTCCGAATTAAATGCCTGTCTAAAGTCTAATCAATATATTGATTGCATCTGATTCCACCATCTCCTCGATCTACCCATTCTCCATGTAAAAAACTTTCTCCTCCCATACCTTTTATAAATTCTTCCTTTCACCTTAAACCGATACTCTCTTGTTCTCGAACTAGCTACCCTGAAAAATATTCCGACTCAAATGTCAATGCCTTTTATAATTTTAGATACCTCTATCAGATCGCCCCTCAGACTCCTTCCTTCGATCCAATGACATGAACATTGAATTCTCCAATTTCAGGTAACCCACACCCTCTTTTTCTCTTTATAAAAACCTCACCAGGTGCTGGAGTAACTCAGCAGGTCAGGTAACATATCTGAAGAACATGCATAGTGACATTTCAGGTTGTGATCTTTCTTATCTGCAGTTCCTTTTATCGCCCCTCTTTCTTTCTCCTCCTTTCTAACTTGGTACCCTCACACCCACCCTTCATGTAGATGCTTCTGATGGTGTGGAGGACTGTGCCTATGATGGACAAGGCTGAGTCTACCATTCCCTGCAAACTTTTGCCCTCCTGTCATTATGTCAGACTTATTTGGGGAGTGTGTAAGAATGAACTGCAGATGCTGGTTTAAACCGAAGCGAGAAGGAATGGGTGACATTTGGGGTCAAAGAAGGGTCTCGACCCGAAACGCCACTCATTCCTTCTCTCCAGAGATGCTACCTGTCCCGCTGAGTTGCTCCAGCTTTTTGTGTCTATCTTGTTGAGGAACTATCTGTACAGAGGAAAGTTGCAAGTCGGTTAAATGTGTGGTGCTCACAATGCCACTTGAGCGTCATGTGTCAGTTTCCTGGACATTGAGGAAACCAGAAAATTGAAAAATGTGTGAAGTCCTATTTTACTAGTGATGCCTTGCAGCAATACAAAATTCAATGGACTCTCAGATATACCCGGGCGTTGGTTTCACAACCTGGAATATCTCCCACAGGAGCCTGAAAAGAACTGATGGTGCAAAAATAATAAACACAGCAATAACCTTGACAAGCAGCACCTAAGCTTGATGACATCTATGACTGATAAGCTTGGAAGTTATTCTTCTAACTATCTATCTTTGTTCTGCCACAGTGTCCTTGAGAAATTCTCACACTTCTCATGGAGGGCTCCCACTACAGATTTCACAGAGTCTGCAGTACCTATATCCTCTTTGATGGAGACTGTGTTTGATATCTGATGCTGCCTTGCTCTAATTTCCTGCTGGTGCCTTTTTGTTTCATTTTTCTTGCGATATTGGAAGAAATACATAAGATAAATCCTCTGCACATGATGAAAAGTCGACTTGGAAGTGTCATAGAATCAGAGGATAGAGTCTTATTGTCATGCAGCACATTTAACAGGCAATTTGGCTCAACTCATGCACACTGACCAGTGGGCACCCTTCTGTATTAAACCCAGCATTTCAGCCTTAGCCCTCTGTTCCTAAACAATGCAAATGCTCATCCAGACACTGCTTTAACAGTGACCCAACTTCAAATACACTGGGTGAAAAAGATATCCCCTCATATCCTCCCTAAACACCAAAGTACAAGTCTAGAATTCCTTGAAGCTAGCGCTGCAAGGAGATGATGAGGTTAGGAAGGCATATGGATTATAATCCATAACAGACAAGACATTGGATACCAAAGCAGACATATGGGTCAGCATGGCGATACAAACAAACTGGTTTGGTTGGTAAAACATATAGAAACGAGGTATTGTAGATGCTGGTTTACAAAAAAAAGGGACTCTAAGTGCTGGAGTAATGCAGCGGGTCAGTTAGCATCTCTGGAGAACATGGATAGGCGATGCTTCGGGTTGGGACCCTTCTTCAGATGGGTCAACGACAGTGATAATGTAGTCCAACTTTATAAAACTTTGGTGGGGATGTCGTTGGTTTTATTTATCTGATGTATGTCTCCATCACCTTACAGACACTAATTTCACTACCTGGATGTAGGAGGCTTTGAACAAGTGGAGATGTGCATTTACATGCTGGAAGCTCAGAAGCACATGATGTCATTCAGATCCTGCTGAATATAATGGCAGAATCTCAATGGAAATATTACTATTTCCCAGACAACTGGCCATTGATCATGACTGCTGACAATCAGAAATAACCAGGGCTGATTAGTACAGGAGAGAAGAGTGAGGGAGACAACAATATGGCCAAGAGCATTACCTGTTCCTTCTTTCCAAAGATGCTGCCTGTCCTGCTCAGTTACTTCAGCATGTTGTGTCTATCTTTAGTGAGAGGTAGACAGATTGTAGGCCTGCTTGAAAGTTTGAAGGCCTGCAATGCCTCCTGATTCGCAAGAACAGTTTAAACAAAAGTTACTTGATACAACTTCCACCTTCCTTCTTCATCCCCGGGAAACCCAGCTCACAGCTGTTCAATTTTAATGGAACCCATTACTCATTCTTTGCCAGTGAAATCCTCAGACCTGGCAAACAAGCCCAATGTTCACTTCTGAAAAGTCTGGTTGTGAGGTGTGAACTGAAATGAATGCATCACTGGGACCAATTTTGGAACTACCTTAGCTTTTACTCACCTAAGCCACACATGCCGTTGGTTAATAATTTTCATAATAAAAAAACTGTCCTCTGCTTTTCATTTCCATCTTTTCATGCTCTCACAGGATTAGAGAAAGCGTACAAACTATGTTATTTAGTTGCAGACTTGTAGAAAATTAGGTTAAATGGGTCATTCTATGAATCTGGCACTGAAGAAACATTCACTTCCAATGAGCATTTGCTGAGATAAGTCTGTTTCTTCTTTATCTTTTTGTTTTCCATCTGGATGATGGACAACTATAATGCATTCTTACTTGTTTTTACATTGTGAGTGTGAAATAAAGATTTCTTCAAATATGAGCCAGCTCACTGCCTGTGGCCTGTCTGTACCTTATCTCCCAGCTTGAAAATGTCATCGCACAGCAGCAAATTTTCATTATCAGGTGCATCCATTCTCTTAATAAAATCAGCTTTCTTCTCCTTTGCAACTGCCTGAAATTCTTGCCGCGCTGTTCCCACTGCTTCCAGCTATTGATGATAAAAGTGCAAGGATGACGAGTAGCGTTAAATCTGACTGCCACCATAATATTAAAATGCTACATCTCTTCAGTGGTCACTGTGGGTCTTTCAGAAACAAGTAAATAAAAACGACACCCCGATCCATACTTATGGAAGTAAAATAATTGCTTAGAAACTGCTGCACCAAAGAATGACTTATGGCTTGATGTTCAAATTTATATTTTGTAAGCCAAATGATGAATAATGGGGAACTAACATGATGTGCTGAACTGCCAGTGATTTACTGTTTTCACTATTTCCTAATAAATATATACTCTAATTATATAAATACTTTAATGGGAGGAACGCAAATTCAATTTATAAATTAAACAAAAAATGGGATAAATGCTGAACTGCAGATGCTGATTTAAACTGAAGATAGACAAAATGCAGGAGTAACTCAACGGGACAGGCATTATCTCTGGAGAGAAGGGTCTGAAGAAGGGTCTTGACATGAAATGTCACCCATTCCTTCTCTCCAGAGATGCTGCCTGTCCCGCTGAATTACTCCAGCATTTTGTGTCTGTCTTTGGGATAAATCAAGTGTTGGCCCAGGCTGTTGTACTGAGTGCTTTGAGTGTAGTTACAAATTGAGTTAACGTTGCTATTTCTACTGGGAGGGTAATTTTAAACCAACACTAGGGAGAAATCTCCAAATGCTAACTCAGTCTGTTGTATTGAGTGCTTTCAAAGTAGTTACAAATTGAACTTGTGCTGATCTTTCTTCTTTAAGGGTATGCTCAAACCAACAGCCAACTTGGGAAAAGTCTTCTGTTCTTTTGGAGTTTCATCAAGTTTGCCTTTATGGCAAAACTATTCACATTAATTGTCATTAACCTCAAAATCAATGGCAAGTGGTGCCAACAGGGCAAGACAGTTTCTCACTTCATGTATTTCTGATAAGTAACAGGCAAAATCCCCACAAACGACTCAATGGTAAGAACTTTTAATCCTCTGTCAGGAATTACATTATTGGGGTGGCTAAATAATGGACGTGGCAATGTCACTGAGTTGTCTGACCAGCCATTTATTTTATTGCATTCTAGACAACAGCAAAGCAGCGGAGAAAATCACAACGTTTAAAGAAATGTGTAAGGATTATTCAAAAAGTTACATAACTACAGGCACGATTGACGTCACTTAAAATTTTCAATACATTTTCATTTTTTCTAAGCAAACAAATATATTTACTCGAAGAGTGTGGACATCATTAGTTATCTATTGCCCACCCCATTAGAGGCAGTTAAAAGTCAATCTCATTGGTGAGTTTGGAGTTACACAAACGCCAAGCATGGTAAGAATGGTATCTATCCTGCTCTGGACATTAGTGAACTAAATCATTTTGTTTTAAAGACAATGCAATAGTGTGTCTGCCACAATTATTAATGCTGACTAGTTTGTCTTTAGTTTGTAGATTTATTTATTCTCTTGCATTTAAATTGCTGGCTTTACATGGTAACATTCTCTTTGTACCTTTCCATATCTCTCGTCCCCTCCCCCCACCTCTCAGTCTGAAGAATGTGAGGCAATTCCTTCTCTCCAGAGATATGCCTGTCCCGATGAGTTACTCCAGCATTTTGTGGCTATCTTCGGTGTAAACCAGCATCTGCAGTTCCTTCCCACACATGCTGTAATTAGTACCGAGTCTCTGTGTAAAATGGCCTGTCCCACCTAGGCGATTTTTTTCGGCGTATGCCGGTGATTGTCACAGTCGTAGCAGGTCGCCGAAAAAGCGATGACTGGACCCCCCCCCCCGGCATGACAATGTCTACAACAAGCTATGACAACCTACCACCTAGTCGATGTCAAGCAACGACAAGCTACCGACAACCGGTGACCCATTAAGACGCCCACCTACGACTACACCTACGATAACCAACCACCACACAGGCGATAACCTACAACAACCAAAGTCACCCTACGTCCACCCATGACAAGCTACAACAAGCAATGACCCTATCAGCGACAACTGAAGACAACTGAAGACAATTCAGTCGCCGGTACCTGTCACAGGTTGATGTAGGTTGACGTAGGTAATCGCCAATAGAATTCACTGAAGTCAGCACCTGGCGACAACCAATGTCACCTGGCAACACCTGCTTCATCCTGGCGACAACCTACGACAGCACCTACGACATGAGAAGACAAGTAACGTCTAGCCCAAAGTCGCCAAAATGTTTTGAATTTTTAAATCCAGCGGTGACCAGTAAAACGTTACAACTCTTCAGGCGACTTGCGGAGACTACTCACAACCGTACAGGCGTCAACCCGCGAACATGTGGTGACAGCGTAGTCACCTGTAGTCACCAAAAAAATTGCCTGAGTGGGACAGGGGCTTTAAGGGTCCAAAACATTGATGGCTATTCAAATAACCAATCTTATCATAAATTCACTTTAAACCATTAAAAACTAACAGTATTGCAAAGATGAATTTGAAAAATTCACTGTATTTAAGAAGGTTGGGTGGGGAGGTGGAGAAGGGGGAGATCTATGGGGTAAAAAGGGGAGGAGAAACTGCCTCCACTAGAAAGGCAATAAAGAATCAAAACTGCCCCTATCCACTGAGTAAATAGATTTGTTTGCTTAAAAAATATTAAGCCCTCTCACCATCCTTTAACCTTATAACCCCCTCCCCCTCCCCGTACCCCCACCCTCCATACCTTTCCTCTACTGTGCCCCACCTAGACTTGCACCTATTTAGCTTTCTAAACATCTGCCTATCCAAAAACCCTCTTCAGCTGTATCAACCTATTATTTGCTAAGCTTTTTCCATCCCCTCCACCTTTCCAACTTTCTCCCCACCTCCCCCACAATCAGCCTGAAGAAGGGCCCTGACCCAAAACACTGCTATCCATGTTCTCGTGAGACTCCGCCTATACCATTGAGTTACTGTACCACTCTGTCTCTTCTCTCGGTAAAATCAAGCTGATGGTCTTAAAACAAACAACTCAGTTATTTATTTCTACTGTAATGTTAAACCAAAATATTTGTGTTTAGAGTTCATTATTGGAAGAAATGTGAGAATATAGCACAGACATACTTAAGAGGAAGCGAGACAGACAGTAAAGAAAAGGGTAGATGGTAATGCTAATTGAGTTAGATATAAAGGAATGAGGAGACTTATTTGGAACATAAACACAAATTTACCTCACGTTCTATGTGAAACACAAAGCTTCTTCAGATGGATATAAATATATCTGAAAAAGTAAAGTCGGTACCAATATTCTAGTTAATATAATCTCTCAGTCAACTCAGCAAAACGCAAATTTACAAGTCACGCATTCATTTGACTTTGGAAGATGTAAGTGTATGTAAATTGACTGCAAATTCATAATGGAATAAAGTCGAAAATGTCAATGTGTGTACGTCAATGCAAGCACACAAAAATCTGTCATATGGCACTACATATCGACATACCATAGCATAACATTCCACTTTCATAGCTCATTTCTGGGCTGTTGAGAGTGCTGGAAGATATACAATGGCTCAGAGATAAAAGCATATATTTGTCAGGTCAAGTGAAAGAGCATTGAAGATGCTAGCTGCAGTGAATTTAAGGGAGGAATTTCATTGAAGGTTTGAATTTGAAGGTTTGTTGGGTTAAGTCCCCACTCTAATTGTCTGAACATTAAAATAAGAGTCTGTCACTCTAGTACAGCACTAAGCTGCTATAATACTGTATTTTACACAAGATATGTTCATAAGTCATCGGAACAGAATTAGGCCATTCAACCCATCAGGTCGACTCCACCATTCTATCGTTCCCTCTCAACCCAACTCTTCTGCCTTCAGATGCCAAGTAAAGACTTGTCTGCTCTCATGGGTGGTTTGGAGAGGCCCCCACATTTCTGTACCAAAAGAAAGAAGAGGCATGGTACCGAGGTGCCCCGAACAATATTTATCCCTTACACAACAGAACTACAAAAGAGAAACAATGAACTGCAGATGCTGATTTACAAAAGCAAATACACACAAAGCGCTGCAGTAACTGAGCAGGTCAAGCAGCATCTCTGAAGCACATGGATAGGTTACCTTTTAGGTTGGGACCCTTCTTCAGACTGATTGTTTGGTTTAGTTTTGAGAAATAGCATGAAACAAAGCCCTTCTGCCTACTGAGTCCATGCTGACCATCAATCACCTATTCACAATAGTTCTGTGTTATTCTACTTTTGTATCCATTTCCTACACAGGGCAATTTACAGAGGCCAAATAACCTACAAACCTGCACGTCTTTGGGCTGTGGGCGGAAACCGAAGCATACAGAGGAAACCTGCGTGGTCGCAGAGAGAGCATACAAACTCCACACAGACAGTACCTAAGGCCAGAATTGCACCTGGGTCTCTGGTGCTGAGGCAGGGGCTCTAGCAGCTGCACCACTGTAGCAAGGGAAATAATGCTGGAAAAGAAGTGGGGATGGGACAAAGCCTGGCAAGTAATATCTGGATACAGGTGAGGGGAGTTTTTGATTAGCAGGTGGATGGACAAAGGCCAGAAATGTAAAAAAGACAAAAGGTTGTAAGATAAGGAGAAAAGATAAATGCAATATGAAGGCAGGGGAACACATATCATTAGAAGGAGACAGGGGGAAAGAGGATGGAGGGGGTTTAGGTAGGATATTGGGAGAAATTTGTGCTGGAATATATTATATAGCCTATTTTAAAATTTACTGAGTATTGCATGCAGTTCTGGTCATCCCATTACAGTAAAGCTATGGAGGCCTTGCAGAGGGTGCAGAGGGGGTTTACCAGAATGCAGAGAGGATTAGTAAGCTTAGAAACATAGAAACATAGAAAATAGATGCAGGAGGAGGCCATTCGGCCCTTCGAGCCAGCACCGCCATTCATTGTGATCATGGCTGATCGTCCGCTATCAATAACCCGTGCCTGCCTTCTCCCCATATCCCTTGACTCCACTAGCCCCTGGAGCTCTATCTAACTCTCTCTTAAACCCATCCAGTGACTTGGCCTCCACTGCCCTCTGTGGCAGGGAATTCCATCAATTCACAGCTCTCTGGGTGAAAAAGTTTTTTCTCACCTCAGTCTTAAATGACCTCCCCTTTATTCTAAGACTGTGGCCACTGGTTCTGGACTCACTCAACATTGGGAAAAAAAAAATTTCCTGCATCCAGCTTGTCCAGTCCATTTATAATTTCATATGTTTCTATAAGATATCCCCTCATCCTTGTAAACTCCAGTGAATACAAGCTAAACTCTAATGAATACAAGTTTCATCTTCACAGCTTCATCAACATGGAGAGGTTGCATAGACTGGGATTGTTTTCTCTGGAACATCAGAGGTTGGGAGGGGACAATAGATGTATATAATATTATGGGAGGCATCAATAGGATAGATAGAACCTTTTTCCTGTGGTAAATTCTGTGGAATTCATTGCCACAGACAGCTGTGGAGGCCAGGCATTGTGTATTTATAAAAGCAGAGATTGATGAATTCTTCATGAGTAGAGGTGTCAAAGGTTACGGGGAGAAGGCAGGAGAATGGAATTGAGAGGGGAAACAGATCAGCCAAGATCAAATGATGGAGCTGACTCAATGGGCCTAGTGGCCTAATTCTGCTCCTAGATCTGCAAATGGATGCTTCAGTCACTCCAACCCAATCTCAATCTCATCATCAAACCCACACACAAGAGTGGACCGTGACCCCACCAGTAATCATCAGGCTGCTGTCTCCTGTACAACCTGAGATCTAATTCCTTTGGGAGATATCCCCTCCGTAGTCACCGTCCTATGCATTCCCCAACCTCAACTGCCCATTTTATCGCCTACCCAAATTCACAAGCAGGGCTGCCCTGCAAAGCCCATTGTTTCTGCCTGCTCTTTTCTATTGAACACGCAGCGCTCTCTTGTCCATCTGTCCACCCCCCACCCCATCCAGTCCCTTCTCTCTTATAGTTGCATACTCTCCACCCAATCCAAACACAGTTGTCCAGACACATTTCTCTCCCCAGATGCTGCTTGACCCACTGATTTTCTCTAACAATTTGTTGTTGCATTCAATTGCTGTTAGAGGGACTGCTCTGTTTGGAATAGATTGGGTAGATGCACAGAGTCTCTTGTCTAGAGTAGGGGAATTGAGAACTGGAGGACATAGGTTTAAGGTGGGGGGGGGGGAAGATTTAATAAGAACCTGAGGGTTAACTTTTTCACACAAAAGGTGGTGTGTTAATGAAACGAGCTGCCAGAGGAGGTAGATGAGGCAGACACTATCGTAACATTTAAGAAAAATTGAGACAGTTATATGGATGTGACATGTTTAGACGGATATGGGCCAAATGCAGGCAGGTGAGACGAGTGCAGATGGGACATGTTGGTCAGTGTGGGCAAGTTGAGCCGAAGGGCCTACGACTGTGTTATTTTCTCCAGTAACAAATTCTCAACTAAATGTTAATATGTTAAGTGTTTTGGCAATGTTGTGTAAACACGTCCTCAAGTTAAACTTGTCTGTGCAGAATTATCCACAAACTCAAGCAAATACCACAGCTTTATAAGAACACTTTGCTATTTCAGTTGCAGTTGTACAAACAGAGTTGTCAACACAAGAGAAACTTTTAAGCATGACATTTTCAATCAGGAAAAGGCATCCAGCTTGTCAACCCCTTTAAACATATGGAGCCGTGTTTATTTTTACAAATGACATAAATCAAAATAGGGCACAGTCTTAAAACCAAAATGAATGATTGTCACTCCTAATGAGTGACACTTGGCAGCTTTGTTGGATGGGATTCTGGACAGAATGTAAATTGTAAGCCTATAAGTCACCATAAAGCCACTATCAATAAAGCTAATAAAATGTCAGGTTACTTCTCAAGGGCATTTGACTAGAAGCTGAAAATATGTTATTCTGACAACATATGGATCGAAGTAGCGTGCATCTTTGGACAACCTGTTTTGAAAGGCATACTGATGGGTGGGTGAGATATCGACAAAGGTAATCCCACCTCTTAGAGCTAATATATGAAGAGAATATCCCAAAGTCAAACTTAGATGGAAGTGATCCAAAACTGCTCTGATTCAGGGTTGTAAAATGCCATGGACTTCCTATTTTACTTCGGATTCACATGAGTGACTACATGAAGAGCCCGTCAGTCGCGCATGTGCGTCATTACATCTAATGCATGGCGCACGACTGGCTGGCAGACGCGCTGCTCCTTCAGCGGTAAGTTTCAAAACCTGAATGTAAGTCTCGAACTTAATTTCAGGCTGTGTTATGTTTTGCAGGAAGCTCGCTAGAGAGCTCCAGCTGGATGTCGTTCCGGGGAATCCCGACTTGCTCGGGGGGAACCCGGCTGCGGAGACCGTGGGGTAACCCGGTTCCGCGAGGGGAACCCAGCTCGGGGAAACCCAGAAGCGGAGACGCCGGTATCCCGGTTCCGTGAAGCGTTTCCAGCTCGGGGAAACCCCGAAGAGACCGAGAGTATCCCGGCTCCACGAAGCGCTCTCGGCTGGGGAGCGTTCTCAGCTCGGGGAAACCCCGAAGCGGACACTGTGGGACATCCTGGCTCCGCGAGGGGAACCCAGCTCGAGGAGAGCCCAGCTGCGGAGGCCGTGGGGCCGCAAGGGAAAACTCGCACAATGAGCTGCTGGCTGTGGAAGCCACGGGGTATCCCGGGCCCGAGGGAAATGCCGGCTCGGCAAGCCGGTGAACATCGGACAAGTCCGGCCAGGAGGAGCTGCCTCCTGCAGTGCGAGCAATTTTCCGGACAGAGCATCTCATGGGAGAGATGCCCCACCTGTTACTCCAAGGTATGGAGTAATATCGGCGCGGGTCTCGGAGGCCCGCGGCAGCGCCTGGTGCAGGGCTGCTATATATCTCCCTCTCTGAGGAGGGGAGTTAGGCAGTCGCAGTTCAGTGGTATGTCGTGACGGATCATCCCACGACATGCCAGCTGCGTGAAGAAGGAAAAAAGGGGATTTCCCCTCCATGGGCACATCCTAGGACGTTTACCCAGGTGGAGCAAGGATGTGTCCGTAGGGCGTTCATCCCTCTGAGGAGATGCTCCATCCTGATATGGTCCACGGACGTGGCCATATCAGGGCAGGTCTTGTCGGGGACCTGCAGCAGCACCTGTGGCAGGGCTGCATTATATCTCCCTCTCTGAGGAGAGGAACGTGGGCAGTCAGTGTGTGACTGACTCCAAATTCCGAAGCATGTCCGTGGAACATACTGGAGTGCATGCATGAGGTCAACAATTCTGTCGTGGCTTCAAGGGTAATACCCACAAATACAGAGGAGCCGCTGCAAGGAAGAGCTGGCCTTCAGCCTATGGCAGAAAACTGGAGTTTGGTAAGCATTAATGACCTCATGTCCCTACAGGTACAAAGTGCCGGCAGTGAACAATGCTATCTGGGGAGACTATGGCTCGCGAGGCCAGCGATGTCCAGCCACCGAATCTTCCTCTTGGAGAAAAGCCTCACCGATGCGGCGACTACACCCCGACGCCGCCATTGGCAGTAAGTAGTTCACTGGAGCTGGTAGTAGCTTGATAGCTGATTCTCTGGGCAGAGACTTTAGGCCAATGCCCAAGCCGGCCCTCGGGGGGGGGGGGGGGGGGGGGATGTGCAATCCACGCACTCCAGTAGTCCTATCCTCCAAATTCAAGGATGGAGTCAGAACCCGAGGACGGAAGCAGAACTCACATCAGGAGCCTTTGGGCCAACAGTGACCATAACACCAACGACAAGCATGGAGGTAGGTGGGTCAGGTTCTTTCCGAAACACGGGGTGTGTGGACTAGTAATGTGTGGTAATAGGTTACGCTGTTTTGCACGTAAGTCGACGAATAACAGTTTGGGTATACTAACAGATATCTAAACAAGCAAAGGTGGATGATGTTGGGTCAACCGTGATTACTCACATTCACATGTGCAGTATAAATTCATTAATGGGAAACTTTGTTACTGTCTAATAACGGATATTGCATAGGATACTTTATGGCATGCATCAATCTCAAATATGCATACTATTCAGTTCCCATCCACTGGGTTCACTGTAATCATTGGAAATTTAGCTGGGCAACGATGGCAGTTAAGTGTTGCGAAATGGGCTAACTTCGGCTCCCAGGTGGTTCACCAAATTAACAAGTCAGTGCTTGGGTTGCTCAAAGCTCGAGAATACACTTTTATTGCCTATCTGAATGATATTCTAAAATTCTGAATCTTGCCAAATTAGTTGTTTCAGCTATAAAACTCATATTTGAGAATTGGGGTTTTGCATCCATTCGGTAAAATTAAGTGGATACCAACTAGTGTTATAGATTGTGATGCCCCTTTAACTATTAATTGTCTGTGACTCTGCCCTGGGGCTAGAGATGGTGGCCAGTGTAAATTGGTAATGTGGTGGTTGTTAAGTACCATGTAGGTCAATTTAATCAGAGCTATGCTGTTACCAGCTGAAGCTATAGTCACAATGATGGACAATCAGTATTCAGCATTGTTCCAGCACTTTTGATCACTTTTACCTTCAGTTATGTTACAACTGTTGCTAGGGTTCAAAGACGGGGAATTACTATTCCATCCTAGTCGCAGGGGTGGATGGGATGTGCATGAGTTACCAGTCCATCAGTTATGTGGTATCAACTACCTAATCACTAGGTGCATTCTATGGGTTAAAGGGTCATTGTGCGATTATGCATGTCTGCATGCCCAACTACAAATAGACACACTACAGTGGTGGTATATTCTAATCACATGGTTCAATTATTCTAATATCCTGTGATAGTTACCTAATCTGATTTGACGCAGGAGTAGCATCATCTAAATCAATGACAACACAATGAATGTTGGATCACAAAGTATTTAATGACATTACGCATTGATGGAACACCAAATATCGATTTATTTGCATCTAGTCTCAATCAACAGTGCAAGATCATTTGCCATGGCGGCCATGGATGCATTCTCGCTACACTAGGAAGGAATGTTTGTTATGTCACTCTTCCATTTTGCCACCTCAGGCGGTGCTTGCTTGAAAACCAGCAAGACTCTGTCTCAGGCTTGATAGTGCCTGACTGGCCTACACAGCCATGGGTCCACCCATACTGCGGACGACAACACAGCCTTCGATGGCTATTCCCAAACACTAAATCTGCTGGTTTACCCCGTGACTGGGGCGAACAACCCTCTGCATAAGTGAATCAAGTTGTTGGGTTGCAGACTATGAGAAGACCGTCCTGGGGTACGGACTGTCAGATTGTACGGTGGATGTAATCATGGAGGCCTGAAGATGGTACCAAGGTACAGTGCATCTCCTATATCAAGGAATGAAGTAAGTGTCCTGTTTACAGTCCTATATATCGTATAACGCGGTACAATAACAGATATCTTGGTATTCTTCTCAAAGCTATATTTCAGGGGAGATGGTATATATGTAGTTCCTTGTTGTCATACTTCCTGCTGGGGTTGGGACACCACGCTGTTGGGTCTCAACCTCTGATATCCAGATTATGAAGGGTGTCTTCAACTTAAAATTTCCCAGGCCCAGTTACTCAGAGATATGTGATGGTTATGTCCTGCTGACGCTGCGTCGCCTGTGGACTCCAGCTACATTCCTGTCCTCGGTCTATGCAATTACCAGGTGCTTATCCTCTTGACACTGGGTTCAGCGCAATGGGCCAATCATTGTCTAACTACGACTGGATAGGATGGGTACAGCTTCAATAATATATGATACTTTATGTTCATGACTTAGTCTTGCAGAGTAGACCGGGGCATCAGGTCTCAAACTAGTTATGGCATACCCATGGACCTTGGTTGTGGGTGTGGTCGCACATCTACAACAGTCATTATATCACCATAGCCTTAGAGGGCCTGAACTAGCATGTTGTCAGTTACATATATATATGGTGTCCAACTCTCACTCCTCCAGGGCTGCTACAACTTCAGTAGCGAGGTTGTGTATGTTTCGCTGGATCTCATCCTAGTGGCTGTAGGATGGTCAAACTAGTGAAATTCCATATGTGTATAACTAACCTGTTTGCCAGACCTGGGATATTTGCCAACACTATTTTACGTTCTATGTTCTTTATTCTTCCTGGATGAGTGGGATAACTATTGTCATCATTAGATAGCACCAACATGTTTCTATCAAAGTCGTGCTTATTGACTTCACTCATCCCTGGTCAATCAGTGCAGTGTGTGACGCATGGACTCGTTTCCATGGCATGAAATCACAGAGCTTTGAAATCTTCACGTAGTCACTCACGTGACTCAGAAGTAAAATAGCAAGATTAAACGAGAACTTACCTGTTTGAAGTTTGATCTTTATTTTATGAGGAGTTACGATGAGGGATTACGTGCCCTCCGCTCCCAACCCTCTATCATAAAGGTCAGCTGGTAGTTCTAATTTCTCGAATCTTACTATATTCAGTTCAACAACTGTTATCTGTGATTTCACACCGTTGCTTTTAAGATTGACGCGCATGTGCGGCAGATGGGCTCTTCACGTAATCCCTCATCGTAAATCCTCATAAAATAAAGATCAAACTTCAAACTGGTAAGTTCTCTTTTAATCTTACTAATAAATTCTGATTATAAGCACGGATGTAATGGATATTAGAACATTTATTGGCGTTTGTAAGCATGGAGATAATATATTTTAAACATTCACTAATCTTACAAAACAGGTAAATAAAAATATATAGATCAGACAGCCAGTAAAATAAAGTTTAGATGAGTTAGTAAATTCATTTAGCATGCAGCTGAATAAACATTTGGTTAGGAATGGAAATAAAGACTATTCAGATAGGCATGGAATGGGATAATCTAGTACTCTAGGGAATACTGGAGAGAAATTCTGGAATTTTAGTTATTGACATTTGAAACAAGATAAGATTGGGACAACTATTATCACAGAAATTGAAATAATGGGCCTGACCCACACACAACCTTTTTGGCGACTGCACGGCACCTGTCATAGTTCTTATCGCCGAAAATGTTCAATATGTTGAAAATCCAGCGGTGGCCAGAAAAACGCTATGACTTTGGGCGACTGAGGAGACTACTCACGACCATACAGGCGACACCCGGCACCATGTCGTGGGGTGAAGCCTGTATAGTTCTGAGTAATCACCCAACGAGTTGTACCTTGTTCTGGTCGCTGCTGGATTTTCAGTGACCTACAACGATGCATAACGGGTGCCGGCAGTCGCAGAAAAAGACGCATAAGTGGGACAGGCCCATTAGGCGACTCTTTAGGCAACTGCCAGGGACTATTGGAATTCACCTATGACACCTGACGACAACCTACGATAGCAGAAATTGTCGCCACTGTTGCTGAAAATTTGTCCACAAGTTGAAAATGTTGGGACAGTCACATGTAGTCGCCCAAAAAATCGCCTAAGTGGGACAGGCACATTAGTAGGCTGAGGGGCCCGTTTCCATTCTGTATTTTTTCAATCAATGAATCAATAAACTTTCCTCGGCATTCTTGTCACTGTGACCACTTAATGCAAAGAGGAATTTGCAGGAATAATAGTGGTTACCACTGATTCAGGAGTCTGAATAAGGGTTCTGACCCGAAACATCACCTATGCCTTTTCCCCAGAAATGCTGCCTGATCCGCTGAGTTACTCCAGCACTGTGAAACATCATCTATGCAGGTTCCTCAGAGATGCTGCTGACCCGTTGAGTTACTCCAGCACTTGGCATCTCTCTGCAGTATATTCCAAACCTCTCCCACACATAAAAGCTTCGAGCATCACATCTTTCATCTTCATTTCTTACAAAAATAAGTAATTTAATTTATTGCAATGAAACGTTCATGGCAACTCACCTGTGAAAATACAAAATGCACACTCTATTTTCAAAATAATAAGCAGTTATTAGCTGGGGGACATGCTGAAATTAACAGACGGATGGAACGTGTTTCATGGAGAACTGCAGGTCATATTTGAGACATGGACGATATTAAGCATCTAAAATTTTCATAAGTTCATCAATCCATTAGTGGTAGGAGCAGAATTCAGCCATTCAGCCCATCAAGTGTAGTCCACCATTCAATCATGGCTGATCTATCTCTCCCACCGAACCCCATTCTCCTGCCTTCTCGGTAACTTTCGTTTATTATCACGTGTACCGAGGTACAGTGAAAAGCTTTTGTTGCATGCTAACCGGTCAGCGGAAAGACAATACATGATTACAATCAAGCCATTGACCGTGTGCAGATACATGATAAAGCCATAACGTTTAGTGCAAGGTAAAGCCAGCAAAGTCCTATCAAAGATGGTCCGAGGGTCATCAATGAATGCAGCATGGTGGCGCAGTGGGAGAGTTGTTACTTTACAGTGCTTACAGCACCAGAGACCCGGGTTCAATCTTAACATAGAAATATAGAAAATAGGTGCAGGAGGAGGCCATTTGGCCCTTCGAGCCAGCACTGCCATTCATTGTGATCATGGCTGATTGTCTCCTATCAATAACCTGTGCCTGCCTTCTCCCCATATCCATTTACTCCACTAGCCCCTAGAGCTCTATCTAACTCTCTCTTAAATCCATCTAGTGACTTGGCCTCCACTGCCCTCTGTGGCAGGGAATTCCATAAATTCACAACTCTCTGGGTGAAAAAGTTTTTTTTCTCACCTCATTCTTAAATGACCTCCCCTTTATTCTAAGATTGTGGCCCCTAGTTCTGGGCTCGCCCAACATTGAGAACATTTTTCCTGCATCTAACGTCCAGTCCTTGATATGATATAATTTGATATGTTTCTCTAAGATCCCCCCCTCATCCTTCTAAACTCCAGTGAATACAAGCCTAGTCTTTTAAATTGTTACTCATATGACAGTCCCGCCATCCCAGGAGTCAATCTCGTGAACCTACGCTGCACTGCCTCAATCACATGGATGTCCATCCTCAAATTAGGAGACCAAAACTGTACACATTACTCCAGATGTGGTCTCACTAGAGCCCTATACAACTGCAGAAGAATTAACTACGGGTGCTTATCTGTACAGAATTTGTACGTTCTTCCCATTTTTTATTCTCTCGTTTATATTGTTTACAGTGTACTATCTTCACATATTCTGTTGCGCTGCTGCAAGTAAGAATTTCATTGTTCTATTTGGAACACACATGACAATAAAACACTATTGATTCTTGACGTGACCTGCATGGGTTTTCTGCGAGATCTTCGGTTTCCACACTCCAAAGATGTACAGGTATATCGGCTAATTGCGTGGTATAAATGTAAACATTGTCCCTAGTGTGTGTAGGGTAGTGTTGATGCGCGGGGATCGCTGGTCAGCGCGGACTCGGTGGGCCGAAGGGCCTGTTTCAGTGCTATATCTCTAAACTAAACTAAGGTACACAGTAGCTCAGGACCACTCTCTGGTTGTGGTCGGACGGTTCAGTGGCCTGATAACAGCTGGGTAGAAACTGTCCCTGAATCTGGACTTGTACCTTCTCCCTATAACCCCTGACACCCATGTAAATTTTCTTCGCACAATTACCAATTAATTGGGATGGGATATTAATTGGGATTAAAAAGCATTTTAATATCTTTTATATTAAGCTTGAATAAAAACCACATTGTGCTGGAGGAACTCAGCGGGTCAAGCAGCATCTGTGGAGGGAAATGGACAGGTGAATTTTCAGGTCAGGACCCTTGTCCAGACTGGAGGGATGTGGATCACGTGCAGGCAGAGCAGATTAGTACAACCTGGCATCATTGTGGGCTGAAGGGCCTTTTCCTGTCCTGTACTGTTCTCTCTGCAGCTCATATAGCTAACCCTCCCTCCCCGACTCTCAATCTGATGAAGGGTCTCGACCTGAAACGTCACCTATTCCTTTTCTTGAAAGATGCTGCCTGTCCAGCTGAGTTACACTCTGTGCCTATTTTTGGTGTAAACCAGCATCTGTAGTTCTTCCTTTCACACCATACCATTCTATGTTCTATTTTGTTCTATGATCCAAAATGTCATCTGTCCATTCCTTCCACACATGCTGCCTGACCTTCTGAGTTCCTCCAGCACTTTGTGTTTTGCTCAAGATTTGTTCGTCTTCATGTCAAAGAGTGACACAGTGTGGAAACGGGCTGTGCAGCCCAACTTGCCCACACCGGCCAACAATGTCCCATCTACACTAGTCCCACCAGCCAGCGTTTGGACCATATCCATCCAAACCTGCCATATCCACATATAGGTCTAACTGTTTCTTAATCGTTGTGATAATACCTGCCTGAGTTACCTCATCCGGCTGCTCGTACAAATACACCCACCACACATTATGTGAATCCACCACCCATTGATCTGCAAATGTTGCCTGTTTATTCCCTCCACATATGCTGCCTGACCTATTGAGATGCTCCGGCACTTTGTTCAGCATGCAACATAAAGCAACATACCTCGGTGCACATGAGAAGAGACTAAATTCAACTAAACTAAACAAATGTGCTCTGGATTTGCAGTTTTGCAAACCTGCAGTTTCTAGTATTTTTGTTACATTCTTTTGCTGCTAAACTTGGCATGATTGTCAATGTGGAGGAAGGAACTGCAGATGCTGGTTTAAACCGAAGATAAGACACAAAATACTGGAGTAACTCAGCAGGACAGGCAGCATCTGGTGGAGAGAATAAATGGGTGATGTTTTGGTTGGAGTAATTTCTTCAGACCTGAAACAATCCAAAACGTCACCCATTCCTTCGATCAAGAGATGCTGCCTGTCCAGCTGAGTTACTCCAGCATTTTGTGTCTACCTTTGATTGTAAATGTACCTGGATTGTGGATTTAATACGCCCACGGCAACATTTCTCCGATCTCGTCTGTTTACATAGAACATTATACAAATTCACTCAGTTTAATTTTTATCATCAAAATCCTGGCTACAGCTTCTGGTATTCTTATGGGCCTGACCCACTTAGGCGATTTTCTAGGCGGCTGCAGGAGACTATGCGGTCGCCACATGGTCACCACATGTTCGAGGGTGGTCTCTGGTGAGTCTCCTTCATGGTCGTGAGGAGTTCCCGCATTCGGGAACTAGTTGCGGCCTCATTATGGTCGCCGCAAATTTTTGTATGCATGAAATGATGCTCAGTTTTATCATCACCCTTACTTTCATAAATGTTGCATGATACAGGAGACTCTGCCAAGCATCAGATACCTAAGATTTCAAGGAAACATGGCAGGTTGTTTGTTCATTCTTTGTAACTTGGATCCCCATTGTGAAAGATGTCAGGGTTGAAGGGGTATATCACAAGGATATCTTACATAAACAGCTTGTTTTTCTTTGGCTACAGTGAACGGAGGAATGATGGGGTCGATATGCTTGATACACGTAGAAGCGTTTGATCAGGTTGATATGGTGTGACATACAAAATATGAAGGAAATAAGTTTAAGATTAGCACTGGACCACCTGGGAATCAAGAAGTATTTTGTACACAAAGCACAGTAGCAATTTGTAACTTTCTTCTTTGTTAAAAGTATTCTGGATGAAAGGATAAATGGAGCTTTCAAGATATATATTTTTGGGAACTATAGTTTTGATTATACTTTAACAGTAAAGTTAAGGGAATTTTACTTTAACAGTAAAGTTAAGTCAATGGGATTGATGAGCTACTTAATTATTCAAAATCTCTGAATTTTGATTTCAAAATGTCTATTTAGGCTAAACTGACTGCCTGGGTAGTCAATTCCACTGCAAAGAGAGATTCATAACATATGTCTGACAAATCTCAGAAGAATGAATAACAGTTCTGAAAAATCTCAGCGGGTCAGGTAACATCTGTAGAGGGAGATCTGTGTATCTCCACCCTTCTCTCTCCCCCCTGACTCATTTGCCAACTCACCCCCATTTCATCTGAATACATCTATCACTTGCAAGCTCTTGCCCCACCCCTTCTCTTCACCTCTCCACCAGATATCTCCTCTCTACTCTGCCAGTCTGAAGAAGGGACCCAACCTGAAGCAGCATCTGTGTATTTCCCTCCTTAGATGCTGCTTGAATCTCTGAATTCCTCCATGTTTGCTATTCATTCAAGATTGCAGCAGCTCCGGTTTCTTCTGTCTGCATATCGATAGAGGAGAGCATTTTAATGTTTCACTATCACCTACTCTGTCCTACATTCAATCGTATAATTAACACCTTGTGTCTTTTCATCTCTGGCCATTGTCTAACTACCTGGCTATCAAAAAACACTCTTGACCTCTATCAACCTATTACCTGCTAAGCTTTGACCTGCCCCTCCTATCTTTCAGCTTTCTCCCCCCTGCCACTACAATCAGTCTAAAGAAGGGTCCTGATCTGTAACATCACCTGTGCATGCTGGTTCTCCAGAGATGCTGCCTGACCTGCTGAGTTACTCCATTACTTTGTGTCTTCTTTTATAAACCAACATCTGCAGTTCCTTGTTCCTGTAATTCAAACCTTGATCTTACTGCCAGGGTACATTTTCCACTACTTCCCTCACCATTATTCTGCACGGATAAACTTCAAATCCTCCCAAGCTCTCTTTCTCAGAGTGTACATCACAATATGTCATTAGGTTATCAGTCCTGTCCCTTTCCCCCATAAATCTAACTTCAAATATAAACAATTATTGAGTTTAAAATAATCATCGCCATCCATGTAACTGACCTGTACCAGCTACGTAATCCCAGTACCCAATTTCCATTCCATTCTCACCTGAGATTAAACTAATATTCTACCTCCTCTACTCCTTAAGAGATGAACAGCATTTAGCTACGACAAAGGTTGGTCCTTCAGCCACTAAATAAATATTTTTTTCAGTCATCATAGATATGTGGCCTAATGCCACCACACAGCCTTTTATTTCAGCCACCACTAGCCACAAGTTTTATAGCTTTCAATCTCAACATGTGTAAAAACCCTGAAGCCACCATAAATATGCTGCTTAATGCATGTCCTTTAGCCATCCCATAAACATTTCCAGTAACTCTCACAAAAGTCTGGTGGAGAACTATGATTGAATTCCTTTAATAGAAGCAAAAAGTGCTATAAATACTCTGCAGATCAGGCAGAATTGATAGAGTAACAGTTAATGTTGCAGGTCAATGACATTTGGCAGGGAGATTTGCAAAGGCTACTGGGGAGACTTTAAACTACAAAGGCTGGGGGGAGGGACTCGGGTAGAGGGGGCTAGGGGACAGGGTGTGGGGCAAGAGGCAGAGAAGGGAAGCACTCGGACCCAAAATGTAGGCGAGAAAGATGAAAAAGATAATAGACAGAGAATAAAGGATGGTGGGTTTATAAAATGTGCATATTTTAATGCTAGGAGCATTGTAAGTAAGGTGTATGAACTTAGAGCCTGGATTGACACCTGGAAATATGATGTTGTGGCAATCAGTGAAACATGGTTGCAGGAGGGCTGTGATTGGAAACTAAATATTCCAGGATTTCGTTGCTTCCGGGGTGATAGAATTGGAGGGACCAGAGGTGGAGGTGTTGCATTGCTTGTCAGAGAGGATATTACAGCAGTGCTTTGGCAGGATAGATTAGAGGGTTCGTCTAGGGAGGCTATTTGGGTGGAACTGAGAAGTGGGAACGGTGTAGCAACACTTTTTAGGGGTGTATTATAAACCGCCAAATGGGGAGCAAGAATTGGAATAGCAAATATGTAAGGAGATAGCAGATATTAGTAGTAAGCACAAGGTAGTGATTGTGGGAGATTTCAATTTCCCAAAAATAGACTGGGAAACACATTCTGTAAATGGGCTGGGTGGTTTGGAGTTTGTAAAATGTGTGCAGGATAGTTTTTTGCAGCAGTACATAGAGGTACCGACCAGAGAAGGGGCAGTGCTGGACCTCCTGTTAGGAAATGAGGCAGGACAGGTGACGGAGGTATGCGTTGGTGAGCACTTCGGGACCAGTGATCACAATACCATTAGTTTCAATATAATTATGGAGCGAGTCAGAACAGGACCTAGAGTGGAGATTTTTGATTGGAGAAAGGCTAACTTTGAGGGAATGCGTGAGGATTTTAAAGGAGTGAATTGGGACACTTTGTTTCATGGGAAGGATGTAGAAGAGAAATGGAGGACATTTAAAGGGGAAATTGTAAGAGTACAGAATCTTATGTCCCTGTTAGGTTGAAAGGAAATAGTAAAAATTGGAAAGAGCCATGGTTTTCAAGGGAAATTAGAAACTTGTTTCGAAAAAAGAAGATATCTACAGGAGGCATGGAGTAAATGAGGTGCTAGAGGAGTATAAAGAATGTAAAAAGAATCTTAAGAAAGAAATTAGGATGGCTAAAAAGATATGAGGTTGCTTTGGCAAGAAAGGTGAAAGTAAAATCCAAAGGGTTTCTACAGCTATATTAATAGGATAACGGGATAAAATTGGACCATTGGAGAACCAGAATGGACAGCTATCTGCAGAGCCAAAAGAGATGGGGGAGATATTGAACAATTTCTTTTCTTCGGTATTCACCAAGGAGAAGGATATTGAACTCTGTGAGGTAAGGGAAAAAAGTAGAGTAGCTATGGAAACTATGAGATTCAAAGAGGAGGAAGTACTGACACTTTTGAAAAATATAAAGGTGGATAAGTCTCCAGTCCTGACAGGATATTCCCTAGGACATTGAGGGAAGTTAGTGTAGAAATAGCAGGAGCTATGACAGAAATATTTCAAATGTCGTTAGAAACGGGAATAGTGCCGGAGGATTGGCGTACTGCGCATGTTGTTCCATTGTTTAAAAAGGGTTCAAAGAATAAACCTAGCAATTATAGACCTATTAGTTTGACGTCAGTGTTGGGCAAATTAATGGAAAGGATACTTAGAGATAGTATATATAAGCATCTGGATAAACAGGGTCTGATCAGGAACAGTCAACATGGATTTGTGCCTGGAAGGTCATGTTTGACAAACCTTCTTGAATTTTTTGAAGCGGTAACTAGGGAAATTGATGAGGGTAAAGCAGTGGATGTTGTCTATATGGATTTCAGTAAGGCCTTTGACAAGGTTCCCCACGGAAGGTTGGTTCAGAAGGTTCAATCTTTGGGTGTTAATGGCGGAGTAGCAAGATGGATTCAACAGTGGCTGAATGGGAGATGTCAGAGAGTAATGGTGGATGGCTGTTTGTCAGGTTGGAAGCCGGTGACCAGTGAGGGTGCCTCAGGGATCTGTGTTGGGTCCACTGTTGTTTGTCATGTACATCAATGATCTGGATGATGGGGTGGAAAATTGGATAAGTAAGTATGCAGATGATACTAAGATAGGTGGTATTGTGGATAATGAAGTAGATTCTCAAAGTCTACAGAGAGATTTGGGCCATTTGGAAAAGTGGGCTGAAAGATGGCAGATGGAGTTTAATGCTGATAAGTGTGAAGTGTTACATCTTGGCAGGACAAATCAAAATAGGATGTACTTGGTAAATGGTAGGGAATTGAGGAATGCTGTGGAACAGAGGGATCTAGGAATAACTGTGCATAGTTCCCTGAAGGTGGAATCGCATGTAGATAGGGTGGTAAAGAAAGCCTTTGGTGTGCTGGCCTTTATAAATCAGAGCATTGAATATAGGAGTAGGGAAGTAATGTTAAAAATTGTACAAGGCATTGGTAAGACCAATTCTGGAGTATGGTGTACAATTTTGGTCGCCTAGTTATAGGAAGGATGTCAACAAAATAGAGAGAGTACAGAGGAGATTTACTGGAATGTTGCCAGGGTTCCAGCAACTATGTTACAGAGAAAGGTTGAACAAGTTAGGTCTTTATTCTTTGGAGCGCAGAAGGTTAAGGGGGGACTTGATTGAGCTCTTTGAAATGATGAATGGGATAGACAGAGTTGACGTGGATAAGCTTTTCCCATTGAGGGTAGGGAAGATTCAAACAAGAGGGCATGACATGAGAATTAAGGGACAGAAGTTTAGGGGTAACGTGAGGGGGAACTTCTTTACTCAGAGGGTGGTGGCTGTGTGGAATGAGCTTCCAGCAGAGGTGGTGGAGGCAGGATCGATTTTAACATTTAAAAGTAAAGTGGATAGGTATATGGACGTGAAGGGAATGGAGGGGTATGGTCTGAGTGCAGGAAGATGGGACTAGATGAAAACAAATGGTCGGCACGGACTGGAAGGGCCGAGAGGGCCTGTCTCCGTGCTGTAATTGTTATATGGTTATATGGTTATCAATTTTCTTCAAAGTCTGTGGAAATAATTGACGAAGGAGTGGATGAACGAATGTAAAAGCAAAATCGCTAGTGAAATGGAAAAAATGTCGGCGTTATTGCGTGTGGTTTGCGTGGAGTAACAAATCAGATGCAAAACGCCGTACACCCACACACACACACAGAGTTTTTAAAGTATATAGATTTGGTGCAATGAAACCTTTCTTTTTTTTATAAAGCTCAATTAGATCCATGTAGGAATTAATTGATGAGGTCTAGAGAGTGTTCAGAGAGGAGTTGCATTCATGGAGAAATAAATTGTAAAAAGTTAAAGAAATCTGGCAGTCATCCAATTGTTTCCCCACTTTTCGTGTCCTGATGAAATAACCATATAACAACAATTACAGCACGGAGACAGGCCCTCTCGGCCCTTCCAGTCCGTGCCGACCATTTGTTTTCCCCTAGTCCCATCTACCTGCACTCAGACCATACCCCTCCATTCCCTTAAATCACAAAACTCAAATTTTAAAATCTAAACGGCACTCACCAGCTGCTGATGTAACAATGGCCACATGCCGACCAATCCAGGCCCACAGGTCGTGGGGCAGCGACTACTCACGTGCTGAATTTCTCCACATAAGTTCCGTTGAACTCACAGCTGGCGCAGCTCATGAATCCCCGCCCACCTGCGCGCCCCTTCCATCCCCGTACTCGGAGACTCAAAATGCTCTGCAGATCGGGAGAAGAGAAAAGGCGATGGGCGGGTGGGGTAAAGGCCGGACGCTGTCATCGCACTTTCAATCCCGCCCACCCCCCACACCCGCCTGCCTACTCCACCCTCCCTCCCTCCCTCCCTCCCCATACTCGGTGTCTGAAATGCCGAGGATGCGAGGCCATGGAGCTGAGGCTCACTCTGAGGCCGACGGCTGCTGAGCCCCTCTTCTCCCTCCCTACTTCCCCTTCTCTTCCCCCCCTCTCTCTCCCCCCATCTCCCCCTCCCCTCCCCCCTCTCCCCCTCTCTCCCTCCCCCCCCTCCCCTCTCTCCCCCCCCTCTCTCCCTCCCCCCTCCCCCTCTCTCTCCCCCCTCTCTCCCCCCCCCTCTCTCCCTCTCTCCCCCCCCCCTCTCCCCCCCCCCCCCCCCTCTCTCCCCCCCCTCTCTCCCCCCCCCCTCTCTCCCCCCCTCTCTCCCCCCCCTCTCTCCCCCCCCCCCCCTCTCTCCCCCCCCTCTCTCCCCCCCTCTCTCCCCCCTCTCCCCCCCCCTCTCTCCCCCCCCCCTCTCTCCCCCCCTCTCTCCCCCCCTCTCTCCCCCCCTCTCTCCCCCCCCTCTCTCCCCCCCCTCCCCCCCTCTCTCCCCCCCTCTCTCCCCCCCCCCCTCTCTGCCCTCTTCCCCCCCTCTCTGCCCCCTACCCCCCCTCTCTGCCCCCTCCCCCCCTCTCTCCCCCTCAAAATTCCAGCATCTGCATTACCTTGTATCTTCATAACTACAATATGGTTTTCTCTCTTAAAAACTGCCACATTGAAATAAACTCAAAAACTATCAGTCTTACATTATTCAGAGTCTAAACCGAATTACACACACTCCGCACAATTGTGATTGCTAAGCATAGTGTGTAAATTTTGGATTTAAAATATCTCACATGTATTCACAAATTATATCACAAATAAAACTTAAAGACATCTCTCAACGACTTCTCCCCTCCATCATGAAGAATTAACAGCTCAAATCCATTGACATGTATATATTCCAGTATAAAAATAAAAGTAATGAAACTATTTATGCCAAGTTTATTTTAGCTGCATTGTTTTCTTTTGCAATATTAGATATATTAGAATATATATTTATTTTATATGATAATATATCTATATTACTAAAAGTCTGATCTTGACCGCATTTGGCCCACTGTGCTGCGATGTACGAGACAACGCTGCCACCTATGGCAGTCATTTTTGGCCACATCCCTCAGAGCCCCCCTCCGCCTTAAAGGACCAGAGGATTTTTCCCATCGATGAAAAATGAGAGCGATATTAATGTTTAAAAAAAATTCCCCTTTCTCTCTGTTCTCCCTGCTGCCCCCGCTGGTGGCAGGGGGAAGAGGGGATGAACTATAACACCCAGAAGTGTTGTGCCTCACTCAGTCTCTGCCAGACCCAAGAAGCGAGAGGGTCACGGCTCTCTGAGCTGTGAATAACACTGAACGTGCGTCTACTCCACGGTGAGTCCCCTTGATGTGGCAGCTGCCCAATTGTTTACCTTCTTTTTTAGAAGTTTGTGTTCACAAATGAATTTTGGTTGTCAGGAGACTGCAGCCCAAATGTTTGCCTCACCTTTTTAAAGAGTTTGTGTTCACAAATTGAATTTTGGTTGTGGGGTGGCTGCCGCCCAAATGTTTGCCTCGCCTTTTTAAAGAGTTTGTGTTCACAAAATGGATTTAGTTTGTTGGGGGGCTGCAGCCTAATTGTTTGCCTTGCCTTTTTAAAGAGTTTGTGTTCACGAAATGGATTTTGGTTGACGGGGGGCTGCAGCCCAATTGTTGGCCTTGCCTTTTTTTAAAAAGTTTGTGTTCACAAAGTGGATTTTGGTTGTCGGGTGGCTGTAGCCAAATTGTTTTCCTTGGTTTGTCTTTTAAAATCATTGCAACAGTTGGCTGCCAGTCCAAGAATCCATTCAGCCCACAATGTCTATACTAGCCCACTGGAAGCCAGTACCTTCGGACCGCAACACCCATACTAGCACAACAGAAATCCCTCCCCCCCCCCCCCCCCCACAGGCGAGCAATATTGGAATTGGTGGCGAGGTGGTATATTGCGTTGGTGACCACCCTCCCGTGTGATGCTGGGACCCAACTGGTCCCACTTAGTCTCATAAAGTATATTTGTAACATTATTTTCTTAATATTAAATAATAAAGCTGAGTAGCATAAGTGTAAGTAATGTGTCTGAGAAATACGGAAATTGCAGATCTGGTTACATTTAATTTATTAGTATAGATACAAATTGGTGTGGGGTGGATACTTGAAAATATGAAGTAAAAAGAAGCAGAAAACATCAGAAATTTGCAATGCATTAGGCAACATCAGTGAAGAAAGAGTGTGATGATTTTTGGCAAACTATATACATTTTAAACAATGTCCATAGAAGTCAAGGTGTAGTCCAATCTTCCTTACAAATTCAGCCAGTATAAGGTATAATCTTGTTGTAGGAGAATTTGCCCAGTCCCATGCAAGAGGTGCTAATTGCAGTTTTAAATGCTCAGCACGAACTAACAAAGTTTATCACAACTTCATCTTTTCTTTTTGCCGTTATTGGCTCAATGTCAATTTCAGGTTTGTTAATGGGATTTTTTGTAAACTTTATGCTGCCTTGCAGCTGGACATTTGAGGAGGACCTCTGAGCTATCTCAGGAGATTGTCCAAGACAAAATTAAAAGTGCTCACCAACTTTCCATTAATGTTTTTTAGTTCCTCAAATAATATGGACCAATTAATGTTTAATCATGTGTAGGAGGGAACTGCTTGTTTATACCGAAGATAGACTCAAAATGCTGGAGTAACTTAGTGGGACAGAATCTGGCGAGAAAGAATAGGTGATATTTTGGATTGGAATGAAGAAAGGTTCCGACCCAAAACATCACCTATTCTTTTTCTCCAGAGATGCTGCCTGACCTGTTGAGTTACTCCAGCATTTTGTGCTTATCTCATTTAATCATCACTGGTTCTAAATCCTGGAAAGTCCTGATTATGCGATCTATAGTAATATCTTTCCATGGCTGGTTTCTCCCAGTCCTCTGAAAGTAGCTACTCCTTTAATTACTATGGGCAAATATCTCTGATTCAGGTACTTCATCACTGGTGGTGAAATACCTTCATCTGAGGTTGAGAGATTACATTGACCTTGATGTTGCCGCTGACATGATGCCACACATTTATATCTCTTTATTGCTCAATGCAATGAGCTGCATCCTGCATTTTGACAATTGTCTTGACGATCCATCAGCTGATGTCACAATGAAGGCATGATTCGATATGACTTAGCAGGTCATCTCGGACCAGCATTTGTCCTTCTGATCTCAAGAGAGAGTTAGATATGATTCTTAGCTCTTGATTTCAAGAGAGATTTAGATTTAGCTCTTAGCTCTTAATTTCAAGAGGGAGTTAGATATAGCTCTTAGGCCTAACGGAATCATGGGATAAGGGGAAAACGCAGGAATGGTGTACTAATTTTAGATGATCAGCTATGATCTAATTGAATGGCGGTGCTGGGTCAAAGGGCCGAATGGCCTTCCCCTGCACCTATGTTTCTATGTTTCTATGTTTCTGTGATCCACCTACCAATATCTGATATTGAATGACTGAATCACCCTACAATTATGACAGCTATTGAAACCCTGCCACTTGTTAATACACATAATTGGAGCACATGCAACCCTTCAGCCAACAATGTCTATGCTGAACACAATGCCACGCCCATCTCTTATCTACCTATACATGTTCCATTTCCTGCATATTGATATGTCTACACAAAAGCCTCTCAAATGTTATTATCTTATCTGTCTCAACCACAGCCCTGGTTGCACATTCCAGGTACTCACCACCTTTGGTGTAAAAAATTTGCCCGCTATACCCTTTAAACTTTACCCCTCTCACCTTAAAACTGCACCTTCTAGTATTTGATTGATCCATCCTGGGGAATGGATCACTCTACCCTATCTATGCCTCCCATAATTTTATATATATGTCAGATACCTCAACTAGTGTACTGAGAAAACAATCCAAGTCTGTCGAAACTATGAGATTCAAAGAGGAGGAAGTACTGACACTTTTGAAAAATATAAAAGTGGATAAGTCTCCAGGTCCTGACAGGATATTCCCTAGGACATTGAGGGAAGTTAGTGTAGAAATAGCAGGAGCTATGACAGAAATATTTCAAATGTCTTTAGAAACGGGAATAGTGCCGGAGGATTGGCGTACTGCGCATGTTGTTCCATTGTTTAAAAAGGGTTCAAAGAATAAACCTAGCAATTATAGACCTATTAGTTTGACGTCAGTGGTGGGCAAATTAATGGAAAGGATACTTGGAGATAATATATATAAGCATCTGGATAAACAGGGTCTGATCAGGAACAGTCAACATGGATTTGTGCCTGGAAGGTCATGTTTGACAAACCTTCTTGAATTTTTTGAAGCGGTAACTAGGGAAATTGATGAGGGTAAAGCAGGGGATGTTGTCTATATGGATTTCAGTAAGGCCTTTGACAAGTTCCCCATGGAAGGTTGGTTAAGAAGGTTCAATCTTTGGGTGTTAATGGCGGAGTAGCAAGATGGATTCAACAGTGGCTGAATGGGAGATGTCAGAGAGTAATGGTGGATGGCTGTTTGTCAGGTTGGAAGCCGGTGACCAGTGGGGTGCCTCAGGGATCTGTGTTGGGTCCACTGTTGTTTGTCATATACATCAATGATCTGGATGATGGGGTGGAAAATTGGATAAGTAAGTATGCAGATGATACTAAGATAGGTGGTGTTGTGGATAATGAAGTAGATTTTCAAAGTCTACAGAGAGATTTGGGCCATTTGGAAAAGTGGGCTGAAAGATGGCAGATGGAGTTTAATGCTGATAAGTGTGAAGTGTTACATCTTGGCAGGACATATCAAAATAGGACGTACATGGTAAATGGTAGGGAATTGAGGAATGCTGTGGAACAGAGGGATCTAGGAATAACTGTGCATAGTTCCCTGAAGGTGGAATCGCATGTACATAGGGTGGTAAAGAAAGCCTTTGGTGTGCTGGCCTTTATAAATCAGAGCATTGAATATAGGAGTAGGGAAGTAATGTTAAAATTGTACAAGGCATTGGTAAGACCAATTCTGGAGTATGGTGTACAATTTTGGTCGCCTAGTTATAGGAAGGATGTCAACAAAATAGAGAGAGTACAGAGGAGATTTACTAGAATGTTGCCAGGGTTCCAGCAACTATGTTACAGAGAAAGGTTGAACAAGTTAGGTCTTTATTCTTTGGAGCACAGAAGGTTAAGGGGGGACTTGATTGAGGTCTTTAAAATGATGAAAGGGATAGACAGAGTTGACGTGGATACGTTTTTCCCATTGAGGGTAGGGAAGATTCAAACAAGAGGGCATGACATGAGAATTAAGGGACAGAGGTTTCGGGGTAACGTGAGGGGGAACTTCTTTACTCAGAGGGTGGTGGCTGTGTGGAATGAGCTTCCAGCAGAAGTGGTGGAGGCAGGATCGATTTTAACATTTAAGAGTAAAGTGGATAGGTATATGGACGTGAAGGGAATGGAGGGGTATGGTCTGAGTGCAGGTAGATGGGACTAGGGGAAAACAAATGGTCGGCACGGACTGGAAGGGCCGAGAGGGCCTGTTTCCGTGCTGTAATTGTTATATGGTTATATATGGAAACTCTCCTGTAGCTATTGCCCCCTAATCCATGCAACATTTGGTAAACATCCGTTGCACCCTTTCCAAAGCCCCCAGGTGTTTCCTGTATTAGGATAACAAGGCGTGTTGTGGCAAAACATTCATCCCTTTGTTTACTTCCTCTTCCTGTTTAGCTCTTCGCCAAAGTACAATTATGGTGCCTAATCTTAATGTCACCAAAACACACATATTGCACTTCGAGAGTATTTGCAAGAGCTGATTTTCTGCACCAGACATCACAGATATGTAGACGTCCTATGCTATGGTTTTCTGGCTTTTTTATGGCTTTAAATGGTCAGAAAGGTATGGTCTTAAAAGTAATCCTACTTTACATTGATACATACTTACATATTCATTAGCCTAATGCCCTGCGCAGAAAATCAGCCAATTTGTATATATTCTTGAAGCACAAGCCGTGTCATGTTTCCACATGGAATGGTTAGCACCAGCGTTTTTTTGTAGACAAAATGGAGCAGCTAGGCATGTCATCCTTGCTCTTGGTGTCGATGGCAATTCATTCACCCATGAATTACTCAAGCCGTTTAAAGGCTTGACTGCCCTATTTAATTTATACATTTTATTTTTTAAACTTCAGTACGAGTAAAAATTCTAAAAATGTAAAAATCTACTTAACTTTTCAGAGATTTAATTTAGAGATACAGCATGGAAACAGGCCATTCGGCCCACCGTGTCCAGGCCGACCAGCGATTCCCGCATACTAGAGGGCCTGTCCCACTTTCACGGCCTAATTCAAAACCTCTGCCGAGTTTGCCCTTGACTTATACTCACAGCATGGTCATCACGAGGTTGTAGGAGGTTGTGGGTAGGTCGTAGCAGGCCGTGATTCTAGTCGCAGGTACTTGTGGCATCAAGTAGGTCGGGGCGTTTTTCTAGCATGATGAAAAATGTCCACAGGTTAAAAAGGTCGTGAATTAGGTCGTGAAAGTGGTACAGGCCCTTAACACTGTATTACACACACATGGGACAATTTAAAATTATGCCAAGCCAATTAGCCTAGCTGTATGTCTTTATAGTGTGGGAGGAAACCGAAGCACCCAGGGAAATCCCACACAGGTCATGGGGAGAATGTACAAAATGCATACAGACAAGCACCTGTGGTCTCTGGCACTCTAAGGAAGCAACTCTTCCACTGCACCACTGCGTCGGTGTGCCTGACAGAAATAAATACTGTTTAGCACCGTAATTGTTACACTTTGAAGTGAACATCTTTCATAGAAAATAAGGGGAAATAAGTCTGAAGAAGGGTCTCGAACCAAAACGTCACCCATTCCGTCTCTCCAGAGATGCTGCCTGCCCCACTGAGTTACTCCAGCATTTTGTCTTTCCCTGTGGCTCCAGCAATTTATTTTGGTATCTGCTTAACTCCATTCAGAAGGTTATGATTGAATCTGTTTTCATGATCCATTCAGATCATAATAAATCGAGCAGAAAATAAACTTCTCCTTATCTTTCCATGGGTAGGCCTAACCCCACATGTCCAATATTTGCTTACAGCAGGTACATTTTGCCGCAGGCAGCCTAAATCAGAAAATTGTTGCCATGATGATTTTAGAAAACTGAAATAATTTGCTCTGAGTGAATTTCAATGGAAGGGAATATCCAACAGGGTATGAAATTATGGCCAATCTGGAACTGACAGCTTTCTGCCTGTGGCGAGACTCAGAACAGTAGCCACCTATTTCATATGCAGTCCATCACGGTAACATTTACAATGACAACAGGCAGCAGGCCTCATTCCAGCATTCAAAGCAGGTAACAAAGGAAATATGTTTAAACCTGGAGACTTCTATTCGCCACCTAGAAACCTCCAAATAAAATCACAAGCCGATGAGAAAAGCATAATTTTTTGTTTATGCTATGTGCTTGCAAGAGTATCAATTGTCAATTGCATCCATGTCAGGTTAATCAGAAGCAGTGACACCAATAAACTGAAATTTGGGAAGATAGACACAAAATGCTGGAGTAACTCAGCAGGTCAGCCAGCAACTCCGGAGGAAAGGAATAGGTGACGTTTCGGGTTGAGTGCCTTCTTAAGACTGAGAGACACGTACTGGGCAATCATTTTGCTGAACACCTTCACTCAGTCCGCCTTGGCGATCTCCCAGTTGCCAAACTCTTTAACTCCCATTCCCATGCTGACCTTTCTGTCTTGGGCCGCCTCTACTGTCAGAGTGAGGCCAAATGCAAATTGAAGGAGCAGCACAAAATTTTGTCTTGTGCGTTATGGATGAAATAGGCTGCTAAGAATCCTTGCTGTTTTAGGTCCTTTTCATTTTAACGAATGCATCATGTGGCTGACTGCTCTCTGAGTGCTGCTTAGTGTGGGACTAGCCTGAAGCTGCCTGCCTCTATGAAAAGAGCCTCAGTAGGAGCACTACCTGACAATATAACTTATCCATTTAATTTAGTTTAGTTTAGAGATACAGCGCGGAAACAGGTCATTCAGTCCATCGAGTCTGCACAGACCAACAATCATCACGTACACTAGTCCTATCCTGTATGTTAGGAGAAATTTTGTTTTTTTACCATAGCAAAACTAACCTAAAAACCCATACGTCTTTGGAATGTGTCATGGGGAGAATGTACAAACTAAGTTTGTACACCCTTGATCAGGATAGCACCCGTAGTCAGGATCAAACCCTGGTCATTGTCACTATAAAACATGAACTCTACTGCTGCGCCACCATGCCGCCCCAGATGATCTCAGATGATATCCTCTGAAATATATCAGATGCATATGGGGAGATGGCAGGCATGGGTTATTGATTGGGGACGATCAGCCATGATCACAATGAATAGCGGTGCTGGCTCGAAGGGCCGAATGGCCTCGTCCTGCACCTATTTTCTATGTTTCTATTCCAATACATAAATACCCAGCTAAATGTGAAGCAGTTGGAGACATTTGTTTGTTTGCACACAGCCAAGTGCCAGGAGCATCCTTTGATATTCTCTTGAGTGGACTAAGAATGCAGATAATTGACATTTTACACACTCGTGTACCAGGGGCCATATGTATGTGGAATCTGGGAGCCCATACTGATGAAAAATACTACATAAAATAGGATTCAGTTTAAAAAGTGTGTGAAGATATAGAAAACTATGTACCTATTCAGATCGACCCTTGAAATTGTGGATGGTAGGCAATAGAAAGAATATATGGTTAAGTACAAGACAAAATACAGAATAAGGAAAGTACTGAAGTTTTGTGGATAACAACATAAATGGTTGATAAGAAATACCTAATGAAGGAGTAAATAAAAACGTGCATGACAAAGATCATGTCCACAAACAGTGTTTGATGAAGAAGGCATCAAACATTCTTGGAATGAGAAGTCATGTTGGAGCAGACATGAGGTCAGTTTCACAGTATCAATTGAAAGCAATATGCCTGGTAGCAAACATATTCAATTCTATGGAAGGAACCAGAAGACATAGGTGTAAGATGGGGGAGAGATTTAATAGGAATCTGAGGGGTAACATTTTTGCATAAAGAATGGTGGTGTATGGAACAAGCTGCCTGAGGAGGCAGTTGAGGCAGAATCTATCGCAATGTTAAAGAAACAATTAGACAGGTACTTGGATAGGACAGGTTGAGCGGGATATGGGCCAAATGCAGGCAGATGGAACTAGTGTTGATGAGACATGTTGGTTGGTGTAGGCAAGTTGGGCCGAATGGCCTGTTTCTACATTTTATAACTCGATGACTCCCTATCTATGAATACCCAGTAGATGTACCTATATTGAGATGTTGGAGTAAGAGCAACTAGTAAACAATACCCAAAGTCACCCTGAAACGTCATTAATCTTGAGGCAGTATCACTGTAACCAGTGAGTCATGTCCTATTGATGCTTTACACTTTACTCTGAAACTTGCTGGAAAATGCTTTCTGGATGTTGTGAACCCAAAGTACACCAGCAGGATATCACATCTATTATTGGTATTATTATAGTTTGATAAAGATACACATGACACAGCCATGAAAAAATGCCTTAAAGCAATGTATCATTCACAGATGAAAGGCAGATGGTTATCACGGAACAGACTAACTTGAAGGCAAATACCATCTGGTCCAAGAAGAGAAATAACTAGAAGTACCCTCATCCAGGAGTGATTAAATGACCATCATGGAGAAGCTTTAAGTTAAGTCATTAGTGAACTAAGTGAAGAAGATGGTGACATTGATGGATAGTATAAACTGCTTATGTTATCAAACAAATGAATCTTTCTACTCAGCAGTATATGTTGATGGAAAGAGAATATTAATGAAAAATAACGCAGTATAAGTGATATGTGAGCAGATATTTTCAAGTGTCTTTGCACAGATGATAAAACGCACTCCATCGAGTTATCCCCCATTCTTTGTATCTTTACTGGAGTTTGGATCATGGCATTAGAGGATGTAATAAGAAGCTGGGGCATTAGAGTGAACAGTGAACAAAATTAAACAAAGCCCTGTTTCAACCATGTATACTTCCTTTCTGCCTAAAGACTTCTTCCTAACAACAACATGGGCAATGATTGTATCACCTGAAGATTTCATTACCATGGTCCCCAATTATTTGATTATACCTTGAAGGTCCATTACAAGATGCAAATAACCAAATATTGAGCCATAGTGACCCCGTCTGATAATAATATGATGCAATACGATATGATACACCTTTATTTATCCCAGGAGGGAAATTGATCTGCCAACAGGCATAAACAACACACAATACATAAACATGAAACAAAAGTGAAGAGCGGAAAGGATTAGACACTTGCATATATATCTATTTTACTAAAAGTCTGATCTTGACTGCTTTTGGCCCACTGTGCTGCGATCTCTGAGAAAACGCCGCCACCTATGGCCGTCATTTTTGGCCACCTCGATCAGAGCCCCCTTCCGCCTTATTGGACCAGAGGATTTCTCCCATCAATTAAAGATGAGAGAGATATTAATGTTTTTTAAAAATCCCCATTCTCGCTGTTCTCTCTGCTGCCTCCGCTGGTGGCAGGGGGGAGGGGGAGGGACTATAAAACCCGGAAGTGTCGTGCCTCACTCAGTCTCTGCCAGACCCAGGAAGCAAGAAGGACACGGCTCTCTGAGCTGTGAATAACACTGAACGGACGACTACTCCACGGTGAGTCCACTTGATGTGGCTGCTGCCAAATTGTTTACCTTTTTTTTAAAGTTTGGGTTCACAAAATGAATTTTGGTTGTCAGGTGGCTGCAGCCCAAATGTTTGCCTTGCCTTTTTAAAGAGATTGTGTTCACAAAATGAATTTATGTTGTCAGGTGGCATCAGCCCAATTGTTTGTCTTGCCATTTAAAAGTGTTTATTTTCACAAAATGGATATTGGTTGTCGGGTGACTGCAGCCAATTGATTTGCCTCGCCTTTTATTTTTAAAGATTTTGTGTTCACTAAATGAATTTTGGGGTTGTCAGGTGGCTGCAGACCAATTGTTTGCCTCGCCTTTTTAAAGAGTTTGAGTTCACAAAATGGATTTTGGTTGTCAGGTGGCTGCAGCCCAATTGTTTGCCTTGCCTTTCTAAAGAGTTTGCGTTCACAAAATGGATTTTGGTTGTCAGGTGGCTGCAGCCCAATTGTTTGCCTCGCTTTTTTAATGAGTTTGTGTTCACAAAATGAATTTTGGTTGTCAGGTGGCAGTCAATTTATTTGCCTCGCCTTTTTAAAGAGTTTGTGTTCACCTAATGAATTTTGGTTGGCAGGTGGCTGCAGCCAAATTGTTTACCTCGCCTTTTTAAAAAGTTTGTGAACACAAAATGGATTTTGGTTCTTAGGTGGCTGCAGCCTAATTGTTTGCCTTGGCTTGGCTTTTAAAATCATTGTAACAGTTGGCTGCCGGCCCAAGAATCCATTCGACCCACAATGTCTATACTAGCCCTCTGGAAACCAGTACCTTTGGCCCGCAACATCCATACTAGCACAACAAAGTCCCGCCCCCACTGGCGAGCAATATTAGAATTGGGAGAGAGGTGGAATATTGTGTTGGTGACCAGCCCTCCGGTGTGATGCTGGGACCCAATGGGTCCCACTTAGTTTAGTAAATGATATATGTGTGCATGTGTGTAAATATCTATATTACTAAAAGTAATATCTTGACCGCTTTTGACTCATTTGACCGATTTGAAAGGCTGCACTGCAAAAAATGGCTGTTGGTGGTGGTGGTAACTGCTTTGAAAGGCTTCACTGTAAAAAAAATGGGTGTTGTTGTTGGTGGTAACTGCTTTGAAAGGCAGCACTACAAGAAAAGGCTGTGGTTGGTGGTGGTAAATGCTTTGAAAGGCTGCACGGCAAAGAAATGGCTGTTTTTAATGGAAAATTGACAACTTCCTGTTTGCACTGAATATTGATTTTAGATAAAACACTACCACTTACGCCTGTGATTTTTGGCCATCTTACTCAGTTCCTCGCCACTCATCAGGTGCAGAGGATTCTTCGCATCTACGAAAAATGAAAGTGTTATTAGTGTTTAAAAAAATGTTGAGAATCTCTCTAGTGTCAATCACGCCATGAAGGCCACACTCCTTCCAGTTGGAGGGGGTGGGATTATAAAACCCATAAGTGTGGGTGTTGCTCAGTCTCTGCAAGATGGGGGAGAGAGAGGTCACAACTCCATCTGAGCTGTGAATCAACTCAACACACTAAATGTCTACTGAATTGTGAGTGTGGTGTTTTGTGTGGTTTTATAGTGGTTTCACCCTGCTTGAAATGGTATGAAACTGCATTTGAATGTGGTGGCCTTGCTCCGTGCTTGAAGTGATGTGAAACTGCACCTGAATTTGGTGGCCTTGCACCCTGCTTGAAGTGGTCGGAAACTGCACTTGAATTAGGTTGCTTTGCAGCCTGCTTGAAATGGAATTTCAAGGAATAGCCATGAGTCAACTGCTAGCCCACCAGCTGTTGGTGAGTTGCCAGAACCTGGGGCTTGAGTGAATGAGCTACCACCCAAAACAATCCATTTGTCCCACAATGTCCATACTAACCAGTCCCTTCATCCCACAGTACCCATACTAGTGCTCCAGAAAGCTCCCACTCCCACCACTGGCCACTAATATTGGAATTGGTGGAGAGGTGGAAGGTTACGTTGGAGGACCAGCGCTCCCATGTGAACATGTGTGTGTGTGTCTGTATATATATGTGTATATATATATATACACACACACACATATATAACATGTTTGTGCGTATATACACACACACACATGTTCACACGGGAGCGCTGTGTGTGTATATATATATGTATATGTTTGTGTATATATACAGTGGCTTGCAAAAGTATTCATACCCCTTGAACTTTTCCACATTGTCATGTTACAACCACAAATGTAAATCTATTTTATTGGGATTTTATGTGATAGACCAACACAAAGTGGCGAATAATTGTGAAGTGGAAGGAAAATGATACATGGTTTTCAATTTTTTTTTCAAATAAAAGACTGAAAAGTGTGGTGTGCAAAAGTATTCAACCCCCTTTACTCTGATACCCCTAAATAAAATCCAGTGCAACCAATTGCCTTCAGAAGTCACCTAATTAGTAAATAGCGTCCACTTGTGTGTAATCTAATCTCAGTATAAATACAGCTGTTCTGTGAAGGCCTCAGAGGTTTGTTAGAGAACATTAGTGAACAAACAATGTTCCTTGGGCATCATGAAGCCCAAGGAACACACCAGACAGGTCAGGGATAAAGATGTGGAGAGGTTTAAAGCAGGGTTAGGTTATAAAAAAAATATCCCAAGCTTTGAACATCTCACGGAGCACTGTTCAATCCATCATCCGAAAATGGAAAGAGTATGGCACAACTGCAAACCTACCAAGACATGGCCGTCCACCTAAACTGACAGATTGGGCAAGGAGAGCATTGATCAGAGGAGCAGCCAAGAGGCCCATGGTAACACTGGAGGACCTGCAGAGATCCACAGCTCAGGTGGGAGATTCTGTCCACAGAACAACTATTAGTCGTGCACTCCACAAATCGGGCCTTTATGGAAGAGTGGCAAGAAGAAAGCCATTGTTGAAACAAAGCCATAAGAAGTCCCATTTGCAGTTTGCCACAAGCCATGTGGGGGACACAGCAAACATGTGGTGGAAGGTGCTCTGGTCTGATGAGACCAAAATTGAAGTTTTTGGCATAAATGCAAAACGCTATGTGTGGTGGAAAACTAACACTGCACATTACCCTGAAAACACCATCCCCATTGTGAAACATGGTGGTGGCAGCATCATGCTGTGGGGATGCTTTTCTTCAGCAGGGACAGGGAAGCTGGTCAGAGTTGATGGGAAGATGGATGGAGCCAAATACAGGGCAATCTTGGTAGAAAACCTGTTAGAGTCTGCAAAAGACTTGAGACTTGGGCAGAGGTTCACCTTCCAGCAGGACAACAACCCTAAACATACAGCCAGAGCTACAATGGAATGGTTTAGATCAAAGCATATTCATGTGTTAGAATGGCCCAGTCAGTCCAGACCTAAATCCAATTGAGAATTTCTGGCAAGACTTGAAAATTGCTGTTCACAGACTCTCTCCATCCAATTCGACTGAGCTTGAGCTATTTTGCGAAGAAGAATGGGCAAAAATTTCAGTCTCTAGATGTGCAAAGTTGGTAGAGACATACCCCAAAAGACTTGCAGCTGTAATTGCAGCGAAAGGTGGTTCTACAAAGTATTGACTCAGGGGGGCCGAATACTTTTGCACATCACACTTTTCAGTTTTTTATTTGTAATAACATTTGGAAACCATGTATGATTTTCCTTCCACTTCACAATTATGCACCACTTTGTGTTGGTCTATCACATAAAATCCCAATAAAATACATTTACGTTGGTTGTAACGTGACAAAATGTGGAAAAGATCAAGGGGTATCACATACACACACACACGCGCACTGTACACACACAGAATATATGTGTGTGTGTGTGTGTGTGTGTATATATATATAAATATATATATATATATATATACACACATACACATATATATATATATATATATATATATATATATGTGTGTGTATATATACATGTGTGTGTGTGTATATATATATATATATACACATATATATCTCTCTATCTCTATCTCTCTCTCTCTCTCTATATATATATATATATATATATATATATCCACAACGCCAGAGACCCGGGTTCGATCTGGACCATGGGTTCTTGTCTGTATGGAGTTTGTGTGTTCTCCCGTGGCATGCGTTGGTTTCCTCCCTAACTATATATACAGGTTTGTAGATTATTGGGCTTGATATAAAAGTAAATTGTCCCTAGTGTGCGTAGGATATCATTAGTTTGCGGGGATTGCTGGTCGGTGCTAGTTTGGACTCGGTGGGCCAAAGGGCCTGTTTCCTTGCTATATCTCTAAACATGTTGAAAATTCGCTTAAGTGGGACAGGCCCTTTATTTACAGCCATTCTTATATTTAGGGATATGCTTCCACCACCGATTTTCCAGTGCCATTGGTTCCCGACCCTTGCTGTATTATTCATTTTGCCGAAACCAACAGAGATCACGTTCTCGGGGGGGACTGAGATACCAGCCAGAAAAGTCTGCCTTGGAAGTCGATTATGTGAACTGATTGTGTACCGTTTTGGTCCACTAATTTATAGTGTGCAGTTTTGGTCTCCGAATTCAAGGATGGACATTTGATGAAAGAATGGGTCGACAGGGCTTGTATTCATTTGAATTTAGAAGGATGAGAGGATATCTTATAGAAATATATAAAATTCTCATGGGATTGGACAGGCTAGATGCAGGAAAAATGTTCCTGATGTTGGGGGAGTCCAGAACCAGTGGTCACAGCTTAAGAATAAGGGGTAGGCTATTTAGGACTGAGATGAGGAAATACCTTTTCACCCAGAGAGTTGTGGATCTATGGAATTCTCTGTCACAGAAGCCAGTGGAGGCCAATTCACTGGATGTTTTCAAGAGAGACTTAGATTTAGCTCTGAGGGATAAAGGGAATCAAGGGATATTGGGAGAAAGTAGGAATGGGTTACTGATTTTGGATGATCAGTCATGATCATATTGAAAGGCGGTGCTGGCTCGAAGGGCCAAATGGCCTACCCCTGCACCTATTTTCTATGTTTCTGTTTCTATGAACGGATTTGTCGGCTATGGCTGGGCTGGAGTTCCAGGGCCCCGGACACAGTTGGCAAATTCAACCTGCTGATTAACTACTCGTTTAATGTTACAAATTAAAACTAATAGGTTAATAAAATCTAGCAATAAAACTAAACTATGAATAAATGTTAAAATTAATGGAACCTGTTTCTCACCAGATTCTACCCTTTGTGGACATTACAGACCATGTGCCTCCACAAAACCCAAAGATTTAATTTTTCAATATATAGTTATGATGGGGACCTGTTAGGTTAACTAAATCGGCTGATATGACAACCAGTAGCACGTCCGAGATAATGTTGTATTTAGCATGCTTTGCAGTTCAAGCAATACCGTTCTACAAGAAAAGATCCTGGGGCCAAAGAAAATATTTGATTTTGGATGGAATATGCATAATAACAAATCACATGAAGCAAAACAGTTTGATTCAAACAGCATGGGGAAGATAAATATTGGAATCCTTATGCATTCTTCACTCTTCTGTTGGCTTTGTTTGATCTTCAGAGTGTTTATTTTAAGCACTGCTATGTTTAGCAGTTGTCTTTTGGCATGATCAATTTTTTAAACTAAGAGTAATGAACCTTACAGTCGGGTGCTGAATGTAGCTCCTGGCCAAGCGTCAATTAAGATGCAGGAACAACAGAACCCCAGTTATTTTGCTGACTGTCCCTCTTTGTCCAAAGTTAAGGGTGACAAGTCATCTTCGCCAGTGTAACAGGATGTATTTTCGCTGTTGAGATTGGGATCTGAGTTGCAATGTTATTTGAAGATCTACACAGGGCAACAGAGAAAGCAAGCTAAAGCATGGGTGACAAAAGGCCAGAAGATGCTAGGCATTTTGACTTACACACTTATCTTATTGATGCTCTTTGAAGCCTCAAAAGTAACCTGAGATATTTTGGCAACTGGCAACATCTTTCATAAATCTCACAACCAGAGACCATAATTCCGTATGCTTCATCCTCCTGGTCTCCTACTGATTGCTCCTGCTCTCATCTGTTGGGTGAATATTGGGTGCGGTGAAGATTGAGTGAATCATCAAGAAGATGCACAGAAACTCTGATTTAAGATATTCCTGGAGCTTTGATTACATAACATCTGAACCAAATGTTATCCGTCCCAATTACTTGCCTTATTTGCTCATAACAAAGGTTCACAGGGAAACTTTGAAGCACATGTCTTGGGAGTGTCCTCTTGTCAAAGGATGGCATTGACAAAATCCCCATGGTCTTCACTGTGCGAGCACATCCTGTTGTTTATTGAGCTAAATGTATGGGAACATCAAAACCTCAGACCCGATACATAACACATAGGCACTAGGCAGCATTGATCAATGTACCCCATATGCTTCTGAAACCTGGACTGCTTTCAGAAGACATCATATGCACTGGAAAAATGCCATTAATGGGGTCTCTGCAAAATTCTCTAAATTCACTGGAAATGGAAGTGACCGACATCAGCATCCTTTCCAAGGCCAACATCTGCAAGCTCTACTCTAGGCTGGTCACATCCATTATAAGTCTGACACCAGATCCCTGAAACATTCTTCTTCAAATTCTACCTTTGGAATAGATTATCAGTCAGAAAGAGTAAAAGAGATTCAAAGATGTGCTCAAAGTTTCCTTGAAAATGTTCAAACTCCCATCTGTCTCAAAGAATCTCGGGTCCATGACTACAATGTGAAGTAAGTGTGTTTGTATTGGATTGAGAGTATTGCATCCACGAACCATGTACATGTGGTGGAAAGAGTGCAGTACTTCACAATTGAGCCTCCCGTCCACCTTATGATCTACCGCCTGACCCATGTATAGATGGGTCTGTTGTTCCCACACTGGCCTGATGAGTCTCCTCAGAACTCACAAAACCAGAACAGCAAACCATTCTCAATCCCAAGAGACTTCGAATGAGGTATCTGTGGATCAGAAAAATAATAAATTGATTTTTTGACCAAAACTATTCTTTGAGTTCTGATCTCATGATGGTGTCTCAATGTTCTTCTTCCCAATCTTATTATCTCTATTCTTACTGAACTATCTCATATTCTTCTGGTTCCCTAATTATTAGTTAGTTCTGGCAGACTACAGTGGGAAAGCAGGTGGTGGGTGACGGTGGGGGTGCGCTGGGATGAGTTGAGAGGAGAACGGTGGGAGCTGCTGTGATACGAAATTGGGAACAAAGATATTATGTCTTAAAAATGTATCATCCTGATAATCCATATTCAATTCCAGAAAATAATTGAAAACCCAAGAGTGTTGCTCACTCTGGTTACAATCGTTAAGATTGACTAATCCTCCATGGATATCTGATTTTGCTGCCTCACCTGCAATTAATACTCAGTCCCAAATATATTTTCTCAATGCTAATTGACCAAAAGCAATATGCAGCTGATGGGCTGGGAATCAATTCTTGGTCTTAACTAAAATAGTGTAGCGATACCAAACGTTGTGAACAAACTGTTGATTTATTTAGACGTTACATGGTTGGCGCACATGCAAGCTTGGTCCTTTAACATATTCAGTTATTGTTGCTGCTGCTGAGCAAGGGTGTTAACTCAAGCTCAGTTACCTGTCGACTCCCCTGAACTCAAGGAGAGATCTGCTTATATAGCAAGACACTCCCCTTAACTCATGACGTCACGTGACAGCCCTCGTAACCACTGATGAGGGTTCGACCGTAAGTGGACTGACCATCAGCTGACGCCACAATAGGGCTGATAAGTCTACAGTTCACCTCTGGACTAGTGAGATGAACTCATACAGGATTTATTTTAGTAATTGTGTTTCTTCTGATTCCTGGTGGAAAGTGCATTTGTGCTGAGATTCTAATTGAGTTGGTCTATGATAGTCATCCCCAACTGATGACGTCACTATTTTCGACTAAAAAAAATGGCCAAAGCAGTAGCTAATGATTATAACCACATCTGTGGGAAATAAACATGTATGGTAATGGTGGGGAAAGTGTGTGGAAGGACATGTGCAGAAAATGCAGCCTTATGCAATTCAAAAATTCTTCAAGTTAAACAGCATGATTTCATAACTGGCAAACATAACAATATGGTACCATTCAGATCAATCCAAAATACTTAATCTTATCACCATGCAAACATTATCCTGTGCACCAGTACTGCTGAGGAATTATTCTATATTGGTCATGCAGAATGTACTATCTAGCATTATAATCGTATTAGAGAAGTCTACTCTTTCTCCAAAAGTCAGTGTAATGAAGTTTGATGCACAATACAATTGGACTGGTGCTACTATATTGCGTTACTAAATAGAGTTTAGTAACCTGTGATGAATGTCTGGCATAGAATCTTAAAAATTTAAGGTGTTACATAAACACTGACAGCATGCAAGGTCAGGAACTGATGGATGGACTTAATGCATAGAAGAAAGAAATTCTGTAGAAGCATTCAGCGAGCATCATTCACCACAAATTATCAAGCTTAAAGCCAGAGTTGATAACTTTAATCTGAAACCAAAAGATAATAATCATCTTCAAAATGTCTATAGTTTATGAATGCATCTTAGACAGTGACACATTAAAAAAAAGACATAATTTTTATTGTGCACAAGTAATACCGCAAGAGATTAATGGTCAGAATTTTCTGTCAAAATAATGGGGTGGCTAATGGCACTGGCTGTTTTTTATGTGTAATAGTACAGCAGTTTCATGCAAATAAATGGTTATCTTCATGGTTAAACATAAGAATCAAACTGAGCTGTGCCAGTCCGTTATTAGCCCAGAGAAAGCAACATCTCCACCCTTCCCCTCTTCAGTTTATGTAGAAACTAATAGTATGATTAAATGAGAACTTACCAGTTTTAAGTTTGATCTTTATTTTATGGGGCGTTACGATGAGGGATTACGTGTAGAACCCACCAGTCCGCATGCGCGCCAGTCTTCAAAGTAGCGGTGTGAAATCACAGATAACAGTTGTTGAACTGAAGATAGTAAGATTTGAGAAACTAGAACTATGATCATTGCTGATCATCCAACTCAGTATCCTGTACCTGCCTTCGCTCCATACCCCCTGATCCCTCTAGCCACAAGGGCCACATCTACCTCCCTCTTACTTTGAAGCTCTGTGATTTCATGCTGGATACGAGTCCAGGCATCACACACTGCATCAGTTGACCATGGATAAGTGAAAAAGATTAATGCATTCAGCCATGACATAGTTTGTTAAAAAATGCTGATGCTTTAATCATCAAAGGAGAATAATAGTGACCCCTCCCATCCTGGGGGAAACTATGAAACAAATCATAAATGGAATTTGGCAAATACCCCCAGTCTGGCAATGGGTTATTATAAAATGTTGGAAAGTTTGTTTGTTTGGCCATCATGCAGCCGCTACGGTGTGGTCCAGTGGAACGTACATGACCTTTGCTGCTAATGTAGTGGCAACCCTAGTGGAGTGAGATAGAAAATATATTATCTACTTCTGGCCAAGCCAAAACCTGTTTGACCACCTAGAGATGGTCTGGATAGATACCTTTTATGAGGTTTTTAGTAACTAACAAACATTGCTAGTGCAGATCCTCTAAGGCTTTTGGTGACCTTGACGTATTGTTGAAAATGAGTAACTACACACAACCAAAGGGGTTTGCCATGAGAATAGTTTGGGACCTGACACCCCTGGTCTGCTCTGCTTAACTACATCATAAACATAAAATATTATATTATTAGCAGATGTAACCATCCTGTCCAGTCGCAATATAAGCAGTGGCTGGACCAGTTGCGCTGAGACTAGCGCCGTGAGCATAACCAGTTTGTAAGTGAGTTTGACCAAGGATAGAGATGTAGCTGGGCCCTACTGGCGAAGCAGTTTAAGAACAATGCGAACATCCCATATTTCCGAGCACCTGGACCTTGGAGAATTATGTTAAAGATATCCTTATAAATCTGGATATCAGAGTGAGACCCGACAGAGTGGGTCCCGATCACTGCAGCAACTATGATGAGAAAGCACGTTGGCACAGTTACTGGTACTTTAACTTAATTAATTGTCAAAGACTCATCTGAAAATGAACTCCGAGACGTTAGTTATCCGTGCCGTATTATATAGAACATTGGCATTAAAACCAAAACACTTCCCATCTCCTGATGAGGAAAAAATGTGCTGCTTTCTCGGTGCTATCCCTGCACTCTGTGCCGCCAAATGGTCTTCTCAGAGACTCCAAGTCTATAAATTGATTTTCTCAAGCAGAGGATGGTTTCCTCAGTCATGGGGTGAACCACCATTTTTTTGTGTTTAGGATAACCATATAAGGTCCTATAATCATTCCCAACATTTAACAGGAACCATGGCTGCATTGGCCAGTCAGGCTGTATGAAATGCCTGAGGCGAGATCTTGCTGGATTTGTGCAAGACCCGATTGATGAGGCAAAATGGAGGAAAGATATAAAGAACATTCCTCCTCAATGTAGCGAGAATACATCTATTGCCGCTCTGCCACATATTTTTGCAATGGTGAATAGAGCCTGGATGCAAACATATTGAAATTCGGTGTTCCATCGAACCACAATGTCATTAAATACATTGTGATGTAACATCCATACTGTGTTGTCATAGATTTTTACGTGATGATACACCAGCGTCAAATGCCCCCACCATAGTGCAAAGCTCATCCGCCTCCGTAACTAGAAATGGTATTCATAATTTTTCATCTTTGAGCACTAGTATCAGTTTGTAATATAACTGAAGAGTTACTGAGCAAAAGTACAGGAACAATGTAGAATATAGTTCTTTCACCATTGTGACTTTGATAGCTACAGCTGGAAATGGGATAGGTTTGTTAAGAATGACCTACATGGCACTGAAGAGGTTACTCCTTTTTGCATTATGATAATGCAAAGGTCCAAATGCACAGCTGAAAACACAGCCACTATAATGCCAATTACTCTTGATGAATAGAGGCTGCTTCATAACAACAAGGTTGTTACAGGCTTTTACAAGTGTTTCCAACTTGTAAATGGTCCAAATACCCCATGTTTTGGAAAGAACCAGACCCACCTACCTTCATGGTTACCAGTGGACTGATGGTAAGCCCAAAGGCCCCTGATGCGGGTTCTATTCCGTCCTTGATTGGACAGTAGGATTGGTAGGGTATGTGGATTCCATATTTTTCCTGAAACCGGCTTGGGCCTTGGCTTAAAAGCCCTCTGCTCAGCTTGCTGGCTGCCACCTGGGTCAGTGAACCGCTTACTGCCGATGGATTGTCCCCGAAATGATGAGGCTGTACTTGTAGTTCGACAGCTTTAGCTCCATCATGCAAGTCTCACCTGTTGAATAGGTTTACCTGAATAGTAGATATGGCGGCTGGTTTCCTGGGTTACCATGCCCCTCCAACGTCACCCCTGATAGTGCTGTTCACTGCCGGCACTTTCAGGAACTCCAGTATGTGCCGCAGACATACATCCGAGTTTGGAGTCAGTTACACACTGACCCCGACTGCTCCCCTGCTCAGAGAGGGAGACAGTGTGCAGCCCTGTACACAGGTGCTGTTGCCGCAGGCCCCGAGGAGAACTGCGCTGATGTTGCCCCTCCACGGACCATATCCTTCGTGCCTCGTGGTATGCTCCCGTCAATACCTCCGAACTCCCAGTCAGACAGAACTGACCCCGAATGCTCCCTTCCTCAGAGAGGGGACAGTGTGCAGCCCTGTACACAGATGCGCGGGCCCGACGGAGACCCGCGGAGATATAACTCCCTCCTTGGAGCATACCATTGTGGAGCACCTCTCCATTAGGTGCTCCATGTGGGTTTGATGTCCGAAGAACATAGAAACATATAAACATAGAAAATAGGTGCAGGAGTAGGCCATTCGGCCCTTCGAGCCAGCAGCGCCATTCAATATGATTACGGCTGACCATCCAACTCAGTATCCCGTACCTGCCTTCTCTCCATACCCCCTGATCCCCTTAGCCACAAGGACTACATCTAACTCCCTCTTAAATATAGCCAATGAACTGACCTCAACTACTTCTGTGGCAGAGAATTCCAGAGATTCACCACTCTGTGTGAAAAATGTTTTTCTCATCTCCCCTTATCCTTAGACCTTAGACCGTGACCCCTTGTGCTGGACTTCCCCAACATCGGGAATAATCTTCCTGCATCCAGCCTGCACAACCCCTTAAGAATTTTGTAAGTTTCTATAAGATCCCCCCTCAATCTTCAAAATTCAAGCGTGTACAAGCCGAGTCTATCCAGTCTTTCTTCATCTGAAAGTCCTGACATCCCAGGAATCAGTCTAGTGAACCTTCTTTATACTCCCTCTATGGCAAGAATGTCTTTCCTCAGATTAGGAGCCCAAAACTGTACGCAATACACCAGGTGTGGTCTTACAAAGACCCTGTACAACTGCCGTAGAACCTCCCTGCTCCTATACTCAAATCCTTTTGCTATGAATGCTAACATACCATTCACTTTCTTCACAGCCTGCTGCACCTGCATGCCTACTTTCAATGACTGATGTACCATGACACCCAGGTCTTGTTGCATCTCCCCTTATCGTCCACCATTCAGATAAGTCTACTTTCTTGTTTTTGCCACCAAAGTGGATAACCTCACATTTATCCACATTATATTGCATCTGACATGCATTTGCCCACTCACCCAACCTATCCAAGTCACCTTGCAGCTTCCTAGCATCCTCCTCACAGCTAACACTGCCCCCCAGCTTCGTGTCATCTGCAAACTTGGAGATGTTGCATTAAATTCCCTCGTCAAAATCATTAATATATATTGTAAATAGCTGGGGTCCCAGCACCGAGCCTTGCGGTACCCCACCAGTCACTGCCTGCCATCCTGAAAAGGACCTGTTTACTCCTACTCTTTGCTTCCTGTCTGCCGGCCAGTTCTCTATCCACATCAATACTGAACCCCCAATACTGTGTGCTTTGTTTGCATACTAATCTCTTACGTGGGACCTTGTCGAAAGTCTTCTGAAAGTCCAGATATAACACCCATTGAAGGAGGGGATCCTCTCCATCAGGAATCCTCCTGCTCGACTCGTTTGAGTCAACGGGCCGTATGGACTTTCTCCGTGCCTGCCAGCACCAGTCTGAAGCCGCTAGCTCCACCGCCAGCGACTCTGAAGGCAAATTTGACCGCCGCCGCGCCCCGCACTTCCGCGGTCTCCGTAGCCGGTTTCCTGCGGTCTGTGGCCGGGAATCCCCGAGATCATGACTGGGATTCCCCATGGTCCGTGACTGGGACGCGGTCCATAAAGGTTTCCCCGCGGCCTGTCCCGACTTCGCCCTGAAATCCAGCAGGAAAATCTGTAAGAAGAGATTCCTGCAATAGAAACATAACCTGGAAAGTTCAAAAACTTACCTTCAGGTTTAAACTTACCGCTGGCAGCGCTCCTGCCAGTCAGCGTTGCGCCATGCGTTGACGAATTGACACGCATGCGGGCTGGTGGGTTCTTCACGTAGTCACTCACGTGACTCCTAAGTGAAATTGACCTTGTTCATTAATGGACCAGTGAGATCACCATGAGAGATGTTACCTGTTCTAAGTAGCCTGTTAATTTTTATTTTTACATTTCTTTCCTATGTCATTTATATTTGATTTGCCTCCGAATCAAGTTCTTCCTTCCTTCCCATACCTGATTTGACATTAAATTTGTCCCTTTTACTTTACCCTTCTTCCTAATGTTATTTCCAAGTCCTTCAACCTCATCGATTGGAAAAGGTCCCTGGACGCTTTCTTTGTTCCCTCACGTCCCAGACACCCAATTCCTCTTGCTATGTCCTTGTCATCTTGCAGCTCCCCCAACCATTATGAGGGTAAAAATGTTTTGAGCTGAAGGATGCAATGGTTAACTCTTGCCTCATCAGATCCTTATCTTGCTTCCATGAATGCTGGCCAACAAGTTTTGCCCTTGAATATAAGCAGATATTGGGAAAGGAGTAAAATCTGTGCAAAATATGATCACAGAAACCCACCTGTTCTTATTCATTTTATTTGTGTATATTTAAACATTAAACATTTTAATATATGAAATATACTAAAAAATGTTGGAAATTCTGGGATGTTGGTTGCACTGCACTGACCCAGACAAGTAGATAATGCTCCATTGTGCTTTCGACGTGCCTCTTAAATGTTAAAACAAAAACATAGGTGTGTCAGTCTATGACAACAGAAATCAGTGATCTTTCAGGTCAATACCCTTTTATTAGTTCAGAAATGAACTTTCTTATGCTACAGTTTACAAAATCCATTTTTGTTTCTCTCCGAAGGATTGAATGCATTGACAGCTCATTGGTGTCAGAACAGTAAGAGATTTAAATATATCAAAAGTAATAATGCTTGAGGGAGCTATGTCTAAACACTGTGCTATAATGCTCACCTTTTCTAATCTATAAAGAGGTCATTAAAATGTGGCTTCTGGGAGCTCTGGATCACAACCCAGACATTCACTTCAGTCGCAATCGGCATACCCTTGTACACGTTCCTTTTGTTGCTAGCTATCTGCTATTTCACTCATCCTGAATGGAAAATTGTAACCTGCTTGTTTTTACTGCCTCCAGCATGACTTCCTTAAGGATCACTGAATCTTCTGCATCTTGAGCCCATTTTCTGACTCCCTTACGTTATTCAACCTATTTCAGGAAGCAACAGCATTCAAATATAGGTTGAGAAGTGACAAATGACATTTGGCCACCACTGACCATCTCTAACAAGAAAGAGTCTGACCACCTTCCCTTGACATTCAATCGATCACCATTGTTGAGTTCCCCATTATTGACCAGTAACCCGTCGGGACCAGCCACATACATACAAAGACTGCAAGAGCAGGTCAGAGGTGAGTATTTACTGACTGCCCAAAGATTTTCTAACCTTTACAAGGCACAATTCAAAAGTACAATGGAACGCTGCCCACCTGTCTGGGTGGGTACAGAGCAAACAAATTTCCATAAGCTCAGCGTCATTCACAATAACGCAGCCCACTTAATTTGCAATAACATTGCCACCCTAAATATTCATTCCCTATATCCAGTGGGTGTCGTGTGTATCATCTACAAACACACCTCATTCACCCAGGAAATTCCAACAGCATCTTCTAAAACTGCAACCCAGGAAGTCACTGGTGGCAGATAGATGGGATAACTAGCATCTGCAGATTTTCCTCCAAGTTATACACCACCTTGACATGGAGATATATTGTCAGTTCTTCAACGTAGTCAGAAGTAAATGCTGGCTCTTTCTCCCCAAGAACATTTTTGGAGTATCTTATCTTTCTACCTGGTTCAGACAAATCATTATCAATGTATTACCCATTTCTGTCCATATTTGCAGAAATAAAAACTCAATGTTCCACATCATGATCATCGTGATCATGTTATCAGTAGAACTAAGAACACATTTTCTCGAGCATGTTGCTATTCTGTCAATTTAAAGAAGCGCTCTCAGATAAACCAAATTAACAGCTTTGGTTAAAGACCTATTACGCAGTGTCTTCAGACACACTACGTATATTATTACCACTCTGGCCTCTCTGAGGAACAATCTATTTCCCGGTTCAGTTTTTACCTTGGCTGTCATCACTGTTTGTGACATTCTGTGGGTTGATCCTTTGTCACAATCTTACATTGTAACCAAGCTACCCATGGAGATAACAGTCATATTGCATGCAGAAGCACATGTACGTTGCACACATGCACTTGTGTGTATGTGTGTGTGTGTGTGTGAGAAAGATAGAGCCGAGGGGGAGGGTAGAGATGGGGGAGGTAAAGGGATCAGAGTGCATAAATGAGAGATTTAGATTTATGATGCATTTATTTATAATAGTTCCATAACGGGGCCATTATAAGCAAGATAACATTAGCCAAATATTGACTGTGGAATTTAGGGTATGATCTACATGCACCCTGTGTGCACCAAATGAGGATGAAGGCAAAGACAGTGCAGATTAGTTCATCAGTCTCACTAATATGATACACGTGAGATTCAGGCATTTGGCAAACCATAGAGGTGGGTTATAGTTACTGGGATGTAAGTAACAAGATTGGCCATTCAGCACAACAGATGCTTGGGGAAAGAGGGAGAGGAAAGTGTAAATGTTGGGGAATTAACTTCAGCTGGCAAAGAATTAACTTTGAAGCAGGAGGCACACTCTGGTGTGAAAGTACCAGGAGACCAAGTATTCCTGACTGGAACAGGTTTGGTGCCCACTCTGAAAAGAACAAAATAATTTCCTGTCTGTGTTCTTGGAAATAACTAATCTCCTTATTATAATGTTACCATAGTTACAATACCAATCTGATGTGACACTGAGCTTTTTACGTGGAACTGACCAGTCACCAGATTGATCAGTTAAATAAAACTAGAACTTATTGCACACAATTTTCATTGGCTTCCTCTCCCTTACAATTTACAAATGATCTTATAGGAATTAAGTATTTCAAGCAATTCCAAAAGAATGTTGGCAGATCAGTGGAAGATCATTTTCCAATGTTCAATAGATTCAGGATCAGTTCCTGTGGATTGGAGGATAGCTAATGTTATCCCACTTTTCAAGAAAGGAGCGAGAGAGAAAACGGGGAAATACAGACCAGTTAGCCTAACTTCTGTGGTGGGAAATATGCTGGAGTCAATTATTAAAGAGGTAACAATGGAGCATTTGGATAGCAGTAAAAGGATTAGTCCAAGTCAATAAGGATTTATGAAAGGGAAATCGTGCTTGACTAATCTTCTGGAATTTTTTGAGGATGTGACAAGTAAAATGGATGAAGGTGTGCCAGTGGATGTAGTGTATCTAGACTTTCAGAAAGCCTTTGGTAAGGTGCCGCACGGGAGACTGGTGACTAAAATTAGAGCACATGGTATTGGGGGTAGGGTATTGACATGGATATAAAATTGGTTGGCAGACCGGAAGCAAAGAGTAGGAGTGAACGGGTCCTTTTCAGAATGGCAGGCTGTGGTGAGTGGAGTGCCGCAAGGCTCGGTGTTGCACCACAACTGTTTACCATATATTGATGATTTGGAAGAGGAAATTAGGAGCAACACTAGCAAGTTTGCGGATGACACAAAGCTGGGTGGCAGTGTGAACTGTGAAGAAGATGTTAGGAGGTTGTAGGGGGCCTGGACAGGTTTTAGTGAGTGGGCAGATGCGTGGCAGATGCAGTATAATATAGATAAATGTGAGGTTATCCACTTTGGTGCAAAAACTAGGGGGCAGATTATTATCTCAATGGGGTTAGGTTAGGTAAGGGGGAGGTACAGTGCGACCTGGGTGTCCTTGTACACCAGTCACTGAAAGTGGCATGCAGGTACAACAGGCGGTGAAGAAAGCTAATGGAATGTTGGCCTTCATAACAAGAGGATTTCAGTACAGGAGTAAAGAGGTTCTTCTGCAGTTGTATAGAGCGCTGGTGAGAACACATATGGAGTATTGTGTACAGTTTTGGTCTCCTAATTTGAGGAAGGACATCCTTGTGATTGAGGCAGTGCAGCGTAGGTTCAAGAGATTGATCCCTGGGATGGCGGGACTGATATATGAGGAAAGATTGAAAAGACTAGGTTTGTATTCACTGGAGTTTAGAAGGATGAGGGGGAATCTTATAGAAACATATCTATATTACTAAAAGTCTGATCTTGACCGCTTTTGGCTCGCTCTGCTGTGATTTCCGAGAGAATGCCGCCACCTATCGCCATCATTTTTGGCCAGCTCACTCAGAGCCCCCTATGCCTTCCTGGATCAGAAGATTTTTCTCATCGATGAAAAACCCAAGAGATATTAATGATTTTTCAAAAATCCCCTTTCTCTCTGCTGCCCCTGCTAGAGGGAGGGGGAGGGACTATAAAACCATGAAGTGGTGTGCCTCACTCAGTCTCTGCAAGATGGAGGAACCAGTGTGTCACGTTTCTCTGAGCTCTGAATAGCACTCAACTGTGAGTGCCCTTAATATGGTTTTAAAATGAAAATATAGTTGGTTTAAAGTAAAAAGGCACTGCCTGCAAATGTTTGTTTGGGGGATTGCGTTGAAGTTAAAAGGCACTACTGCAAATGGTGGCTTGGGTGCTTTGGGCTAAAGTTAAAATGCACTACTGCAAATGGTGGCTTGGGTGCTTTGGGCTGAAGTTAAAATGCACTACTGCAAATGGTGGCTTGGGTGCTTTGGGCTGAAGTTAAAATGCACTACTGCAAATGGTGCCTTGGGTGCTTTGGGCTGAAGTTAAAAGGCACTACTGCAAATGGTGGCGTGGGTGCTTTGGCTAACTTCCTGTTAGCACTGTATATATTTTTAGATAAAACGCTACCACTTACAGCTGTGATTTTTGGCCATCTTATTCATTCCCCCTCCGCTCAGCAGGTGCAGAGGATTTTTCCCACCAATGAAAAATAAAGGTGTTATTAGTGTTTAATAAATGTTGAGAATCTCTCTCCTGTCTATCACGCCATGAAGGCCACACCTTTTCCGGTGGGAGCGGGAGGGGTTATAAAACCCGGAGGTGTGGGTGTGGCTCAGTCTCTGCATGATGGGGAGGGAGAGGTCACAAATCTGTCTGAGCTGTGAAACAATTGAACACACTGAATGTCTACTGAACTGTGAGTGTGGTGTTTTGTGTGGTTTTATGGTGGATTTATGTTGGTTTCACACTGCTTGAAATGGTATGAAACTGCATTTGAATTTGGAGGCCTTGCACCCTGCATGAAATCGCATGAAACTGCATTTGAATGTGGTGGCGTTGCACCCTGCATGAAATGGTATGAAGCTGCATTTGAATTTGGTGGCCTTGTACACTGCTTGAAGTAGTTGGAAACTGCAATTGGATTTGGTGGCCTTGCACCCTGCTTGAAGTGGTAGGAAACTGCACTTGAATTTGGTGGCCTTGCACCCTGCTTGAAATGGTTGGAAAAGGGATTTGAATTTGTGGCCTTGCACCCTGCTTGAAATGGAATTTCAAGGAATTGCCATGAGTCAACTGCCAGCCCACCAACCGTGAGTGAGCTGCCGTCACATCAGCCTTGAGGGACTGAGCTGCCACCCCAAGAACCCATTCCAGTGCTCCAGAAAGCCCCCCCCCCCCCCCACTGGCCACCAATATTGGAATTGGTGGGGAGGTGGAATATTGCATCGGGGGACTAGCCCTCCCATCTGAACATGGGACCCAACGGCTCCCACTTAGTCTAGTACAATTATAAAAGGATTGGACAAGCTAGATGCAGGAAAAATGTTCCCAATGTTGGGTGATTCCAGAACCAGAGGCCACAGTCTTAGAATAAAGGGGTCATTTAAGACTGAGATTAGAAAACACTTTTTTACCCAGAGAATTGTGAATTAATGGAATTCCCTGCCACAGAGGGCAGTGGAGGCCAAATCACTGGATGGATTTAAGAGAGAGTTGGATAGTGCTCTAGGGGCTAGTAGAGTCGAGGGATATGGGGAGAAGGCAGGCACGGGTTATTGATAGCGGACGATCAGCCATGATCACAATGAATGGCGGTGCTGGCTCGAAGGGCCAAATGGCCTCCTCCTGCACCTATTTTCTATGTTTCTCTGTAAGAGTGTCACACATTCCAAGGATTTCCTGGAAGTGTGTCAGTGCTTGGTCACTTATCTAGAAGAGGCCAGAAATCATTCATTATAATGTATAGAGCATTATTTAATTTAAATCAATGGAATGAATATCAGTTTCCTAGTGAGCAATGGGTACGGTTGAATGATCAGATAACAGTAGAATCAGAAAACGTTTGAGGAACATTTATCAGAGCATTTTTAATACATCCACGGCACGTTATTATTGTATTGATTTGAGCAAGTGGCTTGAGGATTGATGTAATTGAGAAATATGTAGTCTGAAGGTACAGTCACAGTACTGTTGAGAGAGAGTATTAAGATCTGGAGATGAGAAGATGAAGGACCTATGACAAACTTCCAATTCACAGTGATGAATCTGCAAGTGATGGTGTTGCCATGTGCCTACTGCCCTTGTCTTATTGATGACAGAGGAGCTATACATGTCCAAGCAAGTCGAGGGAATACCACCATTGCAGGGCAACTTCTTAGTCCTTTCTTTTTCATAATTTGCTCATAATAATAGTGGCTCATCTGTGTGGCTTGCTGGGCCTGTTGAGAGTGCATTTCATCTGAAAATGAACAGTATCACAATATACAGAGTGGAAAATTGTATGTTTCGTGATTATTGCCTAAGACACACATTTACATGACATCCAAGTGATTGTATTCATCTGCTGCATTCAAAATAACATTTTGCTGATTCAGGTGAAGGCAAAGATTGAATTATGATCACAGAACAATAGAAATCTGAGGCTTTTGTGACCACTCCGGGTACCAAGAAACCTTTTTTGAAAACCAACCACATTTGCAATTTTACATCCTATATCCTTGATGCGTTGACTTCTTTGACATGTTATAAATTATGGGGAATTCTTTTTTTTAATCCCTTGCATTTAGTTGGTGAAAGATGTTCTTCTTATGTTATTATTAATCATGTCTATGGTGAGGAAGATAGTGCAAGGCTGCTTTCATTAGTTATTGGTAGCTCCTGGATTCTATAGCAGTGCTTAAAGATGACTGTGCACCATGATATGCTACCTGACCACCTTAAATGATCATATTTATAATGATCTAATAATCATGTCATCTTACATGGAAAATATCAAAGAATACTGCCCTTCATCTGAAAACATACAATCATTGCACGGAGGTTACTTATTTTGCATTGGCTAAAACAGCTGAAAAGGATTTCAGTATTTCACATCACCTATTATCTGTACACGATTACATAGTTAAGGGATTTGACTAAAAAATACAGAAAGGGATTAAATCATCATCTCACTTTTAACTAGAGCTGATCCAGGCAGTTGAAATATTTTGTTGTCGTTATGTTTTGTCAATTGATCTAATGTCATGGATTAAGAATTTGTTTTCTCCTCTGTTCAATACCTAATCAAGGCACTTAAACCTTTCAAAAGATAATTGTACAATATGTTAAACTAAACTAATTGGAGTTTAAATGGTGAAGTATTATTGTACTCCCTTCACCCAATTGTTGCTATTTTTTGCAAGTCCTTGTGATTATCGAGTAACTTGAACTTCATGATGACACTACATTAAGCTAATTATTTTTACTTTCCAATCAACAGACATCACCACAAACCACTATTTAACTTTTATTTCCATGCCCCTTGTCTTAATTATGAAAGTGGCCAAGCAACTTCAGGCCGAATAACAAGGTCCAACTGATGTCAATCATGAAGTTAAGAGCAGCCACTTCTTCTTGCATATGGTGTGCACAGCCTAAAATTGTCGGACAACTTGTTCTATTTGATTGTGCATACCGGGTTGATTGCATTTATTGAAACAAAGCGGACCATGTGAAGATTGCAATCTTCCACCCCAGAGCAGCGACTAATGTACCTATTTACTTTCCCATCTTACTCACTCTCTAATGATCATTCCCATGAATGTCTCAGCCAAGAATACAAACTGTATTTTTCCCTTTGCTCAATCTATTTTACTTGAGTTTGACTTGATTGTGTGTATGCAGTGAGATATACTGCATACACACTATAAGATCCCCCCTCAATCTTCTAAATTCCAGCGAGTACAAGCCAAGTCTATCCAGTCTTTCTTCATATGGAAGTCGTGCCATCCCAGGAATCAGTCTGGTGAACCTTCTCTGTACTCCATCTACGGCAATAATGTTTCCTCAGATTAGGAGACCACCTCAGATTAGGAGACCAATAGACACGAGTCCGTGGGGTATCAGAAATATGATCTTAAATTCTGCCACCCCTGGCCTGCTCAGCTTGTGTAGATCAGAATGTAAAATGTAATGGCACCTGCAGCCAATTCCATTCTATCTAGCCACAGCGTTTGCAATGTTTGCCCTCGTTGTGCTAATATTAGTGTCATGGCTAAGGATGTAGCTGGAACCCCCTGGTGAAGTATTGTTAACACATTTTCAATATCCAAACTGCATATTCTTGTAGTGGGAGAACTTGTGTCAAGATCTCTTTTACAACTCACTATCCGGGGTTGAACCCGTCAGAGTGGTTCCCGTTTGTTGCAGCTGTAGTGGCTCTAACTGAATAATTGTCAAAGACAATTTAAGAATGAACTGGAAGACATCAGTAATCTGTACTGTATTAATTGTAACATTAACATTTAAACAAAACTGCTTCCGATCCCCAAAATAGGAATGTACTGCTTTTTTGGTGCTATCTCTGCACTTTGTAGTGAGCACATCCATGGCTTGATGTGACAACCTGAGCTGTAAGGCAATCCATTCAGAATGTGTAAGTCTATAATTGTTTTATTATGCAGAGGCTGGTTTCCTGAACCACAGATTGAACCAACAAAGTTTTCAGTTTTTAGAATAACCGTATACGGTTGTATTATTATGCCTGACGAAAGCAGGCAACATGGCTGCTTAGCCAGTCAGACAGTATGAAAATCTAAAGCAAGCTGACTGTTTGAAGATCCGACTAATGAGGCAAAATGAAGACATAAAAGAACATTCCTCCTTTTTGTAGCGAGAATGTATTTCTCCGCACTGTTCTGCCACATATTTTTGCAAACAGTGAATAAACATGAAACCAACATGTCAATATTCGATGTACCTTTGAACTATACTTTCATAATACTTTGAGATCCAATACCTATTATGTGTTGTCATCGATCTGAACTGGATGATACACCAGTGGCAAGGAGATTAGGTAAATTATTACAGGATACTTTTACTTTATTGCCATGTGACTAACTTATGCCACCACCGTAGTGTTGCAACTTGAAGTTGAGCATGTAGATTATGTATATTCGCTCAATAGCCCTACCCATGGGGTGCATCTAGTGTATAAATTTAGTTGATACCAACGACTGAAGAATTGGTAACTCGTACAAATTAGCCAGAAAAAGCAGCCTACCAGGAGACTGGGAGAAATTCAGAGACCAACAGAGGAGGACAAAGGGCTTAATTAGGAAAGCGAAAATGGAGTATGAAAGAAAACTGGCAGGAAACATAAAAACTGACTGCAAATGTTTTTATCGATATGTGAAGCGCAAAAGATTAGTTAAAACAAATGTAGGTCCCTTGCAGTCAGAAACGGGTGAAGTGATCATGGGGAACAAGGACATGGCAGACCAATTGAATAACTACTTTGGTTCTGTCTTCACTAAGGAAGACATAAATAATTTGCCGGAAATAGCAGGAGATCGCGGGTCGAATGAGATGGAGGAAATGAGTGAAATCCAGGTTAGCCGGAAAGTGGTGTTGGGTAAATTGAATGGATTAAAGGCCGATAAATCCCCAGGGCCAGATAGGCTGCATCCCAGGGTACTTAAGGAAGTAGCCCCAGAAATAACAGATGCCTTAGTGATAATTTTTCAAAACTCTTTAGATTCTGGAGTAGTTCCTGAGGATTGGAGGGTAGCTAATGTAACCCCACTTTTTAAAAAGGGAGGGAGAGAGAAAACGGGGAATTACAGACCAGTTAGTCTACCATCGGTAATGGGGAAACTGCTAGAGTCAATTATTAAAGATGGGATAGCAGCGCATTTGGAAAGTGGTGAAATCATTGACTAGTGGGGTGCCGCAAGGCTCAGTGCTGGGCAGACAGTGACTAGTGGGGTGCCGCAAGGCTCAGTGCTGGGACCCCAGCTATTTACAATATACATTAATGATTTGGACGAGGGAATTAAATGCAACATCTCGAAGTTTGCGGATGACACAAAGCTGGGGGGCAGTGTTAGCTGTGAGGAGGATGCTAGGAGGCTGCAGGATGACTTGGATAGACTGGGTGAGTGGGCAAATGCATGGCAGATGCAGTATAATGTGGATAAATGTGAGGTTATCCACGTTGGTGGCAAAAACAGGAAGGAAGACTATTATTTGAATGGTGACCGATTAGGAAAAGGGGAGATGCAGCGAGACCTGGGTGTCATGGTACACCACTCATTGAAAGTAGTCATGCAGGTGCAGCAGGCTGTGAAGAAAGCGAATGGTATGTTGGCATTCATAGCAAAAGGATTTGAGTGCAAGAGCAGGGAGGTTCTACTGCAGTTGTACAGGGTCTTGGTGAGGCCACACCTGGAATACAGTTTTGGTCTCCTAATCTGAGGAAATACATTCTTGCCATACAGGGAGTACAGAGAAGGTTCACCAGACTGATTCCTGGGATGGCACGACTTCCATATGAAGAAAGACTGGATAGACTTGGCTTGTACTCGCTGGAATTTAGAAGATTGAGGGGTGATCTCATAGAGACTTACAAATTTCTTAAGGGGTTGGACAGGCTAGATGCAGGAAGATTGTTCCCGATGTTGGGGAAGTCCAGGACAAGGGGTCACAGTTTAAGGATAAGGGGGGAAGTCTTTTAGGACCGAGATGAGAAAATCATTTTTCACACAGAGAGTGGTGAATCTGTGGAATTTTCTGCCACAGAAGGTAGTTGAGGCCAGTTTGTTGGCCATATTTAAGAGGGAGTTGGATGTGGCCCTTGTGGCTGAAGGGATCAGGGGGTATTGAGAGAAGGCAGGTACAGGATACTGAGTTGGATGATCAGTTATGATCATATTGAATGGCGGTGCAGGCTCGAAGGGCCGAATGGCCTGCTCCTGCACCTAATTTCTATGTTTCTATGTTTCATGCAAATCTCCACTACCTCCAACTAGAGATGGTATTTGGAACTTCTCATCTTAGAGTTCTTTGCATCAGTTTGTAATAACTGAATTTGACCGACCAAACTACTGGAGCAATGCTGCATACTGTTTGTTCATCATTGTGACTGAGGTAGCTTCAGCTGATAATAGCATAGTTGATAATAATGATCTACATGTACTTTGTGAGGTCTTTAATTTGCACGATATCAGTTCCTTGATTTGCGCAGCTGAAACACAGCTACTATATTGCCAATTACTCCTGATGAAATAGAAGTCAGATTTATAACAGGTTGCTATGAACTCCAATCTTTTGCCACAGGGTGGAGTCATAGACTTATTAATAGTTAAAGGTAAATCCCAATGATCAACAAACAGTTTATCCCATTCCGCAATGTTTTACTTTTGCTAGTACAGTTATATTGTCTTTGATAACCCCTGTAATGGCAACTGTATAGAATGGATCTTTGAGACCGTTCTGAATCTGTTGTTAGTCAGAAAAATAAGTTTTCATATTCGGAAAGTTCATATGCGACACACTCCATTTTTCATAATAAACAGACCACTCCTGCCTTATTCCATGGGTGTTTTGCATGAGAGCTCTGGCCCGATTTCCAAACCTTATCTTAAAAGACAAACCTCTTGGAATGCTAGTACTGTGCCTCTAAGAAGATGTTTTTATCCTGTGTGTGTTGTACAAACAAGTGTAAATATTACAACTTGTGAGTGGTGCACTTACCCATGTTTTGGAAGTGCCAGACCCACTTTGTTGAGTAGGTTGCGTTGAACTTCTGCCCAGCTGTCATGCTGCCCACAGCTCCAGTGAACTGCTTACTGCCGATGAGCGCCTGGGGTGCATTCTGAAATGATGAACCTTTGCCCGCCGTTGGCCTTAATTGATTAGTCTGTCAGGTTTTCTTCCCTGTTGAATAGGCCTTACCTGAATAACAGATTCGGCGGCTGGCTTTCACATCCCCCTGTTGGCGCTGTTCACTGCCGGCACATATGTGCTCCAGTATGTTCCATCAACCTCTTTAGAAACATAGAAACATAGAAATTAGGTGCAGGAGTAGGCCATTCAGCCCTTCGAGCCTGCACCGCCATTCAATATGATCATGGCTGATCATCCAACTCAGTATCCCGTACCTGCCTTCTCTCCATACCCTCTGATCCCCTTAGCCACAAGGGCCACATCCAACTCACTCTTAAATATAGCCAATGAACTGGCCTCAACTACCCTCTGTGGCAGAGAGTTCCAGAGACTCACCACTCTCTGTGTGAAAAAAGTCTTTCTCATCTCGGTCTTAAAGGATTTCCCCCTTATCCTTAAGCTGTGACCCCTTGTCCTGGACTTCCCCAACATCGGGAACAATCTTCCTGCATCTAGCCTGTCCAACCCCTTAAGAATTTTGTAAGTTTCTATAAGATCCCCTCTCTAATCTCCTAAATTCCAGAGAGTATAAACCGAGTCTATCCAGTCTTTCTTCATAAGACAGTCGTGATATCCCAGGAATCAGTCTGGTGAACCTTCTCTGCACTCCCTCTATGGCAATAATGTCCTTCCTCAGATTTGGAGACCAAAACTGTACGCAATACTCCAGGTGTGGTCTCACCAAGACCCTGTACAACTGAAGTAGAACCTCCCTGCTCCTGTACTCAAATCCTTTTGCTATGAAAGCTAACATACCATTCGCTTTTTTCACTGCCTGCTGCACCTGCATGCCTACTTTCAATGACTGGTGTACCATGACACCCAGGTCTCGCTGCATCTCCCCTTTTCCTAATCGGCCACCATTTAAATAATAGTCTGCTTTCCTGTTTTTGCCACCAAAGTGGATAACCTCACATTTATCCACATTATACTGCATCTGCCAAACATTTGCCCACTCACCCAGCCTATCTTTAGAGCCTGGTGTCAGACTTTAGAGCCTGGTGTCAGTTATATCTAGACCTTTCGCATTCCCCTCCTCAGAGAGGGCGATTCGTAGGCAGCCCTAAACAGGCGCTGCCACAGGCCGCAGGATACCTATGCTGATATGAACCCATTGGACCTATACCCGAATAGAACATTCTGCTGCGATGGCAAATTTGTTGTCAGGAAAGGGTACCTCTGACACGTGCCCTTCATCCCTTGGGGTTTGCCCCACGGCCATACCCTGAGACTCAGCGTCAGCAGGATACTGCCCGTCTTGGTCTCTGCGTCCAAGAGGGAGACCTGAAGCAGCTCCCTGCCTGGGGACCAACGTCTGTGAGCCGCTGACCGCACTGTCAGCGACGCTGGCATTACTTACTTGCCACTCCACGGAATCTCCGCAGGCTGGATGCCACTGACTGCCTTGTCAGCAGCTGCTTATCTCAAAACCCGATCTTTTGCCGGTTATTCACTTCCACGGTCGGACCAGGGTTTCCCCATAGTCCATAGCCCAGCTCACTCCTCGGGCTCTGAATATGGCAGGAAAACCTCTGTGAAGAGAGGCTCCTGCTCAAACAACACCCTGGTAAGTAAAAATAACTTACCTTCTAGGTTTAACCTACCGCCGGCAGGAGTGCTACCCTGCCAGTCTGGTGCTTGCACCAATGCAGCTGACGTAACTGACATGCATGCAAACTGGTAGGGTCTTCACGGAATCACTTACATGACTCCGAAGTAAAATGATGAGAGGTAACCAATTTATAACAGAATATCTACTGGCTTCGTGCACAGGTTTAAGCCATCAGTTTAGAATCTGTCTGCTCCCCCTGTTTTGCTAACTTATCAAGTTTATCCTACGTTCTCCCATTGTGTGGTGGGGGCGCTGCAAAGCGGCAGCCCTGTCAACAGGGTGTCCATTTTTAAAAACTTTTGTTTTGTTGTTTTTTGTTTGTTTAGTATGTTTTAATGTATGTCTTTAATGTTTCTTTGTGTGTCTTGTGTGGGGGGGGGGGGGGGGGGGGGGGGGGGGGGGGGGGTAAGGGGAAACCGTTTTGGTCGCCTCCTCCACGGAGAGGCGACTTTTTCCAGGTCGCCTCCCCCGTGGCCTAATAGCGAGGATCGGGCGGCCTTTCCCGGAGGCGTGCCCGGGACTTCAGCTGCGGGCACAGCGCGGACTCTCGGCGTGGAGCGGGGGAGCCCCCAATGGGGCTCTACAGAGGGGAGCGCTCCGTTTGCTGGCCCACAGCAGCCGGCAGCCTGAAGCCACGGTCTGCGGAGCTACAGCTGGCGCAGCGTCCGCAGCCTGGGATCGCTCGTGGGGACCCGGGGGAAGAAGCTCCGATTGCCGGCCCGTGGCTTACTTATACCGCGGGCGTGGCGGGGACTTATTTACCACTAGGAGCGGGGTCCCTCGCCAGGGATCCCTGGAGAGGAGCTTCAACCACCGGCCCTGCAGTCTGCGGTGCGAAATTTAAATCTCCGACCACTGGCCTGCGGCCTACACCAGCCTGAAGCCATGGTCTCCGGTGGGGAAGCACCGATTCAGGACTTACCTGGACTATTTACCTTGTCTGCACATCTGGACGGCCGCAGCAACAGCTGCGGAGGGTGGAAGTCCAGACCACGGGGGAAAATGGAAGAGGATTTGCCAATTTTTGTGCCTTCCACCACAGTGATGAATGCTGTGGTGGATGTTTGTATTAAATTTTTATTGTGTACTAGACTAAGTGGGATCCATTGGGTCCCATGTTCAGACGGGAGGGCTGGTCCCCCAACTCGTTATTCCACCTCCCCACCAATTCCAATATTGATGGCCAGTGGGGGGCTTTCTTGAGCGCTGCTATGGGTTCTTGGGGTGGCAGCTCAGTCCCTCAAGGCTGATGTGCTGGCAGCTCACTCATGGCTGGTGGGCTGGCAGTTGACTCATGGCTGGTGGGCTGGCAGTTGACTCATGGCTATTCCTTGAAATTCCATTTCAAGCAGGGTGCAAGGTCATCACATTAAAATCCAGTTTCGTACCATTTCATGCAGGGTGAAACCACCATAAAACCACACAAAACACCACATTCACAGTTCAGTAGAAATACAGTGTGTTCAGTTGATTCACAGCTCAGATAGATTTGTGACCTCTCCCTCCCCCATCATGCAGAGACTGAGCCACACCCACACCTCCGGGTTTTATAACCCCTCCCTCTCCCACCGGAAAAGGTGTGGCCTTTATGGCGTGATTGACAGGAGAGAGATTCTCCACATTTATTAAACACTAATAACACCTTTATTTTTCATTGGTGGGAAAAATCCTCTGCACCTGCTGAGCGAAGGGGAATGAGTAAGATGGCCAAAAATCACAGCTGTAAGTGGTAGCATTTTATCTAAAATCAATATAGAGTGCAAACAGGAAGTTAGCCAAGGCGTCCAAGACACCATTTGCAGTGGTGCCTTTTAACTTCGAGCAAAAGCACCCAAGCCACCATTTGCAGTAGTGCCTTTTCACTTCAACCCAAAGCACCTGCCACAATTTGCAGTAGTGCCTTTTAATTTCACCCTAAAGCACCCACTCCACCATTTGCAGTAGTGCCTTTTAAATTCACCCCAAAGCGCCCAAGCCACCATTTGCAGTAGTGCCTTTTAACTTCACCCCAAAGCACCCAAGCCACCATTTGCAGTAGTGCCTTTTAACCTCAACCCAAACCCCCCAAACAAATATTTGCAGGCAGTGCCTTTTTACTTTAAACCAACCACATTTTCATTTTCAAACCACATTAAGGGCACTCACAGTTGAGTAGGCATGGGTTCACTGCTATTCAGAGCTCAGAGAGACATGACACACTGGTTCCTCCATCTTGCAGAGACTGAGTGAGGCACACCACTTCCTGGTTTTATAGTCCCTCCCTCTCCCTCTAGCAGGGGCAGCAGAGAGAATGGGGATTTTAAAAAAAAACATTAATTTCTCTCTGATTTTTAATCAATGGGAAAAATCCTCTGCTCCAGGAAGGCGGAGGGGTGCTCTGAGCGAGCTGGCCATAAACGACTGCCATAGGTGGCGGCGTTCTCTCGGAAATCACAGCAGAGCGAGTCAAAAGAGGTCAAGATCAGACTTTTAGTAATATAGATTGTGTGTTCTTTATCATTGTACCGCTGCTGGCAAATTCATTTAACTTGCACTTTATGTGCACTGTTACGAATAAAACCGTATTGTTTTGTATTGCCTTTGTAGCCATTGGTCATGTGACTGCTGTTTTCAAATGAAATTGCAGTCTTGTCATTATAAGGAGGAGACTGATTCCTCTGATATTACTAGTCCATCAAAGGCCTAACATTAAAACAATATTCTGAAGCAATAAACCACATCATTGGTAATGACGGGATCCTCAGAAGCCTCCTCGAGGCGATCCCTGGAATAGATGACGCGATGCACTCTGTGACGCGTCGGGCGACAATTCTGTCAACATGTTGGACGACGACAGAAGCCAACAGCGAGCTGCATCATCTGAAACACGAGCAATCGACTGGTAATGACAACTCATAGCCTATTTACCTCATTATAGTCACAATATTATACTTCATTTACTAACTTTAAATATTTCAGTTTGATTCATATTGGATTTGTATAACTCCTTTATTAACCAGCTGTACCCTGAGAAGTATGTGCATCTAATGTACTAGATTTTGCCAATAACATTAAAGACTTATCCCACTCCGGCAATTCCTTCTTATCCCTGCTCTTGTCCAACAGAAGGTACAGAGTTTCAAAGTGTGCACCAGCAGACGCAGGATCGGCTTCTCTTCCTCTGTTGTCAGGCTTTTGACCAATCCTTCCATTAGCTTGGGTACTAATCGATTCACTACCCCATTGCAGACATTGTATAATGCCAGGTAGATGTCGGAGCGGGATAGGCGACAACGCTCCAACAATCCTTTAGCACTGCGGACCGCGCGCTCGGCCAGTCCATTGCTCTGTGGGTATTCCGGGCTGCTGGTGTAATGACGAAAGTTCCATCGTTCAGCGAAAGCGCGGAACTCGGCACTGGTGAACTGGCTGCCGTTGTCCGACTGCAGGCTGACGGGGGACCCGAAGGTGGCAAAGTGGCGGCGCTCTCAATGACCGCGGAGGAAGAGAGGGAGTGGAGCTGGTCAACTTCAAACCAGCTGGAGTAAGAGTCGACAAGCACCAGGAAGTGCTTTCCGTACCACTCGAAGATGTCGGTTGCTTGCGCAGACCATGGCAGGTCAGCAGCTGGCTGCTGCAGGAGCGGCTGCCGCTGTTGATGTGGAGCGAGGCTGTTACAGGTAGGGCACGCGGAGACCCTATCCCGGACGTAGCGAAGCATGTCAGGCCAGAAAAACTGGCTCTGAGCGACAGAAAGGGTCGCCTCGGCCCCGGGATGGCCACGATGAGCAGTTTTGAAGTATTGTTCTCGTAGTGCTTCGGGCACCACCACCTTGTGCCCTTTCACAATCACACCATCACGCAGCACCAACTCGTCACGAACCAAGAAGTAAGGCACCACAGTGGCCGGCAGGGAAGAACTGCGGTCTGGCCAACCCTGCTTGATGATCGCGGCCAGCTGCTGTAGCGAAGCGTCTGCTGCCGTGTGCTCAGCCAGGGACCTCAACTGACCGGAGGGCATGAAGTTCACACCCAGGACTATCAGATCGGACGTCTCGTACGGATGCTGGGTTGTGGATGGGAAAGGCGCCCGAGACAGCGTGTCAGCAACAAACATGTCCTTGCCCTTGCGATAAACCACTGTGAAAGTGAAGCGTTGTAGCTGGAGCATCATGCGCTGGAGCCGGGAGGAGGCCATGTGTATCGGCTTGTTGAGGATGGTGACCAGAGGCTGGTGGTCCGTCTCGACAGTGAAGCAGTTGCCCAGGATATAGTCTTTGAATTTGGATCAGACAAAGACAACCGCCAGCAGTTCTTTCTCAATCTGGGCATAGTGTTGTTCAGCGGTCGTCATTGTGTGGGATGCGTAGGACACAGGCAGTTGCACCCCGTCATGGATCTGCAGGCAGGCGGCCCCGAGGCCAAACTTTGATGCATCACACGTGAGAACGATGGGGCGCTGGAGGTTGAAGTACTTCAGCGTTGGCATGCTGATCAGCTTAGATTTGAGGGTGTCAAATGCACGCTGGTGTTGCGGCAACCAGGCCCAGGCAGTGTCCTTTTTCACCAGATCCCGCAGAGGGGCACTCAGTTCGCTCAGGTCGGGGATGAACTTTCCCAGGTAGTTGACCATGCCCAAGAAGCGCTGCAGGCCAGGCACGTCAGCAGGTGCAGGCATCTCGGATATTGCGGCCGTCTTCTGCGTGTCGGGCTTCAGCCCCGATGCCGTGAAAACATGCCCCACGTAGGTGACCTCAGGGATCCGGAATCGGCACTTCTTCGGGTTGAGCTTCAGGTTGACCTCCCGGGCCCGCTGCAGCACCTGGCGAAGGTGGTGGTCATGCTCAGCGACATTCTTCCCATAAACCAGGATGTCGTCGACAATGATGGCACACGGAAGTCCAGCAAACAGTTGTTCCATGGTCCTTTGGAACACCTCGCTGGCAGAGTTGATCCCAAACGGCATGCGGAGGAAGCGATACCTGCCGAAAGGCGTGCTGAAGGTCGTCAGGTGCGAGGATCGCTCGTCTAGAGGTATCTGCCAGAACAAACTCTTGGCATCAAGAACCGAGAACACGGTGGCAGGGCCGACCTGTGCAGCAACATCCTCCACCGTCCGCGTGGGATAGTGCGGGCGCCTGATGGCCAAGTTCAAGTCCTTAGGGTTGATGCAGATCCGTATTTCGCTCTTGTCTTTCTTCGCAGCGACAACCATAGTAGAAACCCACCGGGTGGAGTCCGTTACTGGCTTCAGGATGCCCATGGCCACCATCTCGCGAAGAGCAGACTCGACCTTGCCCCTCATGGCAAAGGACACACGGTGCGGGGGACGGACGACCGGCGTGATGTCGGGATTGAGGGCAATCCTGTAGCTGCAGGGCAACTTCCCCAGCTTCGAGTCAAACTGGTCCGGGATCAGGCTTACGAAGCAGCTCAGAGCGCAGCTTATCATCCCGCAGACCAAAGACTAAAATGTCACGGGTCAAAGTATCAGGGGTCAGAACTTGCAGGTCACATCGGTGAGCCAGCTGGCGCAGCGCGGCCACGAAATTGTCAATAGATTAGTGGGAAGGTCACACAGCGCCGTAAATTTAGCAAGCAGGCAATCGGGGTCCTGGATACTCTCACCATGTCCATAGACGAACGACTCCGAACGCTCGAGCGCTTCTGGACCAGCCAGGTTAAGCAGCAGGGAAGCCTTGACAGCGGGGGCCACAGCAGGGTGAGCGATTGTAACATAGTGCTCAAAGTCCCGTCGGAACACTCTCCAGCGATGAGTGATGTCCGCATCAAAGACTAGGATGTCAGGTTTACGACAGGCAGAAGCCATCATGGCACAGGGAGGGGGTACTGGGACACTGAATCATCACGTATCAGGTAGCGAGACGGTTTCTGCTGTGGCTGTGCAGGGATCCCACGGGAACGGCATGCAGCCGAGAAGTGGTTGGGCCTGTTGCAGAAATTACAGGTTTTCCCCAACGCCGGGCACACATTAAAACGGTGTGAGACAAAGTTACAATTTGGACATCGTTGAGGCAGTCTGAAGCCCTGCAGTGGTCTTACCCTCTGTCGCCGGGGAGCATTGTACTGGGGACCAGCGAGACTGGCTGTGTGGACCACAGGTTCAGGTACAGTGGAGGAGACAGCCTCAGCTAAACGAGAGGCATGCAGCGCCTCATCAAATGTCAGATCAGGCTTACGCAGCAGCTCAGAGCGCAGCTTATCATCCCGCAGACCAAAGACTAAAATGTCACGGGTCAAAGTATCAGGGGTCAGAACTTGCAGGTCACATCGGTGAGCCAGCTGGCGCAGCGCGACCACGAAATTGTCAATAGATTCCCCAGGGTTCTGGCGTCTGGATAACAGTTTGAAACGCTCTAAGATGTGGTTAGTGGGAAGGTCACACAGTGCCGTAAATTTAGCAAGCAGGCAATCGGGGTCCTGGATACTCTCACCATGTCCATAGACGAACGACTCCGAACGCTCGAGCGCTTCTGGACCAGCCAGGTTAAGCAGCAGGGAAGCCTTGACAGCGGGGGCCACAGCAGGGTGAGCGATTGTAACATAGTGCTCAAAGTCCCATCGGAACACACTCCAGCGATGAGTGATGTCCGCATCAAAGACTAGGATGTCAGGTTTACGACAGGCAGAAGCCATCATGGCACAGGGAGGGGGTACTGGGACTAAGAAAATAAAACGCGATAGACTGGAGACGCAGAAAGAAGCACTTCTGACGCCATGTTGAGAAGGTACACAGACACCTTAAAGTCTTCAGTACTTTATTAAGCATACATTATACATAGCCCTGGCTGTACGTGGTCTGTCACGAACACTAGAGAGAGAGCTAGGGGCGTGTGGGTTACAATTATACTAACTTAACATCGTTACTATCAATTAATGGTGTACACACATATCATCTACAGACTTGTCTATGGAACTGGTGTGCTACAATGCTAAGAATTATATTTTACACTCTGTGTCTAATCCTTTGCATGAGGTACGAAGGTAAGCTAGCCAACAATATAATGCAGGATAGTAAAATCTTCTTTAATTATGTGAAGAGGAAAAAAATAGTTAAGACCAAAGTTGGACCCTTGAAGACCAAAAAAGGTGAAATTATTATGGGGAACAAGGAAATGGCAGATGAGTTGAACAGGTACTTTGGATCTGTCTTCACTAAGGAGGACACAAACAATCTTCCTGATATAGTAGTGGCCAGAGGATCTGGGGTGACGGAGGAACTGAAGTAAATCCACATTAGGCAGGAAATGGTGTTATATAGACTGATGGGACTGAAGGCTGATAAATCCCCAGGGCCTGATGGTCTGCATCCCAGGGTACTTATAACCATATAACCATATAACCACTTAAGGGAATGGTTCTAGAAATCGTGGATGCATTGGTGATTATTTTCCAATGTTCTATAGACTCAGGATCAGTTCCTGTGGATTGGAGGGTAGCTAATGTTATCCCACTTTTTAAGAAAGGCAGAAGAGAGAAAACAGGGAATTATAGACCAGTTAGCCTGACGTCGGTGGTGGGGAAGATGCTGGAGCCAATTATATAGATGAGACAGCTGAACATTTGGATAGCAATAACAGGATTGGTCCGGGTCAGCATGGATTTACGAAGGGGAAATCATGCTTGACTAATCTTCTGGAATTTTTTGAAGATGTAACTAGGAAAATGGATGAGGAAGAGCCTGTGGATGTAGTGTACCTGGACGTTCAGAAAGCATTTGATAAGGTCCCGCATAGGAGATTAGTGGGCAAAATTAGGGCACATGGTATTGGGGGTAGAGTGCTGACATGGATAGAGAAGTGGTTGGCAGACAGGAAACAAAGAGTAGGGATTAACGAGTCCCTTTCAGAATGGCAGGCAGTGACTAGTGCGGTACCGCAAGGCTCGGTGCTGGGACCGCAGCTATTTACAATATACATCAATGATTTGGATGAAGGGATTCAAAGTAACATTAGCAAATTTGCAGATGACACAAAGCTGGGTGGCAGTGTGAACAGTGAGGAGGATGCTATGAGAATGCAGGGTGACTTGGACAGGTTGGGGGAGTGGGCAGATGCATGGCGGATGAAGTTTAATACGGATAAATGTGAGGTTATCCAGTTTGGTAGCAAAAACAGGAAGGCAGATTACTGTCTAAATGGCATCAAGTTGGGGAAAAGGGGAAGTACAACGGGATTGGGGGTCCATGTACATCAGTCTATGAAAGTAAGCATGCAGGTGCAGCAGGCAGTGAAGAAAGCGAATGGCATGTTGGCCTTTATAACAAGAGGAATCAAATATAGGAGCAAAGAGCAGAGCCCTAGTGTGACCACACCTGGAGTAATGTGTGCTGTTTTGGTCCCCTAATTTGAGGAAGGACATTCTTGCTATTGAGATAGTGCAGCGTAGGTTTACAAGGTTAATTCCCGGGATGGCGGGACTGTCATATGCTGAGAGAATGGAGCAGCTGGGTTTGTACACTCTGGAGTTTAGAAGAATGAGAGGGGATCTCATTGAAACATATAAGATTGTTAAGGGCTTGGATACGCTAGAGGCACGAAACAAGTTCCCGACGTTGGGGGAGTCCAGAACCAAGGGCCACAGTTTAAGAATAAAGAGTAAGCCATTTAGAACGGAGACGAGGAATCACTTTTTCACACAGAGAGTGGTGAGGCTGTGCAATTCTCTGCCTCAGAGGATGGTGGAGGCAGGTTCTCTGGATGCTTTCAAGAGAGAGCTAAATAGGGCTCTTAAAAATAGTGGAGTCAGGGGATATGGGGTGAAGGCAGGAACGGGGTACTGATTGAGGATGATCAGCCATGATCACATTGAATACTGGTGCTGGCTCGAAGGGCCGAATGGCCTACTCCAGCACCTATTGTCTATTGTCTATAATTGTCTATTGTACTTGAGTTTTTGATTGTATTTATGTCAAAGTCATACAGAATGGAATCAGGCCCCTAGACACAACTTGCTCATGTTGCTAAGATGCCGCATCTATGCCAGTCCCACCTGCCTGCATTTGGCCCATATCCCTCTAAACCTCTCAATACAAAGTATTTGTATTATCTATTTCGATTAGAGAGCATGCAAAACAAAGATTTTTATTGTACCTCGGTAAATGTGACAATAATAATCCTAAACTTAAACCTAATGACTCGGGTAACCAATAGAGAGTGGAAGGTAATAACAAATGAATATAGTGAAAATACCATTAAAATGGAATAACATGTATAGAAACATATAAACATAGAAAATAGGTGCAGGAGTAGACCGTTCAGCCCTTTGAGCCTGCACCGCTATTCAATATGATCATGGCTGATCATCCAACTCAGTATCCTGTATCTGCCTTCTCTCCATACCCCCTGATCCCTTTAGCCACAAGGACCACATCTAACTCCCTCTTAAATATAGAATAATTAAAAACCTAATAAATGGAGGAGCGTGGCCTCAACTAAGTATGGAGAAGAAGATTGTTCTCCATCTCTATAATATTTGTAATATTAATGTAGCAGAGAATTCCAGAAAGATTCACCACTCTCTGTGTGAAAAATGTTTTTCTCATCTCGGTCCTAAAAGATTTCCCCCTTATCCTTAAACTGTGACCCCTTGTTCTGGACTTCACCAACATTGGGAACAATCTTCCTGCATCTAGCCTGTCCAACCCCTTAAGAAATTTGTAAGTTTCTATAAGATCCCCCCTCAATTTCAATTTGAAATTCTAGCAAGTACAAGCCAAGTCTATCCAGTCTTTCTTCATATGAAAGTCCTGACACCCCAGGAATCAGTCTGGTGAACCTTCTCTGTACTCCTGATTTGATTTAGCTGTACTCCTGTACTGTATGATTTGATAGTGGTGTGTTTTTGGTTACATGTTGTTCACATAAAAATTCAATAAACTCTTTTTTCTTCATATGACTTTGACTTTGACATTATCAATGCAGGATATATGAGGTAACGAGATGACTGAGGGGCATCAGACAAACGCAGTGGGCCCAGAAGACTTGTCCATTATTTTGCTTCCAAGCAAAGTCCCGACACACTCCCATTACAGGGGGATTGGAGCATGAGCAGAGAGACAGAGGGTTGTAAAATGAGGGTAGAAGCAATATGTAGCAAGGTGAACAGTAAAAATGGCAGGCAGACAAATCCAGGGCAGAAATCAAAAAGGACCACTTTTCAACATAATTGTAAAAGGGGTAAGAGTGTTGTAAAAGCAAGCCTGGCTTTGTATCTCAATGCGAGGAGTATTCGTAATAAGGTGGATGAGTTGAATGTGCAGATAGTTATTAATGAATATGATATAGTTGGGATCACGGAGACATGGCTCCAGGGTGACCAAGGCTGGGAGCTGAACATCCAGGTATATTCAATATTCAGGAGTGATAGATAGAAAGGAAAAGGAGGTGGGGTAGTGTTGCTGGTTAGAGAGGAGATTAACGCAATAGAAAGGAAGGACATTAGCTTGGAGGATGTGGAATCGATATGGGTAGAGCTGCAAAACACTAAGGGGCAGAAAACGCTAGTGGGAGTTGTGCACAGGCCACCCAACAGTAGTAGTGGAGTTGGGGATGGCATCAAACAGGAAATTAGAAATGCATGCAAGAAAGGTAAAACAGTTATACTGGGTGACTTCAATCTACATATAGATTGGGTGAATCAAATTGGCAGGGGTGCTGAGGGAGAGGATTTCTTGGAATATATGCGGGATAGTTTTCTAAACCAACATGTAGAGGTACCAATAAGAGAGCAGGCTATTCTAGACTGGGTATTGAGTAATGAGGAAGGGTTAGTTAGCAGTCTTGTTGTGCGTGGCCCCTTGGGCAAGAGTGACCATAATATGGTTGAGTTCTTCATTAGGGTGGAGAGCGACATTGTTAATTCAGAAACAAAGGTAACTTTGAGTGTATGAGACGTGAATTGGCCAAGATAGACTGGCAATTGATTCTTAAAGGGTTGATGGTGGATATTCAATGGAAGGTATTTAAAGACTGTATGGATGAACTACAACAATTGTTCATCGCAGTTTGGCAAAAGATTAAATCAGGGAAGGTAGTGCATCCATGGATAACAAGGGAAATCAGGGATCGTGCCGCTGCCGATTGGAACTCATGATATATATATTTTTATTTTTATTTCTATTTATTTTTTACCGCACACTGAATGGACACTGGTTGAGCAACATGTTTTCGTTTCCTCTGGGTATGTAAGTACTCAGGAAAAATGATAATAAAGATATACAATACAATACAAACAAAACAACAAAAGATGAAGCATACAAATTAGCCAGAAAAAGCAGCCTACCTGAGGACTGGGAGAAATTCAGAGTCCAGCAGAAGAGGACAAAGGGCTTAATTAGGAAAGGGGCAATAGATTATGAAAGAAAACTGGCAGGGAACATGAAAACTGACTGCAAAAGTTTTTATAGATATGTGAAGAGAAAAAGATTTGTTAAACCAAATGTAGGTCCCTTGCAGTCAGAAATAGGTGAATTGATCATGGGGAACAAGGACATTGCAGACCAATTGACTAACTACTTTGGTTCTGTCTTCACTAAGGAAGACATAAATAATCTGACAGAAATAGCAGGGGACCGGGGGTCAAATGAGATGGAGGAACTGAGTGAAATCCATGTTAGTCGGGAAGTGGTGTTAGGTAAATTGAATGGATTAAAGGCCAATAAATCCCCAGGGCCAGATAGGCTGCATCCCAGAGTACTTAAGGAAGTAGCCCCAGAAACAGTGGATGCATTAGTGATAATTTTTCAAAACTCTTTAGATTCTGTAGTTCCTGAGGATTGGAGGGTAGCTAGTTTAACCCCACTTTTTAAAAAGGGAGGGAGAGAGAAAATGGGGAATTACAGACCAGTTAGTCTAACATCGGTGGTGGGGAAAATGCTAGAGTCAGTTATTAAAGATGGGATAACAGCACATTTGGAAAGTGGTGAAATCATTGGACAAAGTCTGCATGGATTTATGAAAGGTAAATCATGTCTGACGAATCTTATATAATTTTTCGAGGATGTAACTAGCAGAGTGGATAAAGGAGAACCAGTGGATGTGTTATATCTGGCCTTTCAGAAGGCTTTCGACAAGGTCCCACATAAGAGATTAGTATGCAAACTTAAAGCACACGGTATTGGGGGTTCAGTTTTGATGAGGATAGAGAACTGGCTGGCAGACAGGAAGCAAAGAGTCGGAGTAAACGGGTCCTTTTCAGAATGGTAGGCAGTGACTAGTGGCGTACCGCAAGGCTCAGAGCTGGGACCCCAGCTATTTACAATATATATTAATGATTTGGACGAGGGAATTGAATGCAACATATCCAAGTTTGCGGATGACACAAAGCTGGGGGGCAGTGTTAGCTGTGAGGAGGATGCGAGGAGGCTGCAAGGTGACTTGGATAGGTTGGGTGAGTGGGCAAATGCATGGCAGATGCAGTATAATGTGGATAAATGTGAGGTTATCCAGTTTGGTGGCATGAACAGGAAAGTAGACTAATATCTGAATGGTGGCCGATTAGGAAAAGGCGAGATGCAACGAGCCGTGGGTGTCATGGTGCACTAGTCATTGAAAGTTGAAACTCCTGGTGCAGCAGGCAGTGAAGAAAGCGAATGGTATGTTAACATTCATAGCAAAGGGAGGAGCAGAGAAAATTCACTGCAGTTGTACAGTGCCTTGGTGAGACCACACCTGGAGTGTTGCGTACAGTTTTGGTCTCCTAATCTGAGGACAGACATTCTTGGACTGAGATGAGAAAAATATTTTTCACACAGAGTGGTGAATCTGTGGAATTCTCTGCCACAGAATGTAGTTGAGGCCAGTTCATTGGCTGTATTTAAGAGGGAGTTAGATGTGGCTAAAGGGATCAGGGGGTATGGAGAGAAGGCAGGTACAGGATACTGAGTTGGATGATCAGCAATGATCATATTGAATGGCGGTGCAGGCTTGAAGGGCCAAATGGCCTACTCCTGCACCTATTTTCTATGTTTCTATGTTTACAGCAACTAGTCTCCTTGCAAATGATTCCTTGCTCTTTGCTTGCACATGTCTGATCACACGTTGATTCCATGCAGAATTTAGCGTTATGGTATTCACAGACATCTAATGCTATCAATCATCTGGACTCAAAAATACAGCTGGATTTTAATGCATACATTTATTAGGTAATTTATGTTGGCAGAGGAAGCATGGAACTATGAACCACAAATAAGTTTTCATTAGCACTACAGGCTTTTTTTGCGACTTAGTTGTTTTGACTTATTTCTCCATCTGTTACATTCCAAAATGCATTTCCCATTAACTGTCCTTTTTTTTAATGATATCTTCTATCATGTTTTCATTCGTTTTTGAAGGCACTCCATTATTCCTGTCTTTATAAATGATGGTAGAAAGTCTTACAATATCAAAGTCTTCATTAACTCAAATATACTGCCTCAGTTCCACCTGCCAAATAATGTTTTGCATTCTTTGGGACACTAACTTTCTATTCCTGGTCTCCAAGTTACTGGCATAGTCATGAAAAATTGCACATCATAAAATAATTACCTCAGAATACATATATGAAAAGCATCACATTTTAAGCCATGTTATGAGTCTTCAGGCTGTGAAACTGAAGCTTTGGTGATTCCTGCCATTTAACAGCATATACCAGTACTAATTGCTTTTAAAATAAATCACGGTATTAACAGTGTATATATATATATCATGTTCAGTGCTATATTATTGTGTCTTACAAACCTGATTGAATTTTCTGAAGTGACCGAAAAGACTGTTGACGGCAACGCCGTATATGTGTCTATGCAGACTTCAGCAAGCATGTAATATGGTTCTGCATGGTAGGCAGCCCTGGAAAGTTAAATTGGATGGGATGCAGGAAGAGCTAGCTAACTGGATAGAGAATTGCCTCTTTGGAGGAAAGCAGAGGGTGATGGTGCAAAGTTGTTTTTTGGACTGGTGGCCTGTGACCAGTGGTGTACGTTGGAGATTGGTGTTGGGCCAGTTGCTGTTTGTGGTTTATATCAATGAGTTGGATGAGAATATACAAGGCATGTATAGTAATTTTGCAGATGACACTAAAGTGGGTGGGATCATAGATGGTGAAGATGGTTATCAAAAATTCTTTGATAAGGATCTTGATCTGCTGAGCAAGTGGGCTGAGGACTGTATAAATGGAGTTTAATGCAGATAAATGTGAGGTGTTATATTTTGGAAAGTCAAACTAGGGCAGGACCTTCACATTGAATGGCAGGGCCCTGGGGAGTGTCACAGTGCAGAAGGATCTAGCAGTACATGTAGTGTAAAGTGGCTTCACAGATAAATAGGGTGGTCAAGAAGGCTTTTGGTACATTGGCCTTCATCATCAGTGTATTGAGTATAAATTTTGGGATGTTATATGTTACAGTTTTACATGTAGTTGGTGAGGCAGCATTTGATATATTGTGTAGAGGTTTGGTCATTTTGTTATAGAAAGGATGTGGTTAAGCTGGAAAGCGTGCATTTACAAGGATATTTCCAGGATTTGTGCACCTGAGCTATAGGGAAAGGTTGGGCAGGCTAGGACAATATTCCTTAGAGCACAGGAGGCTGAAGGGTTATCTTGTGGAGGTGTATAAGATCATGAGTTGGAATAAATAGAGTGAATAGAAACCATCTTTTACCCACAGTCGGGGGTATTAAGAAACTGAGGACATAGGTTTAAGGTGGGAGTGGAAAGATTTAATAGGAACCTGAGGGATAACTTTTTCTCATGGATGTTGTTGGATAGAATGAGCTGCAAAAGGAGGAAGTTAAGGCAGGATCCATAGCAACATTTAAGAAAAATTTGGACAGGTACAAGGAAAAGAACGGTTTAGAGAGATATGGGTTAAATGCAGTCAGATGGGACCAGTGCAGATGGGCTATCTTGTTCATCATGGGCAAGTTGGGCCAAAGGGCCTATCTCTGTGTTGTACGGCTCTATGACTCTCTGACTCTACATTTCAAATCTTAAAGAAGATTCATTTTTAGTGCTCTTGCTTATTACTGAACTTTCGTCTGGACAATAAACGTTGATAATTTCAATGACATTAGTTTAAATTAACATTGCAAAGAGGTATCCTGACTGACAGTGAATCTTTCAGATTTATTCTATTTATTAACAACATTTTGATTAGATGAGGTAAGAGGCAGCTTTTTTTAAAAAAACATTTTGGTGTGCTTTAATTCCGTTGTCTTATAATTGCTCTTTCACTCCATTAACACCAGTTTCCTGAATTGTGCTGAGGTGGAACATATTCTCTCTACATCTCTTTCATTATTTCTCTGTCTAATATAACTAAGGTATACAGGGATTTGTTATTTCTCCTAAGTAGCTGGCAGCTAAGCATGCCTCATTTTAATTAAACAGTTCATCTAATTCCTACTCCTGATAATTTAAAGTCTTTTTTTTTTTTGCAGAAAAAAACAAATTATCTAGTAATTTAAATTAAGCAATTTAATTAAAACAGCACCTTTTTCTGTGCTCAAAAGAAAATTAATTATGGGTAATTTAAATGAAGGAACTTGGCATAAAAATAAGTTGAATTACCCATCTATTCTGCTTTGTTTCAGTTGAAATTTTCCAATTTTAGATATTTGGAACTGCCTTTTGATCCTCTTTCCATTGTATGCTATGTTTGAAGAATTTACACATATCAAAATGCTGTTGTGAACAAATTATCTGAACTTTCAAGTTCATCAACTGCATGATAATCAATTCACTGTCAGTTCCCATTCACCCCCGATTACTCATCAGCATTCATATTATTTCTTAGCGTTTGCTCTGGTTCACTTTAATTATTGTTCTGATCATGGAGTCATGAAAATTATTGTGCACAGAGAAGCCATTTGGCTAATGGAAGTACTTTTGAATCTAATACCATTCCTCATCTTGTGTTTCAATCACAAGGGTTAAGTGGTTTGCATCTTTAATTTACTCTTTAATTTACTGTAAGAGCCTCTTGCAAGTTCGGGAGACTGTTCCTCCATTTTGTGACTATGTCATGGTTCATTTAAGTTGATTCACTGGAACTAAATTCGATGGCCTCGAGGAATGGGTGCAGGGATCACAATGAGTAATTAACCTGTGCCAATTTAGGTAATGCGCAGAGCTCATCACCTTCACGCTGCTTGCATGGATATGAACTGCAAAATACATTAAATGGACAGAGAAAAGGACAGCACAAGAACAGGCCGTATCACCCACGATGCCTGTGCCGAACTTAATACCAAGGCTTTCACTTAACTATCTGCATATAACCCAGATCCCAACATTCCCTGTACATGCATATGCTTATCCAAAAATCTTGTAAGTGCCACTAACATATCTGCTTCAACCACCACTCCTGACAGTGCATTCCAGGCACTCATCACACTCATTGTACAAAAAAAAATGCCCCGCACATCTCCTTTAAACTTTGCATCTCTCACCATAATACTATCCCCTGCAGTATTTGTTTTTTACATCGTGACAACGATTCTGACTGTCTAACCTATTTATGCCTCTCATAATTTCATATACTTCTATCAGGTATCTCCTCAACCTCCAGCATTCCAAAACAATCCAAATCTATCCAAGCTCTCCCTGTGGGGAGTACCCCGTAATCCAGGTAAACCCTAATCCAGGTAAAATTCTGGTAAACCTCCTCTGCCCCCTTTCCAAAGCTTCCACATCCTTCCTGTAGTGGGACAACCAGAACTGTACACAATACTCCAAATGTTGCCTTATGAAAGTCCTTTAAAGCTCCATCATGGCTAACTCAGTGCTCAACCCTACGAAAGCAACCTTACCATCTGCCTTCTACAGTAAACCACTCTATCTACTTGTATTGCCACTTTCAGGAAATTATAGATTTAGACCCCAAGATCCCTCTATACACCAAAGCAGTTGAGTGTTATGCCATTAATTATATATTTTGCTGTTACATTTGACCTCCGAAACTGCAACACCTCACCCTTGTTCGGATTAAAACCCATCTCTCTGCCCATTCCTCTAGCCGATCTACAGTATATCCCACTGTATGCCTTGACAGCACCCCTCACAGTCCGTGAACCCAGCAATCTTAGTGCCACTTGCAAAATTACTAACCAATCAGTGTACATTTACAACCAAGTCATCGGTACATTTATATTACATGTACACACATATTTGTCCTTTGAGGAGAGAGTAAACATACTGGGCCAATATTCTTTTTTGAGTATGGAGGCATGAAAGATGATTTAAGAGAAAAATGCAAACTTCTTCTTGGATTTTGTAGGCTATTTCTGGAGCTAAGGTTTTCCCGAATTGAAGTGCTCACAACTAGGCTCATGGTCTAAAAGTGAATGTGCAGTCTTTCAGGATAGAATTGAAAAGAGGGCAGTGAATATTTGGGATCCTCTACCCAAAAGGGCTATGAAGCTCAACTTGTTGAGTACATTCAAGTATTCAGATTTTGTTTAATCTTCAGTGAAGCAAGCAGCATGGGGATAGTTCAGGAAAGTGGGACAGAGGTGAAGGATCAGCCATGATTTTATTAAACAACAGATCACTGACAAAGGAGAAACTGTCCTACTCCTGATTCTTTCTCCAACACTCCTAAACCTGCACAACTGTGACAGTTGTAATAATTTCCCAGTCTGGAAACGAGTATCTTGGAAAGTACTGATTCCCTTCCATTAAGAACAATGCAATGGTCCTTCCAACTATTTTAGCAATCTTTCAGGAGGTCTATTCTCATGTAACATTCACTGTAGTGTCTTTAACATAACTAAATGGATTTAAAGCAAATTCTGGGCAATTGAATCAGAATAAATATTGAACCAGGGCAACTGTGCAGTCAATCAGTTTCAATACAATATGAATTAACTGATGCTTTAATCTTCTGTTTTGACATGAATGGAAACACACATTTGCAGACTCAATTCAATTCAATAATTCAATGATGCTTTATTGTCACGTGCAAAATTTCACTGTGAAAGTCTTTTTGCGTCGCCAGATTGGGCGCTATTTGCAACGTCCGATCCACGTGCTAGGTCTAATGAAACGGCACCTGATGAAATCGAGCCCCGGGTCATTCACCGTACTGACATTCCTCTTCTCACCCATCCACCTTTGTGCTCTGGGGAAGCTTTTCGCAGCCGACCTTGAGGCCACGGGTGGTACGACTCTCCTACCGGCCTTGCTCCTCACTACCATCATTGCTCTCTCTCTTCCCTTCGGTATTCCAGTCTTCAGGGGATGCGCAGGACCGGGCTCTGTGGTTTCCCCTCTGCAGGCATTCCATGCTGGAACAGGGTGTTTGGAGCAATCTCCTGGTCATAAATGGTCAGGTATTATCACAACTCTTCCATCAGGAGACCAGTCAACAAATACTAATCAATCATAAACTGAATGAATCCGAATGTTGTTCTTTGGAACACCAGAAAACGTCAACATTTTCCTGCCAGATTTGGCCTCGTCTCCCTCAAAATGAACACCAGTGCTTGGCTTGAAATATTTAATTCAGATTCAGAGTTCAGATTTAGATTACATTTACTGTCACATGCACCATTAGGTACAGTGATATTTGAGTTTGCATCTGTGTTATAGAGTCATCGTGTTAAAGACCATTACAATATGGAAACCGGTCCTTCAGCCCACCTTGTCCAGGCCCTTCAACCCACTTATCCATGCAGACCAAGTTGGCATGCTAGGCTAGTCCCATTTGCCTGCATTTAGCCCATTTTTTAATGCTCTACTTCAACACCTCTTTTATTATTTCAGCAGGCATTTACAGTGTGGAAAACAAATTCTGGGGATCTCCTTAATTGACCATCACAGTGTAAATTGTGAATGTTCTTAAACAAATGCTATCAGAGGAATATCATTGAATTATTTGCTATTTATTTGTACCCAAGCATTCAATAATAGAAAATAGATTAGCTTTCAGAATATTCAGAGATTCCTTATCATTTAATTGCAGAAAAAAAACACCCTATTTTCAGAGGGAGGGGCCATCAGATGGGGGGAGGGGCCATCAACCCAGTCGAGAGTTCAGGCTGTGGTCACCAGGGTACCAACAGAGGTAGTAGAGGCAGATACAAAAATCATATAATTATTAAAACTCTGATCTTGGATGTGGATGTATTTGTGTGCGTGTATTTGTATGTTTTTCTGTGATTCACATCTCCTTGGAAACACAACACGCTAACGGTGACATTTTTCCATATTCCGATAGAGATTTACCTCATGAACTCAAAAATCGCCTCTTCTGAAAATTTGATTCATTAAGTCCCTTGTCCCACTTTCCCGAGTTACTCACGAACTCTCCTGAGTTTTCCCCTTGCTTCGAACTCGGGGAATGTCTGGTAATGTCGGTAGCAAGCTCGTAGGAGCACTTAGGAGCCCATAAATGTTTAGTAGCGGCTCGTAATACCAGCCGTAGGAACTCGGGACCTCAGATAAGTCGGGACGTTTTATCAACATTGAAAAATGTCCTCGAGTTAAAAAAAAAAGCTGCGATTACCTACGAATGGCTGTTACCGTAATTCTCTGAGTTGGAATCAAGGAGAAAACTCGGGAGAGTTTGTGAGTAACTCGGGAAAGTGGGACAGGGCATTTATTTCTTGAGTTTTTTATTAAAATTGGTCACAAATCTTATATTTTTTTAAATGCTAACGAGCCGATGACGTCACAATGGCTCTGCTCCTCGCGGCCAGCTGCGCAGTTTTCAAAGCGCAGCCTGCTGGCCACTGTTTTCCACAAGCTGTGAGTTATGTAACCTCCCCCCTCGGGCCAAAACCCCGCGTCAAACTCGCACTCAGCCAGCTGTCCGCAGTGCACGGCCGCAGCCCAGCCGCTCTTCCCCACCCCACCCCCCCCCCCCCCCACGGCTCTGGATTGAAGGACACTTAACACGCAGTTAATTTGGTTAGGCTTCAGAGGTCCCGCGAGGTCCCTCGAGACTGCCAAAGACCTGCTGCCCCACTCGCAGTCAGACCCATTCGCGCGGCCCGCTCGCCGAGTTCAAGTCCGCCCTCTTCCTCTCTCTCCACCCCTCATCCCTCCTCTTCCCCTCCCTTTCCTCACCCCCTCCCCCCGGCGGGGGCTTTTTCCCCACTCTCCCATCTTCCCCCTCCTCTCCCCATTCCTCCTCCCCCTCCTCTCTCCCCTCCTCCCTCCTCTCCTCTCTCCCCTCCTCCCCCTCCTCTCCCCCACCTCCCATCTCTCCTCTCCCCACTCCCCCTTCCTCTCCCCCACACTCCCCTCTCACCCCCCCTCCCCACTCTCCACTTTTACAGGTGTCAGTAGTCATCAAATTCTTTAGCATCCCTGATGGATTTCAGAATAGAGCCTTTTATTACTTGATGCTATCAGCCAAGGTGGTTGGTAGGGGATGAATAAGAAGCAAATTGAAACAAAAATCAATTGAATGCAGACAAACCAAGCATCACTCTACATTTACAGGATGTAGAGAAGACATTTAGAGAAGAAGTTCTCCTCCTCTCTCCGATGAGAGTTCTGCAACACCCTCTCTCGCTGCTCCACCTCTGGAATTCCTCCTGCTCTCCAACTATTTTTTGCATAAATTTTATTAATTTATTCTATATATCTCTACATCATCGTCTATATCTCTCGTTTCCCTTTCCCATGACTTTCTGTCTGAAGAAGAGTCTCAACCCAAAACGTCACCATTCCTTCTCTCCAGAGATGCTGCCTGTCCCGCTGAGTTACTCCAACATTTTATGTCTATCTTCGGTTTAAACCAGTATCTGCAGTTCCTTCTTACACACAATATTTACATATCATTTGCTTGTTGACAAGCGATTCCTGTATTTCTGGCCAAAATATATTATCCACTTTTTCCTGGACTGTTCATTTCCCAAACATTTCATTGTAATTGACAGCACCAAAGTTATAAATGACTGGTAGACAAAAATGCTGGAGGAACTCAACAGGTGAGGCAGCATCTATGGAGCGAAGGAAGTAGGCAACGATTCGGGCCAAAACCCTTCTTCAGACTGTCTTTGAGACCTTTACTATCATGTAAAGAATGTGGATATGACCGCTTTTGTTAAGGTTGGCAGTGAAGTGTTAGGATCAGTTTTTTGCATCATGTTAAAATCAAGCAGATGTAAATATTTAAATTAATATACAATTTCATGCTCTTTGGACTAGCAATCATGTTCGCATGATAAAACAAGTTAAAAGCTTCCGGTGGCGCTATGGAGGACTAGAAGGCAACGCCAGCCACCTCCGTGAAAAAACGAGAAAAAAACGGGGAGGAAATGGGGAGAAAACCTACCTGCTGCTGCTGCTCATTCTGCATCTGCTGCTTCTACACCGGCTGCCGTGAGTGACGTCATCAGATGTGCGACCAGTAATGGATAAATATTCAAATATATTGGACATCCTTAATGCTTTTAGACAGAAAGATATCAGAACCACAGTGCCAAGGGAGGAATACAATTTTTGTTGTTGAACATTGGTTTTGATTAATCTGAAGTGGGATCCCGAACCGAAATGTCAACTTCCAATTCCTTCCACAGATGCTGCCTAGCCCACTGTGCCTCAGGTTTTGGTGGTGGGCCCGTTACTGTTTATCATCTACATCAATGATTTGGATGTGAATATACACGGCAAGATTAGCAAGTTTGCAGATGATACAAAAGTGGGTGATTTTGCAGAGAGTCAGGATGGTTGTGAAAGATTGCAGCAGGATCTTGATCGATTGGCCAGGTGGGCTGAGCAATGGCAGATGGAAATGTCAGGTATTGCTTTTTGGGAAGTCTAACATGGGCAAGGCCTACACAGTGAATGGCAGGGCTCTGGGCAGTTTTGTAGAACTGAGGGATCCAGGAGTGCAGGTGCATGGTTTCTTGAAGGTGGTCGCAGGTGGATAGTGTAGATTCATGCCATTTAATAACCTTCACCACACATATGTACATGCCACCCTTTACATGGTATTACGGTACTACACAAGGTCATCTAACTGTCTCTCTCTCTCTCGCTCTCACACAAGCCAGCGGAGCCAGATGCAAGCAGCTGGCAGTTTGGATGTTCCTGTTTGCCGATGGAATAAGGATTGATTTTACCATGTACGTGTTGCTGTGGATCATTCCTAAACATGGTGTCAGAGTCTTGAATCATACCTCCAACTCTTTTGCCTGAATTTATTTTAGTTTTTTTTTTACATCGAAGCATGGAAGGTTCCTTCCGGAGACCAGATCCTTTGGTGTTCGACAGCGAACTTGCCCAACGTTGGCGTAACTTCAAGGTGGAATTCGGGATTTTCATAGATGCTGCCCACCCTGGAGCTGCACCCCACACCATTGCATCATTTCTCCTCAATGTAGCAGACACAGAGGCTGCCCTGCGGGCACAGGATTTCTATTGCGCCCCACAACATACCGATGCGGTAACACATGTTGTGACCCCAGTCCATCAGAGACCTGGTCTGCCTTACTCGAAAGTTCAGAGACCTTTGCCAACTTCATACTAACGTTATCATGGAGCACCAAACGTTTTTTTCCGCAGCCAACAAGAGGGCGAAACGGTTGAATCCTACAATGGTGCCTTCAAGAGCATTGCATCCAGATGCCACTTCCTAGACCGTCGACGTACTCATCCGCGGCAGACTTGTATACTGCATCCTGAATGACAAGATGAGAAATCAATTAACCTGGGATGAGGAGGTTAAGGTTGAATGTACCTGCCGGGTTGCAGAATACACTGACACGCACACCAAAGCCTTGGGACCGGGGCCGCACTCTGCCTACGATGTCCATGCCTTCTATAGTTCCCCGTGATAAACATTAACCCCTTGACAACTGCCTACAGCCCCAGGGAGGGTAACTGATCATCTGGTCAATAACTGTGGTAATTCCGGTGGCTCACACCCGAAATCTTTTGAGCAATGCCCCGCTTATGGCAAAACCTGTCACTATTGTGAAAAGAAAGGCCACTTTATCCGGTGCTGCCACGCCCGTGCCAACAGGGACCAGTCACAACAATCTCTCTATGCACTTGAGCCCGCACTTTCCCACGAGGCACTACTGAAACAGCATTTTCAGCAGAACCACAACCGCAGCACCTGCAAGTAGTCAGCAAAAACATACATTCTTGTATACCCGATTCACCGTCTACAGACAGTGATCCCATGACAATGCTCAATATCAACAAAACCAGGGTTGCTACTAAGATAGATACTGGTGCGAGATGTAACGTGATTTCTCTATCAGACTTCCAAATAATTCACAACAACGAAATTGTCCTGAAAACAAACTCATAGTTACATCCATTTGGTGGAGGGGAGTCGCAACCAGTTGGTACGGTTACATTACAATGCCACCTAGCGTCTCAAGTTTACAACCTGGAATTTTTCAACATTAGAGGGGAAGTGCCCCTCCTTCTGGGCAATGATGCATGCCACAATATGAACCTAGTCTTTTTCGGCGAAACTGTGTACCAGCTGTCAACCTCTCAAAGTCCCAACCAACAACTAATACAAAGACCTTTTTGATAACCAGCTGGGCAAGCTTCCCACAGAATACAGTATTGTAACTGACAAGGAAGTCATACCTGTCGTTCATTCTCCTCCACAATTCTCACCCGCAATGAAGGATGGCGTCAAAGCTGAACCAGACAGAATGGAAACACTGGGCATGATTGCCCCTGTCAATGACCCCTCCTCCTGGGTCTCTACCATGGTTGCTGCAGTCAAGAAGAACAGTCAAATTAAGGATCTGCATCAACCCTAAGGTTTCAAATACTGCCATCAAACGGCCACACCACCCAATGCAGATGGTGCAAGAAGTAATTGCCAACCTGGGTAAAGCCACAGTCTTTTCTGTCCTGGATGCAAAGAACTCATTTTGGCAAATGCCATTAGACCATGCATCCTCCATGTTAACCACATTCGAGAAGCCCTTCGGACGCTACCAATTTTTACGTATGCTATTTGGCATCAATTCAGCAGTGAGGTTTTCCAGCGGACTATGGAACAACTCTTTGCTAGATGCCCATGTTACGTAATCGTGGACAACATCCTGATTACTGGGGCGCAATGCACAAGAATGTGTGGGGGGGTGTGCGACTTAAAAACTGAAACAAGGTTTCTGGATCATGGCCAGGGAGGTAAATCTCAAAATCAACACTCTCATGTGCAGGTTTTGGGTCAACAAAGAGACTTATGTGGGCCACATGTTCATCAACAATGGACTCAGGCTAGACCCATCTAAAACCATTGCCGTCAACGAAATGCCAGCACCTACGGACGTGACAGCTCGACAACGATTTTTAGACATGGTAAACTACCTGGGAAAATTCATCCCAAACTTCATCGAACTGTCAGCCCCGCTGAGACAACTGACCCACAAGGATACCCACTGGTTCTGGCACCAACACCAGCAAAGGGCATTTGAAACCCTCAAATAACTAATGTCTTGTGTTCCAACCCTCGCATACTTTGATGCCAAGTTACCTGTTACCCTCACTTGTGATGCCTCCCCGTATGGACTGGGCGCTGCTTGCCTACAAGATGACGGAAAGGGTTCCAGACCAGTTACCTATGCCTCCCACACCATCACTGACACTGAACAGCGCTACGCTCAAATCGAAAAGGAGCTACTCGCAGTAACCTTTGCCTGCAAGAAATTCAAGGACTTTATCTTTGGAAATCCGATCAAAGTCAAAACAGATCACATGGCCCTAGTCAGTATCCTCAGTAAACCAATCCACGCGGTACCAGTGCGTTTACAACGCATGATAATGGAACTACAGAGATATGACATCAGACTAACCTGCAAACGTGGTAAGGACATGCACCTAGCTGACACCCTCTCAAGGGACCTCTCCCAACCTGCGAAAACCACCTGTCTGATGATTAGGGGTACATGGTTATGATCGTCTTCGGCCTCCCATCTGCCAGTGTAGACATGCTAGTGTCAAAAACAGCTGCAGATGAAATGCTACAATCGCTGGCCACTGTCATCCGCCGTGGCTGGCCAGATAAACAGCACCACCTGCCAAAAGCCGTCCGCTCATTTTACAATGTCCATGACGAACTGGTCATTCAGGATGCCATCATAATGAAAGGACATAAGACAGTCATCCCATGTCTCTTCACAGTAAAGACTTCGACATTGTCCATGGGGGCCATACCGCTGCAGAAATAACCCTTCAACATGCAAAAGGCATGCTGTTCTGGCCAGACATGGCTAGCTACATTCTTGAGAAGTTTGATCTACAATAGCTTGACCCTGCACCAACAGAAACAAACACTTCTCCCGCATCCCTAGTCCACAGTAGAAGCTGACATCTTTGAATGGCATGGCAAACAATACCTACTCAGGATGGTTCGAAATCGACCCGCTCAGTAGCCCGACCTCAGCCATGGTCATTCAGTAACTAACTCGCCAATTCTCTGTCCAAAGAGCCCCCCCAAAACAATGGACCACTGTTATCCAGTCAGCTCTTCAGAAATTTCGTGAAAAACTGGGACTTTCACCAGATTACCAGTAGCCCTGAGTACCCAAAGTTTTTGTTCAAGTGATGGATGGATAATTTTTGTCCACGGAGCAAGACAATAACTTAGTCTCATATGTTTCTGTTCTGCATTCAAACACTTGCTCAAAGGAAATGTAGTCTAAAAAATGGCACTCGTGGGTTGCTGAAAATGATTTGGTCTTATTCCTTGTGATATGCACCCAATAGTTAATTTTACAAAGATGACCTTCCTCCTGCATCATCACTCTGGCCCTCAAGCTTCACCTTCCTGATCTCCAGCATCTTCACACAATTCTGAGTTGTATATTCTCTCTTTACATTTGCTATCCTCTTTTATCCTCAATTCTGTACCTCCACCACCCATCCCCTCACCCCCAACCCACAAGCTCCCCCAACCGTCTCCCCACACACCCAATCTGCCTTTACCTGCAGGCTGCTGGTTAATTACTCACAATGAGTTACTACATCTGCTGAATATTTGAACCACATCTGCTCCAATGTAATGAGATTCATCCTATTCAGTCCCGAGATATGTTCCTTCTTTAGATACATAGATACACAGAAAATAGGTGCAGGAGTAGGCCAATCGACCCTTCGAGTCAGCACCACCATTCAATGTCATCATGGCAGATCATCCACAATCTGAACCCCATTACTGCCTTCTCCCCATATCCCTCGATTCCGCTAGCCCTAAGAGCTCTATCTAACTCTCTTTCAAATGCATCCAGTGAGTTGGTCTCCACTGCTCTCTGAGGCAGAGAATTCCACAGATATACAAGTCTCTGGGTGAAAATGTTTTTCCTTATCTCAGTTCTAAATGGCCTACCCCTTATTCTTAAACTGTGGCCTCTGGTTCTGGACTCCAACATCAGGAACATGTTTCCTGCATCTAGCGTGTCCAATCCCTTAATAATTTTATATTTTTCTATAAGATATCCTCTCATCCTTCTAAATTCCAGTGCATACAAGCCCAGTGGTTCCATTCTTTCATCATATCACAGTCCCACCATCCCTGGAATTAATCTTGTGAACCTACGCTGCACTCCCTCAATAACAAGAATGTCCTTCCTCAAATTAGGGGACCAAAACTGCACACAATACTCTAGGTGTGCTCACCAGGGCCCTGTAGGACTGCAGAAGGACTTTTTTGCTTCTATACTCAAATCCTCTAATTATGAAGGCCAACATGCCATTAGCTTTCTTCACTGCTTGCTGTACCTGCATGCTAACTTACAGTGATTGATGTACAAAGACATCCAGGTCTTATTGCACTTCCCCTTTTCCTAATCTGATACCATTCAGATAATAATCTGCCTTCTTGTTCTTGCCACCAAATTGGATAACCTCTCATGTATCCACATTACACTGCAGATGCCATGAATCTACCCAACCTATTCAAGTCACCCTGCATTCTCATAGCATCCTCTTCACAGTTTGCACCGCCACCCAGCTTTGTGTCATCTGCAAATTTGCTAATGTTACTTTTAATTCCTTCATCTAAATCATGAATACACTATATATTGTGAATTGCTGTGGTCCCAGTACCGAGCCATGTGACATACCACTAGTCACTACCTGTCATTCTGAAAGGGAACCGTTAATTCTGTTTCCTGTCTGCCAACCAATTTTCTATCCGTCAATACCCTACCCCCACTACCATGTCGCTCTAATTTTGCCAACTAATCTCCTGTGAGACCATATAAAAGGCTTTCTGAAAGTCCAGATGCACTACATCCACTGGCTCTCCCTTATCCATTTTACTTGTTACATCCTCAAAAAATTGCAGAAAATTAGTCAAGCACGAATTCCCCTTCGTAAATCCATGCTGACTTGGACTGATCCTGTTGCTGCCATCCAAATTTGCCTCTATTACCTTTAATAATTGACTCCAGCTGCTTCCCCACAGACTAACTGGTTTATAATTCCCTGCTTTCTCTCTCCCTCCTTTCTTAAAAAGTGGGATAACATTAGCTACCCTCCAATCCACTGGAACAGATCCAGAATCTATAGAACATTTGAAAATGATCACCAATGCGTCCATGATTTCTAGAGCCACCTCCTTGAGTACCCAGGGATGCAGACCATCAGGCCCTGGGGATTGATCAGCCTTCAGTCCCATCAGTCTACTCAATACCATTTCCTGACTAATGTGAATTTCCTTCAGTTCGGCTGTCACATCTAGGAGATTGTTTGTGTCTTCCTAAATGAAGATAGAACCAAAGTACCTGTTCAACTCGTCTGCCATTTCCTTGTTCCCCATAACAAATTCACCTGTTTCTGTCTTCAAGTGTCTTATCTAAACTTTTCCTTTTCTCGAGTCATGCTTTTTTACTATCCAACTTTATATTCTTGGCTAGCTTACCTTTGTATTTCATCTTTTCTCCCCTTATTGCCCTTTTAGTTACTTTCTGTTGTTCTTTAAATGTTACCCAATCCTTTGTCTCCCTGCTCATCTTTGATATGTTATACAGCTTCTCTTTTATTTTTATACTGTCTTTGACTTTCCATGTCAGCCACGGTCTCCTCTTACTCCCCTTAGAATCTTTCCTCCTCTTTGGAATGAAATGATCCTGCATCTTCTGGATTATTCCCAGAAATTCCTACCATTGCTGTTCCACTGTCATCCCTGCTAAGGTCCCTTTCCAGTCAAATTTGTCCAGCTCCTCCATAGTCCCCTTGGCTCAACTGCAATACTAGACACTTCTGGATTTTAACCAAATTTTACTCTCAAATTGCAGATTTTACTTCAGAGTCACGTGAGTGATACGTGAAGAACACCATCCAGCCGCACGTGCGTCATTACGTCAGACGCATTGGTGCAGGTCGGCCGGTTGGAGCAGCAGAGCTCCTCCAAGCAGTAAGTTTAAAACCCTAAGGTAAGTTTAAAACTTTTCCTGTGGTCGCTTTCTGCGTTCGTCGTGGTAGGATTTACCCATTTTGGCAAGATGCAGAAAGTAAAAAAAAAAGGCGTTCCCTGGACGGTAAAATGTTTGGAGGGACCGCGAGAGTGCGGGTAAGCGGGTGCCAGCCTAGTCACCGATATCCGTCACCAGCAAGGGGCTAGCGACATCAGATCCGCTGCCTGTGGAGCAGCATTGCCATGCCGTAGGGTGTGTAAGCTACAAACAAAGTCACTAGGGCCCATTGGACCCAGAAGTCGAGGCCTGGTGGTTTCCCCTCCGCAAGGAGGAGACCATTTGCTCATTGCTCTCCCAGTCGATCATCCTATTGCAAAGGTTACTCGGGAGGAGGAGTGGTGTCCACGCCAGGCTGTTGGAGAGCCTGTGCCAGCAGCACCTGGAACAGGGCTGCATGATTACCCACTCATAGAGGAGGAGGGTATACCGACTCAGGAGTATACTGATGCTGAGTCAGTGGCTGATCAGAGCCAAAAGGATGAAGAGCAACAAGAGTTGATACCTAACATAACTGAAAAATTTGCAATCCCCAGAGAAGCAGGGGAACAGTTGCACTGGTAGGGGAAAAGTAGTAAGCACTGCCCAGTCCATCATCAGCTCTGACCTTCCTTCCATCGAGGGGATTTACCGCAGTCGCTGCCTCAAAAAGGCTGGCAGTATCATCAAAGACTCACACCATCCTGGCCACACACTTATCTCCCTGATACCTTCAGGTAGAAGGTACAGGAGCCTGAACATTGCAACGACCAGGTTCAGGAATAGCTACTTCCCCACAGCCATCAGGCTATTAAACCTGGCACGGACAAAATTCTGAACATTTTTTTTAAAAATACCATTATCTGTTATTTCCATTGATCAGTTTATTTATTCAATTGTGTATATATGTATATTATGGTATATGGACACACTGATTGTTATTGTAGTCAATGCTACTATGTTCTGTTGTGCTGAAGCAAAGCAGAATTTCATTGTCCTATCAGGGAAATGACACTAAATTCACTTGAACTTGGGACTTGAAGAGTGGCAGCTGCTTTTCAGTATATGCTCTTCCAATCAGCTTCAAGAGTGGCAATGGAGAGGCTGACTAAGAATATGAAGCCCAGTTAACTGTCGGTTTATGAAGTGGTACCAATTGGGTTTTAAAACCATCTTATATGGACACCAATTGGAGGGCCACAGTGAGGGCACAGAGTTAAAATTCCAGAAAGTGCTCAAGATGGTCTCAGCAAGGAATTCAATTGCATTCGCAAGGAACAGTGGACAAGGGGCACTTGACCAGAAGCCCATTCAGGATGCCAGGGGACTCCTGTGCAGTGTATATTTCGAAATGAATAGTTTAGGAAGAGTTGCATAGGCCCAGCCATTCATCCAAAATTTGCAGCACTATGCAACCACTCAATGCACAACGCCGTAAACATGTTGCTTGGGGAGGACCCGCAAAAGCGACGTCAAGGAACTTCACCGAGGAGGCAAAAACCGTAGCCTCATTAAAACAAGCCGGCAAATTAGGTAAGAGGTAATTTCCTCTTATCGACATGGGGTTACTGTTCACAGTGCTGGTGAAGGGACGAGCATTCAGTCTCAAACCAAACGGCAGCTGGCCAAGCCTCCACAGGGGCACACAGGAAGGACGAAATTTCCTCTACGTGGGGCCGGGGGCAAAACAAGCGCTTGTAAGGATATGGCAGGTAGAGACTTTGCCTCCTAAGGAATACAATTAAGTGAAAAAGGATGTTCAAATTGGGGGACAATTACTCTTGGTTTCTCAAACAACTGGCAAGAGTTAACATCAGATTCGTTTGTACTGGGCTGTATAGAGGGGTTAAATGAATTTTTACCCTACTGTGTGTCCCATTTCAGAATGTTGCAGGTCGAAAACACTTTATTTTCACAAGAAGAGGAATATGCGATACAGGCAGAACTTAAGATATTACAAAAAAAAGGGGGGTTATTGAAGAAGTCAGTTCATCAATTCCGTCAGTTGGTGTTCAAATATTCTTCTGGGTCTATAAAGGACTTGGGGATGTAGAATCATTCTGGACCCGATGAGGCTTGAACCCTTTTGTACCTATAGGCATTTCAAAATGGAATTTTTCTACTGTTAAACAAGTCTGGTTTCCAAAGGGTGTCTATGGCAAGCATAGATCTGAAAGATGCATAGCATCAGTGTCTTTTTCATTGTGTTGATAGGAGTATTTGAAGTTTCCTGGATGAGTCAGTTATGGAAATTCAAAGAATTGCCTAATGGATTAACCTTAGCCCCTTGATTGTTTACCAAATTGTTGAAACTGTTTTAGGGCTACCCAAGCTCAGGGGACATGTTGAAATGGACTATTTGGATTGATATCTTAATTATTGGGAAGATAAGAACTGCAGCTGAATCATATTTTTTTCAGTTGTTATAACTCTTTGTTGAGGCAATTGGGGTTCAACACTCATCCAGATAAATCCATATTATCACAGTTAAAAATTATTGATTACTTGGGTTTATCATTAATTCTTGAATCACCATGGAGCGACTCTGCCCAGGGACAAAAGGCGCAGTTAATTGAAGGTGTTGTATCAACCTCCTTAGTGAGCAACGACCTTTCAAAAAAAAATTAGACAGGTGGCCAGTATAATTAGAAAATTGGTGGCTGCTTCTCCAGCTATGGCAGTTTGGACACCGTCTGCATGCATTATCAAACTTACCAACGAGCAAAAGGACAGGCACTGAGGACACATGCGGGTCACTTTGACAGGCCCATGGGATTGTCAGTGGAAGCTATTTCAGAAATTCAATGGTGGATCACAAATGTCTCAATAAGTTCAAGGGAAGTTTTGGTTGAACCACCTTCCATAGTCTTACAGACAGATGTTTGTGCTCTAGGTTGTGGTGCTACGGATATGTTTTCCAGTTGTGGAGGCAGATGGAATAGTGATGAGACATCCCTTCTGCAGTTGAGAGGGATCGATTATTTAGAGCTTGTGGGAACCTTTTATGGGCTTAAAGCTTATTGCTCTGCCAAGAGTCACTTGCATGTGCAGGTTCAAATTGACAACACTACAGCAGTGGCATATACCAATCACATGGGTGGAGTCAAGTTGGAATCTTGTGACAGATTGGCTATTCATATCTGGGGCTGGTGCATTGACAACCTTCAGCAATCCATTTACCAGGTAGATTCAACATAGTGGCAGACACAAGGTCACGCCAATTCAATGATAACAGAATGGATGTTAAATTAGGACATATTCAATCAGGTGGTTGCTCAATATGGAATGCCAGATATTGACTTGTTTGCATCTAGACTGAACCATCAGTTGCCCAAATAAGTTTCATGGGAACCAGACCCTGGCGCAGCAGCGGTCGATGAATTCTCGCTGCATTGGGGTGGAATGTTTATATATGCATTTCCCCCATTCTTTCTCATCAGTCGATGCCTGGACAAAATCAATCAGGACTCCGCTTCAAGAGTATTGGTAGTGCCAGATTGGCCTACTCAGCCATGGTTCCCTCTCGTATTACAGATGGCTACTCAGCCTCATATGATTGTTCCCAAACATAAAAACCTACTTGTGAACCCGGTAACTGGGGATCAACATCCTTTACATGATTGTATTGATTTGTTAATTTGCAGATTCTAAGAGGGCCATACCTGGGGAGAGGACTGTCTGATCGCACCGTGGATGTTCTCACGTCGCCCTGCAGGGATAGTACCCAGAAGCAGTACATCACCTCGATAAGAAAGTGGGAGGTATTCCGCTTACAGCAGAATATCTCACATCAAACTGCAGGCATCCCAGACGTGCTGGAGTTCTTGTCCACTCTCTATTTCCATCAAAAATTAAGCCATAGTGCGATCAATACAGCCAGAAGTGCTCTGTCTTCTTATTTGCCCATGGTGTCAGAATTACACTCAATGGGGACACATCCGTTAGTCTCTAGATTTATGAAGGGAGTTTTTAATTCTAATCCTCCTAGGCCCAGGTATTCGGGTATCTGGAATGTAAGCAGAGTTCTTATAGAAAACATAGCTCCTTTGCCAGTGGACTCCTGTCACAGTCCTATCTTAGCCAACCATGTTTGAAGTTTGAACATCTTTAGGTTTTATGAGGAGTTACGACAGGATGATGAACAACTCCTACTGTGGCTACCTCCACTCCCCGCAAAAAAAACCCAGTCATGAATAATCATTCCCAGGGTGGCAACATCTGGCCAGGGCGAATGGACGAGCCTACAGACCAATATCCTCGCGAGCCGCAGGATAGTGAGTCTATAGAATCTAGGGGGTTTGCTGTTGTTTTAAGTTTGGGTTATATAGTTTTCCCCCTGAGATACTATTATACTTAATTTATTTAAACAATGTTATGATTGATGCACTATTACCTGTGAAATCACAGAGCTTTCACCGTAGTCACTGCTGCTTTGAAGAAGTTGACGCACATGCGGCTGGGGTCACGGATTTTCCACACCGCTGCTTCACATTGGACGGGGTTCTTCACGTAGTCCCTCATTGTAACGCTTCATAAAATAAAGATCAAATTTCAAACTAGTAAGTTCTCATTTAATCTTACTATTAAAACTTATCATATTATGGCCATTAGCTCCTAATGGTTCCTTTACCTTGAGTTCACTCATCAAATCTAGTTTATTGCACAACACTAAATCCAGAATTGCCTTCTCTCTGGTCGGCTCCGGTACAAGCTGCTCTTATGAATCCAGCTTAGAGGCACTCCACAAACTCCCTTTCTTGAGGTCCAGAACCAACTTGATTTTCCCGGTCTACTGCATATTGAAATTACCCTTAATCACCGTAGTATTACCTTTGTTGCATGCCAATTTAAACTCCTGATGCAACTTGCACCCTACATCCAGGCTACTGTTTGGGAGCCTTTAGATAACACCCATTAGGGTCTTTTTGCCCCTACCACAATGGATCTACATCTTCTGATTCTATGTCTCCCATTGCAAAGGACTGCATTTCATTCCTTACCAACAGAGCTACCCCACCCCCTCTGCCCACCTGTCTGTCTTTTCGATCGATGTATAACGCTGAATATTCAGTTCCCAGCTCTGATCCTCGTGCAGCCATGTCTCCGTAATTCCCACAACATCATACTTACCAATCTCTAACTGAGCACCAAGCTCATCCACTTTATTTCTTATACATCGTTCATTCATATATAACACTTTTAATTCGATATTCACCTCCCTTCTAGCACCAGTTCCTATTTCACCTGACCTTACTCTCTTATCCCTTCTTGAATTTTCCATCCCATTAATTTGGGTGTCTTTCGTAACTTTACCTGTACTCTCTTTCCCTTTAACTCCATCCTTATACTTCCACTTTGTCGACCCATTCTCCCTCCCATTATTTAGTTTAAACCCACCTGTGTAGCACTAGCAAACCTGCCTGCCAGAATGTTAGAGCCCCTCCAGTTAAGGTGCAACCGGTCCCTTTTGTGCAGGTCACCCCTACCCCAGAAGCAGCCATGTCTCCATAATTCCCACAACATCGTACTTACCAATCTCTAACTGAGCCCCCAAGCTCATCCACTTTATTTCTTATACATCGTTCATTCATATATAACACTTTTAATTCGATATTCACCTCCCTTCTAGCACCAGTTCCTATTTTACCTGACCTTACTCTCTTATCCCTTCTTGAACTTTCCATCCCATTAATTTGGGTGTCTTTCGTAACTTTACCTGTACTCTCTTTCCCTTTAACTCCATCCTTATACTTCCACTTTGTTGACCCATCCTCCCCCCATTATTTAGTATTAAACCCACCCGTGTAACACTAGCAAACCTGCCTGCCAGAATGTTGGTCCCCCTCCAGTTAAGGTGCAACCGGTCCCTTTTGTGCAGGTTACCCCTACCCCAGAAGAGATCCCATTAGTCTATACATCGAAACCCCTGCCCCCTGCACAAATTCCGATCCCCTATCACCTTGTTTGTTTCATGCCCTCACCAGCACGAGGTACTGGAAACAAACCAGTGATAACCACCCTAGAGGTCCTGCGTTTCAGCCTTCCTCCTAAATCTCTAAACTCACGTTGCAGAACCTCCTTCCTCTTCTTCGCGACATTGTTTGTGTCGACATGCACAACCACTCTCCAGCTGCTCCCCTTCCCCCTTGAGGATGCTCATCAATCGGTTCGAATCATCTTGGACCCTGGAACCAGGGAGGCAGCAACCATCCTCGAGTCTCGCCTGTTGCCATAGAATCTCCTGTCCGTACCTCTCACTATTGAGTCACCTACCACTAAGGCGTTACCTGACGTAGGTCTCTCCGATTGAGCCACATCACCAGGATTTGATTGAAAGATCTGTCCGCCGCTCAGACTGGAAGTGTCGTCCATCCAGACAGCTTCCAAGAGGGTGTACCTGTTTTCCTGCACTTCGCTCTTCTAGTATCCTTGGTGTAACAACGTAATTATAAATCCTGTCCAGGAAGCTCACGTTTTCCCAGATGATCCTGATGTCATCCAGCTGCTGCTCCAGTTTCCTAACACAGTCCTTCGGATACAATTTCCACAGGTGTAGTTGTCAGAGGCGCAAGCAGTGTCCCTGACTTCCCACATCCTGCAAGAGTCACACTGCAGCAACCTGCCTGCCATTATTTCAGTAGACAAAGCCAAAGACTCTCGAGCCAAAGACTCGCACTTTACTCACCAAAGCACTTCACCTCAACAAGGCTGCTCCCAATAAGGAACATAATGAACCGCAGATGCTGGTTTACAACAAATTGACGCAAAGCGATGGATTAACTCAGCAGGTTGGGCAGCATCCCTGAGCACGATACTATCACAATGTTTAAAAATCATTTGGACAGGTACCTGATTAGGAAAGGCTTAGGGGGACGGCAAAATGGGCAGGCAGATGAGACATGTGTCGATGGGACATTTTGGTTGGTATGGGTGAGTTGGGCCAAAGAGCCTGTTTCCATTCTGTATGACTCAAAAGTAACAAACCAAACCTGAATACTACACATAGTGCAAAAAGAGAAAGGAAACAGAATATGTGTTACAGCTACAGAGAAAGTGCAAATTAAAAAGAAGGCCATTTGACTCAACAAATCCATTCGTACTCTCAATGCAATATCATTCATTCCTTTCCCTTATGCACCTTCCTATAATCTATAACTCATGCATGCCTATTGACATTTCCCCCATCTCCCCAGCCAGCAGCAGGTTTACAATAATCACCTACATGAGAAGAATTTACAGCAGTTGATTCCCCTTACAGCCAGAATGTCTTTGGAAGTGGGATGAAAAAGGAAAGGGAAAGGGAGGCAGCCTCAGGAACCCAAAGAGAACAGTAGAAAGATAACACTGGAGGTCGGAATTGTATCCAGATCACTGGAGCTATGAGAGAGCAAAACGTTATTCCATTATCATGTAAATTTACACACTATAAATGGTTCAATTGTAATCATGTATTGTCTTTCTGCTGACTGGTCAGCATGCAATAAAAGCTTTTCACTGTACCTCGGTACACGTGACAATAAACTCATAAACTAATAAACTAAAACTAATAACGTTTTCCAGAATTTAATATTAGTGTTGATGAACGAATAATCATATCTCAAGTAAGGACAGCATTTGACAGTAACTTGCAGGTGATGGTGTTGTATTACACCTTTTTACCGAAGTAATAGTAACGGAGAGATAGTAACAGAAAGAGGAAATCAATGGTCACATCAAGGGAAATGAGTAGGGAATGCTGTTTTTAAGTGGTGAACTGGTGTGCGATTCTCGTTATTGCCAAAGAAAGATTTAAATGCACCTTGCTGAAATATTATTATACTCCTTGCCCTCTCTATTATACCATCCCACAGAACAAAATGAATGCCTTAGTTAGGGACTGCTTCAAATTTCTCTCAAAATGTCAGTGTCAAATTGCCTTCAAAAAGCTATCCACCCATACACTGCTTGATAACCCTACTGCAAAGAGTTTGTGAAGGCGCTGAGTAACTCGGGGAGCTGCCAACCATTCTGATTGAATGTGAACAGACCTTAGTGTTAGGACGCAGTTGGCTAATTGCGAGCAGAGGAAGGAGTGAGGAGGAGACACCCGTCACGCTGATACTGCCATCCTGCAGATCATAAGGGCAAGAGGAAGCAGCTTTGTGATCATAACAATGATTATGGACTGTCATGGAATACAATTCAAAATGACAAAAGTTCTTGCTCTTCTTCAGTGAAAGCACTACAGCCACCTTTTCTTTGCCCAGTGACATTTTGATTCCACATCACGGGCTTTGAGAGGAAAGAAAAAATGAAAATCAAAATTGATGTAATTGTCCATTCCTATTGCATTTTATGAATGTTGTTAGTTCTCAAAGAATTAACAATCCATGAGATAAAAGCTTGGTTATCTGCTTAAACATAAATAATTCAATGAAAACCTTAATTAAACTTTCTATTTTATTGTTTTCTCTATCAGATATGTTGTCTTCAGCGATAATGATAAGCTCATTGATAATGTTGAGGTACTATACGTGATGTAAATCATCATCTTCAAACACAACTTTGCCTGTGTCAATAGATGACAGGCCGGCTTATACTGTGTATAATCCATCAAATATGACATACAAGAAATTTAATATAGATATTGATATTACCAGATGGGAAGGCATTTGCGAAGGGATTTATCTCGGCAGAGTAATAATATATTGCAATCTAATGGATGTCACATTATTAGATAAGATATAAATTGTACCTCCCTCTACCATTGTCACTCATACTATCTTTAAACCACATAGGATTGTTCTGATAGGACTTTTATGCCGACACTCTAAAAATCAATTAGAAAATCCCATTGGTTTCTTTGTGGTAGATTTAAATCTAATCATCAGCCACCCACCTTAAGTGGAAAATGAATGACCTACATCAGATACCTAAGCTCTGATCAGAACAGAAATCCTTCCAATGTCTATTAACCATCCAACAGCCCATTTTTTTACCTTTCCTTTTTACTTTTGATGGCACTGGGCTTGTACTCGCTGGAGTTTAGAATGACGAGCAGGGGGACCTCATTGAAATTCATTGAATAGTGAAAGGCCTGAATGTGGAGAGGATGTTTCCACTAATGAGAAAATCTCAGACCAAAGGCCTCAGAATAAAATAACTTACCATTAAAAAGGAGATGAGACGGAATTTCTTTAATGAGAGAGTGGTGAATCAGCGGAATGAATTGCCACATGCAGATGTGGAGGCCAAGTAATGGATACTTTAAGGCAGAGATTAACAGAATCTTGATTAGTAAGGGTGTCAGGGGTTATGGGGGAGGGGGGTGGGGAGGCAGCAGAATGCGGTTCAAAGGGAAAGATAGATGAGCCATGATTGAATGAATGCCATGAATGGTGGAATAAACATGATGGGCCAAATGACCTAATTCTGCTCCTAGAACTTGTAACATGAAGTCCCATTGTTCCTGCCCGCTCTTGCCTTACTAAGCTTATATTTTCACACTCTATCTTGTCATCCCTTATCCAATTCCTCCTCCACCTGCATTCAGGACACCCACACATGCACAGTTGGATTGGTGTTTGGTTGCACGGTCATGAATGTATAAGGAGTATATAACCATATAACAACCATATAACCATATAACAATTACAGCACGGAACAGGCCCTCTCGGCCCTTCCAGTCCGTGCCGATCATTTGTTTTCCCCTAGTCCCATCTACCTGCACTCAGACCATACCCCTCCATTCCCTTCACGTCCGTATACCTATCCACTTTACTCTTAAATGTTAAAATCGATCCTGCCTCCACCACTTCTGCTGGAAGCTGATTCCACACAGCCACCACCCTCTGAGTAAAGAAGTTCCCCCTCACGTTACCCCAAAACCTCTGTCCTTAATTCTCATGTCATGCCCTCTTGTTTGAATCTTCCCTACCCTCAATGGGAAAAACGTATCCACGTCAACTCTGTCTATCCCTTTCATCATTTTAAAGACCTCAATCAAGTCCCCCCTTAACCTTCTGCGCTCCAAAAGAATAAAGACCTAACTTGTTCAACCTTTCTCTGTAACATAGTTGCTGGAACCCTGGCAACATTCTAGTAAATCTCCTCTGTACTCTCTCTATTTTGTTGACATCCTTCCTATAACTAGGCGACCAAAATTGTACCCCATACTTCAGAATTGGTCTTACCAATGCCTTGTACAATTTTAACATTACTTCCCTACTCCTATATTCAATGCTCTGATTTATAAAGGCCAGCACACCAAAGGCTTTCTTTACCACCCTATCTACATGTGATTCCACCTTCAGGGAACTATGCACAGTTATTCCTAGATCCCTCTGTTCCACAGCATTCCTCAATTCCCTACCATTTACCATGTACGTCCTATTTTGATTTGTCCTGCCAAGATGTAGCACTTCACACTTATCAGCATTAAATTCCATCTGCCATCTTTCAGCCCACTTTCCAAATGGCCCAAATCTCTCTGTAGACTTTGAAAATCTACTTCATTATCCACAACACCACCTATCTTAGTATCATCTGCATACTTACTTATCCAATTTTCCACCCCATCATCCAGATCATTGATGTACATGACAAACAACAGTGGACCCAACACAGATCCCTGAGGCACCCCACTGGTCACCGGCTTCCAACCTGACAAACAGCCATCCACCATTACTCTCTGACATCTCCCATTCAGCCACTGTTGAATCCATCTTGCTACTCCGCCATTAACACCCAAAGATTGAACCTTGACAAAGGCCTTACTGAAATCCATATAGACAACATCCACTGCTTTACCCTCATCAATTTCCCTAGTTACCGTTTCAAAAAATTCAAGAAGGTTTGTCAAACATGACCTTCCAGGCACAAATCCATGTTGACTGTTCCTGATCAGACCCTGTTTATCCAGATGCTTATATATATTATCTCTAAGTATCCTTTCCATTAATTTGCCCACCACTGACGTCAAACTAATAGGTCTATAATTGCTAGGTTTATTCTTTGAACCCTTTTTAAACAATGGAACAACATGCGCAGTACGCCAATCCTCCGGCACTATTCCCGTTTCTAATGACATTTGAAAATATTTCTGTCATAGCTCCTGCTATTTCTACACTAACTTCCCTCAATGTCCTAGGGAATATCCCGTCAGGACCTGGAGACTTATCCACTTTATATTTTTCAAAGGTGTCAGTACTTCCTCCTCTTTGAATCTCATAGTTTCCATAGCTACTCTACTTTTCCCCTTAACTCACAGAGTTCAATATCCTTCTCCTTGGTGAATACCGAAGAAAAAGAAATTGTTCAATATCTCCCCCATCGCTTTTGGCTCTGCAGATAGCTGTCCATTCTGGTTCTCTAATGGTCCAATTTTATCCCTCGTTATCCTTTTGCTATTAATATAGCTGTAGAAACCCTTTGGGTTTACTTTCACCTTTCTTGCCAAAGCAACCTCATATCTTCTTTTAGCCTTCCTAATTTCTTTCTTAAGATTCTTTTTACATTCTTTATACTCCTCTAGCACCTCATTTACTCCATGCCTCCTATAAATATTGTAGATATCTCTCTTTTTTTTGAAACAAGTGTCCAATTTCCCTTGAAAACCATGGCTCTTTCCAATTTTTACTATTTCCTTTCAACCTAACAGGGACATTTAGGGGACTGTCCACCCATACACCCACCTGTCACCCATACACTTCACCCATAGGACCCCTTTCCTTCATTTGTTCCTTGATGTCTCCCATTATCTCCTTCATTTCTTATCAGATTCCAACACTGGCAGGCTATGTCTTCCCACTTATCAGCCACCAGCAGCTGTCTAGGAGTATAGTAGGGGACTGAGAATGCATCTTTGCAGGGCACCAGTGTTAAGCATTATCATCGAGGATGATTTGTCACCTATCTTCACTGATTGTGGTCAGTTGGTCAAGAAGTCAAGGATCCAGTGGCAGAGGGGAGTACGGACTCCAAGTTCCACGGGTTTGGAGCTGAGCTTGGTTGGGATGATATTATTGAAAGCAGAGTTATTGTGATCAATAGGAGACTGACGTAGATGACATCAGCATTGACCTATTGTGGCAGTAGGTGAACTGCAGCGGATCAAGGCTGCTTGGTAGCTGAAGTTGCCAAAACCAGCCTCTCAAAGCACTTCATGGTGGTGGGTGCCAAGGCCACTGAATGGTAGTCATTAAAGCATGAGATCTTTATTTTCTTTGGCACCAGGATGATAGTGGTCTTCTTGAAGCAGGTGGGTACCTCAGAAAAGAGGAGGGAGAGATTAAAGATGTCCGTGAATACTCCCATCAATTATTCTGTGCAGTTTCCTAAAGACACAGCCAGGGACCCCATTTGGACCAGTTGCTTTCCCAGGTTCACCCTTAGGAATGCATTAAGTTCATCAGGAGAAGCCGCACTGTCACGAGCGATGCTGCCTGGCTTTGCTTTGTTGCCCATTGTAGTATTCAGGCCTTGCCACAGTCGACACGTGTTCCAGTGATTATACTGTGACTCAGGTTTGTGCCAGTATTGTCTCTACATCCCAGTTTTGTCTATACATCCCAATAGTATGACCACTGACTATTCTAATTTCAGGTAATCCTAATATCCAGTGTTCCTTCACTCCCTCCTTCGGATCCACCTCCAGTCCTCCCATTTTATGTTCCCTGTTCCATAACCTGATGTTCTTCATCATACATTTTTCTCCCACACCCCTCCTATTTGCATCCAGCTATCACCCATACACTTCACCCATGGGACCCCTTTCCTTCATTTGTTCCTTGATGTCTCCCATTATCTCCTTCATTTCTTATCAGATTCCAACACTGTCAGGCTATATCTTCCACTTATCAGCCACCAGCAGCTGTCTGCACCTTTACCCTCCACCTGTTTATTTTTACCTTTACCTTCTCTGCTTTCACTCATTGCCTCTGCCTCCAAGCTCCACCCTCCCCTCCTCCCAAAAACTGGCTCCATCATCCTTTATCCCCCCGGTTCACTTATCACCCTCCAACTCCTGTCTCCCCTCCTCCCTGTTATAGCACTTATCTTCTCTCCCTACTTTTAGTCCTGATGCAGAGCCTCAAAAAATTCCTCCCCCTTACTCACTTTGCTTATTTTCCTCCAAGCTCCAGCATCTGCAGGCTCTTCCAGCACCAGTCAAGAAGGAAAACAGTAAATTCCTTAATTAAACTTTTCTATAACCAAAACAGAACTTATTAAGCATTTCGCTAACGCAATATGAAGGAGATAGCCCAGTGAGGTGACAGATTACAGAATTTGCATATATTCCTCAGAGGATTCCGGTTCCAAAGTTATGCAGGTAAGTTAATTGACAACGGTAACTATCTCCTAATGCGGGTGGAAGGCAGGAGAGTGGGAGTGGGAATGTGAGAGTGGTTGAATGCTTCAATGGTACTATATTGTCACATGTGCAAAACACAGTGAAATTATTTTTTGAGTCGTCACAATTGGCAACATTTCCAAAGTCCAGTCCATGCTCTAATAATCAATCAATATCAATATCAATTGTATTCGTCACTTGCACATGAAGTGCAAGTGAAATGAATTTGCCAGCAGCGGTATAAATGAAAACGAACACACAAACACTTAAGGCTGCCGCGGGCCGGCAAATGGAGCGCTCCCCTCCGACGACCCCCGGCGAGGGCTCGCCCGCTCCACGACGAGAGCCCACGCTGCGCCTGCTGCTGAAGCCCCGGGCGTGTCTCCGGGAAAGGCTGCCCGATCCTCGATGTTAGGCCACGGTGGAGGCAACATGGAAAAAGTCGCCTCTCCATGAAGGAGGTGACCGAAGCTGTTTCCCCATTCCCCACCCCCACACCACCCCCCACACAAGACACACAGAGAGACATTAAAAACACACCTTAAAACATACTAAAAAAAAACCCAAAAAGTTGCACAAATCTAGAATCAACAAATCTACCCCCTACTCAGGCAAAATTTTGCCCCTTGGGGGTAAATTTACCTCAGTTGTGAAGCCTTTCTCGAGGTCTTATGGAGTGGTACCAAATCCAGGTGAGCCCCATCCTGGTGGCAGACGTCACCATGGTCTGGATCGTTCAGCGAACCAATGGCCCTGTGAGTCCACAAGCCGTGAGTGAGTGAACTGTGAGTTCACAAGCCGTGGCTGAGTGAACTGTGAGTCCACAAGCCATGGCTGAGTGAACTGTGAGTCCACAAGCCGTGGCTGAGTGAACTGTGAGTCCACAAGCCATGGCTGAGTGAACTGTGAGTCCACAAGCCATGGCTGAGTAAACTGTGAGTCCACAAGCCGTCGCTGAGTGAACTGTGGTCTACAAGCCGTGGCCGAATGAACTGTGGGTCCACAAGCCATGGCCGAGTGAACTGTGGGTCCACAAGCCATGGCCGAGTGAACTGTGAGTCCATAATCCATGGCTGAGTGAACTGAGAGTCCACAAGCCGTGTCTGAGTGAACTGAGAGTCCACAAGCCGTGTCAGAGTGAACTGTAAGCCAACAAGCCATGGCCGAGTGAACTGTGAGTCCTCAACCGTGGCCGAGTGAACTCACAGAGTGTGGAATATTGGAATTGGTGAAGGTGAAATGATGCGTTGGGGGACCAGCCCTCCCATGTGAGAATGGTCCCCACTCAGTCTAGTACATTACTACAAACTCTGATCTTGTGCTCTTCAATTTGTGCGGTTTTTCTATTTGCGCAAAAATGGTATACGATAGCGCTACGATTTTTCACCAGCTCACTCACCATTTTCCTGTGCTGCGAGTGCAACACGTTTTGTTCCAATCGGTGGCATATTGTAAAATTTAAAATCTTAAAAACCGCGCATGCGCAGATTGATCTCCTCTCATGTCAGGAGATTGGCTGTGTTGCGGAGCAACCGGGAGTGCGGAGTGGATGGAGTGTGGATGGACTGGGACTCAACGGGTCCCACTTAGTCTAGTACATAACTAAAACTCTGATCTTGTGCTCTTCCAGTTTGCACAGTTTTTCTATTTGTGCAAAAAACCGTACGTGACAGCACTACTATTTTCTGTCTTTTCACTCACCGTTCTCCTGTGCTGTGAGTGCAATAAGTTTCTTTTTCTGATCAGTAGTATATTGGCAAAGTTAGCGATGTTTAAAAATTGTAAAAACCATGCGTGCACAGATCGATCGCCTCTCATTCCAGTCAGCGCCACGTGGATTGGTCTCTTCTCGTGTCAGTCTCCCCAGTGGCGGTTTGCCCCTTCCTGCGCTATCACCTCTTAACTGGAGCTGAGGGACGATGTGGGTGGCCGACCGAGATCTCCATCCGGACACAAATTTTCGGAGGGACCGAAGCGACCCGGCCCAGCCCAGCCCGGACAGTCTGATCCCGGCGGAGGCGGATGGGGGAGGTGAGGGAATGGAGGAGTGGGGGATAGAGGGATATGAGGGGGTATGAAGGGACAGGAGTTATGGAGGGAGGGAGTGACTGAGGATGGGGAAAGGAGAGGGATTGTGGAGGGGAGGAGAGGAGAAACAAGAGGAGGGGAAGAGAGTGCGAGGGATGAGGGCAAATGAGCTGTGCCTGTGCAGTTGGGGGCTACGGGTGAGTGGTGAATATTTGCATTGTGTGACAGGGACGCAATGGGTCCCACTTAGTCTAGTTGCTTCTTAAATGTTGCAAATGTCTCTGCCTCAACTACTTCCTCTGGCAACTCGTTCCATACACCCACCACCCTTTGTGTAATGAAATGAAATAAAAAACATCTTTGTTCCTGGGGAATTATTTTGAGAACAAACTGAAGGATTCAGTTTATATTTGTGATAAATATTGAATCTTATCGAGGTGCACATTTCCTGAACTGCTCGCAGTAACCATTGATTCCTTTGTTATAACCAAGTTGGACATTGAGTGAAATTTCATGGGAAAGCTGGAAATTCTCTCTGGTTGAGATGGTACTCGATAGCAATGTTTTTATCCTTTCCTTGTATGGGATAAAGGGCAAATATCACACACCATAACAGCACAGCAAAACATTGCTAAGAGACCGACAGCATGTAAAAGTGTTACGATTTTTCAAATTACTTTGACATTATCCCTGGAATAATCAAATATAATGAGTTCTTCTTGGGCACGCAAAACTTTGGTCTATCTGTAAGTCATGTAATCCACTCTGTCTGATTGACATGAATACAAGAACAAAATATAAAAGAAATATCAAAAATGAATTGCTGTAGCTGGTTTATAAAAAAAGACACAAAGTAATTGGAGTAACTCAAGCTGCATCTCTGGTGAACATATGTGGATAATGTTTCCGGTTTGGACGCTTCTTCAGCCTGAATCCCCTTAAAACTCATAATTTCACCTTAAGCCCAAGCGCCAATGCCACTGGTCTGCACCAACAAGCCCTTCTTCACCAGTTGCCTGGTACGGTTTGATACCACTGTTGTGGTGACTCATAGAAACATAGAAAAATAGGTGCAGGAGTTGACCTTTCAGCCCTTTCGAGCAGCACCACCATTCAATATGAACATGGCTGATCATCTAAAATTAGTACCCCCATTCCTGCTTTTTCCCCATATCCCTTGATTCCTTTAGCCCTAAGAGCTAAATCTAACTCTCTCTTGAAAACATCCAGTGAATTGGGCCTCCACTGCCTTCTGTGGCAGAGAATTCCACAGATTCACAACTCTCTGGTGAAAATTCACCCATTGCATCGCCTGGCCAACAGCGCTTTCTTCAGGCTGCTGCCACCCAAAGGACATGCTTGGTCACTGTGGGGCAAACCCTCCCCTCTCACTAGCTGCTGCTTCTTTCTGTCAGCTGTCACTATGTCCGCTCCACTGCTCACACCTCTTCCTTCTCCTCCTTCCTCCTTCTCCCCCAATCACCGACATCTTCTTCAAGGTCTGCAGCGTAAGCCACAACAACAGCCATTTCACCGGACAGTGCAGCAGCGGGCTTCGCACTTTGTGGAAGATGTTGGTGACTAGGCCAGGAGCTGCTCTTCACCTCCTCCCTCGGTTCTCGCTCGCCTTCCCTCCCAGTGTTGCACCAATAGTGGCCAAAACTGTAAGAACAGCGATCCCATGCAACACTGTTATATCTATGAAGGGGAAGGAAAGACCAGGCTGACGTCACTTTGCTAAGTTTGTGTGCTTTAATTGAATCATAGGATCATGGCAAAAGCTGCCCGCCCTCCTCTTTAAAACAGCTAGGTCCCGACCTAACATCTGCAAATCATCCAAATTGCTCGGCGTTGCGAGTACAGGCTTGGCTGAACTCAATTCAGCTGCAATTTTTAAAATTTCCCTTCAAAGTAGAAAAGTTTTGCAGGAATAATGAGTAGTTGCTCCATTTAGATTGCTCTGAAATTATTCTGTAAACCTGGCTGCAATAAGACAGGTCATTCAGGAAACAAAACCACCTGTTATGAATTGTTTACATGAGTTCAAGTTTATGTTAGCCACCTTTTATGTAAGTCTGGAAGTGCCTGCATCAAGAAATCTATCAATCTTGAAGACAATTGATAACTGCACCTTCACAGCCCTCTGGTTGGAGAGTTCTAAAGATGCATGAAGAAATGTCTCTTCAACTAAGTCCAAAATAACTTATCTCTTATTTTGAAATTGAGCCCTGGTGCTGGACTCCTTTACAAGGGAATTATTTTATTTCCCCAAACCTACCCTTTCAAGTACTCTCTTGTATATTTTATTGAAGACCCTTATCGTTCTCCAAAACTCCAGAGAATATAACCCAGTTTATCAAATTTCTCCTCGATTGAAAACTTCCATCCGGGGGACCATTCTGCTGAAACGTTAACTCCTGCCTTCACCTTTCTGCAGGCATTAGCCATCTTACTTAGTACTTTTATCATTTTCTATTTTGATTTTAGACCTCCAGCTACGAACATGTTTCTATCTTTGTAAAGGGCATAATTTATTGTACTTGTGCTAAATCGTAAGCCTTTTCAGATTGCTTTGGGAATTTTAGGCTGATCTCAGGCATGAAAAAAATACCTAAAACAGAGAAGCATTTTTAAAAATTTATCTGAGCTGTAAATTTGAAGGTGATCAAATAGAAACAACATTCACATTTATTTTAAAGACAGTCAATAATTAAACCAGTTTACCTAAAGCCTTCCCAAACTAAAGGGCCTGTCCCACTTGGACGTCATTTGCGCATCACGCAGATGGCGCGCAAAGATTTTGTGAATCCCAAAATCCTGGGGCGTCGCACGTGACCTGCATGTCACTGCCTACTCCACCACGCCTCACCATGCACCATGCGCGTGTAATGCATGCCATGCATGCAACACGTGCGCGTCACAACGTGCGCGTCGTGCATCGTGATGTGTAAATGAAGTTGCATAAATGACAGACAAATGATGCCCAAGTGGGACAAGCCCATAACTCTCTCCAAATCCGCTCCTGGTTCCCCCTGCTTTTGTTCCCAAACCAAATATAACAATTTGAATCAGTTTTATTCTCAGATGAAAAACAGAGCATTTGCATCAAATGCAAATGCAAATATTTTAGACAGACGTCCTGCATGTGCTGTGAAACATACTCTTAATTTAAGAGACAACCTAACGCTGCACTGTTATTATGACCTTCCTAAATAGAAACTTAAAGGATTATTTTAAGACAATTCTTTGCTTAATTGTGTTCCATAATTGTTCTCCTCCGCCCAGTTCCAAATTTAAAAGTTTAAATAATAACCCAACAATACCGTTGATTTTTTTTTTCTCTTCTTAGTTTACTGCAGTTCACAGATGTTAATGGGTAAGCAGTACTATCTGAACCTTAATTGACATACTTATTTTGTATGAACAAATTGTACAGATTATATTATTGGTTTGAAGTTGTCCTGCACCAAGGAATCCCTGAAGGACATGTGTGGATAGGCACTAAATGTATGAGTATCCGCCTTGGCTCAGAACGTGACATGATTCCACTTCAGCCACAATTTGCAAGATTAATCTTTTCTGAGTTTGACACAAAAGATGAGGCTGACACTACATGTGCTGCCACCAACATGCTACAATGTTCAAATATGTAATTTCCCCATTTGCATCACCTGGAAGCCACATTTATAGTCAATCCTTCACTTCCCTTGCAAAAATGGTGGTGAGACAGACCCTTGAACTGGTGCAGTTATACCACCAGTACCACTGGATAGGAGTTCCAGGATTTACAGTCAGGGTGTTGTGTGACTTGGAAAGTGCTCACGTGTAATTGCTTTCCAAGTTCCTGCTGGCCTTCTTATAGGTGGTAGAGATTGTGGGTTTGAGATATGCTGTTGGAGTAGTCTTGAAGAATAACAACGGTGCATTTTGCAGATGATACACACTACAGGCTGGTTTGGAAGAGCAATTGGATATTTTGTGTTTTAGGTTAGCTAATAATTAAGCAGGTTGCTTATGCCTGAATAGAGTTAAACTTAGGGCCAAAGAACTGCACAGCACAAAAAACAGGCCTTTGGCCCAACACATCCATAGTAACCAGGTTGCCTCACCAACTGAGTTCCACTTAGCCTGGTTTGGAGCCACAGCATAAGTAAAGTAAAGTAAAGTATCCTTAATTGGTCATTCAGACCTTTTGGTCTGCACGAAATTTTGTTGCCTTGCAGTCATACATTTAATAAAATAACAAAACACACAATAAACACAAATTAACATCCACCACAGTGAGTTCACCAGGCACCTCCTCACTGTGATGGAAGGCAAAAGTCTTAAGTCTTTGTCTCTTCCCTCCTTGCTCTCCCTCTGCGCTAAGACGATCCAGGCTTCCGATGTTGTGACCCCACCGGTTGATGGTAGGTATCTCGCGGCTCAAACCATGCTCCGCGAACGGGCCGGTTCTAACTCCGCGACCCGGGGTGGTCAAAGCTGCCGAAGCTGCCACCCTCCAGTCCAGCAGATGAAGCTGTTGCCGCGGGAGCTCCAGAAAAGTAGGTCACCAACCTGTGACCTGCGAGCTCCCGACGATGTCGTCTACTGGACCCGCGGCCGAATCTCCGAGGTTTGGCCGCCGTCACCGCCGGGACACAGCCTCAGCCCCGTCGGGCCCTCGCCACCGCCGCCGGGACACCTCAGCCCCGAGTCGGGCCATCACCCGGCGCTGGGACACCTCAGCCCCCGAGTCGGGCCGCCACCACCGCCGCCGGGACACAGCCTCAGCCCCGAGTCGGGCCGTCGCCGCCGCCGCCAGGACACAGCCTCAGCCCCGTCGGGCCCTCGCCACCGCCGCCGGGACACCTCAGCCCCGAGTCGGGCCGCCACCATCGCCGGGACACCTCAGCCCCGAGTCGGGCCATCACCGGCACCGGGACACCTCAGCCCCGAGTCGGGCCATCACCATCGCCGGGACACCTCAGTCCCGAGTCGGGCCGCCACCGTCGCCGGGACACCTCAGTCCCGAGTCGGGCCATCACCGTCGCCGGGACACCTCAGCCCCGAGTTGGACCGTCACCGCCGCAGGGACACCTCAGCCCCGAGTCGGGCCGTCACCGCCGCAGGGACACCTCAGCCCCGAGTTGGACCGTCACCGCCGCAGGGACACAGCTTCAGCCCCGAGTCGGGCCGTCGCCGCCGCAGGGACACAGCCTCAGCCCCGTCGGGCCCTCGCCACCGCCGGGACACCTCAGCCCCGAGTCGGGCCGTCGCCGCCGCAGGGACACAGCCTCAGCCCCCAGTCGGGCCGTCACCGCCGCAGGGACACAGCCTCAGCCCCGAGTTAGACCGTCACCGCCGCCGGGACACCTCCTCAGCTCTGAGTCGGGCCGTCGCTGCCGCCGGGACACCTCCTCAGCTCTGAGTCGGGCCAGCCTCGTGCTGGGAAGTCCTGGCTGGCTCTGCCTCCAGAGCCTCGAGGTCGGTCGCAGTTGGAGGCCGCCAGCTCCGCCATTAGGCCTCAGTGCAAATGGAGACGGGGGACACGACAAGAAAAGTCGCATCCACCCCGAAGAAAGAGACTAAAACAAGTTTCTACCCCCCCCCCCCCCCCCCCCCCCCCCCCCCCCACACATACACACCCTAATAACTCAAATTAACTAGCTAAAACAGGACAAGGACAACAAAAAAAAGAAAAAACAGACGGACTGCTGGCGAGCCGCAGCTGCTAAGTCAGCGCTGCCACTTTGGCCAACAGTATATCCCTCTAAATAATTTCCATGTACTTGCCCAAGCATTTTTAAATGGCATAATTGTACCGTTTTCTCTCATTTTCTATGACATGTCGTTCCATATACATATCATTCTCTGTGTGATTATTCCCCTCCTCAAGTTCTTGTTAAATATTTCTACTCTCACCTGAAACTATGCTTTCTGGTTTAAGACTATTTTTTGAGAAATTACTTTCCATTCACCAAGCTATGCTGAATATTCCTAACCAGTCTTTGCTTTTCAAAAAGCATGTACATCCTGTCTCTCAGAATCCCCTCCAGTAACTTATCCACCATTGAGGTTAGGCTCACCAGTTTTTCCTTGTGGCCTTTCTTAAACCGAGGCAGAACATTAGTCAACCCATCTCTTCCCCAGTCTTCCGGCGCCTTACTGTGGCTATTGATGATACAAATATCTCTTCCATGGGTTCCACACGTTCTTCCCTGCCTTCCCCGAATGTCATCGCTTATTGAATGTTGTTGGAGCAAGTAGAGAATGTTTCATCACTGTTCCATCTCTTGCCTTTCAGTAGTGGAAAGATTTAAGGGTGGCAGGAAGTAAACAGTGCCTCATACTTTGCTCCCAATTGCAGCTAATTCATCTGCTATTCCAGTTTTCTTTCTGGACAATGGAGATGTCCAGGAAATCTTCCCATTCTGCTTCCTGTAAAGACTCTATCACCTACTCCCAATTCCTCCGTCTACGCCACATCTGCGCCCAGGATAAGGTTTTCCATACCAAGGCATCGGAGATGTCTTCATTCTGTTGGAAGCAGGGGTTCCCCTCTTCCATTATAGATGAGGCTCTCACTAGGGTCTCCTCAATATCCCGCAGCTCCCCCTCACCTCATTCGTAACAAGGACAGTGTCCCCCATTGCCCTCACCCTCCACCCCATCAGCCGTCGCATACAGCATATAATCCTCCAACTTTTTCACACCTCCAATGTGATCCCACTACTGGCCACATCTTCCCATACCACCCCTTTCTGCTTTCTGCAGAGACTGTTCCCTCCAAAACTCCCTGGTCAACTCGTCCCTTCCCACCCGCTCCCCAGGTACTTTTCCCTGCAACCGCAGGAGATACAACACCTGTCCCTTTACCTCCCCTCTCAACTCCATCCAAGGACCCAAGCAGTCTTTCCAGGTGAGGCAGAGGTTCACTTGGACCTCCTCCAACTTCATCTACTGTATATGTTGTTCCAGGTGTCACCTTCTCTAAATCGGCAAGATCAAACGCAGGCTGAGCGATAATTTCTCTGAACACCTCCGCTCAGTGTGTCTTAACTTACCTGATCTCCCGGTTGCTCAGCACTTCAACTTCCCCTCCCATTCCTAATCTGACCTTTCTGTCCTGGGCCTCCTCTAATCTCAGAGTGAGGCCCAGCGCAAATTGGAGGAACAGCATCTCATATTTAGCTTGGGTAGTTTTCACCCCAGTGGTATGAACATTGACTTCTCTAACTTCAAATAGCCCTTCCTTTAGCTCTCCATCCCTTCCCCTTCCCAGTTTCCCCACCAGTCTTAAGGGCCTGTCCCACCAGCATGTGACAGTATGCGGTGAGTGTGACGTAACGTGGTCGCTTGAGCCGTACGGACTCGCGTGGCCGGTCCCACTTCGATCGCCGGCGCCATATGGAGTAGTGCGGAGCTGGTCCCAACATCAAGTGGGGCTCAGAAAAACTGACACTGTTCAAAATCCCGCGTGGCAATGGCCGACAGGCCCGCAGCCGCATTGAGGCCATATGCAACGTCTCAATATTGTACACAGCGTCATGATGCCTTACGCAGCGTCTGGAAGCCATACGCAGTGCGTCGCGTTGCGCGATGACTTCACCGCCTGGCATGCCGTTGTGTAAAAATTGAATCTGTTAGAAATATGCAGCAGGTCTCACAGCATTGAATCATTCACTGCTCCGCTTTCCTCCTTTACTGACTCCCTTTTGTCTTCTTTTTACCTGGAGCTTTTGTCACTCCAAGCATCTGCTAATTCCCCCCGCCCCCTTACCTGCATTCACCTATCACTTGCTGATCTTTATTCCGCTCCCACCTTTCAATTCCAGTTTCCTTACCCAACGTCCATCAAATTGAAGACATGAAGTTCTCTGTCCATTCCCTCCGCAGGTGCTGCCTGACCTGCTTAGTTCCTCCAGCAGTTTGTGTTATGCTCAAAATTCCAGCATCTACAGTTTCTGGCATCTCCATCTTTCCACAAAAGCTTTCACCCCACTTCTTTGATGATTGAAGCAAGGCTTTGTTTATTCAGTCCACATCTGTGAAATTTCCAAAATTGCTGAGGTGATAACAGAGACCTCATTGGGTGATGCTGCGCGCGGCAGCCTCGCCAGTAGTCTGTCCGTCATTTCAACCTTTTGTTATTTTTTAGTGTGTTAAAAGTATGTTTTATAAGGTTTCTTAGTCCTTTTTATGTGGGGGTGGGGGTGAGGGGGAGAGGGGAAATCATTTTCTCAGTCACTTCCTGGACGGAGATGTGCCCCCCCCCCTTCCAGCCTACCATCTGAATTGGCACAGTCTTTCCTATTGGAGAGAGCTTTGGCAGCGGCACAGCACTGAATTGCATCGCGGAGCGGGCGATGCCCTACTGGGGATCGCCGTGTGGAGCTCCGGAGTGTTGTGCCAGCTGATTTAACATCATGGAGCTGTGGTTTGCGGAGCTTCCAGCCGCAGGCAGCTCTGACTTTAACATCGTGGAGTCCTGTGACCCTTTGCCGAGGGTCGCCTGTGTTGGAGCTCTGTCCAGCTCGGCCTGTAGACTTTGGGAACCGCGGTCTCCAGTAAGAAGTGGCCGATTTGCAAACCCCAAGCCGCTGAGAGTATTCTTCTGTTCCAACGTTGGAGTTTCATCATCCCGGCGAGAGGGCCTGAAACATCAGGCCGCCCGTAGTGGCAACTGCAGAGGGCACAAATGCCCCGACCATGGGTGAACAAAGAGGAAGATAACTGAATTTTATTGCCTTCCCTCACAGTGGGAAACGTTGATTCCGCTGTGGGGAATGTTTATGTTAATTCCTATTGTGTATTGTGTTCTTTTATTGGCTGTATGGTAATTCAAATCTCATTGTACCAATTGGTGCATGTGACAATAAATGTAACTTGAACTTGAACTTGTTCCTGTAACTTGTGTAATATTTGGTGTCTGCAACCATTTTATGGTATCAAATGGCATGAAATAAATGATTGAAGACTGACCTGCTGTGGCAGTTACCTCAAGATGAATCATCTATCAATAGTTTTGCTTGAAGATGGCTGAAAATGCTTCCATCTTTACTCTGTCAGTTAATTGCTAGAATGACCAATCTCAGATTACCTAACTGCAGCACGTTAAATTGATATTGATGGGAGGAGCTCAGTAAACCTTTGTTCAAAGGCAAACTCCAAACTATTGATGGTGGGAAATCAGATATAATGTATACAAGCTACATGTGATACATGTATAAGAATTATCTTACTAACAGGGACTTCATGGACATCTCCTCTTCATTGGTGAGTCCTCAGAATCGAGGATGTCTTGCTTCTTCTCCAGTCCTGAGGGACTGAAATGATTAAAGATTATTAGCAATCACAGGCCTCCTATAAGAATTCAACATGTGTTCAGAAAGGAGTGTAAGCAGGGTCCTTGGTAAATGTTCTGCAATTTCGGTGGTGAATGTGGTTCTGTATTGCTTGCAAAGTTGTCTACCTCAGGGTTCTGTGCTGGGCCCATTGATGTTTGTCATCTATATCAATGATTTGTATGAGAACATATAAAGCACAATTAGTAAGCTTGAAGAAGACACTAAAGTGGGAGGTATTGTAGATAGCGAGAATGGTTGTCAAAATTGCAGCGGGATCTTGATCCGTTGGGCAGATAGGTTGAGGAATGGTTGTGAGTTTAATACAGAGAAGGGTGAAGTGTTGCATTTCGGGACGTCGAACCTGGGCAGGACCTACATAGGGATCTGGGGAGTGTTTTAGGGCAGAGGGATCCAGGAGCGCAGGAACATAGTTTCATGAAAGTGGTGACACAGGTAGATAGCATGGCCAAGAAGCCTTTTGGCACACTGGCCTTCATTAGTCCAAGTATTGAATATAGAAGTTTGGAGTTTGTGTTACAGTTTTACAAAACATTGGCAAAGCCACGTTTGGAGCATCGTGTTCAGGTTTGGTCTCCCTGTTATAATAAAGATGTTGTTAAGCTGGAAAGGAAGCAGAAAAGATTTACGGGATGTTACCAGGACTTGAGGACATGAGCTGCAGGGAGAGGTTGGGTAAGCTAGAACTTAGTTATCCACTTTGGTGGCAAGAACAGGAAGGCAGATTATTATCTGAATGGTGTCAAGTTAGGAAAAGGGGAGGTACAACATGATCTGGGTGTCCTTGTTCATCAGTCACTGAAAGTAAGTATACAGGTACAGCAGGCAGTGAAGAAAACTAATGGCATGTTGGCCTTCATAACAAGAGGAGTTGAGTATAGGAACAAAGAGGTCCTTCTACAGTTGTGCAGGGCCCTAGTGATACCACACCTTGGAGTATTGTGCGCAGTTTTGGCCTCCAAATTTTAAGAAGGACATTCTTGCTATTCAGGGAGTGCAGGGTAGGTTCACGACTGGGCTTATATACATTGGAATTTAGAAGGATGAGGGGATCTTATTGAAACATACTAGATTATTAAGGGATTGGATACGCTAGAGCAGGGGTCGGCAACCTTGTTCTGCATAGGGGCCGGGACGTATTTATAACATGTACACATGGATCCCACCCCGGATGACAAGGATCAAATCATGTGTTCACAGGTAGACAAAAATGCTGGAGAAACTCAGCGGGTGAGGCAGCCTCATACAATCCTTGCATATCTCATCTGCTGAGTTTCTCCAGCATTTTTGTCTACCTTCGATTTTTCCAGCATCTGCAGTTCTTTCTTAAACGTGTTCACAGAAGGTGCGCGGCCTTGCCGGCGGCTTTGTGCAGGATGCGGTACAGCCAGAGCTCGGCCGTGCTCGGTGCGCTCGGCCGCTGTTCGGGGCACTCGGCCACTGCTGCTCGGGGAACCCAGCCACTGCTGCGTGGGGAGCCCAGCCACTGCTGCTTGGGGCGCTCGGCCACTGCTCAGGAAGCTCGGCGGGCCGGATGATTACGGGAAAAAAAATCCGCCCGTGGGCCGGAAGATTTCGGGTTACAGGCCGCATTCGGGTCGTAGGTTGCCGACCCCTGTGCTAGAGGCAGGAAACATGTTCCCAATGTTGGCGGAGTCCAAAACCAGTGGCCACAGTTTAAGAATAAGGGGTAGGCCATTTAGAACGGAGATGAGGAAAAACGTTTTCACACGGAGAGTTGTGAATCTGTGGAATTCTCTGCCTCAAAAGGGTGAGGAGGCCAATTCTCTGGATGCTTTCAAGAGAGAGCTAGATAGAGCTCTTAAAGATAGCGGAGTTAAGGGATATGGGGAGAAGGCAGGAACGGGGTACTGTTTGTGGATGATTAGCCATGATCACAGTGAATGGCGGTGCTGGCTCGAAGGGCTGAATGGCCTACTCCTGTACCTATTGTTTATTATCTATTGTCTATTGGTCAGCATGAGCAAGTTGGCCTGAAGGGCCTGTTTCCATGCTATATATATGACCATGAATATACATCTGGTTGATATTATACAATAGTGAATTTAAAACTTGCATAAAAACATAAATAGTTTTTTCTGAATCACATCTCAGGTCTGTTACCTTAGGGAATTGCACAGTTGGTGGCTGGTGAGTTGAACTCAGTGCATATATTTGGGCTGTTTATCAACCTGAACCTTCCCTTGGACAGAAATGGCACAATCAGAGAACTATTTACTCACACCATTTTCTAGCAATGTTACAACATTTTGAGATTTTATAAATCAAGTCTGTAATTTATCCCATCAGATAAAGCATAAAAAGTTTAATTTGACACCTAATTCACTTTCATATCTTCAGTATTAAAAAAGTTATGGCTATTTTCATACTCTTAGCATCTTGTTCGCTATTGCTTTTCCATTGACTTAACACAAAAGCTGTGATCAAGGACAGTCAAAAGCGGATTTATTTTCTTAAAAATTAAGAGAACTGAATGACATTTTCAGTAATTATAGATTTTAGCATTCTGAAACAAATATGAAACAACCTTACTTGGATGACCTGAAATTAAAGCATATAATTAGTTAGTTACCTAATTGTAGCTAATTACAAAATTCAATTACTAGATCTAAACATCTATCCATTTCTTAAGAAAAGGTTAACATTTTTAAAAGCCTAAGTGTCCAAATACCATTCACACAAGAATTCACAATATAACATGATTTTTAAATCTCATTTTCATGAATTTATAGGCCAAATGGAAGGAATTTAGTGTTTAATTCTCGTAAATTAATGGTCATTTTAATCATCTTGCAAGTGGGATTTTGTGGAATGCGATCATTTGGAATGTTGTGGTTACAGTGAATTTAAACCCCATATCGTCAGGAAAAATACTGCCGGTTCGTATGGGTCCTAAGTCACCTTTTCGCAACGTGAAATTTTGATTAAAGGCATCCTAAGAAGCAAGTTTATATGAAAAAATAAACGGTGTACCTTGCCTTGTCCCCTCCGTGAGATCTGTCCCGTTGTCGGCGTTGACGGCATTAGAAGATGATTTTAATTTTACTCCTGCTATTGAATTATCCAGCGCTAATTTTAATAAACTTAATAAAACGGCAGTCGAAGCGATTTTTCTTCAGCAACTAAAACAGCCTGTTCAAAATCGATTTGAATAGTCTGAAGAAAAAATGCATTTTAAACCCACCCCCCTCTCAAATGCCCAAAGACGCGCACACGGCCAGTGACAGAACAGTGACAGAAGTACCTAACAACTGGTTTAGAACTACAATAGTTCTACATTGCACTAATTCTGAAACCCAGATGATTTGTTTAAACATTGTTTTCAAAATTTATTGCCTTTTTCCGAATAAAAATTTATTTATGGGTCGTTGATAGCGCTTAGTTAGAACCACCATTTTCCAGAAACAAGAGTATTAATAAAACAAATGTTCCATATACTTTGGACAGGATGACACATTATTTATTTTGGTATTGAACGTTATAGGCTATACATTTTAATAATTTTGAGCAATTTCCAAGGCTGGAAATGTCAAGGTAAGAGGGCCAAAGCTTAAAGGAGTGCAGGGCAAGTTTTTTTTTTTAAGTAGAGAGTGGTGGGTGCTTGGAACATACTGCCTGGGATGATGATGGAGGTAGTGATAGTGGCATTTAAGAGACTTTTAGATAGGCAAATGGATTTGCAGGTAATGGAGGAATATGTATAATGCGCAGGTTAATTAGAATAATTAAACTTGGCATCCTGTTCGGCACAAACAGTATGGGCTGAAGAGCCTCTTCCTGTGCTGTACTTCTCTATTTGTCTATGTAGAAGCTCCTGGGAATTAGATAAAACTTTGTGAGAATGCATGTGCCTCTTGTAACATTATACCTCTGCAGTTGGAATAGCTTTGTCCTAACTCCAGTTTAAATATTTTGTTCATAAATGCTGATAGTTTGTTCTTGGTGCAGTGCATGGATTAGCTACTTTCTGGCATAATTAGCAGCCATTCCCTTCATTTTCATTCCACTGTAGTTTGAAGGACAAAAGCACTGACAGTGAAAACAGGCAGTCGGAACAGCCAAATAGGATTTTTTTCTTTTGGAACAATTTGTCATGTAAATGGTGTCAGCTTTGACGTATGAAAATCTGAGAGGAGCTTTCTACATGATTGAAGTTTTCGACAGCCCAACCGTCTTATATATCTGACAAATGTTGCTCAATTTTATACAATTTAAATCGGGTGTTACCATTTAAATTTGTTTATCCAACCTTGGGGTTAATGTTCCTCTTGAAGGTCTTTCTGCATATGAATCCTATCAAAGTGGGTTTGGTAATTAAAACTGGAATTTTCATCAAAACATTAACTAATTTCTCCACTCTGTGCTGATCTTCATGCATAAATAATATGCTCTCCGCTGAGACATTATCATTTTAAAAACAAAGGAACTGCATTTGACTATTCTGTCCCTCGAATCTTCCATGTTAGTTAATTAAATCATATACATCTATAGACATTATTCACCAAATCGAGCGCCCTCAAGTGTGATCCTCCAGCAAGTTAGATTGTAGCTGATCTATACTTCACTTTCATTATCCATCTTTGCTTCACATCGACTGATAACCTTTGTTAACAAAGGAGATTGTATTTACTCTTCCAAATTCAACAAACCTGGATTGTATTATCTGGATTGTATTATCTCCTTAATATTATCTATTAAGGGGAGACCTGATGGAAGGATATACAATCATGAGAGGCATGGACAGTGTAGACAGAGAGAACCTTTTTCCTACAGTGGAAATGTCAAGGACTAGAGGGCATGGCTTTAATTTGGCAAGGGCAAAGTTTAAAGGAGATGTATAGGACATCTGTTTTATGGAGAGGGTGATGGGTGCCTGGAATGCACTGCCAATAATGCTGGTGATGGAGGCAGATATGATAATGACATTTAAGAGGCTTTTAGGAAGGCAATTGGAATAAAGGTATATGGATCACGTGCAGTCAGAGGAGATGAGTTTAATTTAGCATTATGTTTGCACAGACATTGTGGGCCATTGTGCCTGGTCATGTGCTGTACTGTTCTATGTTCTTTGTAACAAACCTTTAACATTTCAAGCACAATGAGTAAATAACCCTCTCAACAATTTAAACTCAAATCAATTTTATTCAGCCTACCTTCATGATTTGAAAGTCCTATTAAAAAACACTATTTTGGTTTGCCTAAACAGGTCATTGGAATCTTTTGAAGGGATATGCACAAAATAAAAAGACTTATACATCCAAAGCAATGAGTGATTATATGTGACTCTATATATTACTTGAACGTATGGTGCTTGTCAAATTGGAAACATCTAAAATATTGGCATTTGAATCTGTGAATGGATCAGAGAGATTAGCAGTAACTAAAACTGTTGCATAGAGTCTCCTCCACTCACAGGACCTGCTAGGACTGAAATTAATGCAGCATGCTTTTCCTCCCAACACACACTGTCTTGTCTATAGGAAGAAAAATTTGAGTGCTCTGGTCACATTGTAAGTTTAAGACCCACATTCAAAGAGTGATGGAAACCTGAAATTAAACAAAAATACTGGAGATACTCAGCAGGTCAAACAGCATCTGTGGAAGCCCTTTATTTGATATCTTTTTAAAATTTAGCTTAGAGATACAGCGCAGAAACTGGCCCTCAGACCACCGAGTCTGCGTCGACCGGCGATCATCCCATACACTAACACTATCCTGCACACACTCGGATCAATTTACAATTTTACCAAGCTAACTAGACTCTTAAAGATATCGGAGTCAGGGGATATGGGGAGAAGGCAGAAACGGGGTACTGATTGACGATGATCAGCCATGATCACATTGAATGGTGATGCTGGCTCGAAGGGCCGAATGGCCTACTCCTACGCCTATTGTCTATTGTCTAGACAACACATCTCTATGTCTTTGGAATGTGGGAAGAAACCGAAACACCCAGAGAAACCCCACGCAGGTCACGGGGAGAGTGTACACACTCCTTAGGGATAAGCACCCGTAGTCAGGATCCTACCCGGTGTCTGACACTGTAAGGCAACATCTCTACCTCTGCGTCACTATGAAGCCCCTTTAAAGGATAAAGCATAATGCAAAGCACGTGAGTTTAAAATATATGATTGTATTAAAAAAACAAAGAAATTTAAGAATACAGTGGCTTGCAAAAGTATTCATACCCCTTGAACTTTTCCACATTTTGTCACGTTACAACCACAAACGTAAATGTATTTTATTGGGATTTTATGTGATAGACCAACACAAAGTGGTGCATAATTGTGAAGTGGAAGGAAAATGATACATGGTTCTCAAATTTTTTTACAAATAAAAAACTGAAAAGTGTGGCGTGCAAAAGTATTCAGCCCCCTTTACTCTGATACCCCTAAATAAAATCCAGTGCAACCAATTGCCTACAGAAGTCACCTAATTAGTAAATAGAGTCCACTTGTGTGTAATCTAATCTCAGTATAAATACAGCTGTTCTGTGAAGACTTCAGAGGTTTGTTAGAGAACATTAGTGAACAAACCATGTTCCTTGGGCATCATGAAGCCCAAGGAACACACCAGACAGGTCCGGGATAAAGTTGTGGAAAAGTTGAAAGCAGGGTTAGGTTGTAAAAAAATATCCCAAGCTTTGAACATCTCACGGATCACTGTTCAATCCATCATCTGAAAATGGAAAGAGTATGGCACAACTGCAAACCTACCAAGACATGGCCGTCCACCTAAACAGGACGGGCAAGGAGAGCATTGATCAGAGAAGCAGCCAAGAGGCCCATGATAACTCTGGAGGAGCTGCAGAGATCCACAGCTCAGGTGGTAGAATCTGTCCTCAGGACAACTATTAGCCGTGCACTCCACAAATCGCCCTTTATGGAAGAGTGGCAAGAAGACAGCCATTGTCGAAACAAAGCCATAAGAAGTCCCTTTTGCAGTTTGCCACAAGGCATGTGGGGGACACAGTAAACATGTGGAGGAAGGTGCTCTGGTCTGATGAGACCAAAATTGAAGTTTTTGGCCTAAATGCAAAACGCTATGTGGTGGAAAACTAACACTGCACATCACCCTGAACACACCATCCCCACTGTGAAACATGGTGGTGGCAGCATCATGCTGTGGGGGTGCTTTTCTTCAGCAGGGACAGGGAAGCTGGTCAGAGTTGATGGGAAGATGGATGGAGCCAAATATAGGGCAATCTTGGAAGAAAACCTGTTAAAGTCTGCAAAAGACTTGAGACTGGAGCGGAGGTTCACCTTCCAGCAGGACAACGACCCTAAACATACAGCCAGAGCTACAATGGAATGGTTTAGATCAAATCATGTGTTAGAATGGCCCAGTCAAAGTCCAGACCTAAATCCAATTGAGAATCTCTGGCAAGACTTGAAAATTGCTGTTCACAGACGCTCTCCACCCAATCTGACTGAGTTTGAGCTATTTTGCAAAGAAGAAAGGGAAAACATTTCAGTCTCTAGATGTGCAAAGCTGGTAGACACAAACCCCAAAAGACTTTCAGCTGTAATTGCAGCGAAAGGTGGTTCTACAAAGTATTGACCCGGGGGACTGTATACTTTTGCACGCTACACTTTTCAGTTTTTTATTTATAATTTGTAATTGAAACCATGTATCATTTTCCTTCCACTTCACAATTATGCACTACTTTGTGTTGGTCTATCACATAATATCCCAAACACGTTTGTGGTTGTAACGTGACAAAATGTGGAAAAGTTCAAGGGGTATGAATACTTTTGCAATCCACTATAGATCAGATAAATGTCAACAAGTGAGATTACTTTATCTTGGTATTATGATGGCACAAAATATTGTGGGGCTAAAAGACTGCCCCTATGCTGTACTTTTCTACATTTACAGTTAAAACAAAGAATAACATAGAAGTAAAAATGCTTCCACTGTCAGCATAATATTCTTGGGGTAAAGGAACGGCTGTGAAAACAAGAAATTAGTCACCAGAGCAAGCTACCATTCCGTTACCAATTCTGCACCATTTACATCCAATGAGAATGTTTCTTTCAGCCTAACCCTAATCCAAACCCAAACCCTGACCCTGTGTGTAGGAAGGACTGTAGATGCTGGTTTAAACCGAAGATAGACACAAAAAGCTGGAGTAACTCAACTGGTCAGAGATCAGCATCTCTGGAGAAAAGCTATAGCTGACATTTCGGACATGACCTTCCCGACTGAAGAAGTGTTTTGACCTGAAACTTCATCTATTCCTTTTCTCCAGAGATGCTCTCTGACCCACCAAACCTTGACCCTAATGCAAAGATCATAAACTAAGCATAAAACTGTAATCTTTCTACATCCATGTACAAAGTTAGGATTTAAAAACATTCTTCTGTGGCAAAAAATGAGAGCATTAGAGAATCTTAAAATGTGCCTTCAGTTTTTCACATTTGATAATGTAATCTTTTGTTATGAAGAGCAGGTGAAGGAACTGAGAGTTATTATTCCAATAGACTTTGCATGCAGCCGGCATTAATACTGGACTAAGGACATCAGGTATTTTATGATTTGCGCCTCCTGTTTACTTTTGATCAATCCATCAGTTTGATAAAGTTGTCAACTGGTCTTAATCACCATATCATTTTCATATTTTTTTTAACTTTCTGCTTTCAGCAATGCAAGGAACAGAATGATGAGTTATATTAAAGCTTATCTTCTGCTCGGTGTGGCTTCAAGTATGTGTAATTGCAATGAATAATAGTGCATTTACTCTCCAATCTCTCAGTCAGCTTGGAGGCAGCAAAAAGCTGCAAAAATGAATTGAAGTATTGATTAAAGTTAATCACCTGAATCTGAATTAGATGCATACAAGAGGCATTTCTGTTCCTTCTCGGTCAACTCAGAAATTATGTTCAGTCACTACTTTCACAAAAATCATAAATTCAGAGCACTCTACAGCAACATAATGTTTGCAGTACAGAATAGGTTATGGGCTCTAACCCTGCTAAGAAAGTTGATCACTGAGTGGGATAGGTGTATAATGCCCTCAGTGCTTCTGTTGTGGACTGCCATCTACTGATCCTTCCCGGAAGTGACCGTATGTGGATATCAAACAAGATGAGGCTCTTTTTTTATTGACCTTCCATCTTGTAATGGAACGATCAACATCCACCGTCTTGATTTACATGTCAATGGCAGCTTGGTAAAATCATATTGGGTATCCTAGGATATGTGCTGTGTTAACCATTCAAAGTGAAGGAGAGGAAATGACACAATAAATCAGAGCGAAAAAAATAAAGAAACTTCAATAGCAGATAGAGTTTCACAAAGTATATTCAGAGCGGAGATAGATTTTTGAACCATAGGGTATTTGGGGATCAGGAAGGGAGTAAGCTCGAGGCCATATGGCCTACCTCTACTCTTATTGGTTATGTTCCATTCTCTATCCAAAGATGATGCTTCAACTTAGGATTGTGCAAGGAGTTATTAATGTGAATGACATCTATAACTCATGAAGGTCCTTCTTGTCCTCTGTTAAAGTGTTTTAATGTTTTCCTGGTCCAATACTCTTGCTGGCCAGATGAAGATGGGGAGACTATATTATGTCTGGTGGGCCACAGGGGACATTCTTATTCCTCCAGACCCACAATAATTCCATGAAAAAAAAAAGCTTTTTTATCTTACCTCAACCTCCCAATGCGGTTCAGCTGGCAGTATTGTTCCCATGAGACCTGCCTCACTGTTCTATTTAAAAATAAAGCCATTGTGGCAGCAATTAAGTCATTGAGTCCTGACTTACAGTTTTAATTGGGCCTCCTTGGTCTGCTTGTGATAGAAACCTCTTTGGTCGTGAATGAGAAAGCAAACTTGGAAATGATTTAACCCCTGACATTCACCATACTGGAAGGGCCTGTCCCACTTGGGTGTCATTTGCGTGTCACGCAGGTGGCGTGCGAGGATTTTGAGAATCCCAAAATGCTGGGGCGGCGTGTGCCTCCGCGCGTCACTACGCACCATGCGCACATAATGCACTCCATGCGCGTGTTACGCGTGCTTCGTGTGTCATGACGCGTAAATGATGCCGCGTAAATGACGCACAAATAACGCCCAAGTGGGACAGCCCCTTAAGTCATTTGCAATCAGGAAGTAATAATTCAAGCAGATTTGTTTTGAAGTCTTGGTTCTATTTCTTTGAATACAAGCAACTGACAGATAAATATATTCAGCCTTCCCTTTATTATAGTCAGCTACCTAAGATTGGATTTTAAAAGGGGGCACCTTCTGATAGCTTGAAAACCTCAGAAGGTTAATTGTTTTTCACTTCATGATATTAACGCAGTCACTCTGCACCAGCATTAAGATCAAGGTCAAGAAAAGGAAAGCATAAAATAAAATGACATAGATACGTATAACATATATTACCACTACATGTTATCCTTTGTTAGGATCTATCCATTTAGTCTTTTCATTCTGGGGTTTGACTTTACTAGATGTGTGAGCACAATATTAAATTTAGTAAACACATTGCAAAAGAACGGCAATTAACTGAAATACAGCATATAGTACATCACACACACATTCCGAAAGCAATTGCTTTGACACAATTTGCATTAGAGACAGGTCGTACAGAAGAAACACAGACTAATTTGATGTGGTATTTGAGTATATAGGGTGTGATCCACTTATCATTTTACCTCACTATTTCCTTTCTTTTGCTGTGCAGAAATATATCTAATTTCAGTTTGAGATTCTGGGAGAAGTTGGAAGAGAAGATGCCTCAATGCTTCCACAATCCAAGGCTAAAATATCATGGGAGCAACATGAAGGACTATGTCACTGTAAATAATATTTATACAAAAAAGGCCTGAAATACATAAATTATGCAAATAAATTCAATGGGAAGAAAAGGTGGATTGAACAGATTTAGCAAATAAAACAAGCAGGTAAAGATTTAGAATAGAGGTCATTGATTAAGTAAGCTCCTTTACATGTACCTGTTGTAAATTCACAGTGATCACAGAGTGATACAGTGTGGAAACAGGCACTTTGGCCCAACTTGCCCACACTGGCCAACAATGTCCCAGCTCCACTAGTCCCACTTGCCTGTGCTTGGTCCATATCCCTACAAACATGCCCTATCCATGTACCTGTCTAACTGTTTCTTAAACAAATTGAATAGTCCCAGCCTCAACTACCTCCTCTGGCAGCTTGTTCCGTACACCCACCACCCTTTGTGTGAAAAAGTTACTTCTCGGATTCCTAGGTATGTTTGCTGTTAAAAGACTGCCCTGTATATATTGTTATTAAGCAGGGTCAAGTAATGTTTTGTAATACTGGAAAAGATAAACAGACAGACAGGTAGACAGACAGATAGGTACAGACAGACAGACAGACAGACAGACAGACACACAGACACACAGACAGACACACAGACAGACAGACACACAGACACACAGACAGACAGACACACAGACAGACAGACACACAGACAGATAGATAGATAACTTCCTTCCTTCCTTCCTTCCTTCCTTCCTTCCTTCCTTCCTTCCTTCCTTCCTTCCTTCCTTCCTTCCTTCCTTCCTTCCTTCCTTCCTTCCTTCCTTCCTTCCTTCCTTCCTTCCTTCTTACCTTCTTTCCTTCTTTCCTTCTTTCCTTCTTACCTTCTTTCCTTCCTTCCTTCTTTCCTTCCTTCCTTCCTTCCTATCTTCCTCCCACTCTCCTTTTCTTCCTTTCTTATGTGTTGCATTTGAATCATAAAACCACAGAAGAGAGAGAACAACATGTTTAAAAAAAAACTGCAGATGCTGGAAAAAACAAAGGTAGACAAAAATGCTGGAGAAACTCAGCGGGTGAGGCAGCATCTATGAAGAAAAGGAATAGACAATGTTTCGGGTCGAGACCCATCTTCAGACTGATGTCGGGAGGGGGGGGGGCTGGAAAAATAAAGGAAGAGGTGGGGACAGTAGGTTTGTGGGAAAGCTGGGAAGGGGAGAGGAAGGAGGGAGAAAGCAAGGACTTTCGCTTGGATAGTTAACACCCCAGCAGTATGAACATTGACCTCCAATTTCAGATAGTCCTTGCTTTCTCCCTCCTCCCCTTCCCAGCTCTCTGACAAGCTTACCGTCTCTGCCTCTTCCTTTCTTTTTCCCACGCCCCCCGACATCAGTCTGAAGAAGGTCTTGACCCGAAACGTTGCCTATTCCTTTTCTTCATAAATGCTGCCTCACTCGCTGAATTTCTCCAGAATTTTTATTTACCTTAGAGGGAACAACTTGGTTGTTTTCTGAAGAAGGATCATCTAAATACAAAGTTAATTACAGTTTTCTTGGAAGCATGAAGTGCATAAAGTGATGGGAGAGCTCCCAAGCAAGGCCAGAATGGATCATGGGTAATAGTGAGGCATAAAAGAGAAAGAGCCAATGAAAGGTAAGCAAGGGAAAGTGGTAATCACAGGAAAAGATTTGTTTCCTGTTACAAAATACAACATTGAAACCAGTCCTTCTGCCCGCCGAGTTCATGCCGACCATCGATATCCGTTCACACTAGTTGTATGTTATCACATTTTCCCATCCACTCCCTGATTTGATTAAATGATTTTTAGTGGATGGCACCACAACAAATAATTCACATTAAAATTCACCCCCTGCAACTCAATTATAAAAGCACATATATGCTGTGCCTCATGGATGAAGTTAATTAGGCAGACCTGCAAAGATCTAGCCTAGTCTTCTTTAATTAGCACTGTCGTGATGGTTTGATGGATTGCATTCAAGAAAGCTTGGTAGGGTCAATTAAATTCAGATAGCTTGAAAAGATACATGAATTCATTTCAAATTTACACAGGAGCATTTTTTTCTCAAAATATAAATGAAAGCATAGCCTGGTCATTCAGGTGATTGAACTCAATCAAAAATAAATCTTGGGGAGTATGCATCTCTTGAGAATGATGTGGCCTTGACTCCCATTCAATCTCAACAAGCACATGTTTTCTGCTAATGAATCATCCCAGCCATATTGTTAAAAAACGTATGCTTCTTTGTCAATACATGTTATTCTGCAGCAACTCTGCATGATCACTGATTGACCCACACAAGAAATCAGGACAAATAAGGCAGCCTTTCATTTTCATGTTCCTCCATACGTTTTAGCTATTTTGCCTTTGCACTCATTTTGTATGCCTGGCAGTAGTTCTCATACAGACTGTGGCATGACGTGACTGTGGCAATGATAAGAAACCAAAGAGATTAAATTATATTCTAAAAAATGCAAACAGTTGATTGTGAAGAAAAATGTGTGCGGCAGCTGGTAAGATTGTGCAGGCTCACTTTAAAAATAATTGCAAAAGCATTCAAAAGTGATTTTATTTATAGTTTTGGAACAATTACTGGCCGTTTCCTGAATACAATTACGAAGTTGCTCACAGCATCGAGAGGAACTTTTCAATTATGGCTATGCAGGTTAAAAGATTAAGTTGGCACATGTAATTATGCAACATCAGGAGACACAAATTATGTTCACATCCACCTGACAGGCCTAATGCATGCAGAATGGAATATCCTAATCTTTGCGTATTTGACTTGCAGGACGGGCACGGTGGCGCAGCGTTAGAGTTGCTGCCTTACAGTGCCAGATACCCAGGTTCGATCCTGAGTTGAGTGATGGCTGTATGTAGTTTGTACATTTTCCCCATGACCTCCGTGGGTTTTCTACAGGTGCTCCGGTTTCCTCCCACACTCCAAAGACATACAGGTTTGTCAGTTAATTGGCTTTGGTAAAATAGTAAATTGTCCATGGGGTGTGTAGGATGGAGTCAGTGTGTGGACTCGGTGGGCCGAAGGGCCTTTTTCTGCATGGCAACAGATAAAATTTCAAATTAATTTTATACTAAGATATTGACTTCGAACGAAGCATATTCATATCTCCATGTAAGCTCTCTGGCCGACTGAATATTTTCTAAATGTTCTGCATTAAATTCGGTGCTCCAGCAAATGCAGTATTTTGAACAAGAAGCAAAAGACTGCATTTACAAGAAAACTGGAGAAAAAAAAGGAAAGTATTGGAAGTACCCAGCTGGTCAGGCAGCAACAGTGAAGAGAGAAACAGAGTTAAATGCTTCAGGTCAATACTTTAACTATGCAGATCAAAATAGGTTTTTTTTCTAAGCTTACAATTGGATTGATGAAGTTTTTATTTTTAACCTTTATTTTATTTTTGTTTAACTTACCAATGTCACGTGTATCGAGGTACAGTGTAAAACCTTTTTCTTGTGTGCTATCCAGTCAATGAAAAAATTATACTGATTACAATTAAGTTGTCCACTGTGTACAGATACAGGATAAAGGGAATAACGTTTAATGCAAGATAAAGTCCAGTAAAGTCCGATTAAAGATAGTCCGAGGGTCCCAAAGAGGTAGATGGTAGGTCAGGACTGCTCTCTAGTTGGTGATAGGATGGCTTGGTAACAACTCGGATGAGGGAATGACTGGGGTAAGATTCATCCTTGATCATGCAAGATGGATTCAATGGCAGGAAGGTTGGTTTGTATGATGGTTTATTTTAGTTTAGTTTAGTTTAATTTAGAAATACAGCGTGGAAACAGGGCCTTCAGCTCACCGGGTCTGCGCCGACCAGTGATCCCTGCACATTAACACTATGCTGCACCCACTTGCGACAATTTTTACATTTACCAAGCCAATTAACCTGCAAACCCGTACATCTTTGGATGAAACCGAAGGTCTCAGATAAAACCCATGCAGGTCATGGGGTGAATGTACAAACTCCGTACAGACAGCATCCATAGTCGGGATCGAACCCCGATCTCCAGCATTGCATTCGCTGTAAGGCAGCAACCATACTGCTGCACCACCGTGACCGCAACATCACGAGGCACAAGTGTGTTCACATCCACTTGACAGGGCTATTGCATGCAGAATGGAATGTCCTAATCTTTGTGTATTTGACTCGCAGGGCCGGCAACTCTCTGCAATTTCTTGTGGTCTTGGGTGGAGTTGTTTCCAAACCATGCTGTGATGCATCCTGATAAAATGCTTTCTTGGCACATCTGTAAAAGTTGGTGAGGGTTGTTCAGGACATACCACACTTCCCAAGCCTTCTATGGAAGTAGAGGAATTGGTACACTTGGTTTACAATCAGATCAGCCATTATGTTATCATCAGCAGAGGAGGTTTGATGGAGTGCTCTTTAATCTTGTATTTGTGTGCACGGACATACATTGGTCATAAGGCCAATCTCAACCAGTAAAAGAAACAACCTTTTATTAACCATCATTAGTGCCAATGGTTCCATCTTATTATACCATATGACATTAAATAACATAAAAATAGTAGCAAGAATAGACAATCTGGGAGCATTAAGCCTGCTTTGCCATTCATTGAGATCATGGCTTATCTTTTTCCTCAGAGCTATTTTCCAGCTTCATCTCCTGAAACATAGAGCATAGAACATACAGCATAGGAACAGTTCCTTCGGTCCACAATGTTTGATCCGAACATGATGCCAAGTTAAACTGAGCTCATCAGCCTGTACATGATCCATATCCCTCTATTACCTCCACTTCGAGGTGCCTTTCCAAAATATTCTTAAAAGCCACTATCAAATCTGCCTCCACCACCACCACCCCTGTCAGTGTTGCAGAACCTCACCATTCTCTGTGCAAACAATTTTCCACAAACATCTCCATTAAACTTTCCCCCTCTCACCTCATAGCTATGTTCTATAGTGTTTCCACCATGGTAAATGGTTTCTGACCATCTTGATATCATATGATTCAATTTAATCCCAGAGATAATTATTGAAAATACTATCTCAAATTTGACTGGTGAGATATTTCCAAAGGTTTGTCACTTTTTGATTTCTCTGCACAACCTGTTACTTATTGACAAACTGTGCCCTCTGTCTCTAGATTCATTAATCTGGAGAATATCCTCCCTGTAAATTGTACATTTTCATGAGATCTCCTCTTGTATCCTAATCTCTAAAGACTTGGTGAAGGATTGCCAATAAATATCCACTTCCCTTTGTCCCATCCATTATAGCCTAGCCATCTCTTCAAAATTAATATGTTTCCTTCTTTCATCGTTCTGACAAAGCAGCAGCTCTGCTTCTTTTTTCCACAGATGCCACTCAAGTTCCTGAATATTTTCAGAAATTTTTGTTAACGCTTCAGAGTTACAACACCTGTAATTCTTAGATTTTCGATCAGTCTCCACTTCTTACAGTTTGGTGCAATGTAGGAAAACATGGAATTATTGATAAACATGGTTTAGTTTAGAGTTTAGAGCTTCGATGTACAGCATGGAATCGGGCCCTTTGGCACACCGAGTCCACACTGCCATTGATAATTAATTCTCAATAGTTCTACTGCAAGTTATCTCACTTTTAAATCCATGCCCCACACACCAGGGGTAATTTGCAGAGACAAATTCAATGACAAACCCACATGTGTTTTGGATGTTGGAGGAAATCGGAGCATCCAGAGGAAACGCTCAAGAACACTTCACACAGACAACACCCAAGGTCACAATGAAACACAGATCTCTAGCACTGTGATACAGCAGCTCTACCAGCGGTGCCACTGTGCTGCCCTTTTAAAATGTCAGCATTTGTGGTCGAGATACTAGCTCTAAATTAATTATAAGTTACATGAATCATCAAACCCTGATGGCATACATCCTTGTTTCTTATGAACAAAGATTTTCTTTGCAATATTTTAATCAATGTTTAAAGTGCAGATCATGCCATGAGAATAGAAGGTAGCCAATTTAATGCCTTAGTTCAGGAAGCGAGAGAGAACTAAGTCAGATAACTAAAGAATACATTTGTGTCACACTTCTGAACAACTCCCAGGTTAAATTAATGTGCATTTTCAAGAGAGTGATAGATTTACAATAGCTCTTAGGGCTAAGGGAAAAGGCTGGAACGGGGTACTGATTTTGGACGATCAGCCACGATCATATTGAATGGTCGCGGATCCGAATGGCTTACTCCTGCACCTATTTTCTATGTTTCTATGTATGGATGTTCACGATTTGTTGAAGTCAAATCTTACTTGGGAAATCTAATAGAGCTATTTCAAGAAGAGCATGATTGGTTAAAGTAAAGGAAGTGCATACAACTTTGAAAAGCAGTTGGCTTGGCATCTCATTGGACACTGGCTTGGTAAATTCAAGTAAATGGTTGAAGAAGGAATATATAATGAGGGGACAAAAATTCAAATGGTGGAAATAAAACCACGAGATAATGTAACAACCTGGTCGAGGAACTCAATGTTTAGGGTTGGGACCCTTCATCTGGACTGAAAGTGTAAAGGGAAGATAACCAGTATAAATAGGTGAGGGATAGGGGTGGGGCAAGACCTGGCAAGTGACAACTGAGGAGGGCTTGATTGTTAAATTGAGCCAAATGGGGGAGGAAAGAGTAGAAATGGCGACAGTGGCTGGGAGATGAGAAGTGAAGGTAAAACGGCTGCAAATGATGGAATCTGGCAGGTGAATGGAAGGCAAAACCTGGAACCAAATAAGGGAGATAAGGTGGGCAGATGGGGACAATGCGAGGGAAAGGATACAGTGAGAAGTGTACGTGAGTGATGGTAAAGGGAGCTGGTTAAGAAATTAGATGATTGAGAAATGAGCATGGAAAAAAAAACTCTAAACTTTTAAAATAAACAAGCTGCTAATGCAATAGGATTTTTCTGGCCATGTTAATGATATCAGTTATGGGCTATATTTGTAGATGTGATGCTCTTATTAGGAATCAAAGGAATCTGACCTGAAACTGGTTTGTAATAGTTGCTCAGCATAGTTCACCAATTGCAGGAAACCACACTACTTGTTTGAAATGCAATCTTTGTAACCTGTAGTGCATCTGGGATTGAGAATCAGTAAAAACTGTCAAACCAGTTTGTTCAGCACACCCAAAAGGGTTTGCAACAAAACTACTCAATTTCCCATCTACACCAGCAAAGTAGAAAACTGTCAGGTGTGCAAGAATTTATTTTCAAGAAAAAGTAAACTGAAATCAATTTTATTAGTTCATATGTGACAGCCCTTTGCTGTAAAAGACTCCTCACAGATCCCCTCCCATTTAATCATTCTTAAACTTTCTGAATAGTTTATTTCCCTTCACACAAGGATAGTATTGTAACATTAAAATCAAACAAGATGGACTATGCATTCAAGCTATCAGAATCGTACTTTATTATTCATTGACTCAACACCATTGTCCCCTCCAAACTTATCAGCAAGCTCAGAGAACTGGGTCTCTGCTCCTCCCTATCTAATTGGATCCTTGACTTTCCCATCCGCCATGATCGGTATGAATATGCATCAGCACTTTGTCCTCGATAACCATATAAACAGAGGGACCTCAAGACGGCATGCTCATTTGCCTGCTCTATTCTCTCTATATCTCTATAATAATGTCATGATTAGTCAGAGATTAGTAAATGGTTCCAAAACAACAATCTTGCTTTCAACGGCAGCAAGATCAAAAAGCTGATTGTTGACTCCATGAAAGGAAACCTAGGGATCCATGAACCGATCTTTGTTGATGAGACAGTGGTGTAGAGACTTAATAGCTTCAAGTTCTGTCCTCGTCCCAGCATGTTGAGGCAATTACAAAGAAAGTTTATCAATATTTCTACTTCCATAGAAGATTGAGGGGATTCTGCATGACACTGAATACTCTATTGAGCTTCTAGCATACTAGCTGTTTGCATCTGGGCCTGGTTCGGAAAGTTGAGCACCCAGGAATGAAGGAGGCTGCAGAAAGTAGTTGACATTGCCTGGTCCATCAAAGGTACTGACCTCCACCTACCATAGAAGGGGTCATCAGGGGTGCTGCTTTAAGAAGACGGCTAATAACATCAAAGGCTATGCTCTGATATTGGTACCACCACCAGCAAGAAAGTACAGGAGATTGAAAACGCTGACCTCCAGCTTAAACAACTGTTTCTTCCCAACAACCATCAGGCTCTTAAACACTGTATAATTGTGACCAGAATAACTATCTCTGCAATTATAGTCTCATTTGGAGTTTGTTTTGTCTGCACTACAGACTTTGGTTTTACACTATTATAGTCTGATTATACTGTAGTTACTGATTGTATTACCTGTTGTATCATTGATTATTGTATTTCTTTGTTTGATATTGAGTTCATGGGCCTGCAAACCTGCAGCAAATAAATGATTTTATTATTTTGTTTCCAATACATATGTCAATAAATACTCTTGACTTTTTAATCTCTTAGTTTAAACTATTTTTGATATTTGTGGAAACAGTCAATGCTTTATTTTTAATTGGCACATCAGTGCAATATTGATATATTTAAGTATTTACCAATAATTAATCATGACCAATTAGAGAAAAATGACCAAATAAAACAATGACCAAAGGGTTTAACATTTCCCTGCAACTTACTCGGCTTCCTCACAAACACTTTCATTGAGCGAGATTGATATTTACCACCTATAAACATGCATTTCTTTAGGCACTGATGATCACTCTTGCATATATAAACACAATACACCTCCTCTAATCTCATCTATGACATTCAATGTTCCTGATGTGGCCCCCTATATATCAAACCAAGACCAAGTGTAGATTAGGCCACCGTTTTGCTGAACACATGCACAAGGGCTGCTGGATCTCCCCGTTGCTAACTATTTTATCTCCCTTTCCTATTCCCACACTGACTTTTCAAGTCCGGGGCTTCCTTCATTGCCTGAGTGAGGCCACATGTAGCTTACAACCCAATGGTGTGAACATTGGATTCTTAAATTTTAGGTAAGAAACAAAAAAATAACCCCCCGGATACACACCCTCACACTGTCCCCTTCCACCTTGCTTTGGATTCCCATTTCACCCCTCCTTTATCCTTATCTCACAATTTCAGACAGTTTTTAATCTCTGGCTTTAGTCCAACTAAATGCATTCAACTCCCTACCACTCATCCATGTCAGACCCACCATCCCGGAAATTAATCTGGTGAATACTGCACTCCCTTAGCAATAATGTCCTTCTTCATATTAGGAGATCAAAACTGCACACAATACACCAGATGTGGTCTCACCAGGGCCCTGTACAACTGCAGTAGGACCTCCTTGCTCCTATACTCAAATCCTCTCGCTATGAAGACCAACATGCCATGAGCTTTTTGCCTGTTGTACCTGCATGTTTACTTTCAGTGACTGATGTACAAACACACCCAGGTCTCCTTGCACCTCCCCTTCTACTAATCTGACAGCATTCAGATAATAATCTACATTCTTGTTCTTGCCCCCAAAGTGGATAATCTCACATTTATCCACATTATACTGCATCTGCGAGGCATCTGCCCACTTACCCAACCTATCCAAGCCACCCAGCAGCCTCATAGCATTGTCCTCGCAGCTCACACTGCCACCCAGCTTTGTGTCATCTGCAAACTTGGAGATGTTACATTTAATTCCCTTGTCTAAGTCGATGAAACTGATCTTACCTGCCTGCACATGATCTATATCCCTCTATTCGTACTTCCATGAGCCAATCTAAATGTCTCAAATGCCACTATCGTATCTGCCTCCTCCACCAACCCTGGGAATGCGTTTCAGGTCCCCACTAATCTCTGTGTTAAAAATACCTTCCCCATTAAACTTTCCCCCTCTCACTTTATATCCATGCCCTCTGGTGTTGGACCCCGGTAAAAGTTATGACTGTCTACTCTATCTATGCCTCTCATAATTTTATATACAGTGGCTTGCAAAAGTATTCATACCCCTTGAACTTTTCCACATTTTGTCACGTTACAATCACAAACGTAAATGTATTTTATTGGAATTTTATGTGATAGACCAACACAAAGTGGCGCATAATTGTGAAGTGGAAGGAAAATGATACATGGTTTTCAAATTTTTTTACAAATAAAAAACTGAAAAGTGTGGCGTGCAAAAGTATTCAGCCCCCTTTACTCTGATACCCCTAAATAAAATCCAGTGCAACCAATTGCCTACAGAAGTCACCTAATTAGTAAATAGAGTCCACTTGTGTGTAATCTAATCTCAGTATAAATACAGCTGTTCTGTGAAGACCTCAGAGGTTTGTTGGAGAACATTAGTGAACAAACCATGTTCCTTTGGCATCATGAAGCCCAAGGAACACACCAGACAGGCCAGGGATAAAGTTGTGGAGAAGTTGAAAGCAGGGTTAGGTTATAAAAAAAATCCCAAGCTTTGAACATCTCACGGATCACTGTTCAATCCATCATCCAAAAATGGAAAGAGTATGGCACAACTGCAAACCTACCAAGACATGGCCGTCCACCTAAACTGACAGGCCGGGCAAGGAGAGCATTGATCAGAGAAGCAGCCAAGAGGCCCATGGTAACTCTGGAGGAGCTGCAAAGATCCACAGCTCAGGTGGTAGAATCTGCCCTCAAGACAACTATTAGTCGTGCATTCCACAAATCGCCCTTCATGGAAGAGTGGCAAGAAGAAAGCCATTGTTGAAACAAAGCCATAAGAAGTCCCGTTTGCAGTTTGCCACAAGGCATATGGGGGACACAGCAAACATGTGGAGGAAGGTGCTCTGGTCTGATGAGACCAAAATTGAAGTTTTTGGCCTAAATGCAAAATGCTATCTGGTGGAAAACTAACACTGCACATCACCCTGAACACACCATCCCCACTGTGAAACATGGTGGTGGCAGCATCATGCTGTGGGGGTGCTTTTCTTCAGCAGTGACAGGGAGGCTGGTCAGAGTTGATGGGAAGATGGATGGAGCCAAATACAGGGCAATCTTGGAAGAAAATCTATTAAAGCCTGCAAAAGACTTGAGACTGGGGCGGAGGTTCACCTTCCAGCAGGACAACGACCCTAAACATACAGCCAGAGCTACAATGGAATGGTTTAGATCAAAGCATATTCATGTGTTAGAATGGCCCAGTCAAAGTCCAGACCTAAATCCAATTGAGAATCTCAGGCAAGACTTGAAAATTGCTGTTCACAGACACTCTCCGTCCAATCTCACTGAGCTTGAGCTATTTTGCAAATAAGAATGGGCAAACATTTCAGTCTCTAGATGTGCAAAGCTGGTACATACCCCAAAAGACTTGCAGCTGTAATTGCAGCGAAAGGTGGTTCTACAAAGTATTGACTCAAGGGGGCTGAATACTTTTGCACGCCATACTTTTCAGTTTTTTATTTGTAATTTGTAATTGAAACCATGTGTCATTTTCCTTCCACTTCACAATTATGCACCACTTTGTGTTGGTCTATCACATAAAATCCCAATAATATACATTTACGTTTGTGGTTGTAATGTGACAAAATGTGTAAACGTTCAAGGGGTATGAATACTTTTGCAAGCCACTGTACTTCTGTCAATCTCCAGAGAAAACAATCCAGGTTTATATACGATCTCCCTGTAGCTGAAACCTCTGCAGACACAAGTTTGTATTTTCATGGGTATTTTTAATTAATTAATTTATCTCTGGGTGGCACAGTGGTGCAGCGGTAGAGTTGCTGGCTTACAGCACTTGCAGCGCCAGAGACCTGGGTTCCATCCCGACTACAGGTGCTGTCTGGACGGAATTTGTACGTTCTCCCTGTGACCGCGTGGATTTTCCCTGAGATCTATGGTATCCTCCCACACTGCAAAGACGTACAGGTTTATAGGTTAATTGACGGTGTATTTCTAAATTGTCCCTATTGTGTGCAGGATAGTATTTATCTGTGGGGATCGCTGGTCGCTGTGGACTCGGTCGGCTGAAGAGCCTGTTTCTAAACTAAACAAAACTGAACTCTGCAATTCACCTCTCTGATTCACATTTGGACCAATTAAGACATATGGAATGGAATGGCCCTGGCAACTCTAAATGGTGCAAGTTATTGATGAGTAAATGTTATCTGAAAGCCAATGATACTCTCCATTACCAATTGTTTCCAATTGTTTCCAATTGTGTGTTTTCGCAGACACTTTAGATGAGAAACATTAGAAGCCAATGTGTAGAAAGCAATGTTCCATGTACAACATTGACTAAATATTTGTTTGCAGTGATGATAGTTGGCTCAAATATGGTGGCTTAAAGCATAAAGGTATGTAGCTATGTTGCATCAGTAAATCAACATCACTTATCAGGAAACTAATGGGCAAGAAAAATATCATTGGTTATCCAAGCCCCATAATATAATGCAAGGTTGTTCAAATACTGACACATATTACAGCATACATTGGGAAATGTGGGGGAATGGCAAAAAGAGCGGATAGAATAGGTGCCACTGTTGCAACACTTGGATGCAGCATATATACATATTGCACATTTCCATATGGTACAAATGTCATCACGTGTGTTACTGACAATTTTAATTTCAAATGTAAATGGCATTAATGAGCAAAGACATTCATTAAGTAAAACATCAGATGCAGGAAACAAGTAACAATACTTCCAGCTGGCCTTTTTAAACTAATGGTTTAACTTGAAGGGTGGCCATCAAAGGACATTTAATGAGGCAGTGATAATTAAAAGAAAGATTACAAGATACGTTTCTACAGCTAATCTAGCATTCATTCCTAATTTTTTTAAATTTTACTTCGGAGTCACGTGAGTGATTCCGTGAAGAATCCCATCAGTTCACATGCGCATCGTTATGTCTGTTGCATGGCACAGCGACTGGCTGGGAGGAGCAGCGCTTCTCCAGCGGTAAGTTTTAAAAAGCCTCAGGTAAGTGTCAAACTTGTTGGAGGTCGTTTCTGCGCTTGTTAAATCTTGTTACAGGAGGACAAGTCCAAGCATGGAGAAATCGTTAACAGCAAGGCGAGCTGTTGCAAAACTAACCAAGGATTAACCACTAACCAAGGACCATGGGAATGCGGGTAGTGGGTGGCCGCCTAGCTCATCTACTGAGTCACTAGTAACAAGACCAGCGACTACAGAGTTGGTGTCCGAGGGCACCATGGTTGCGCCGGAGGGGCGTAAGGCCACCAGAAAGTCTGTCCGGCCGATAGACTCAGACGAGTCTGGTTGGGAGGGTTCTCCCTCGAGAATGGATACCGTAGCATGGATATCCAGGATGGAGCTCGTATTGGAGAGGTTGCTCCATCAAGAGCACCGGCCTCATCAAGAGCGCGTGCCAGCTGCACCTACAGGGCTGCCTAGTGTCTCCCTCTTGGAGGAGGAGAGCATAACGGGTCAGTATGATTCGGACGCCGAATCTGTGGGCTTAGCATTGGAGGCTACCCCACGGGACAAAGGGTACGAGTCAGAGGTCCCATTCCTGGCAGCGAGGTTTGCCGTCCCAATAGACTCTGGAGAGCTGCTGGGGGAAGAGCTAGCTGCCAGTATTAATTACTTGGCCTCGCACCAGCTTCAACTGGCTATAGATACAATGGCCAAAAAGTATGAAACCCCAGCGAATTGTATCCTGCTTAATGTACTAGCCATAAACCATGCCATCTGGGGTCATATGGGAGTAGGCATCAGGGTGCAGGAGATAAAACTGCAAAGGGTGCTGAAGCTGCTCGCATCTGGCATTATGGCTTTCAGTAGGTCGGTGGATGGTGGGCACCTGACTGAAGTTCAACAGGATGCCCTGGCTCTCATGTGAAATGTGCACTTTGAGATAAACTGCCTTAGGAAGAGCGCCATCTGCCCTACCATTAACCCGAAGTTCGCTTGTGGCAGCCGAATTATCAGTTTCAGCTGTTAAACTCATGGTTGAGAGGTTGGGGTTCATTCTCCTCCCAGTTAAATCGAAATTGGTGCTGGTTAACATAATTGACTATTTGAGATTCACAGTTAATTCAACTCACATGTTTGTGACTCTTCCCAAGGGCAAGAGATTAGATTTAATTGAAGGCTGTATTAAGCTCTTGGGAGAGCAATCACCATCAATTAATCAGGTGGCCAGCTTAATTGGCAAATTGGTAGCTGCCTTTCCAGCTGTGCAATATGGACCTTTGCATTACCAACATTTACAGAGGGCAAAGGTACAGACACTCAGAATACATGCAGGTCATTTCAACCGGCCCATGCAATTACCATCTGAAGCCATTGCGGAAGTACAGTGGTGGATTAGAAACATTTCAAATTGTTCTAGTGAAATTCTGATGGAAACACCTTCTGTTGTTTTGAAGACTGATGTTAGTGCCCTCGGTTGGGCTGCTACTGATATCAGGTCTAGCTGTGGAGGCAGATGGAATATGCATGAGGCATTTATTCTCCAATCACATGGAATTAATTATTTAGAGCATTTAGGAGCATTTTATGGGCTCAAGGCTTACTGTATGACAAAGCATCACTTACATGTTCAGCATCAGATTGACAACACCACAGCAGTGGCGTATGCTAATCACATGGGTGGAATCAAGTCGAACTCTTGTGATGGGTTGGCTAACCTTATTTGGCACTGGTGCATTAAAAAGAACATTTGAATTTGAGCTGTCTACTTGCCGGGCAGATTCAATATCAGGTTCAAGGTGGCAGACACCTCGTCACGCAAATTCAATGACAACACAGAGTGGATGTTGAATCATGATGTATTTAATGAAATTGTTCTTTGGTATGGGATGCCAGATATCGATTTGTTTGCATCCAGACTCAATCACCAGGTACCGAAGTATGTTTCATGGGAACCAGATCCAGGGGCAGTCGCGGTGGATGCGTTCTTGCTACACTGGGGCGGAATGTTTTTATATGCATTTCCCCCCTTCCACCTCATCAGCCGGTGCCTGACCAAGATCAAGCAGGACTCCACTACAGGAGTTTTGGTGGTACTGAACTGGCCTACACAGCCAAGATTCCCTCTCATTTCGAACATTATTACACAGCCTATTATGGTGCTTTCAAAATGTCATAATCTATTGGTGCATCCTGTGACTATCAGCTTATCCCACGGATTTACGGCTGTGTGTAGTGGCACACTTGAGGTGCTATATTGAGGTCACGAAGAGCCCCAGAGGCTGCAATGTTCATTCAGACCATTTCACGATTGTTGAAACAAGTGCTGTGTTGTGCAGGAGTTAATACTGACAATTTTAAATTGCACTCCACCAGGGCAGTATCAACGTCAGCAACGAGTTCAATGGTGGTCTCTCGAGACCATATCCTCGCGGCCGCAGGAAGGTCATATGAATTGACTTTTCAGAGGTTTTATAATAAACCACTTATTGAACCCGGGGTGTTCACCCATTCTGTTTTAAGTTCTGTTTCATAGCTTCTCCCTGGGAGAGAGGAGTCGCTATTGTGTTATTTTGTTTAATTTGTGAATTTAATAAGGACTTCCGGTGGCTGCTATGAAGCAGTGAAGACAGCTGCACAGAGCTCTGCTCCCGACAACTCGTGTTTAAGGTCGGTTTCTACGCCAGGATTGACTTAACAACTCTTACCAGGATTGCTGAACGTCATGCGTATTGACGTCACCAGACGGTGCCGGTGGAATCTGGATTTAAAATCGGATGAAAAGGGGAAGAGGTCAGAGAGGATCCAATGGTCTGCCTTTGTCTCAGTACTATATGATCTATTATTTACTTATACAGCATATAACTAACTAACTAATTAACTATATATACACAATAAACTTAATTGATGCTAAAGGTTTAATGTATTATACTAACATGACTAACTAGATAGTAGGAAGGATGGGGGAGGTTAGACAGATATTCTAAATATTAATTATTAATTAACCAACATACAGGCTTATGAAAAGTGTGATTACTGACTAGTTACTTTAACCCATAATAACTCTATTTTATTTTATTTTAAATCTTCTAGGTTTTCTTCTATTTGATTTTAATTTTTTTAGCTATTAATCGGCCTGACATGATCATTTTGGTTACAAGTGGAGGAAACCGACTAACGTTGGATGATACTTTACTAGGGGGGGGCAAAGCCCAGTGCATAATTCCATCGACAGAGGTCAATTTAAAATTAATCTTAGCCACCATAGGTGGCTTTTTTGTAAGATATTACTTTTTTGATAACTTACTTTTTTTTGTTTATTCACTATTATGAGTTGTACGATTTAACAATCTTTATGAACACTTCATTTTATGTTTTTCTCTTTCCCTTAATTATATTTAATAGTGCCAGGAGATGTAAAACTAATGCAGAAATTATGAAAGACAACCCTGGACTCAGGATTTCGAGGTACTTGGCTGCATCACATGAATCATACATTCTGGTAATAATAGCCAATGCAAAATAATAGTCGAATAAACACCAGAGGTCTCACTTTCTGTAGTTGGAACATTAGAGGTTCGAATGAGCCAATTAAGAGGGATAAAATTCTGGCACAATTAAAATCATTAAACATGGCTATTGCTTTCCTACAAGCAACGCATTTGAAACAACAAACTCAGATCAGATTAAGGGCAAACTGGATAGGTCAAACCTACTACTCCGCATTCACTTCTATAGCAAGAGGCATGGCCATTATAATTCGGAAAGGTATACCTTTTAAATTAAAGAAGTCCATATCTGATAAAGAGGGAAGATACGTTATAGTCACGGGAGAAATTTATAATACTCCATTAACTATGATAAATATTTATGCGCCTAATTTTGATAACCCCCAATTTTTTAAGAAAATAGTAGATATAATTGCAGAGCATAATTATCAAAATATAATAATGGGGGGAGATTTTAATTGTTTTATAGACTCATATTTAGATAAATCAATAAAGGTAGGGAAGTGTCTTGTTAAAACTAAAACCTGTGAATTTTTAAATACTTATATAAAATATAATAACATAATTTATGTTTGGAGAATAGCAAACCCATTTGGAAGTAAATATTCGTTTTACTCATCGGTTCATAAAACTTATACACGAATTGACTATTTCTTATTGGATACAAAATGAATCCCGTATACAACTAAACCATCATTTCATAATAGTATTATTTCCGATCATTCACCACTGACTTTTATACTTAAATCGAGGGAATGCCGGGTATAAAACCTTTTTGGAGATTCAAGGCACAAATATTAAATAACCCGCAGGGTTATGAGTATATAAAAGAACAAACAAATTTTTTTTTCGAGATAAATGAGACGCCGGGTATTTCTGTATCGCCATTATGGGAAACCTTTAAGGCATACATTCGCGGTGCTATAATCTCTTATCAAAGTTTTCAAAATAAAGAAAATAAAAGAGAACTTCAGAGGATAGAACAGGAATTAAAATTACTAGAACTGGACAATGCAAGTGACCCAGCCATAGATAAACATAATAAGATAACCTTATTGAAATATAAACTCAATAGAATATTATCGGCAAGAGTAATAAGATTATTCCAAATTACAAAACAGGCACACTTCGAATTTGGGGATAAGCCACATAAATTATTAGCGAGGCAACTGAAGCAACAAGAAAAGGAAAATACTATCAGTAAAATTAAATCTGATAAGGGTGAGCTTCTAACACTATCAAAGGATATTAATAAAAGGTTTGCCCAATTTTATCATAATTTATACACAACTAAAATAGATAGATGATAGTAAAATGACAATTTTTTTACAATATTGCAACCTCCCTAAATTGGATAGTTTAGAACATGAGGAATTAGGAGCACGGATTACTAGTGAAGAAATAAAACAAATAATAAACTCATTGAAAAATGGGAAGACCCCAGGACCAGATGGTTTTAGCAATGAATTTTATAAACGATTTCAGGAGTCAATTGTACCAAGATTATTCAACTTCTACACGCAGGCTTACACCAAAAATAAAATACCAGAAACTTTAGCAGAATCAAGAATAACGCTTATACCAAAAAAAGATAAAGATTTAGATGAACCGGGTTCTTACAGAGCTATATCACGTCTAAATACGGATCAGCAAAAATAGTAAATTAGCAAAGATTCTAGCAAGAAGACTGAATAATTATATTAACAAATTGGTAAACCCAGATCAAACTGGATTTATACCCAAAAGACAATCATTTAATAATTTGAGAAGGCTTTTCAATATAATGTACTCTCACAAAGAGGACATTGAAGATATTTCAGTCGTTGCGCTGGATGCAGAGAAGGCATTTGATCAGGTAGTATGGCAGTATTTATATAAGTTACTCCAAAAATTTAATACGGGAGAGAATTTTATTAGATGAGTTAAACTACTTTATGATAAACCTACGGCAAGAATATTAACTAATAATATGTTATCTCCAAAATTTTATTTATCACGGGGTAATAAGCAGGGTTGTGCCTTATCGCCATTGCTATTTGCCCTTATGATAGAACCGCTGGTTGAAAGGATTAGAAATCATCCGAATATTCATGGATATAATACTAAGGACTCAAAGAATAAAATTTCAATATATGCTGCTGATATTCTTTTATATATTACTAATATACAAACGAGTATCCCCACGTTATTAACACTAATTGAGGAATTTGGTTATTTTTCAGGATATAGAATGAATTGGAATAAAAGCGAAATTATGCCTTTAAAACCACAGGATGCGAGACACTTATTAAAATTCCCTTTCAAAATTGCAACACAAAAATTCAAGTACTTGGGTATTCAAATTACGAGAAGACACAAATCATTATTTGGTGCCAATTTTATGCCACTATTAAATAAACTGAATGTTATGATTACATTTTGGAAAACGCTCCCACTCTCATTGATAGGTAGAATTAACGCTATAAAAATTACTTTCTTACCACAATTAATATATTTGTTTCAAGCGATCCCAATATATATTCCAAATATTTTAAAAAAAAACTAGATTCTAATATCACTAATTTTATATGGGATTATAGAGCACACAGAATTCAACAAAAGCATTTGTGTAAACCTAAAAAAGTTGGGGGTTTATCATTACCTAACTTTACGTATTACTACTGGGCAGTGCATATTAAGAACATAATGTACTGGTTGGATAGTTCCACTCACCAGTCGGAGTGGATAAGAATGGAGAAAGAGGAGTGTTTCCCGTATGATACAGGAACGATCTTGTTCTCACTGATAAAATTGAATAGTATAATATATAAGAAGAACCCAATTATTCACAATACAAATTAAATAATCTATCAGTACTAACCCCAATATTGAACAATCCTGCATTCAAACTATCTCTTATCGACAAAACATATAAACAATGGGATAGACTGGGGATTAGGAAAGTAGGAGATTTGTATGAATTGGGCAAATTGTTATCATTTCAACAATTAAAATCAAACTTTAAACTGAATGACAATCAATATTTTAAATATATACAGATATGTGACTTTATGAAGAAATATATATATAGATTTCAAATTATATTTTAAGACCCTTTAGAAGAAGCAATGAATATTAAGGCTGATTCACAAAAACTAATATCATATTTTTATAATAGTATATTAAATAGATAATTACCCTCAACAGAGGCACTAAGAGAAGATTGGGAACATGAACTAATGATAAAGATCCCGAAAGTTAGATGGAAAAAGTATCTGATGAACACACATAATTGTTCCATTAATGCAAGACATAATTTAATTCAATTTAAATTATTACATAGACTACATTATTCAAAAAAGAGGATGAATAAATTCTACCCAAACGTCTCTCCCAGATGTGATAAATGTTTGTTTCAAAATGCCAATATAACACATTCATTTGTAGGATGTACAAAGTTGAATACATTTTGGAGTGATATATTTGATATATTTACAAAGCTCTTTAAGTCAAGAATAGAACCTAATACGGAATGGATTATATTTGGAATAATAGTAGAAGATATCAATTTAAACAAAGACCAAAAAGTATTCTTTAATTATGGGTTAATAATTGGAGAGAAATTGATACTTACATTTTGAAAAAATACAGCTATACCAACTATTAAAATGTGGATTAGGAATATGACGGACATAGCACACCTTGAAGAAATGAGACTCCGCCTAATAGATAAATATGACCAATTCTTAAGGAGTTGGTCCCCTTTCATCTAATTTTTGAAATCATGTGATGCAACAGGTCGTGGATAGATTTACATCTCCAAACAAAGATTTGAAAATTTATTTTTAAGGGTCTTTTTCTCCTATTTCTACTTTCTACTCTTTCTTTTCCTTTATACACACTTCACGTTTTTCTATTTTCTACTATCTATTTTTCCTCTTTTTCTTCTCTCTTTTTTGTTTTTTTTAACTTCCTTTTCAAAAACATAAAACTAGAGGGTGTACATAGAATGTATTACGTTATGACATAGTTGGCACCTAAAATTAGGTACCACTGTATTGTTTTGTACTGTATTAACTAATAAAATAAAAAATAATAAAAATATTGCTATGTTTTTCTTTGTAATAAACCGTTAATTCATTTAAACAATGTTATGATTGATACATTATTGATTATTTACTTATGTTGAGTCAATCAATGCAGTGAGAGGCCGATTTGAATCTGTGGCATGAAATCACAGAGCTTTGAAATCTTCACGTAGTCACTCACGTGACTCCGAAGTAAAATAGTAAGATTAAGCGAGAACTTACCAGTTTGAAGGTTGATCTTTATTTTATGAAATTACGATGAGCGATTACATGCCCACTGCTCCCAGCCCTCAAAATGTTAAAGGTCAACTGGAAGGTCTAGTTTATAATCTTACTATGTTACTTCAGTTACTGTTATTCTGTGATTTCACACTGCTGCTTTGAAGATTGACGCGCATGCGGACTGGCAGGGTTCTTCACATAATTGCTCATCGTAAATCCTCATAAAATAAAGATCAAACTTCAAACTGGTAAGTTCTCATTTAATCTTACTATTCTCCTAATTTCTAATGCCATTGACTTTGTCTGGAGCGTGATTCAGTAGAATCAGCTTGTTTGGATAACCATTCTTTACTTTTAAGAAATTGCATTAAATGCTAGAAAATCCTTCGCCTGTAAGAAAGATCACAGTGGAGTGAATTCCAAATTCAACTAACATCCACACATGCACATCACTCAGCAGTCGTTTTAGGACTGCAATCGGATTGGTAGCCCCAGGTCATTCTACATTTTTTTAGTACCCCAATGGCTTCTGTGATTGATTAATTCAGAATAAACTGTGACTGAGCCTGACACTTTATGGTCTTTGTGGCTCAGATCCACATTGAAATGTCACATTTACCCATTAATCCATCAGCTGAGTCACATTTGCCTTGGTCTTATCTATCGCCCATCCAAAACTACTTTAAATTGCAGCTTTAATGCATGGCACTATCAGTTTAATTCCCCATTTGATTATCTGCATTGTTCTTTCTTCCTCTTTAAGTTTTTTGCAAAACAAGAAGATGAATGTATCTGACATTATTACTGGAGCTTATTGAGAGATGATTTACAATCGATTACTGGTAAGTTTGATCTTCAGTTGTAATGTAGGTAATGAATGATGGACAGTTTCTGAACAAGAAGTCATCATCTAACTTTTGCTGGCTGATAATAAATCAATACCCACAGCCGCCTAGCTTACCTCTTGCGAGAAAGAGATTTCCACAAAAGCAACACAATATCGAAATGCAAGAGTAACGGGATGCTGCATTATTTGCACCAACTCATGTCCTTGAGATCCAACTAATCATAGTGATGCACAGATTATACATATTTTGATTAAACCAATTTATGGAGTAGTTTGTTCTATTGCATTAGTCTGACTGCCATGTTTTCAGCCTATAACACTGATTAATAACTTTTTAAAAGAAAATTAATTTCTTATTTATTTGTTGAGAAATGATTATATGATGCAAGTTCTGTTTCTGTGCCATGTATCTAAACATGATAATCACAGGGATCACAGAGCATTTGCCCTATATATATATATATTTAGGGATCTTTCTAGGATATTTTAAGACAAAATCATAATATTTTTAACTCATGTATAGTAATTTGAAGGAAAAATAATGAGGTATGATTTATTTTTGAGGAATAGGTTCTTGTTCTTAAGTTTCTGCAAAATTATAGGCTTGGAAATATCTTAGATGGTAATAGCAGATGAATGCTTAATGTGGCAGATTAGGATACTACAAAAATGTAAAACAAATAGAAAATCACCTTCTTCTGTACACCACTTCTATATATGCAAAGCTGATCATGAATTGACATAATCTGTTTCTACCTTAACATATTTAATATTTTGTTGCTCTGTTTAATTATGTTAATGTTAATAGAACATAGAACAGTACAAAGGATAGACACAAAAAACTGTAGTAACTCAATAACTCAGACAGCATTTTCTCCAGAGATGTTGTCTCACCTGCTGAGTTACTCCAGCTTTTTGTGTCTACCTACAATTTAAACGAGCATTTGCAGTTCCTTCCTACACATAGAACAGTACAACACAGGAATGGGGCTTTCCAGCACAACATTTGTGTCGAACGTGATGCCTAGTTAAATTTATCTCATCTGCCCATATTCCTCTAATCCCTGCACTTCCATGTGCCTATCTAAAATAAGTAAATTATCTGCATTTCCCGAAGCATCTATTGTTATTTCAAGCAAACATTCCTGGTTTCATGTTGGAAATAAATCAGAGACACACATGCATGCCTCTTTCTCTCTTTCTGCTCTCCTACAGCTGTTAAAAGTAATATATTTCACATTTTTCATCTCTCAACGTAATAGGTGATAATTACAGATTGTTAATTTTGTCAGCACAAGGTAAGCGATGATCAGGAAATAATTAGAGCCGTGTTCCTCCAAAATTGGACTAACAATATGAAATGATACTGAGGAAAGACACTCAGATGGAAATATTAACAAAGAATGGAAAGTGAACAGTCTGCACTAAAGGTAAGGACTAGGGGGACTCTGTCTCTGCTGTGACTAGGGGGATGGCGAGCAAGGGCGGAGCTGTGGGGTACTGAGGAGAGACGAGTGAGGGCCTCATCTATGATGGGACAGGGGTATCCCCATTCCCAAAAGAATGAGGACATCTCGGTTGGCCTGGTATGGAACACCTCATCTTGGGCATAGATGCGGCGTAGGTGGAAGAATTGGGAGTAGGGGATAGAGTCTTTGCAGGAAGCATGGTGGGATGATGTGTATTTGAGATAGTTGTGGGAGTCAGTGTTTTTTTTAAATTGGTAAGGATTCATGCCAAACAACATCAGGATAAGAAAATAGTAATGTTGTGATTCCATGCTGAATCCAATGATCTTCAAAGCAGTCAGAGATAACTCAAAATGAGATGGGGTGTTTTGAAGGCACAGCATAAACATTCCCTTGGAGCCTGAAGGGGAAACTCCACAGATCCTAAATCAAAATAGAAATACTGGGAATCCTCAGTGGGTCAGCCAGCTTACGTGGACAAAGGAACAGATTTAATGTTACAAGTAAATGACTTATCTTTGAATGAAAGGTCATGCACCTGGAACAGTGACACTGAATTAGGCAGACACTGGAGAGTAAATCTCCCCACAGATCCTGCTAGATGTGCTGAGTAGTTCCAGAATATTTTGTTGTTTTATTTCAGGCGTTTTACTCATTGACTCTACTCCTATTGCTGTTCAAAGGTTCAAAGGTCAGTTTATTGTCACGTGTACCAATTAAGGTACAGTGAAACTCGAATTACCGTACAGCCATACTAAGAAAAAAGCAGCAAGACACACAACTACATAAACGTTAACATAAACATCCACCACAGCGGATTTCCCACATTCCCCACTGTGATGGAAGGCAATTAAGTCTAATCTTCTTCCTCTTTATTCTCCTGCGGTCGGGGAAGTTGAACCATCTGCAGTCGGGGTGATCGAAGCTCCCACAGCGACGATCAAAGCCCCCGCGTCAGGGCGATTGGAGCTCCATTGTTGGGGCAATCAAAGCTCCCACATCGGGGTGGTCGAAGCTCCTGCGGCTTGGAGCTCCTGAAGTCGATCTCTAGCCAGGGACCGCGAGCTCCATGATGTCAAAGTCCGTTGGGTCCTGCGGTTGTAGCTCTGAGGTCGATCCCCGACAGGGATCACCAGCTCCACGATGTTAAGTCCTGCAAGCTACCGTGGTTGGAGCTCCCGAGGTCGGTCTCCATCAGAGAACGGCAGCTCCTCAATGTTAGGCTGCAGTGCAGATGGAGATATGATCTGGAAAAAAAACGCATCTCTGTCGAGGTAGGACATTTAAAAAAAGGTTTTCTCCAACCCTCACCCCCACATAAGACAAGCTGAAGAATGCTAAAACATATATTTAACACATACTAAAAAAGCAACAAAGAAGGAAGGGACAAGACAGGCTGTTGGCGAGGCAGCCATTGTAATTGTAGATGTAAAGTCTATAAGCTAGGATATCAAGAACAATCGGGAAAAGAAAGCAGTCTATCAACGATATATTTGACATTTTCGATTTCACTATTTACAATCCAGCATCTGCCTAGACTCAGCCCAGCTCTTTACTAACTTCAGTGTGTTACAGTCATCTTTTAATGGTGTAATGTGCAGGGGTGAACAAAATTATGGGCCACAGATGAAATGGGATATCTAATAAACCAATGGGTGAATTCAGGAGACATTAATTTTATTAGATATCCCATTATATCTGTGAGTGGCTAAGATATGGAACCCATTATCTGAAGAGGTGCTGAGGTAAACATGTATAGTTACATTTAAAAAAAAAGTTAACACACATGCGGGAGATGAGAATAATAGATCACACTGATGTGCTTTGATCAATATAAAAATCAGAGGAGGAGCATAAACATTGTCATTTAATGTTGAATTTTTAATAATATTAACACTAATTTGTTTATTAATAAAATATTCATTGTGGATAGAAAAATGCTACATTTCTTCCTATCTTAATTATAATAAACACTTACATTAATTATAGGACTTTAACATTCGTGAGCAATATACAACGTAGTTTTATGTGTGTAGGAAGTAAATGCAGATTCTGGTTCATTCCGAAGATTGACATAAAATGTTGGAGTAACTCAGCGGTACAGGCAGCATTTCTGGATAGAAGGAATGGGTGGCATTTTGGGGTGAGACCAAGGACCCCAACAGTCTTTTCAGGTGAGACAGAGGTTCATTTGCACTTCCTCAAACCTCATCTACTGTATCAACTCCTATATATCGACGAGCCCAAGCGCAGGCTCAGTGATTATCTCGCTGAACACCTCTGCTAAGTCCACCTAAACCTACTTGATCTCGGGTGGTTAAACACTTTAACTCCACTTCCCATTCCCATGAACCACCAGGGGCGGCGCACGATTGGCAGCCCCGCCAACAGTCTGTCTGTTTTTTTGCCTTTTTTAAATTTTAATATGTGTTCAAAGTTTGTGTAAATGTTCTCCAGTTTGTTTTATGTGGAGCGAGGGGAAGGGGCTCAGGGTTAAAAAAAATTCAGTTTCTTACCTTGCCGGAGATGCGATTATTTTCCTGGTCGCATCGCCGGTCGCTCTGCGGCCTACCATCGATGGAGCTGGAGGCCTCCTCGGACTGACTTGAGCCCCACAGTGGGGCATGGACCTAATTTGAAGACGATTCCTTGCCTGGGATCGCTTCATCCTTGGCCTGCGGACTTACCATCAAGAGCTTGCAGTCTCGGGAGGTTAGTCAGGGGCTCCAACGATGCAGAGGTTCGACCAGCCCCGACCTGGGGTCCAATCACTGGAGTGGGTAGCTGACATCCCCACGATGCAGGAGCTGATCACGATGGGAGTCAAGATCATCCCATCAGCAGAGGGCTCAATGAACAATGAAGGGAAGAGATTTGAACGTTTTTTCGCATTCCATCACAGTGAGGAATGTGGTGGAGTCACTGTGGTGGATTTTCATGTTAAAATATGTTTTGTGTGTTCCGTTGCTTTTTATTTGTATGACTGACTTGGCAAATGAAATTGCTCGTGTATTACAAAACATACTTGGTTAATAAAGTATTACTGTGATTGTTATTGTGATACTCACCATTCTGTCCTGGCCCTTCTCCATTGTCACAGTGAGGCCCAGTGCAAATTGGAAGAACAGCAACTCATATTTACACCCTAGCGGTATGAATATTGACCTCTAACTTCAAGTAACCATTGCTTTCCCTCTCTCTCCATTCATCCCCCTTCCTAGTTCTCTCACCAGTCTGACTGCCCCTTGATTAAATTTTATCTCTGTCTGCTTTGTTGTCACCTTCTCCTAGCTAACAATTACCTATTTAACATTTTCCTTGATCTTTGATGTCTCCTTTTCACACCTTACACTTCCTTATATCTGTGTCTCCATCTCCCTTGACTCTCAGTCTGAAGAAGAGTCTCAACCAGAAACATCACCCATTCCTTCCATCCAGAGATGCTGCTTGTTCCATTGAATTAGTCCAGCATTTTGTGTCTATCTTAGGTTTATGTGTAGCAGGTCTTGGAATATTCGGGAACGATATTATTAATAAATCCCTAAATTCATCTGTAATATTTGATGTCTGATTTTGGGTCCAGACACTTTGTAAAAAAACAGTGATACCCAATTACTATCACTTGTCCTCTGTGATTCAGTGGTGCCAGTGGATCTCCAAGCCTTCAGTCAGGAAGCATTTCATGATGAGACTTTGGAGGCAGAGTCTCTCTTTTGAAAATCACCCAAGAAGAAAGAAGAAAAAAACAAGTGAACTGAATAAAATGCTTTTCAAGCAATGAATGGTTGCAATCTAAACTGCACTGCCCGTGGATTGTGGAGAGAAAAATAAATAATTGCAGGAAAATCAGGAGAGGGCCGGGAAATTAGACTAGCTGGATTATTCTTGCATAAATCTGGCCTAATGGCTTCTTGCCTTGCTGTAACCTTTCTGTGATTCAGTGATTCCTTCCAAATGCAAAAGATCAAAGACTACATTCACTGTTTTCTTTAAATGAATTTCATTTTTAATTGGGCGGTTGTACATGCCAATATGTCAAAGCTCTGAAACCAAAATAAGCATTAAAAAATAAAGTCAGAAGTGAAAACATACAGAAAGGGAAATGTTAAAGAATGCATCTTGGCTATTTTAACTGATACTCATATTGACGTGATTCATGTTCAAAAATGTTCCCTAAACTATGCAATGCATTGTGATGCCCCAGATCATGAAAGGTGACATTTATATGAATGTTCTTGTCTTCCATCTGTAAAATTGAATACTCTATTCTGAATGCAATAGAGTGGAATATTCAGTTCCTTATAGTTGTGTTGTTCTCGATCCTATAAATTCTTCTGTTTTTTTTGCTACTGCGCTAATAGTTTGCCTCACGGTGCTCCAGTTTCCTCAGAAGATTTTTCCTCAAGGTGCTCCAGTTTCCTCAAAACTCCCTAATTGGCATCTGTAAATTGCCCCCAATGTTCAGGGAATGGATACGAAAGAGGGATACCGTAGAACTAGTGTGAATGGGTGATTGATGATCAGCGTGGACAAAATGGGCCGTAGGGCCTGCTTCCATGCTATATCATTCACTCAGTCGAAACATTGAGATACCACAGCCAGCATAGACACAGTGGGCTATCAGGGGCCATTTTGGTGCTGCACCATTCTATAATTCTGTATTTCTACCAAAATTTGGGCAGACTAAAGGGAGCTTAACAATTTATACACCTTTTAGATTCAGGAATTGCAGGATTATTTATTTGTAGAGTAGCGAATCAGAGAATTCATGTAATGTTTTTTGTTATGCTGCATTTAACATTTGAGGGAGAAAGTAGATTCGCCATCTGCATTGAAGTGGCATTTAAAAATGTGAAGCAGTCCCATTCAGGTCATAATTCCAAGATGTGACCAGATAGTGGGGTGGCACAGTGGTGCAGCTGAAGGAGCTGTTACTTTACGTACTAGAGAGCCGGGTTTGATCCTGTCTGCCGGCTTGGCCTATGTGGAGTTTGTACATGAAAATGTGTCAACACCATAGCAGAGTGTTGTGCTTCACAGCTCCTGCTATTATGGTCTTGTGGTTATGTCCTGACCTCCAGTGCTGTATTTATGGAGTTTGTACATTCTCCCCTTGACCACATCAGATTTTCCTGGGTTTTCTGGTTTTCTCCCATTTCTCCTATAGAGGTATGCTGGTTGGTAGGATCATTGATTTTGCAAATTTGCAAACGTAGTAGGTGGGAGGAAACTGAGGATTAAGCTGATGTATGTGTGAGACAGAAGTGGTTGCAGCTAAATAAGTAAGAGAATGGGATTGATGGATTACCCAGGGTCGGAATTGAATTGATGTGTCAGATGATCTCCTATGCCAAAGGAACCATGTGCAAAAGGTAGAATGGTTGCTAGATATATTAGTGCGAAAAAGTGGTAGGTTTTTGCTGAAATGTTAAGAGAACAACCCACATTTTACTTCGGAGTCACGTGAGTGACTACGTGAATAGAAGCCCGTACAGCCGTTGGTGCGTCATGACGTCAGACGCTGGTGCAGTCGGGCGGTTGGAGCAGCAGCGCTCCTCCGAGCGGTAAGTGTAAACCGCGGGTTATTCGAAGAGCTGGAGAATTCGGCGGGTGCAGCAGCATCTAAGGAGCGAAGGAGATGGGCGACGTTGCGGGTTGAGACCCTTCTTCATACTTCACCCTCGATTCTCCAGCATTTGCAGTTCTTCGTTAAGTTTAAGAGGTAAGGTTTTTTTTTAAAAATTTTACCGCATATTCAATTTCTGCGACGGTTTGGGTAGAGAAAATTGCAGAAAGGGAAGAAGGTGTCGGCGAGGCGCTCCGGGGGTAGAAATGAAAAGTGGCAGGAGAGTGTTGAGAATGGAGGCCCGTCTGGTACACCTGGTCCGGTGCTGGCTACACAGCCAGTGGTTGCGGACCCACTGCCGGGGGGCAGTGGAGGTTTGTCAGTATGGGTGGAAGGCCACTGGAAAGTCTCTGTGGCCCGTAAATGAGTCGGGCCTGGAGGTTATACCCTCCATAGGAGAGTCCGTTTGCTCACGGCTCTCCCACGTCGAGATTCTATTTCAAACGAATGCTCGACAGGGACCAGCTCCGTGGGGAGGAGTGGTGCCCAAGCCAGGCTGATGGAGAGCTTGTGCTAGCAGCACCTGTTTCAGGGCTGCAGAACTATCCTGCCTGTGAGGAGGATGTTCCAGCTCCGTGAGGAGGAGTGGTGCCCAAGCCAGGCTAATGGAGAGCTTGTGCTAGCAGCACCTGTTGCAGGGCTGCAGAACTATCCTGCCTGTGAGGAGGATGTTCTATCAGGGCAGTTTGCTGACACTGTTTCTATGCTGGGGGAGAGCAGTAAAGGTGTTCAGTTGGAGGTAATTCCGAACATTGCTGGGAAGTTTGCTGAGTGTAGAGGCAGGAAAGGCGATTGATGTAGAATTGGCCGAAGCCATTCAGTATATGCTCTCCCATCAGTAACAGGAGCTAGCTATGGATGAAGTAGCAAAGAACTATAAAGCTCCTGTTAATTGTGATCTCCTGAAGGTACCGGTGGTTAATCACCAAATTTGCATAGATGGGTTTGCCTGCTAGGGCCCAGGAGATGAAGTTTTAAAAAAGTGCTTAAACTATTGTCAGCAGGTATTACAGCTGTGGTGTAAGTTATTGATACAAATGATATGGTTGAAGCACACCAGGATGAACTGGGACTCCTTTGTAATGCATTTTGAAATTAATAATATCGGGAGGGCCGCTATTAGGCCAGTGCTAACCCGAATTTGGCGAGTTGTGCAAACCGACCAGTGTACCACCACGAAATCTGTTGTTTGGTGGTAACCTTGCAAAAAGGGTCAAAGACTATTATGAGGTTGTTATAACCATGGCCCTCATTAAGCCAGCTGGAAGCAAGGCAAAAAAGGTTCTCTACAAGAAGTCGAGGACAACAAGGCCGCAAGGAAAGATGCTGGTAAGGAATATAACATTGACAGACGATGAATTAACTGATGTTCCTGTTCAAATTGGGGAAGGTTAAAATTGTTCTCAAACAATGGCAGCAGTTGACATCAGATTTGTTCATACTTAGTGTATTGAAGGGGTGAAAAATTGGATTTTACTATAAGGACAGTCTACCTAATCAACATTTTCCTAGTCATAAACTTATTTTTCAGATGAGGAAAATGTGCTTATTCAAGCAGAGATTCAGTCGTTACATAAGAAGGGGTAATTGAGTCTTCTGTCTATCAAAGTCAACAATTTCTGTCAAGTATATTTCCCAGATCTAAAAAGACTGGGGGATGTACAATTATTCTGGATTTATCGAACAAATTTGTTTGTTATAGGCATTTCAAAATGGAGACGTTTACCACGGGGAAACATTGATTTAAAGAATGCGTATTACGCAGTGTCTATTCATGGTGATGATAGAAGATATTTGAAATTTATTTGGATGACTGAGCTGTGGCAATTCAGGACATTGCCGAATGGATTAACTTCAGCTCCTAGGTTATTTACTAAATTGGTAAAACCTGTGTTAGCATTACTTAGAGCTCAGGGGCATGTGGTAATGGCCTATTTAGATATTCTGATTGTTGGAAAGACTCATGCTGAAACCCAATCATCAGTTTCAGTTGTTAAAATCACTTTTGAACAAATGGGATTTGTTATTCATCCAGATAAATCTAAATTATCACCAGTCCAAATTATTGATTATCTGGGATTTACCATTAATTCCAATCACATGTTGGTAACTTTGCCCAGGGATAAATTGAATCAGTTAATTGAGGACTGTGTTAATCTCGTTGGAGAACAACGGCCTTCGATTAGACAAGTAGCCAGTTTTATTGGGAAGTTGTTGCAGCCTTTCCAGCTGTGCAGTATGGTCCTCTGCATTATCAACAATTACAACCATCAAAGGAACAGGCACTGAGAATACAAAGGGGCCATTTTTGATAGGCCTATGCAGTTTGTCAGCTGGGGCGATTGCTGACATACAATGGTGGATAGTACATGTTTCAAAAAATTTAAGGAAGGTTTGGTGGAATCACCGTCACTGATATTACAGACTGATGTAAGTGCACTGGGTTGGGGTGCAACAGATATGTCTTCTAGTTGTGGATGCAGATGGAATGTGGATGAGACATCGCTTCCTCAATTAAGAGGGATTAATTATTTAGAGTTGTTGGGCACCTGGTATGGGCTCAAAGCTTATTGTTCTACAAGGTGGGATCTGCATGTGCAGGTCAGATTGACAACACCACAGCAGTGGCATATGTAAACCACATGGGTGGAGTTAAGTCACAGTCTTGTGATAGACTGGCTAACCAGATTTGGAGCTGGTGTATTGACCAAAATATCTGGCTTGCAGCACTTTATTTGCCAGGAAGAGGTCACATCAGTTTAATGACAACATTGAATGGATGTTAAATCAGGATGTATTTAACCAAATGATTGATCAGTATGCATTGCCAGATATTGACTTGTTTGCATCTCGATTAAATCATCAGTTACCTAGATATGTTTCATGGTAACCAGGTCCTGGGGCAGTAGCAGTGGATGCATTTTCGCTGCATTGGGGGAGGAATGTTTGTGTATGTATTTCCTTCATTCTGTCTCATCAGCAGATGTTTGCAAAAGATCAAGGAGGACTCCGCTTCAGGGGTATTGGTAGTGCCAGATTGGCCTACACGAGCATGGTTTCCCGTTGTATTACAAATGGCTAGGGAGCCTTACATGCTTATGCCCAAGAATAAAAATCTACTGGTAAATCCAGTCACTGGGGATCAACATCCTTTATAGGATCGTATTGATCTGTTAATTTGCAGATTTTAAGGAGGCCATACCTGGGGAGAGGACTGTCTCATCGGACGGTGGATGTTCTCACGTCGGCCTGCAGGGATAGTACACAGCAGCAATATATCACCTATATAAGGAAGTGGGAGCAATTCTGCCTACAGCAGGATATTGTATATCACACTGCAGGGATCACGGATGTATTGGAGTTTGTCAACTCTTTATTTTGACCAAAAAATTAAGTTACAGTGCGATTAATTCAGCCAGAAGTGCTCTGTCTTCTTATTTACCTATGAATGCAGAATTGCATACAGTAGGGACACATCCGTTAGTTCACGATTCATGAAGGGAGTTTTCAATTTTAATCCTCCTAAACCCAGGTATGCCGGGATTTGGAATGTGAGTGAGGATCTTATGGTGCTTCGCCAGTGGGCTCCGGTTACAAGCCTATCTATAGCCAAATTAACTATGAAGGTTGTCATGCTTATGGTGTTGGTTTCAGCCCAACGTGTACAAACATTGCAAAAGCTATGGCTAGATAGAATGCATGTGTCGGCTGATGCCATTATATTTTATGTCTATGATTTGCTTAAACATAATAAAAGAGGCATGACAGGATGTAAGATTGTGTTTTCAGCATACCCCGCAGATGATCGCTTCTGTATAGTCTCACATTTATCTCGTTACATTGAGATTACTAAGCCTCTGAGAGGAACAGAGTTGGCTTTGTTTATTAGTCACATAAAACCACACAGTAAGGTGCCGGTGCAAATGATTTCAAGGTCCTCGCGGCCGCAGGATGGTTCAGTGAGCTAACTTTTCAGAGGTTTTATCACAAGCCGATTTCAAGGCTCGGGGTGTTTGCTGATTCTGGTGTCAGTACTGTTACATTTTTCCCCTGAGTTAGAGGGGTTTGTTATGATTTGTTTGTAAATAAACTGTTATTTCATTTAACAAATGTATTACTGATGCATGATTGATTGTTAACGACTTTTGAGTCAATCCAGGCAGTGTGAAACGTCGGATTTGAGTCTGCGGCGTGAATTCACAGTGCTTTGAAGTCTTCACGTAGTCACTCACGTGACTCCGAAGTAAAATAGTAAGATTAAACGAGAACTTACCAGTTTGAAGTTTGATCTTTATTTTATGAGGAGTCGAGTTGAGGAACTACGTGCCCTCCGCTCCCACCCTCATAGATCTCATCTGGTAGTTCTAGTTTTATTATCTTACCGTTATACTTCGGTCATTGTTAGCTGTGAATTCATTCCGCTGCTTTGAAGATTTACGCACCAACGGCTGTACGGGCTTCTATTCACGTAGTCCCTCAACTCGACTCCTCATAAAATAAAGATCAAACTTCAAACTGGTAAGTTCTCGTTTAATCTTACTATTCCAAATGCCTAATTCAAGATGGTCTGATGGTATGAATATCACTCAGAAGGTCATGTTGATTCCCAAAGGTTTGTAAATCCCTGAGGAGACTCAATATGGTCACTCTCATTTGTCTCACATGCAAGGGGCAAGGATATGGAAAAATTAATGTAATGTAATTCAGGTTAATGTACATGAGGAATGTAATGTATTCATACATATTCATGTATAAGTTAATGAATTGGTGTTCAATATAGGCAGGGAATGTGGGGTAATAAATCTCTCTCTCGTGATCCAGGCAACCTGCGTGTAAGTTGTTATTCATTCTGCCGTCCGGATTATAAAAAAATTGGTGACGAGGATGGGATAGAGTTTGTGAACGCATCCTTTAAATAAAGTGCAGGACTGTTTTGCAACATGCAGTATTGTTTAACATTTTAAACAGTAATTACGGAGGTGTGTTGCAGTTGTTTGCGAGCTGGACACGGTAGGCCACAGATCCATCTAAGCAGGGAACTGTGGTTTAAAACAGCAGCTGGACAAATCATCGAGAGTTTGTCAGGCTATCTCTATATTGTGTCTATGTGGCAAAAAAGTTTTAGGTGAATTGTTACACCAGAACAGATAGGAAATCGGGGTTTTTGAACGGACTTAAAAAAAAGAGAATGACACAATGGCAGCGTCCATGGGCTACATCGGAAACCTTGACACTTTTGACAAGAATAGAGAGCTGTTCGGCTCCTATATGGAGAGAGCAAACATGTTTTTCACGGCAAACAACATAATGGAGATTAGTGGTGAAGGAGAGATAGTGCTGAAAAAAATAAGGCTGTTTGCAAATGCATGAAAGCGATTGTGCTCCTTGAGATCGGTCCTGAAGTGTATGGCACATTTGTGAATCTCCTTGCACCCATAAAGGCAAAAGACATGCCATTCAATAACATTATCAAGAAGTTGGAGGAGCACTTCAACCCAAAGCCTCTGGAAATTGTAGAAAGCTATAAAGTTGGCACAATAAACCAGAAGCAGATTGAGACAATCAATGAGTACATTGTTGTCTTGAAAAACTTAACTGTGGATTGTAACTTTAGAACCTTTCTTGGATGCGCACTACGCAACAGATTTGTTTGTGGTCTAGTGAATGAACGATTTCAGTCCAAACTCATGAACACTCCTGATCTTACATTCAAGAAAGCATGCAAGGTTGCTGCCACAATGGAGATGGCATCAAGGAATGCTCGCAAGTTTCGACCACCGCGGACTGCAGTGCCCGTTTACAGTCACAATGCAGTGTCTATGGCCAAACCAAGAGGTGCTAAACCAAAACCAAAGTATGGTGGGGAGCCAAGTTCAGCCTGTTGTTATCGTTGCATTGGTAATCACTCATCCCAATTTTGTCAGTTCAAAATGGCCAAGTACTATATCTGCCGGAAGAAAGACTATATCGCCTCAGCATGCCGGGCCTAGCTTAAAACAGGAAATCAACAATCTGCAGGAATCAAGTGACAACACCAGAGAGGAGTTCACAACTTGGAGGTGAACTCAGATGGGAATGAACTTGGGTTGTACATCATTTACGCAACCAACATCGATAAGCCTACAACCAGCCAAGGACTTTCGAACTAAACTATTGATAAATGAACAGTTAATCAATTTGTGTATTGACACGGCAGCATAGAAACATAGAAACATAGAAAATAGGTGCAGGAGGAGGCCATTCGGCCCTTCGAGCCAGCACTGCCATTCAATGTGATCATGGCTGATCGTCTGCTATTAATAACCCGTGCCTGCCTTCTCCCCATATCCCTTGACTCCACTAGCCCCTAGAGCTCTATCCAACTCTCTCTTAAGTCCATCAAGTGATTTGGCCTCCACTGCCGTCTGTGGCAGGGGATTCCATAGATTCACAACTCTCTGGGTGAAAAAGTTTTTTCTCACCTCAGTCTTAAATGACCTCTCCTTTATTCTAAGACTGTGGCGCCTGGTTCTGGACTCGCCGAACATTGGGAAAATTTTTCCTGCATCTAGCTTGTCCAGTCCTTTTATAATTTTATATGTTTTCATCCAAAACTCCAGTGAATACAAACCTAGTCTTTTCAATCTTTCCTCATATGACAGTCCCGCCATCCCAGGGATCAATCTCGTGAACCTATGCTGCACTGCCTCAATCACAAGGATGTCCTTCCTCAAATTAGGAGACCAAAACGGTACACAATACTCCAGATGTGATCTCACCAGAACCCTATACAACTGCAGAAGAACCTATTTACTCCTATACTGAAATCCTCTTGTTATGAAGGCCAACATTCCATTAGCTTTCTTCACTGCCTGCTGTACCTGCACGCTAACTTTCAGTGACCGGTGTACAAGGACACCCAGATCTCACTGTACCTCCCCCTTACATAACCTAACCCAATTGAGATAATAATCTGCCCCCTTGTTTTTGCCGCCAAAGGGGATAACCTCACATTTATCTATATTATACTGCATCTGCCACATATCTGCCAACTCACTCAACCTGTCCAGGTCACCCTGCAACCATCTAACATCCTATTCATAGTTCACACTGCCACCCAGCTTTCTGTTATCTGCAAACTTGCTGGTGTTGCTTCCTAATTCCCTCTTCCAAATCATTCATATATATGGTAAAGAGTTGCGGCCCGAACACCGAGCCTTGCGGCACTCCACTCGCCACTGCCTGCCATTCTGAAAAGGACCCGTTCACTCCTACTCTTTGCAGATTGTTTGGTCATTAGCAAATACCTGTACGAAACAAAGTTCCCACAGATACCATTGTTTGAGAGTAAGGTCAAGCTGAGAACCTACTCGGGCGAAGTTTTGGAGACATGTGGACAAATGAACTGTAAAGTTCAGCATAATGGTCAGTCAATTACACTGCCCATCATATTGGCCAGCTACAGAAATAAACCAAACCTCCTTGGAAAGGATTGGCTGACTAGAATATAATTAGACTGGAAGAACATTTTCAGTGTCGATTTGTCCAAATCACGTCTTGAAAACTTCATAAGCAAACATTTTTGCTGACTGTTACATGGGAATAACAGGGTGCTCTGCACAGCCGTTGATGATGAACAATATCTGTTACCAACCTCGCAAGATCTGTACGCAGAACTTAGCGGAGCAAGAGTCTTCACTAAACTGGATTTGTCTCACGCTTACGCCCAAATCAATGTCGACAAGGAAAGTCAGCAGTACTTGACTATCAACACACATAAGGGCTTGTATTCACATACAAAACTGCCCAATGGTGTGAAATCCTCCCCGAAAATATTTCAGTCTGTCATGGACATAATGTTACAAGGCATTCCTCACTGTTTGTACAACCAGGATGACCTACTGATATTCACAGAGGGCATGGTAGAACATCTGGTAATCCTCGAGCAAGTTCTCACACGACTGAACTGCCACAATGTCAAACTGCGACAAAGTTAATGTGCATTTGCACAGTCAGAGGTGGTCTACCTTGGACTCAACGTACATGCCAACGGACTTCACCCTATGACGGCGAAAGTGGAAGCAATAGTGAATGCTCCAAAACCCAACAATGTGTCAGAGCAATGATCATTCCTTGGGATGGTGCAGTTCTATGCATGATTACTTCCAGATTTAACAACTGTGCTAAAGCCACTACATCATCTGCTACAAAAAGATGTGGGGAAAGGAACAACAACGTGCACATGACATCTGCAAGGAAAACTTGACAAGTGACAAACTCCTTGTTTACTATGATATGACACGCAAGATGAAACTTGCTTTGATGCTTCAAGTTAAGGTGTAGGTGCAGTGATCTCCCATGTAATGATTGACGGACAGGAAAAGCCTATTACTTTTGCATCCCAAGCGTAATTATGCACAGATAGAAAAGGAAGCACTCAGCATCGTGTTCGGCATCAAGAAATTCCATCAGTTTCTTCTCGACAGACCATTCACCCTAGTGACTGATCACAAGCCACTACTAGTGATACTTGGTCCCAAGTCAGCTATACCTTCCATGGCGGCATCAAGGATGCAGCACTGGGCAAATTTGCTGTGCCAGTATGACTACAAGGCTGAGTACAGCAGCTCCAAGTGCAAAGCAGTTGCAGATGTGTTGTCCCGGTTGCCCCATGAGAACTCAATCGACACACTGCAAGTTGTAGATGAAGACTTTCTGGTGACTGCAACAGAAATTGCAGCAGTAACAGAGAAAGACACTGTGCTGCAGTGGGTCTATGAACAGACTTTGAACGGTTGGACTGAAATCGATAGTGGATTGAACTCAGTTCTGAACTCAGAGCTGAAGCCTTTCCATAATCAATGCCATGAATTATCATGTGCGCAGGAATGCATTAACTGGAGTTACAGAATGGTTGTACCAGAGTCTTTGATAAACAAAATTACGAATGAACTTCATGCCGAACATCCTGGCATAGTAAGCATGAAGTCAATTGCCAGAGGTTTTGTGTATTGGCCTGATATTGACGGTGACATTGAGTCACTGGTGAGCAAATCTGTCTGCCAAAATTACCGGAGTAAACCACCAAAAACACCACTGCAACCCTGGTCATGGCCAAGTAGATCTTTTCAGAGAGTTCATGTAGATTTTTGTGAAAAGGGCAATGTCACTTTCTGGTGCTAGTAGATAGTCATTCCAAATGCATTAAGGTTAAGCATATGAGGTCAAGCACGACTACTGAGTATACCATTGATGAGTTGAGATCAATTTTTGCATGCCATGATTTACTGGAAGAACCTGTTTCTGATAACGGGCCTCGGTTTCATTCAGAACGGCTCAAAGAGTTCATGCACAGGAATGGTATAAAACACACATTTGTTCCCCCATACCATCCAGCCTCCAATGGGCAGCAGAAAGGTCTGGTAGAGTTGTCAAGGATGCTCTCATGAAACAGGTTTTGCAGGGTAGTTCAAAGCTCAGCATAAAACATTGTTTAGCTAGTTTCTTGCTGTAGTACAGAACCACACAACACACAACAACAGGTTGCTCACCTGCAGAACTGTTGATGAAGAGAAGGCTAAGAATACACGTAAGTCTAGTTCAACCCAATTTGGCCTTGAGAGTTGAGCAAAAACAGTTATGTCAAAAACACCATTTTGACTCCCACAAAAAGGAGAGGTACTTCAAGCCAGATGAGCATGTCCATGTTCTTAGGCCTCCCAACAAAATAGTGGAAGTGCATGGAACAAAAAGATACTTAGTTGAAGTTGGAGATCAAAAGTGTTCATGTTGATCAAATGATTCCAGCCAAATCAACCAAAAATTGAGCATGAAGTCCTAATCCCTGAGTTTTTATCTGAACGCGAGTTGGAAGAGACCACTGTGATTGAAATACAAAGTTCAGTTAGTACAGATAAAAAAACAGATTCCTCTGGTCAAAGTCAGGGTACTAAAACAGAGCCAATCAAGCCAACAGTTGAATCAACACCTAAACCTGTGACACCTGTTACCATTAAATGATCAGGCAGGATCTGTAAACCAGTAGTCAGATTAGATTTGTAAGTTAAGTAACTCACTGTATAAGTAAAACAAAAATGTGTAGATATGTAATATCAATATATTATGTTTATCATTTGAAATTTAATAAATACTGTTTTAAATCAAGTATCACAACAACAAAATTGTAACCGTGTACTTAGATTTAATACTTTAAAAAAGGGGAGCAGTGTAATGTATTCATACATATTCATGTATATGTTAATGAGTTGGTGTTCAATATAAGCAGGGAATGTGAGGTAATAAACCTCTCTCTTGTGATCCAGGCAACCTGCGTGTAAGTTGTTATTCATTCTGCCATCCAGAATATAACAAGGAAGATTTGTATATTGAAGGATTCGAAATGTGCTGTATAACACACATAGGAGAGTAATTAGGGTGGTACATTTATAGCTAACGTTCTAGTTGATGAAACAACTATGAATATGAGCATAATTTTGCAGCACGTCATAGACTGGAACTTATGTCTGAAAAACATCAACTACTTTCCACTGAGGTGCATAAAAACAGTGGAAGGAAGTAGCCTCTGAGGTGCAGTATATGGGAGGTATACTCTCATGGTATCAGCAGATAGATAAGTTTCTATTTGTGCTTTCTTGGCCGTAACAACAATGTGTTTGGACCAGCTCAAATTATCCGTGATATTTATACCTAGGTACTTGAAGTTCTCGACTATCTCCACTTCAGCACCATTGATAGAGACTGAAACATGTACTCCACCCAGCTTCCTGAGGTCAATAGCTAACTCTTTTGTTTTGCTGACATTGAGAGAGAGGTTGTTGTCTTGACACCGTGTTATTAAGCTCTCTTTCTCCTTCCTGTACTCTATCTCGTTACTGCATGTGATCAGTCCCACTGTAGTGGAGTCAACTGCAAATTAGCAAATGGATTAAGAGCATGATTTTATTGTACAGTCACGAGTATTTTGTGTTCGTTTTCTAGGTCTGCACAAAACTCGAGAGTCTTCAATTTACAACAGAAGTCTTTAATACTTTACTCAATGCTGGCAACAAGACAAGTCCAAATAGCTGCACATTCACACACACAGTCTAAGGACAGGATAAACTATATACAAAAACATCTCCATTTGTCCTGTGCAGCACCACCTTTTGCACGAGAGGAGCAACACAGGTCACCAAACATCACAGTGCATCTCTATACCTTCAGAATTGCAGCTGAGAATATTTGTTTTCAGTGTCTAAAGACATCCTGACGTTTCTCCAGTCCATATCCATTTCTTCACCGTCCAATGCAAACATACTTTCAGAAACATTACTCGTCAATCTGAATTATACAAATCAATCTATGTCCGTGAAAGCTCATACATGCCAAGGCCCACAAGTATATTTGATATTGGCTTATTATTGTCACATGTATTGAGATACAGAGAAACCAGGTTCTTTTATGTACATCAGGTAGTGCAAAATCTGCCAGAGGGCTCTTAATGTGAAACATACACTATGTTTCTCTGTAAACCCATGCGGCTTAACCTGCTACTAGCATTTTGGTTTTTTTGAGATTTTTATGACTCAATCCAGTAATGCATAATTGTAGCTACTGCAGTGGTTGACAGGAGTTATTTACCCTCTGTTGAGTTTTATGTCAGCGCAATAGTGTTTAGAATATGCAATACAATGTATTCTTAATCATGAAGACAATCTTATTGAAGCAATAAGCGTGGAACAGCGTATGAGATCGGAGGCACATGAAGCTTATCTTGAGAAGTCACCGATCGGTATGAATAATGAATATCTCAGAGATGTTAGATAGTCACTAAGAAGTTGTGCGACGTGAGGACTAAGAGATTAACTGAGAATTCAAGTGGTCAAATTCATGACTGTGTATATAATGATATAAATTGTTAACATGATTTTATGGTTCAACAGTATAATACATTATTTTAATGTATTAATGTAACAAGTTAATGTATTTGGAAGTGTACCTTTAAGAGGTGGGTTCACTACATTTATGGCTTTGAAACATTGTTGGGCCATCTGTTTTGTTGATTGCTTTCAATAACTCGACCTTTGCAAGCAGTAACACCAAGCATCTTACAGATGCAACAATTTAGATCCATGTTGCCATAAAATAATTCTATCCATTTTCTAAGGATGGTTGTGCAAACAGGATGAAATCTGTTCTGTTATGGAGTTGTGTAAAAAACAAAATAATGCTGTTTAATTGACAACTTCGTAATTTTAATTGTGAAAACAGTTTCTATCACATCAGTTGTTCTGCTCGTGCAAAAGATTCTTTTAAAAAGAAAGCTCGGGTGTAAAACAAGGCAACAGGTGATAATATTTCTCCATTTCAGCTAATAATATGCTCCTAATACCCAAGATCAGCCTCTCAAAGTTGACATTTAAACAAAATCCCTGATATGCTTCTGTGCTTCTGCAATCTGAATCATTGGGATAAAAAGACTGCATGCACACACCACTGAGAATACCGAGCATCTGTATGACATGTGACCGATGTTGGCATTTTGCTTGCTGCGATGGAAATGTAACTTCCTTTCTCCCTTTTTGCAAACAATCACATTTCTTCAAAGAAAAAAAAATGATTCAATATTTAGTCCAGTGGTGATAATATAGAATTTCAGAACAGGTGGCCATTTGGGTCTTTGCTGACTTCTCTGCAAGGGGACTGCAGTCATTCCCATCCCTGTGCCAACTCCCCGTCATTCTGCAGTTAGCTCTTTCATCACATATTCATACGATTCCTTTCTGAAACTTATGAATGGAATCACAGCCCTATCAGGTAATGCAGTCTCCACTCGTTGCATACAAACAATTTTCTCATTGCTCTTTCCTTAATTACGTTAAGTATGTGCCTTTGATTCGCAAACAGTTTGTTCCAACTACTCTGTCTCGATCCCTGCCTATTTTTGCACACCTGTCATGAATCTGCTCAAACTTCTCCATTCCAAGGAGAGCATTCACTGCTTCACTGGCTTTTCCTTTTATCCTGGATCTTACATTCCTGATACCATTCTCATAAATCCTTTCTGTAGAGACACAAGGAACTTTTACGATGTGAAGACAAAGTGAAACTAAAGGTGGTCAAATTTACAACTGTGTATATAATTTTATAAATTGTTAACTGATGACGATTGTATGGCTGTAACTAATTGCTGGTTCATCATTGTTTAAGGCTGAACAGATTAATGTATTCATTGCAAGCATATCTGTGAGAGCTGAGTGAACCTCACGGTGTGACTTTGAAACATTGTTGGGGTGGCTGTTTAGTTACAAGGTACAGCAGATGCTGGACTATTCAGGAAAACACACAGTGCTGGAGGAACTCAATGAGTCCATGGAGAAGTGTATAGGTGACATTTTGGGTTGGTCTCTTCTTTGGAACCTCTTTTCTTTACTCAACCTCAAGCACTTTTCTATACTGGTTTCTCAAGTGCAGTGAATAACAATGGATTCATACATACTATACAGTTAAGACAAGTAATTAGGATATTACTACTGCTAGAGAATTGAACACAATGTAAGCTGGTTCAGTTATGATGAGCAATGGTGGGAGAATACATAAAATTCTGAGCGGTCTTGACAGGATTGATGCAGAGAGGTTGTTTCTATTTGTGAGAGAACCGAGGGTCACTGTTGAAAAGTAAGAGGCTGCCTATCGAGAGAGTGGTAAGGTGGAATTTATTTTCTCAGAGGTGTGTATGTCTTTGGAAATCTCTTCCTGAGAGGATGGCAGAAGCAAAATGTTTGAAGATTTCAAGGCAGAAGTACAGTAGATGGATACTTTATAAGCAATGGGATGAAAGGTTACCACTAGATAAAAGGGAATGCAGAATCAAGCTTACAATCAGATCAGCAATGAATAGTGAAAACAGTTTTGAGGGATCAAGTAGCCTGTTAATTCATTTTCACAGAGAACAAGACACTGCTTTAAATGGGTTCACTTTTGTGTGCTATTTCCTCATTGAAAAACAAGATTCCATGTGTTTTTCTCAAGTTTCCCTCCTGCTTTCAAAGATTCATGCACCTGTACACCAATGTCCCTCTGTTCATCCACACCCTTTAGAGCTGTGCCATTTAATACATACTGTCTTCTTGACATTCAGACCAAAATGGATCATTCCTGTATGTCATTCCTGTGTAGCTAGCATACCTAAGCTTGTCTGTCTCCAAAACAACACACCTAACAGCACCCACAAGTGTACCTTCACTAAAAGGACTACATTGATCAAGAAGGGTGCTACCCACCATCTTCTCAAGCCAATTAGAGATGGGCAATAACTATTGACCAGTGATATCCACATCCTAAAAAAAAACGCATCCACCGCTACTGCCCCTAGGCCTGGTTCCCATGACACTTAAATTGGTAACTGATGATTGAGCAGGGAAGCAAACAGATCAATATCCGGTACACCATAACAAAGGACAATATCATTGAATACTTTGTGATTTAACATCCATTCTTTGTTATCATTGAACTCTCGTGACCTGGTGTCTGCCACTGTGTCATACCTTCCTGGTAAATAGATAGCTGAAACCCAGATATTTCTTGCAATACAGCAGTGCCAGAGGAGATTGGACAACCTATCACAGGATACAGACTTACTGCCACCCATGTGATTAATGTACGCTACCGCGGTAATATTATCAATCTGAAGTTGGACATGCACATGATGCCTGTTTGTACAAAAAGCCTTTAACCCATAGTGTGTGCGCCCAACAACTCTAAATAGTTAATGCCATGTGATTGAAGCATGGATGCTTCCTGCAGATCCCATCTGCCACCGCAGCTTGAGACGGTATCAGTAGCACCCCAAACTAATGCACTGGCATCAGTCTGCAGGATTATTGATGGTGTATTGACTATAATAGTACCAGAGCAGCACTGAATTTTGGCTATCCACCATTGTAACTCAGTTAGAGCGTCAGCTGGTAGCTGCATGGGTCTATCGAAATGACCTCTCTGAAATTTAAGTGCCTGTTCCTTTGCACGCTGTAAATTTTGGTAGTGTAAAGGCCCAAATTGAGCAGCTGGGAATGCTGCCACTAATTTCCCAATTACCCGAGCCACATGTCTAAAAAGACGGGTGATTATCAACAATGAGTTTCTTGCAGGCTTCAATTAAGTCTAATTGTTTGCCCTGACACAGAGTCACTGACATGTGTACTGAGTTAATGGCGAACCCCAAATAGTCAATTATCTTAGATGGCACCAATTTAGACTTAACTGGATGAATAATGAATCCATTCTTTTCGAAAACGAGTTTTGTAGCTGCCACAGATGATTCAGCTAATACAAAAGTCCTCCCAATAACTAAAATGTCGTCCAAATATGCCATGACAATATGATTTTGTGCTCTGAGTAACCCCAGGACTGGTTTGAGCAATTTTGTGAATAGTCTGGGAGCTGAAGTTAATCCGTTAGGCAAAGCTTTAAACTGCCAGAACTGATCAATCCAGTTAAACTTCAAAAACTTTCTGTGCTGCTCATGAATGGCCACTGAATAGTAAGCATCTTTGAGGTCAATGCTTGCCATATAACATCCCCTGCAAAGCAGTTGTTTAGCTGTGACAAAAGTTTCCATTTTGAAATGTTTATACAACACAGAAGTGTTAAGCTCTGTCAAATCTAAAATAATTCTACATGCTCCATCCTTTTTTGGCCTCATAAAGATATTGGACACAAACTGATAAGACTCATGCCTTGCCCTTCCAATTACACCTTTTTTGACTAAAGAGTCTAGCTCTTTTTGTGCACTAATACATTCCTGTTGTGAAAACACAAAAGTACGGCCAGGTATGTGCTGAGTAGGTGGAGGCAAGTCGGAAATGAACTCAATTTGAAAACCTTGAATACTATGCAGTATAAACGGGTTAGATGTTATCCATTGCCATTCATGTAGGAAAAATTGCAATCTCCCCCCAACTTGTAGTGTATCCATCGCAGTCACACCTACCTTAGGATTTACCGGCGGTAACGTCGCTCCTTCTGCTCCCGAGGTCTGGGGGTAGGACTGCTGGAGGGCGCCGCATCTTGAACATGGCCTGGTCAGGCCCTGCCCTAAAAAAGGCCTCTGTGTAGGTCACTCCACATCATTGTCCGCCATAGCCAGCAAACCGTTATGTACGCACATGAGGGTAGGGGTACAGTCTGTGGAAAGATGACCCTTTCGGAGGCACCTTCATGAGACCAACAGTCTTAGACTCTTCATCCAATCTTTCACCTGTTTGGTCAGGTTTTCTCCGAACAGGTTTGGGGGTTGAACAGTCCCTGGTTTACACAGTCCAGCAAATTTAGGGTCAATGGCAGGACAGATGGCATTTTTTCTTATACAATTAATTTCAAAATGTGCATTGCACATTAATGCCACCGCGTCATCCTGAGTATCTGAGAGGCGCCCCCTCCACTGACCTTGCAAAGGCCGTGATGCCCAAGGAGCGTAGCCGGAGTACTTTTTGTAATTTAACCTCCTGGGGCTCTGATGCCCCCTCCAATGTGCCCGCAAATAGATTGGTTTTACAATGGGGACACTCAGTGAGGCACAGTTCTGTGGTGTATTGTACCTGGCAGTGGTCTCCTCCATTATCTGTTCTTGCAGTGGATGGGAAGCCATGTAATTTATATTCTCGGCGAGCTCTGCATCCAATGGCTCACTGGTGAGGTCTGGGACCGCAAATCTGGATGCAATGGACAATACACCCGATGATCCCTCTAGCCCAACTGTGCCTCCGTACTCTGGGTCAGTATAGCACTGACTTTGTACACTCCCGTCCATCTGACAAGGAGATATCACGCAGCCCTGACACAGGCGCTGCTGCCTCGAGTTCTATAAACTCCCTGGGCTCCGATAGCTCCGTCCTTTGGAGCGAATCGTGCTGGAGTAACCTCTCCACAAGGCTCTCCAGCTGGGCCAGCCTGCCGGTAACACTGCCCTTACGAGGGAACTCGTCCATCTCCTGGCCCGACTCCTCAGAATCCAGGGCCCTTACAGACATTTTCGTGGCTTTTCTCCCCCGTGGAGTAGCCAAGGTGCCTTCTGGCCGCACCAAGTCTGTGGCTGCTGGCTGCTTTGCCAGCAGCTCTATAGGCAAATTCGGCAGTCGAACGCTGCCCGCAGGCCCTTGGTCTTCCGCAGCCGGTTTGGTCGCGGCTCGCCTCCTCACCTTAGACATACTCCCACATAAACCGAAGGTAAACCAAAGTTGAATAAACACACTCTGGACCGGGAGCAACGACTTCAGCTAAAGCTGTTTGAAAAAACACTTACCTGGATCTTTTAAATTTACCCACTGGAAGGAGCAACGCGCCTGCCAGTCGGTCATTGCGCAATACGTCAGACGTAATAACGCGCATGCGTGGGGACGGCCTTCTTCACGTAGTCACTCATGTGACTTTGAAGTAAAATATATATTTATATGTTATGCACACAACTTTGCTTTGAGAGCATTAAGGGAATAATTTAATAAAAAACATATAGATGTGCATTTATAAAGCACATTTCATAATGATAGGAGGTCCCAATACTCTTTACAGCCAATGGAGTAATTTTTTGAGACGCATAAATAGTTGTGAAATACAGCAGACTATAAATTCACAGCAAAATCTCTGAGGGAGCAATGAGATAACGATTAGACAACTTATATTTGACTTTAATGAGAAAGAAAATGTTGTTTTCTTCGAACAAGGCTACATACCTGAAGAAGGGTCTGAACCCGAAACGTCACCAATTACTTCTCTCCAGAGGTGTTGCCTGTCCTGCTGAGTTACTCCCAGCTTTTTGTGTCTATCTTCGTTATATAAAACAATAAAACAAGATACAAAGTGCTGAAGTACTCAGCGGGCCAGGCAGCAACTCTGGAGAACAAGTATAGTTGGCATTTCGGGTCAGGATTCTTTTTCAGACTGACCCTTACTGGAAGCATCACCTATCCATGTTCAATAGGGTTACTGCCTGACCTGTTCAGTTACTCCAATACCCTGTGTCCTTTTTTTTGTAATAGCCCTGTCCCACGGTACGAGTTCATTCCAAGAGCTCTCCCGAGTTTTTAAAAAATCACGGTAAGCACGGAGAGTGAACATAGTGGGTACATCAGAGCTCGGGGACGTCTCTTAGCGGCTCGTAACGCCAACGGCAGGTACTCGGGAAGACTCGCTAAGGGCAGTTAAGCACGGGAAGACTCGTGAAGATTTTTCAACATGTTGAAAAATGTCCACGAGAGCCCCGAGTACCAACGAGTGGCCATTACCGTAAATCTCCGAGTTTGAATCAGGGCGAGCTCTTGGAATGAACTCGTACAGTGGGACAGGGCTTTAAACCAGCATCTGCATTCGTTGTTTCCACAGGATTGTATAGGATTGATTATCTTCACAGTTCAACTGTTTTGTAATGTTGCATTATAAACGCCTGCAGCCAAGCTATTGCAACATATTTCTCAAATGCACTCTGGAAGTTCCTACCAGCTCTTAAAATATTTTATCAGAAGGAAGGCAATCATACAAAGATACAATTTTGCTTTCCCCTAATCAACCTCCTGTTGATCCATTTGGGCACTCCACTGTAACACTGAACACTCCAAAGACTCCCAATGGAATCTCCCAGTCTTCTGTCAGTAGACAGTCTCTAACACTAGCAATCTGGGCAATTATGACATGCTTTCAGGTGTAACTACTGACTGAGAGCACAATGGCATTGATCAGCAATCTTGGGCGACTGGCTGCTCGCTGGAAGCTCTGGTTCATCGCTGCAGAGTAAGGTGAAGCACAAGAAATTTTTACTTCGGAGTCACGTGAGTGAATATGTGAAGACCCCGCCAGCACGCATGTGCGACATATCGTCGAACGCATTGCGGAAGCGACAGTCGGGAGGAGCGCCGCTCCTCCAGCGCAAGTTTTCAAAATTTACTGAAGGTAAGTCTTACCTTTTCTGGTGAGCGTGGCGACTCTGTGTGATTTCTTTTTCAGGAGGAAGCACCATGGAGTCGCGTAAGGGAGAGCAGCAGCTGATACCGCTGCTGTGGAAGCAGCCAGCAGCGTGCCGTCTCTCCAGAGCTGCAGGTGCTGCCAGCAGCTCCCGGCTTCTCGCCGCTACAGACCGCAGGTGCGCCGCGGTCGGCGGCAAAACCACCCGGAAGTCGGACAGGACCGTTGACTCAGCTGGGTCCGGACCTGAAGACACCCCATTCCCGGATAGGGACGGCGGGCGTCTTTCCCGCAGAGCGGATGGGGAGCAGTGCTCCAGCGTGACCTGCTTATGCAGGGGGCAGAGTCACAGTGGGGTCCTCCTCGCAGACCCACGGCAGGATCCTTTTCAAGGACTGCCAAATGTCTCACCCTCTTCGCAGGGGAGCATTAGGGGTCAGAGCTGGGCTGACCCTGAAGAAGGGGCAATGGCTGAACAGTCAACTGTGAGGGGTGCCAGAAGAGAGAGCAGCAGAAGAATTGTGGGAACACATGCTGTACCAACTCAGGAAGGACTGCCTATAAAAAGCTGCAAGCCAGTACAAAATACATGGCTACAAACCAGCTACAGGAGCAAGCCATTAACATTATGGCTGGGAAGTACATTGCTCCAGAGAACTCCATTCTCTTAAAGTATCAGCAGTCTATGACCCCATCTGGGGCAACAGGAGCCCATCTATAAGGAGCCAGGAGGGGAAGCTCCAGAGGAAACTGCTGGCTGCTAAAATCACAGCAGTACCAGGACAACTGATGGGGTTGATTTGCCTGAAGAGTTACTAGATGCTCTAGCAGACTGTGTAATACTCAGTGGAGATTAACAGTTACAGGAAGAGCATCATCAAGAAGTGCGGAATTATGCAAGACAAGTAGCACACAGGCGCCAAAATTGCTGTTGGGGGACCTCCCGAAGCAGGTGAAAGACCTGCATGAGGAAGCCAAGGCTATAGGCCCGATCAAGGTGCCAAGCATCTCTAAAACCCACTATCAACAGCGGCAGCACCCCTACACACCCACCAGACATCGGTACTATGGAAGACCATCTGGTGGTGAAAGCTCGAAGGCCGGCCCACCTGCACAGCGGTCTTTCAGACCATGGCCCAGCCCGGCCTTCATGGAAAATGCGCCAACCCCACAACGCAGCAACACAATACAAGAAGAAACAAGTGCGGAGACAACCCACACAACACCGGTAACCATGGAGGTAGGTGGGTCTGGTTGTCTTAAAAAAACATTGCATGTCCGATTCATCAAAAGTTGGGGGACGGTTGCACTTGTTTCATCATGTGTGCTGCACTTTTACCTCTGAACTTTTACATACTCTGAAGTATTCATAATTTACAAAATTGAATTTGTATACGAACTACCGTCCCAGTTCAGCATACGCCTAGCAGGAAGTTCATACTTCACAAAAAGAGAGAACAGCAGGCCATGCTGAACTGTTAAGACTAAACACAAAAGTGAATTGAGAAAACAATCAGAGAATTTCACGAGTTCGTATCAAATATATTTATAAAAACTAAAAAGATGGTGGTTGCCGTATCATTACAGATTTGACCGAACTAAATACTTCCGTTCAGTATGCCCATTTCAAAATAGACACGTTTATCACACACAGGGTCATCGTAAATACCTGAAATTTAACTGGATGGGACAGCTATGGCAGTATAAGGCCTTACCCAATGGGTTGTCATCAGCACCCAGGCTAATTACAAATTTATCAAAACCAGCTTTAGCATACTTAATGAACCATAACCATATCGTCATGGCTTACCTGGATGATATTCTCATTGTAGGTGAAAATTGGAGGTGGTATCAGCCACAACACAGGGATTTAATGTACATCCAGATAAATCAAAATTGGAACCCTCCACTACCATGGATTATTTGGGGTTCACTATTGACTCTGTTCATATGTCTATCACCTTGCCACCAAACAAAGTGACAGACTTGATGGGAGTATGCAAAAGCCTCACTAGCATCAGGGAACCATCCATTCGGCAAGGAGCAAGAGTGATGGGAAATTGGTGGCTGCGTTCCCAGCAGCACAATTGAACCACTCCATTATTAAAACCTGGAAGAGGGAAATTTTAGCTCTCAAAAATCATGCAGGCCATTTCAATAGGCCTATGCAACTACCAGGGAAAGCAAAATCAGAATTAAAACTGGTGAATAGAAATGCTCAGCATTATTCTAACCCCATCACCCCCATTCTATATCCCTAGGGGTACAATTACAGATTGATGCCAGTGCTAAAGGTTGGGGAGCAACTAATACCACCCGCAAGTTGTGGTGGCAGATGAGTGCACAAAAATTATTCTGTTAAAATGCACTAGGAATTAATTATCTAGAAATGCAGGTAGCGTTTCATGGACTCAGGGCCTACTGCTCAGATGAGCACCAGTTGCATGTACGGTACAAATTGATACACAGTGGGGGCCTATATATAATCATATGGGTGAAATAAAGTCGATATCATGTGATGAATTGGCTAATAATATCTGGCACTGGTGTCTGGGAGAGAGATTTGGATCTCAACCACTTACCTTCCAGGTAAGCTAAATACAGTGGCAGACACCAGGTCACGTAAATTCAACGACAACATTAAATGGATGTTGGATCGGAAAGTGTTTACAGATATTATAGACCGGTATGGGACACCAGATATCGACCTTTTTTCCATCCAGACTAATTCACCAACTACCAACATATGTTGCTGGGAACCAGACCCAGGGGCAGCAGCGATGGACGATTTCTCGCTGCATTTGGGGGGGGGGGGGGGGGGGGATTTTTAGTTTTGCTATGCATTTTCCCAACCTTCTGCCCTCATCAGGCGAGTCTTACAATAATTAAACAAGACGCCGCAACGGGTACCAAGGTGGATCCCAACAGTACAAAGATGGTCTCAGAACCCTGCATCTGGATCAACAACGGCCAAGGAGGTTTGGCACACCCCCCGTGCGGGAAAGTAATCCGTGCATGACTGTATGACTTGTTTGATTTGCAGTTTCTGAACAGGCCATTTCTGGATACAGACTCTCCGACAGGACGATCAATGCCATCTCAGCGTCGTGCAGGGAGTCCACGAGAAGACAGTAACCTGACATATGTCAAGAAATGGGAAGTGTTCTGCACCAGGACGAACACTACATATGACTCAGCCACCAACACTGAAGTGCTGGAGTTCTGTCCACCCTTCATTTCGATGAAGGATTGATTTACAGTGCCATTATTGTGCAAGGTGTGCCCTATCTAATATCTGGGCAGAGGGAGTTGATCACCTGGCTATAGGATCACACCCACTAGTACCTAAACGAATGAGGGGTATTTGTACTCTATCCCCCCCAGGCCCAGATACACCCATATATGGGACATAGGTAGTACAACCATGTTACGAGGATGGACACCAATATCGGGGCTCACTCTGGGACAAACTAATATCCTAGATTGGGAAATGATTATGGCACTGGGATCAGCACAACAGGTCCAGTCCTTACCCAAGCTAGAATAGGATGTCATGTCTGTCACAAATGGCAGATAACCTGCTACATACAGGGGTACTTAAACAAGACTGACCCGGTTCCTCTGGCCAATATTAGAGTTCTGGCCTATCCTGCAGATAGTCGTCCCTGCATAGTGACACATATTTTCCAATATATAGTCACCAAGACACTTATGGGCACGGAGAGAGCTTTCTCATTAGCCATAAATGCCCTCACCTAAGGTCACAGTGCAAACCATATCCAGTGGTTTAGGGTGGTATTACGTGCAGTGGTGGATACTAATGTTTCAAATCTCACTCCACCAGGGCTGCATCTACATCGGAAGCTTGGATGATGGGGAGTTCCTATGGACCACATCCTTGCCACAGCGGGGTGGAGCAATGAACGCATTCAATGCTTTATAATAAAACTCGTGGCCGATCCTGAGACGTTTGCAGGGAAAAATTATGTTCTGTAAAATAAATTACCCAATGTGGGGCATATTATTTTAGGTATGAATAATACCTTTATTGTTTTTTCAGCACAGTGTCGTGTGTGAAATACGTTCATCCTCCTTCCCAGGAATGGCAGTATGTGAGCAAAAACCATGGTCTCATTCCAGGGCATGAATCACAGAGCTTTGGAAATCTTCACGTAGTCACTCACGTGACTCCGAAGTAAAATAGTAAGATTAAATCAGAACTTACCAGTTTGAAGTTTGATCTTTATTTTATGAGGAGTTACGATGAGGGAATTACGTGCCCTCCGCTCCCAAAACCCTCTATTATAAAGTTCAACTGGTATGGAAGTTCTCTCTTATCTTACTACATTGGTATCTGTGATTTCACACCACTGCTTTGAAGAATGTCGCACATGCGTGCTGGCGGGGTCTTCACGTAATCCCTCATCGTAACTCCTCATAAAATAAAGATCAAACTTCAAACTGGTAAGTTCTCATTTAATCTTACTATTTTTTAGAGTTCAGGGATACAGCATGAAAACAGGCCCTTCTGTCCACAAAAGTCCATGTTGACCATCAATCACCCATTCACACTAGTTCCATGTTCTCCACTTTCTCATCCACTCCCTACGTGCTAGGGGCAATAAACAGACCCTGAATTACCTACAAACAAACCCACACGTCCTTGTGGATGTGGGAGAGAACCAGAGCACCTGGAGGAAATCTCCATGCGATCACAGGGAGGAATGTGCAAATTCCACACAGACAGCACCTGAAGACAAAACCTGAGCAACGGACTTCTAGCACAGTGAGGTAGCAGCTCAACCATCTGCATTACTGTATACAGTGCATCCCTGTGGCTGAGTGTGGCTGAAGAAAATAAAGGAAATAAAATCAAACATTGGAACCAGATGAAAATAGCATTTCACAAACTCAGGGCACAGAATTAAAAAAACTATCCACCCCAGCGAGCTTGTGAGATGATTTGAAACTGGTCAACATGTAAAGGAAAATGTGCTCCAACCCTATCTGGTTTGGATAGAGATACGTGAAGAGGCTGGGGTGCAGAATCTGTGTCAACAGAAAAATTGCAGCAAATAATTCAGATTATTGAGACAATGTTATAAATTCCAAATCATTTTGAAGGACAAAGAGTGCAAAGCATTGTAAAATAAATGAACTCAAAAGAAATAAAGTCCTGAATAAGAATATAATAGAAGAACACTCATTGTTCAAAACCACACACCACACCCTCTCCCCAAGTGACTAACTAGCAAGATGAAAAATGGCAAGCATTTATTTCATATTGCACTGTGCAAAAGAATAGGCTCAATCTCATTTGAAATCAGTAAACAGATGCATTAATCCATGTGATTCCTGACAAATGGAACTGTCAACCACTCATAAAGAAAACTGATACCTGCAGCAGATCTGCAAAGTAGCTAGATCCTTTCATCTGGCAACGATGCTAGGATTCAGAGGCAAACTATCAAATTAGATATATTTGAGGTACAGGGACCTAAGAACAACAGAAGGCCATTCATTCCGATGATCTTGTCCATTTTTCTCATACAACGTAGAATGAGGCTGTACAGTCCATCAAGCTTATGCTAGCTTTCAATGTATCCCCATTGGTCTTGTTCCTTTCTATTTATTTCCTGCTAACCTCTTCACTCTCATATGCCCATCTTTTAAAAAAAAAAAATCAAAATCAACTTTATTTGGAATAAAAGATATAGAAAAACATAGAAAATAGGTGCAGGAGGAGGCCATTCGGCCCTTCAAGCCAGCACCGCCATTCATTGTAATCATGGCTGATCGTCCGCTATCAATAACCCATGCCTGCCTTCTCCCCATATCCCTAGATTCCACTAGCCCCTAGAGCTCTATCCAACTCTCTCTTAAATCCATCAAGTGATTTGACCTTCACTGCCCTCTGTGGCAGGGAATTCCATAAATTCACAAGTCTGGATAAAAAAGTTTTTTTCTCACCTCAGTCTTAAATAAAACCTCCCCTTTATTCTAAGACAGTGGCCCCTGGTTCTGGACTCACTCAACATTGGGAACATTTATCCTGCATCTACTTGTCCAGTCCTTTTTATAATTGTTATATGTTTCTATAAGATCCCCCTCCTCATTCTAAACTCCAGTGAATACAAGCCTAGTCTTTTCAATCTTTCCTCATATGACAGTCCCGCCATCCCAGGGATCAATCTCGTGAACCTACGCTGCACTGTCTCAATCACAAGGATGCCCTTCCTCAAATTAGGAGACCAAAACTGTACACAATACTCCAGATGTGGTTCTCACCAGAGCCCTATACAATTGCAGAAGAACCTCTTTACTCCTATACTGAAATCCTCTTGTTATGAAGGCCAACATTCCATTAGCTTTCTTCAGCTTTTCTTCATATATACAAAACAAGAAAACTGTGCAAAATTCCTGCGACTTTCCCTAAGGCTATACAAACATTCATTAGCATTATATTTGGTAGTGTTCCCAAAAATTTTAATATATCCAGCACCCTTGCCATTTACGTGGCTTCCTGGGTTGATATCCCTTCCCTCATCTGAGGGGTATCTCCATCACACCTACCCCCAATGTGCAGCAACGGAAGGATCCTAGACTGATGTTACTCCACCACAGAACCATGGCATTGGCTGCACCTTGGCATTGGCTTCAGTGCATCTCTCCGCATGTACTCCTGCTGTCTGAAGCAGGCCAGTCTGAAACATTCCCTGATGTACATCTCACAGTGCTGGGAGATCAACAAATTATGGGAAGAGCGTCTTTTACCGAGTTGATGACCTTCTAACAGCTTTTGACGTCCATCTCCAAAATGTTCCTCGGAATAGTCCGTAAGTCGGAGAGTCCTCTGTTACAGAGCTGTTTGGATAAACCATGACAAGGGTAACCTTGGATTCTTCTCCAGACTCTCTTTGCAAATACAAACTCTGCATATTTGTGCACATGACAATAAAAACTCAATTTGACATGACATGAATATTGGACTCCTCTGAGGCCATCTTATTCGTTCTGTGGTTTTTAATGTAGGCTAGAAATCCTACATTACTTTAGGTCTAACCAACCTTGGCGGCATACAATAGCTTCAACCAGTTTTGTGCTATGTCGTCTGATTATAAAGGTCAGAACTACAAGGCAGTTGTCAGTTTATCAATGTAAAACCAATCCTTCTTGCCCTCCATAGCTTCCACGTATCACCATTTTAAAAACATAACATCATTGCATTGTTTTTACCTTCACTTAAATCAATTTGTCACTTTTGCCTATTAACAAATCATAGACATTATTTTGTCTTTTTTAAGATCTGTGTTCATTTAGGTGCTCTAGTAAGAGCTAAGACTGCTGCTCTGTAAATTACTTGGTAGTGCACACTAGTTATTCACACAAAGGCCTCGGCAGCAGGAGATTGGGTGCTTCTTCCCTTCTTCCTGCTCCTCCAAATTCTACTCCTCACCATCCTCTACTTGCACTCCTTATCCATATATGCTTAATGGATAGATAGTGGCTAAGTCTCAGCTCTCACCATGGTGAAGTTTCAGCTTACGAAAGATCACCATTAATTTGAAGACCCACTTAGGTCTTCTAAACACCTATGGATTGCATTCTTCTAGAGTGGAATTAGTCCACCTAAACTGCCTGCCACACAGTGTATGTTTACAGTTGTTAAGCGGAATGATTGAATTTATAAGGTTCACACATTCAAATGTGACCAAACTGTGAAGACTCTATTGATGGAAATAATGAGCTATTGTTTATGCGGCTTGTAATAGAAGATTCCAGTGCTAAGGAGCCAAAAATGTTTAATCTGAAAATAATTTTGAAATAGATTTTAGAAACAAGGAATTACAGATGCTGGCATACCAAAAAATGAAGGCAAAATGCTGGAAAAACTTGGTGAACATGGATAGCTGACATTTTACTTCGGAGCCACGTGAGTGATTCCGTGAAGAACCCCGCCAGTCCACATGCGTGTCATTACGTCTGATGCATTGGCGCAGCGACCGGCTGGGAGGAGCAGGCTTCTCCAGCGGTAAGTTTAAAAAGCCTCAGGGAAGTGTCAAACTTGTTGGAGGTCGTTTCTGCGCTTGTTACATTTTGTTACAGGAGGACAAGTCCAAGCATGGAGAAATCGTTGAGAGCAAGGCGAGCCGTTGCAAAAGTACCTAAAGACTGCGGGAGTGCGGGTAGCGGGTGGCTGCCTAGCTCATCTACTGAGTCGCTAATAACAAGACCAGTGTCTGCGGGCACCATGGCTGCGCCGGAGGGGCGTAAGGCCACCAGAAATTCTGTAAGGCCAACAGACTCATACGAGTCTGGTCGGGAGGGGTTCCCCCTCCAGAATAGAGACCATATCAAGGATATCCAGGATGGAGCTTCTATTGGAGAGGATGCTCGATCAAGAGCACCGGCCACTCCAAGAGCCCGCGCCAGCAGCGCCTACAGGGCGGCCTAGTGTCTCCCTCTTGGAGGAGGAAAGAATAACGGGTCAAGTTACAATTCTGATGCCGAAATCTGTGGGCTTAGCCTTGGTAGGAGCTGCCCCAAGGGATGAAGGGCACGAGCCAGAGGGTCCCATTCCTGGCGGCTAGGTTTGCCATCCCAATAGACTCCGGAGAACCGCTGGGGGAAGAGCTGGCTGCGAGTTTCAAATATCTCCGATACTCTTTATGAACAGGAACTGAGTAATATGCATCCTGAAGGTCGATACATGCCATATAACACCCTCTGGAAACCAATTGCTTGGCAGTAGCAAATGTATCCATTTTAAATGATTATACTGCAACAAACGGATTAAGTCCCTATCAGGTCCAAAATAATCCGACTCCCACCAAATATATTAGAAAAATATTAGATACGAATTGGTGTGTTTGATAAACTGTCTTCTCAATTACACCTTTAAAATATAATTTTGCAATTTCAGCTTGAACCTCTAAATTCTCTTTTTGTGAGGAAAAATGAGTTGCCCACTCTGGCATGTGCTGGGTGGGTGGACACAAATTGGAATGAATTCAATTCGAAACCCTTGTATACTCTGCAGTATAAACAAGTTTTGATGTTATTTCATACCATTCTTTCAGAAACAGTGAAACCTCCCCCCAACTGGTAGGTAATTCTCACTCAATATGTTTCGACAGAACCAGACCCACCTACTCCATGGTTACCGGTGGAGTTCTTTGTCCCCTGGTTCTGGAGGGAAAAAAGCATGTTTGCCCGTATTCCTGCTGCAGTACACCAGCTGCGCACATTGAATGGCCGCTTGGTCCTTTGTTGGGATGGCAAACCTAGCCGCCAGGAATGGGACCTCTGGCTCGTGTCCTTCATCCCTTGGTGCAGCCTCCAAGGCTAAGCCCACAGATTCGGCATCAGAATTGTACTGACCCGTTATTCTTTCCTCCTCCAAGAGGGAGACACTAGGCCGCCCTGTAGGCGCTGCTGGCGCGGGCTCTTGGAGTGGCCGGTGCTCTTGATCGAGCATCCTCTCCAATAGAAGCTCCATCCTGGATATCCTTGATATGGTCTCTATTCTGGAGGGGGAACCCCTCCCGACCAGACTCGTATGAGTCTGTTGGCCTTACAGAATTTCTGGTGGCCTTACGCCCCTCCGGCGCAGCCATGGTGCCCGCAGACACTGGTCTTGTTATTAGCGACTCAGTAGATGAGCTAGGCAGCCACCCGCTACCCGCACTCCCGCAGTCTTTAGGTACTTTTGCAACGGCTCGCCTTGCTCTCAACGATTTCTCCATGCTTGGACTTGTCCTCCTGTAACAAAATGTAACAAGCGCAGAAACGACCTCCCAACAAGTTTGACACTTCCCTGAGGCTTTTTAAACTTACCGCTGGAGAAGCCTGCTCCTCCCAGCCGGTCGCTGCGCCAATGCATCAGACGTAATGACACGCATGTGGACTGGCGGGGTTCTTCACGGAATCACTCACGTGGCTCCGAAGTAAAATGTCAGCTATCCATGTTCACCAAGTTTTTCCAGCATTTTGCCTTCATTTTTTGGTATGCCAGCATCTGTAATTCCTTGTTTCTAAAATCTATTTCAAAATTATTTTTCAGATTAAACATTTTTGGCTCCTTAGCACTGGAATCTTCTATTACAAGCCGCATAAACAATAGCTCATTATTTCCATCAATAGAGTCTTCACAGTTGGTCACATTTGAATGTGTGAACCTTATAAATTCAATCATTCCGCTTAACAACTGTAAACATACACTGTGTGGCAGGCAGTTTAGGTGGACTAATTCCACTCTAGAAGAATGCAATCCATAGGTGTTTAGAAGACCTAAGTGGGTCTTCAAATTCATGGTGATCTTTCGTAAGCTGGAAACTTCACCATGGTGAGAGCTGAGACTTAGCCACTATCTATCCATTAAGCATATATGGATAAGGAGTGCAAGTAGAGGATGGTGAGGAGTAGAATTTGGAGGAGCAGGAAGAAGGGAAGAAGAAGCACCCAATTCTCCTGCTGCCGAGGCTTTGTGTGAATAACTAGTGTGCACTACCAAGTAATTTTACAGAGCAGCAGTCTTAGCTCTTACTAGAGCACCTAAATGAACACAGATCTTAAAAAGACAAATAAATGTCAATAGATTTGTTAATAGGCAAAAGTGACAAATTGATTTAAGTGAAGGTAAAAACAATGCAATGATGTATGTTTTAAAATGGTGATACGTGGAAGCTATGGAGGGCAAGAAGGATTGGTTTTACATTGATAAACTGACAAACTGCCTTGTAGTTCTGACCTTTATAATCAGACGACATAGCACAAACTGGTTGAAGCTATTGTATGCCGCCAAGGTTGGTTAGACCTAAAGTAATGTAGGATTTCTAGCCTACATTAAAAACCACAGAACGAATAAGATGGCCTCAGAGGAGTCCAATATTCATGTCATGTCAAATTGAGTTTATTGTCATGTGCACAAATATGCAGAGTTTGTATTTGCAAAGAGAGTCTGGAGAAGAATCCAAGGTTCCTTGTCATGGTTTATCCCAAACAGCTCTGTAACAGAGGACTCTCCGACTTACGGACTATTCCGAGGAACATTTTGGAGATGGACGTCAAAAGCTGTTAGAAGCTCCAAAAGCTCCAGGACAAGGGGTCACAGCTTAAGGATAAGGGGGAAATCCTTTAAGACCGAGATGAGAAAGACTTTCTTCACACAGAGAGTGGTGAGTCTCTGGAACTCTCTGCCACAGAGGGTAGTTGAGGCCAGTTCATTGGCTATATTTAAGAGTGAGTTGGATGTGGCCCTTGTGGCTAAGGGGATCAGAGGGTATGGAGAGAAGGCAGGTACGGGATACTGAGTTGGATGATCAGCCATGATCATATTGAATGGCGGTGCAGGCTCGAAGGGCTGAATGGCCTACTCCTGCACCTAATTTCTATGTTTCTATGTTTCTATGGAGCGGGAAATTTAGCAGGATGGGGCAACTATGGCAATTTAAAGCACTGCCTAATGGGCTAACCTCAGCCCCTAGATTATTTACAAAGCTGCTAAAACCAGTACTGGGGTTACTCCAGGCTCAGGGTCATATTGTAATGACTTATTTGGATGACATCTTAATAATTGGAAAAACCCATGTGGCAGCTGAGTTATCGGTTTCAGCTGCCTTTCCAGCTGTGTAGTATGGACCTTTGCATTACCAAAATTTACAGAGAGCAAAGGTACAGGCACTCAGAATAAATGCAGGTGATTTCAACCGGCCCATGCAATTACCATTTGAAGCCATTGCTGAAGTACAGTGGTGGATAAGAAACATTTCAAATTGTTCCAGCAAAATTCTGATGGAAGCATCTTCAGTTGTTTTGCAGACTGATGTAAGTGCCCTAAGTTGGCATAGTACTGAGATAATTTCTAGCTGTGGAGGCAGATGGAATATTCATGAGACATTTATTCTCCAATCACATGGAATTAATTATTTAGAGCTTTTAAGAGCATTTTACGGGCTCGAGGCTTACTGTATAACTAAGCATCACTTACATGTTCAGCTTCAGTTTGACAACACCACGGGGCAGTGCCGTATGTTAACCACATGGGTGGAATCTAGTCGAAATCTTGTGACGGATTGGCTAACCTTATTTGGCACTGGTGCATTAAAAAGAACATTTGGATTTCAGCTGTCTACTTGCCAGGCAGATTCAATATGGTGGCAGGCACCAGGTCACGCAAATTCAATGACAACACAGAGTGGATGTTGAATCATGATGTACTTAATGAATTTGTTGTTCGGTATGGGATGCCAGATATCGATTTGTTTGCATCCAGACTCAATCACCAGGTACCGAAGTATGTTTCATGTGAACTAGATCCAGGGGCAGTAGTGGTAGATGCGTTCTCGCTACACTGGGACAGAATGTTTTTATATGCATTTCCCCCATTCTGCCTCATCAGTCGGTGCTTGACCAAGATCAAGCAGGACTCTGCTTCAGGAGTTTTGGTGGTACCAGACTGGCCTACACAGCCAGGGTTCCCTCTCATTTCGGACAATATTACACAACCTATTATGGTGGTTCCAAAACGTCATGATCTATTGGTGCACCCTGTGACCGGAGATCAACACCCATTGCATGATACTGTTAATTTGTTAATTTGCAGATTCTAAGAAGGCCATACCTGGGTCTGGGGCTATCCAATTGTACCGTGGATGTCATCACATCGTCCTGGAGGGATAGTACGAATAAGCATGTCAGGAAATGGGAGGAGTTTTGTTTACATGGGAACATTACATACCACACAGCCTCCATCCCAGATGTGTTCGGATTTCTGTCCAAGATATTTTGATGAAGGGTTGAGCTATAGTGCCATTAATAGTGACAGGAGGGACCTGTCATTGTACCTATGCCGGGGGTCAGAACTTCAGTCTGTAGTATTTCATCTGTTAATATCCAGATTTATGAAGGGCGTTTTTAACTCCAATCCCCCCCAGGCCTTGGTACTCTGAAATCTGGGATGTGAGCATGGTACTCATGCTGCTTCGTCAGTGGGTTACAGCCACATCCTTGTCATTACCAAAGATTACCTTAAAGTTGATTATGCTCATGGCGCTGGTATCAGAGCAAAGGGTTCAAACTTTGCACAAACTGCATCTGGACAGGATGGTGTCATCAGGGAATGACGTTAACATTTACATCTATGACCTAATTAAACAAAGCAGACCAGGGGTGTCAGGATTCAAGCTTGTACTGTCAGCATATCCCATGGATTTACGGCTGTGTGTAGTGGCGCACTTGAGGCGTTATATCTAGGTCACCAAGAGCCTCAGAGGCTCCAAAGTAGCATTGTTTATTGGCCACAAAAAGCCACATATGAAAGTGTGCGTTCAGACCATTTCAAGATGGCTGAAACAAGTGCTGGGTTGTGCAGGAGTTAATACTGACAATTTTAAATCTCACTCCACCAGGGCGGCATCAACGTCATCAGCGAGGGCAATGGACGTCCCTCTAGACCATATCCTTGCGGCCGCAGGATGGTCAAATGAATTGACTTTTCAGAGGTTTTATAATAAACCACTGATTGAACCCGGGGTGTTCGCCCATTCTGTTTTAAGTTCTGTTTCATAGCTTCTCCCTGGGAGAGAGCAGTCGCTATTGTGTTTTGTTTATTTGTGAATTAAAGCATCAACCTGTTAATCAGTACCATGTTTCAATGTATTGCTCATTATTCACTCCTCCTGAGTCAACTGATGCAGTGTGAGACACCTGGATTTAGATCGGCGTGAAATCACAGACCTTTGAAATCTTCACGGAATCACTCACGTGACTCCGAAGTAAAATAGTAAGAATAAACGAGAACTTACCAGTTTGAAGTTTGATCTTTATTTTATGATGAGTTACGATGAGCGATTACGTGCCCACCGCTCCCGGCCCACAAAATCTTAAAGGTCAACTGGAAGGTCTGATTTATAATCTTACTGTTACTTCAGTTACTGTTATCTGTGATTTCACACCGCTGCTTTTTCAAGTTTGACGCGCATGCGGACTTGCGGGGTTCTTCACGTAATCGCTCATCGTAACTCCTCTTAATAAGGATCAAATTTCAAACTGGTAAGTTCTCATTTAATCTTACTATTTTGTGTTGGGACCCATCCTCAGTCAAATTTTGGTTTCTGAAATATTCACAGGATCAATACTGCAGTGATGTGTGCATTAACTACACAAAGAAGGAATGTCCCAAGGTTATTTCTTAGTCCTGTGAAGGTGATCCCATTGTGATCCCATGGAGGTAACCTACTGCCCTCTGTGCTCTAGGCCAAGGCCAGCATTGGGGGATATGAAGCAGGGAGTGTGGAACAGTGGGAGTGTGGGAGTGTGGGAGTGAGGAAAGTCTCAGGAACTTTGTGCAATACATTTGCTCACTTTAGAACAGGAAACCACGCCAAAATTGGAGTTGTGACAAAAGGTCACTGAACTTTGCAGATACATTTTCTTCTGTAAATTGCCTATAATGTAGGGAATGGATGTGAAAGTGGGATGACATGGAACTAGTATGAACGGGATGGTTGGTGTGGGCTCAATGGACCAAAGGTCCTGTTTCTATGCTGTATCGTACAGTCAATCTATCAAACTGAAATGTTGTTCCTCTTTTCATAGATGCTGCCGCATATGTTTGCTATTTACAACATATTCTGTTTTATTACTGGGTTAGTACATAGCGGTGATGCAGTATGCCGCTAGTTTGTTATGTAACAGGATTGAATAGTCTCCTGGCATGTACTTTATTGGCTCAGGCATTAAGAATGGGCAATTGATTGAGACTTTGAAAAGCATCCAATTGTTTTGAAACAATGTGTAGCATGAATAATATCTTCCTCCTGGAAATGAATAGGAAAAGGTGAAATGAAGAGCAAAACCAAAATTAAAAGGCATTATTGTTCCTGGAAATTCAAAAATAATCTATTTTAGATTATTGTCTACATTGTTTATCATAGCACGGAAGCAAAGGCAGTATCTCGTAAAATGTCAGCTTTCACTCCTGAAATTACAACAAATTGGCATATGTAATCATGAAGTAACTGAAATTGTTCAGTCACTGGAGATGATTTGGGAAAGATCTGTATCTTCATAAACTGAGAAACCAAATATCTTACTTTATGCGGTATTGTAGCGAATCAAAATTAGCCTTCAAATGCTGCATATGTTAGCCACAGATCATTCAGAAAATCTGTTGTTTGGAAAGTGAATTTACTCCCTGCTGTTCAAAGCAGACAAAATTAGTTTACAAAAAGTTCAACTTCAGCTATGTTGAACTTAGTTTTTGGTTTTTAAAAAATGGAGCACTAAGAGAGTTTAAAACAGCTAAATTAAATTTTGTTCATCTTGGTTGTTTTTAGATTTCACCATTGCAGCCTGGGTTGGATTAATCACTGTAAAAGAAAAGTAATATAAAAATTTGCTTCCTGTGCCTTAATTCATATCAGCTCCCCATTCATCGATCACCTCTGTGTGTATTCACCTGAGGTCACTCACAATTAAGCAAAGTCTTGATTTTATTTTTTTTAAGATATTTTCAAATCCTTCTCTGATCTCACTTCTCTCTCAATCTCGCACAACATAAACTTTTCAATATCAGTTCTCCACGATTACAGCACCTCATATTTTCCTTGGGCAGCTCACATCCCAGTGATATGAATATTGCCTTCTCTAACTTCAAGTAATCTTTGCTCGCTCCATCCCTCCCCCTTCCTTGTTCTCCGACCAGTCTGACTCTCCCCTTGATTAAATTTGTCTCGGTTTGCTTTGTTGTCACGTTCTCCTAGCTAACAATGATCTATTCTACATTGCCCTTAACCTCAACCCCACTTGGTCTTGTTTTCACACCTTACTTTTCCTTGTCTCTGTACCTCAATCTCCCTGACTCTCAGTATGAAGAAGGGTCTTGACCCAAAACATCATCCATTCCTTCTATCCAGAGATGCTACCTGTCCCGCTGAGTTACTCCAGCATTTTGTGTCGATCTTCGGTTTAAACTGGCATCTGCAATTCCTTCTACAAAAAGACATAAGCTGTCCTATTCCCTCTCCAAAACCTCCCTTGCCCCCACTTTATTTTTATATTTTTCTAGTGAAGCAAGTTGGTTTAATGTTGCTGCTTTAAAGGTACTTTCGAAACGGATGTTTAAAAGTCTTTTTGCATTTGAAATCACCCCAAACTGCATTCTGCAATATAAATTTCACAGAAGTAAATTGCAATTCCCAATGGGGTCCAAAACTACAATACAACAGTAGAAGGTAATGGGAATGGAGGGGGCAGTGGGCGAAGGGATCTGGAGATGGGGTTTAGTGTTGGGACAGGTGATAATTAATGCCTGGATTTGTCAGAAGAACATCATAAACTGGGAAAATAAATAAAACTGGTTAGATATATTATATTTCATGAAGGAATTCTTTATCGAGTGAATGATGAAGGCCTTGCAAAATGTGGATTTGTTACTGGTGTAGATAATTAATATAGCTGCATAATATATTGAGGTTGCAAAGAACATTTTAATGCTTTAATCAAATGCCAATAAAATCTTCATTTGAATAAGGTTTACATTATTCCCTTCCAACAGATGTACAGTAAAGCTGTTTACATCCTGTGCTGAATGAGAGCACTTTGGCTTCTCTCACTAATGGGCTAAATTTGAAATTTTTTTTTTTTAACTGCCATTGCAATAATAATATTCATATAATTTTCCCTTGAAAAGAAAACGTTCTACAATCACAACACGCACACGCACACACACACACACACACACACACACACACACACACACACACACACACACACACACACACACACACACACACACACACACACACACACACACACACACACACACACACACACACACACACTCTATCACTGAAGAGTGGTGATACTAATCTGTTTTCTCCTTTATTTCTCCTTTTGTAGCCATCAATTGAATTGTTTTTGTTTTAATCCAGCACCAGTTGGTGTTTGCTTACATGATGGCTTTTCAGCTTTCAGCCAACAGACTTCAATCTGATGAAAACTGCATTCTGCACTCATGGATTTTACTGATTAAAGAAAACAACACAAGGAAAAATTGTTGACTAGTTTTGCACTGCAAAATCCCTGGCATGCATTAGAGATGTTAAAGCCCAAAGATCACATTCACTATTTGTTTATCTTTTTCCCTTTTCCTTGATTCGCATTATCATGATACGTTTTAGCAGACCATTCCTCGTTCCAAGTGGTTTGACTAATCCCACTGGAATTGGTGAGAATCCTACCAGTAGTCAAATCTTTCGTGGATGATTTTATTGACCGGTCAGGTGATAAATGTTTGAACAAATCCTGTCTACTCAGTACTCTGGAATTGGATTATTGATTTACTTCAAGACCCATTAATAAAATACAGTAGGATCATCCTCAAATTGCAAGAGTTCCTCCACAGGCACCTTGGTGCATGATCAAATGTTGTGTCATTGCCCAATGGAATCTTTCAAGCACAGGAAGTGCAAATGATTTAGGTTAGGATTAGTAAAGATGAGTGCTTGATGGTCAGTTTAGACGGTGGGCTGAAGGAAATATTTATGTGGTGTTTCGTTGACTCCAACTACATTTCACGCTACCTCAGCAAGGCCGCCAGCATATTCAAGGACCAGTCTCACCCTGGTCACTCCCTCTTCTCACCTCTCCCATCAGGCAAGAGGTACAACATTTTAAAAATAAATACCTCCAGATTCAGGGACAGTTTCTTCAATTTCAATTCAATTCAATCTTTAATTGTCATTGTGCAGTGTACAATACAGAGACAGCAAAATGTAGTTGGTATCTCCGAAGGGCGAACTTACGAATAACCAAGTAATTGCACAGTAGTATGAGTATATATATCTATACATTTTCAGGCAACCAAATGGTTCACTCAACAGTTAGAGTGTGGTCCTGACTTACCATCTACCTCATTGGAGACCTTTGAAATGTCTTTGAACTAAGCAGACTTTATAGGATTTTATCTTGCATTAAATGTTATACCATTTATCCTGTACCTGTGCACTGCAGACAGCACGATTGTATTCATGTATTGTCTATTCTTTGACTGGATAGCAAGTAAACACATGTTTTTCGCTGTAGCTCAGTACACGTAATAATAATAAAATAAACAACACAAAACTAAGATAAACTATCTATGACTCTGTAACCAGTGTATTTTACGTTTCTAATGTTGTTGCCTATGCAGAAGGTTGGAACTTGTTTCATTGAACGTTCGTCTCATGATATGAGGTTGAAGTAAACTCTATTCATCAGAGGTTGGATTCAATGAGCTAGGAAATCTTAGTATACAACATTGATAGGTTCAGCATGATCTTATTTACAAGCAGTGTACCAATAATCTTTAATTTTTTCATTCACATGACAGAAGTTCATTCTATCTTCTGTACATCATCATAAGAAACCTACTATTAAGCGTCAAGTTTTTACCCTGCTGGCACTGGAAATCAGAATTAGTACTGAAAAGGTGGGTGTGTCTTTTGAGATAATGGCTCATAAAGGTACATATAAAATGCCTGCAAAATTGGCGAAAGGTATCTCGATAAAGGATGGCATTACAACTGTATCTAGTAACTACAACAAGTCAACAGGAAATGCTACAATAGGGAGTGGATATTTTGCTTCATACACCGGTGAAATAACAACAGAAAATGCTGGAAATGCTGAACATATCTGACAGTACCAAGGAAGAAGTGTTATCATTTCAGGTTAAAGACATTTTGTCAAGAGCTCAGCTAAGCAGGAACAATCTTTATTGCGTTACAATCCATTTATGATCGCCCCGCGGCAGACATGAAGCTGTTACGGTCGCAGCATTGAGATCATCTCCCGTTAAAATTGTGAAAAAGCCGTTTTGAGAGACAGGATTGATTTAAAAAAATTCACCGGAGCTGGAATTTAATGGGAGTTTTAAATGAACAAGGAGAGACGCTCACGAGGACCTAAGAAAACTACTATCAAGCTTCAGGAAGTTTTGGAAACTCTACTAACGACAGCAGAAAGCTCAGAAGAAGAGTCTTACTCACAAGGATTTGTGTCTGAAATGGCTACAAAAGGAGAAATAAAGGAGAAGGAGGTGAAGCAAATGCTAGCAGACTTGAATACGACATTGGAGAAAATGGAGATTAATTTTTCTAAAAATATTGATTCTGCTTCTGGTGAGTTAAAGGAGCTGAAGAAGCAGTATAAAGAGCTTGATAAAAAATTAATGGGAGAATGTGCCAGAATGCAAAAAGACTATAATAAGAAATTTGATAAGATGCATGAGAACATGGAAAAGTCTGATAAGCTGATGGAAGAAATGGCGGGCCAAATGAAAGAGATGTCTTTGGAAATATTGAATCTGAAAAAAGTACAAAAATTTGAGGGGGAGCAACTTGTTAAAATGACTGATAAATGTTTGGACTTGGAGGCGAGATTGAGAAGGCAGAATTTGAGAATTGTAGGAATGAAGGAAGGACGAGAGGGACATGGATCTCATACACGTACTTTCGTTGCTGACTTACTTAAAGGAGTTTTTAAACTGCCGGAAAATCCAAGAATTAATGTTGCTCACCAGGTTGGACGCTTTCCAAAAGGGATAAGTTCTCCCCTAAGACAGATAATTGTGAAATTCCTCGACATTTCTTCACTGGAAAATATACTGAATAAGATTGTTCACGGGAACAATCTTACATATCCTGGGGATAATATTAGACTTTTCCGTGATTATCCCCGTGAAGCCGTCCAAAAAAGGATCTTGTTTACAAAGACAAGAAACATTCTGAAAGGTATATCTCAAGTGAGATATGGGGTGATTTATCCTGCAAAAATGAAAATCACTTATAAGGCTACTGAACGCTCATTCATGGACCCTGAAATGGCTTTTAAGTACACACAAGTTATCGTAAAGGAGTTAGAGGATGAAGATGATGACAAGCAGGAAGATTAAACTTTTTAATACAAGTCTTGCTCTAATTAAGATGGCGGAACTTTTCCAGACAGTTACCAGATATGCTTATCTGTCTGGAATGTGTTTTCGAGCGTACAGTCCATGCTTCACCTTGAATGGAAAACTTAAAGATAAACAAAAGGACGTTGAAGATACAGAATTAATGAGGGAATTAATGAGGGATAGGGAATGAGACATTACAGATTCCAGTTGCGTGGTTTTGTTTAACCCCTTGGAGCCTGCTTGTATTAAAGAATGGGATATAATGTAATACTTTTGGGTGGATATATATGGTAATGTTCAGAATAGATTAATGTTAGATAAATTGGAAAGGCATATATACTTATAGAACTGAACATAAGTTGTGTTTTATTTTCGTTTTTTTATTTTTCCCCTCTTTTTCTGATTTTTTTTTTCTGTTTTCAATTGCTCTGGTATATGAAACGGTTCACAGCCTTTTATGAGACTGTTAAGGGGACAGAGCTCAATGTATAATAACATCAACGGAAGTCCATAAATTTTTCACCTCCTTAGGTGGCTTCGTGTTTTTAATGTATCTTCTCTTAGATACCTTAACATCACTTTTTTTTTAAATTCAGTATCAAGATTCTTATTTGTTTAATTTTTTTTAATTAACTTCATATCACATTTGTTCTTTTTTTTTCTTATTAAGGTATTACACCGGAGGGAGATGTAATTAAATTTAAATGTTCGAGACTTCCACCCAGCACCCAGAGTTCTGAGGTATTTGGTTGCACCATATGAGTCAAAAACACTAAACTGATATATAATGCAAGACGATAGACAAATAAAGAATGGAGGAATTACATTCTGCAGTTGGAATATAAGGGGTGTCAATGTACCAATTAAGATGGGTAAAATTTTTGCCCAGTTAAAATCATTAAATTCTGACATGTTTTTGCAGGAAACACACACGAAACAAACAAACACAGATGAGATTGAAGGCAAACTGGATAGGTCAAACATACTATTCTTCATTTACTTCTCAAGCTAGAGGTACGGCTATTATTAATCGGAAAGGTATACCATTTAAATTAAAGAATACTATTTCAGATAAAGAGGGAAGGTATATTATAGTTTCGGGAGAAATGTATTCAACCCAACTGACTATGATAAATATTTACGTTCGAATCTTGATAACCCCCAATTTTTTAATAAAATTATAGATATAATATCAGAGTTTAATTACCAAAATGTAATAATAGGGGGGGACTTCAACTGCATTTTAGATCCATATTTAGACAATCAGTAAAACAAAGGAGGGGTAACTTAAAATCTAAGACTAGTGAACTTCTAAATACATATATAAAAAATACGTAATATAATAGATGTATGGAGAACTGCTAATCCAACTGGAAGGGAATATTTGTTTTACTCATCGGTACATAAAACTTATTAATGAATTGATTAGTTTTTAGTGTATAGAAAATTAATTCCATATACACCTAATCCTTCATATCACACCAGTATTATTTCCGATCATTCTCCGTTGGCTTTTCTATTAAAATTTGAGGGAATGCCGGGTAAAAAATCTTTCTGGAGGTTTAACACACAAATTCTAAATGACCGGCAAGGTTATAAATATTTAAAACAACAAATGATTTTTTTTTTTTTTGAGACAAATGAAACACCAGGTATTTCACCTTCTTTACTATGGGAAACACCCAAGGCATTTATCAGAGGTGTTATAATCTCATATCAATTTTTTCAAAATAAAAAGAATAAGACAGAACAACAGATGCTAGAACAAGAAATTAGACAATTAGAGTTAGATAATGCCAATGATCCAACTACAGATAAACATAATAAGATAATACTACTGAAATTTAAACTTCTTCAAATTTTATCGACAAGAGTAATAAGATTATTCCAAATCACAAAACAGGAACATTCGAATTTGGTGACAAGCCACATAAACTCTTAGCTCGTCAATTGAAAAAACAAGGAAAGTAAAATAGAAGATAGTAAAATTATAAATGTTTTAGATAACTGTAATCTTCCAAAACTTGACCTTTCGGAACAAGAGGAATTAGGGAGCTAAGATTACACTTCAAGAAATAGGTGAAACAATAAAATAGTTGAAAAATGGTAAAACGCCTGGACCAGATGGTTTTAATAATGAATTTTATAAAAGATTTCACAAGATAACGGCTCCACGCTTACTTAATTTATATACTCATGCCTTTAAAGAAAATAAATTACCAGAAACATTAGATGAATCAACTATTACGCTTATACCAAAACAATATATACAGATTTAGATGAACCGGGCTCATAGAGAGCTATATCACTTTTAAATACAGATCAGAAAATTTTAGCAAAGACCTTAGCAAGAAGATTGAGTAAATATATTAGTAAATTGATAAATCCTGATCAAACGGGGTTTATACCCAAAAGACATTCATTTAATAATTTGAGACGCCTGTTTAATATAATGTACTCACATAAAACGGAGGAAGAAGATATATCAATTGTTTCTCTGGACACAGAGATAGCATTTGATCAGGTAGTATGGCAGTTTTATATAAACAAACATTTAATATGGGAGAGAATTTTATTGTATGAGTAAAATTACTATATGATAAACCGACGGCAAGAATATTAACCAATAATATGTTATCTCCAAAATTTCAATTATTGAGGGGCAATAGGCAGGGATGTGCTTTATCACCTCTGCTATTTGCCCTTATGATAGTGCCCCTGGCTGAAATTATAAGAAGTCATCCAAATATTCAGGGATATAACACTACGGACTCAAATAATAAAATTTCATTATATGTAGACGATATACTTCTATATATTACAAACTCACAAACGAGCATACCAAACTTATTAAATTTAATAGAGGAATTCAGTTATTTTTCTGGAAACAGAATAAATTGGAATAAAAGTGAAATCATGACGTTAAAACCTCAAGAATCTACACACCTATTAAAATTCCCCTTTTAAATTGCAACAGAAAAATTTAAGTATTTGGGTATTCAAATTACTAGAAAATACAAAGCATTATTTAATGCAAATTTTTTAAATAAACTCAACACATCGATTAAATTCTGGAAAACACTTCCGATATCATTAATGGGCAGAATAAATGCTATAAAAATGATCTTTTTTACCACAAATATTATACCTATTTCAATCTATACCATTATATATACCAAAAATCTTCTTTAAAAAACTAGACTCTAATATTACCAATTTTATCTGGGATTATAGATCACACAGAATTCAAAGAAAACATTTGTGCAAACCAAAAGACATTGGGGGACTTTCACTTCCAATCTTTTTGTATTATTATTGGGCAGTGCATATTAAGAATATAATTTACTGGTTGGACAGTTCTACCCAACAGACAGAATGGATAAGAATGGAGAAAGAGGACATTGGGAGTTACTAATGTTGCACAATTAAATATGTTAACACAAAAGAAAATCCTGTGGATGAAGTTTCTAGAGAACTGACGGCGAACTGCTTCTTAAGCGATGAGTGGTGGATCAATGAACTAAAGTCTCTCTGTAAACCAGACAGAGATTGTCCAAAGCTTGAGCTGGGATTTGAAATCTCTGCTAATGATCCTGAAATTAAATGAAACCTAGCGGGGAACTTTATTGCTAAAAATCCTATTATTCTCTCGAAGGATTTTCACATTTCAACATTGTTGTTACAACACATCCATGAGTTGATCGGACATGGAGGAAGACGTTTCATGCTATCAAAGCTTTGGACTGTTATGTTTTGGACTATATACTGGGTATCATGCCTGATTGTAAGGGTTTGGTGCACACACTACAACTTAAAACTAAAAACAGTGTTTTAATAAGTTTAATAATCAAGTTATGCTTGCTTCTAGAAGGCAAAAGTGAAGATGGAAGTCGATGAAGAATTCTGATTGAGGATATATAGTGCATGCTATTTTCCTTGTTAGTATAGTGGTTAGTATCCCCGCCTGTCACGAAGGAGACCGGGGTTCAATTCCCGGACGGGGAGCAACGAGTTCAATTTCCTGACTTTTTGTTTTTGATAGATGTTAAACCTTCATGGCTACTTTTTTGATGTTTATCAATAATTGCCCCGTTATATACTTGGAACAATTAGGACCTGGTATGTATTTGGCTTATTTTGTGTGTCATTAATTATGCCCTGTGTCTTTAAATTTTAGACTGTCCATTATTATGTGGGTGGGATTTATTACGTATTCTAGTGCGTGTTTGGAGCTAGGTTTCTTGCACAGAAGATTAGTTTTTAGTTTTAGTTTTGGACTTACATGAGGAAGGCATACCCTTGACCATGTGAAGTGTAACGGAGACACGAGGAGTTTTCTAACCTTTAAAGCAATATGCTGGAGTTTGACGAACATTATAGTGTACAAGTCAGAGAAGAAGGTCGGATGTACCTTATTGTTTTTCTTCAAAAGACTGTATTATGAAGATTTATCCATGAAGAAGCTCTTAAGGTCTCACGGAGAGCTCACATGCGTATTATGAAATTCTTCTTAATCATGTAGTCTACTTTAGTGGCTAAAGGGAGTACAAGAGTTCAAGAGTTCAAGAAATTTTATTGTCATGTGTCCCAGATAGGACAATGAAATTCTTGCTTTGCTTCAGCACTAAAGAATATTGTAGGCATAAATAAATACAGAACAGATCAGTGTGTCCATATACTATTGAATATATATATATATATATACACATAAATAAGCATTTAAATTGCAATAGGCTATTAAAGTTCAGATTTTTGTTTGAGTTGAGTTTAATAGTCTGATGGCTGTGGGGATGGAGCTGTTCCTGAACCTGGATGTTGCAGATTACAGGCTCCTGTATCTTCTACCTGAAGGTAGCGGAGAGGTGAGTTTGTGGCTAGGATGGTGTGGGTCTTTGATGATGCTGCCAGCCTTTTTGAGGCAGCGACTGTGGTAGATCCCCTCGATGGTAGGGAGGGCAGAGCTGATGATGGACTGGGCAGTGTTTTTTTGCAGTCTTTTGCACTCCTGGGCACACAAGTTGCCAAACCAAGCCATGATGCAACCGGTCTGCATGCTCTCTACTGTGCACCTGTAGAGGTTTGAGAGAGTACTCCTCGACATACCGACTTTCTGTAATCTTCTCAGGAAGTAGAGGTGCTGATGTGCTTTCTTTATAATTGCATCAGTGTTCTGGGACCAAGAGAGATCTTCAGAAATATGCATGCCCAGGAATTTGAAGCTCTTGACCATTCCCACCATCAACCCATTGATATAAACGGGACAGTGGATCCCCAACCTATCCCTTCCAGAGTCAACAACAGCTCTTTGGTTTTGCTGGTGTTGAGAGCCAGGTTATTGTGCTGGCACCATTTGGACAGTCGGTCGATCTCACTTCTATACTCTGACTTGTCCCCATCAGTGAAACGTTCCACAACAGTGGTGTCAACGGCGAACTTGATGATGGAGTTTGCACTATGAGTATAGAGTGAGCACAGCAGGGGGCTGAGCACGCAGCCTTGAGTTGCTCCCGTGCTGATTGTTATCGAGGCTGACATATTTTCACCAACACGAACAGACTGTGGTCTGTGAATGAGGATCCCAATTGCCGAGGGATGCGCAGAGACCCAGTTCTGAGAGCTTGGTAACCAGCTTGGAGGGGATGATTGTATTAAATGCCGAGCTGTAGTCAATGAATAACAGCCTGACATATGAGTTTTTGTTGTCCAAGTTGTCCAGAGCGGAGTGGAGAGCCAGCAAGATTGCATCCACCGTTGATCTGTTGTGGCTGTAAGCAAAACGCAGCGGGTCCAGGTTTTGTCAAGGTATGAGTTGATTTGCGCAACGATCAGCCTCTCAAAGCACTTCATCACCACAGATGTTAGTGCCACTGGTCGATAGACATTGAGGCACGTCACCTTGCTCTTCTTGGGCATCGGTATTATTGATGCCCCTTTTGTTAAATATTTTTATTAGACGTAAGTACATATTAAAAGAAGAAGATACTTATCACATACATTCTTAATATTATTAATATGAACAATTATGTCTTGTTTGTACTTCTATACATTTTTAGTTTTTAACGCAGATAGGAAAAAAATAGAGAGAAATAAAGTAAAAATAGAAAATCAAAAAGATGAGTGGAGTGTTAAACAGGTTATCCATCGTTGGAGATATATCCATGATTTGTTATGTATGATTCTTCATCTATTCCTTTATTCAGGCTTCAATCAGGCTCTCGCAATGAGCCATTTTGACCCTTTAAATATTCAATAAATGGAGACCATATCCCTCTGAAAAGATCCAACTTGTCCAGTAGGACAAGCCTTAATCTTTCCAGATTTGGGTTGTGGAGGATTGTAGGACCTTTCCAGGATTTCAATATTAATTTTTTCCCAATTATTAAACTGTAATCAATAAAAAAATATTTGATTCATTGTTATTAATTGATCTGTTTCTAATATTCCCAATATTATTCATTTTGAGTCAGGAATCAGATTTGTATTAACAACTTTCAAAATGATCTTAAATATTTCTGTCCAAAATTTAGTAATTTTTATACAATTTGTAAATCAGTGTGTTAAGTTAGCTTCTAAGTGCTGACATTTATCACATATGGCAGATACATTTGAAAAAATACTATGTAATTTGGATTTTGAATAATGTAATTTATGTACTATTTTAAATTGTATAAGAGAGTGTCTAGCATTTAACGAGCAGTGGTGTATATGTTGTAAACTTTCATCCCATACTTCTGGTCTAATTATTTGACCTAATTCGTTTTTCACATGATTGCCTATATATTTTCTGTCATTGGGGACATCGTTTTCCAATAAAATGTTATAAATATATGATATCAATTTTTTCTGTGTTCGGGGTGTTTATTTAGACATCACTCTAACATTTCTGTCTTTCTATTTCTAATTTCCTGTGTGTTTGCTTTTAACATAGTATCTAATTCGTAAATATCTAAAGTAATTTTTTGAATGTAATCCATAAGGAAGGAGTTTTCTCCCTGTAGAGATCGCCCATCTTATTAATTCCATAGTTTTTCCATTGTAAAAAACCTTTGTCCATCATTGAGGGTTTAAATGTAACGTTATTTACAATGGTAAGGGCTAGTGGGTATACATTCCGATTTTAAATGTTTTCTTTACTTGTTTCCAGATACGTATCCCACTTTCTATTATAGGGTTTTCACTATAGGTTTTCTTACCTGGTTTAATATTGGCGAATAAAAAATCAAGCTAATTTCAAAAGGCGAACAATCTTCTTTTTCCATTTTTAACCAAATTGGTTGTTTATATCTTCTCTCTGTCTCTACTAACCAAAAATTCATATTTTTAATATTAATTGCCCAGTAATAAAACATAAAGTTTGGCAGTGCTAGACCTCCATTTATTTTTGATTTACATAAATGTTTTTAATTTATTCTATGGCTCTTATAATCCCAGATAAAGTTGGTGACTATATAATCAACCTTCTTAAAAAAACTTTTAGGAAGATATATCGGAATCAATTGGAAGAGATATAGTAATTGAGGGAGAAAAATCATTTTTATTGCATTAATTCTACCCAGCATTGACATAGGTAATGTTTTCCAATATAAAATATTCTTATTTAATTTATTCAGTAAAAGTGGAAAATTGGATTTAAATAAAAAATCAAATCTTTTTGTTACATAAATTCCAAGATATTTGATTTTTTTTGTTTGCTTTCTTAAAAAAAAATTGTTGTAATAATGTAAGTTATTTACCATTATTGACATGTTTCACTTTTTTATTCCATTAATACTATATCCTGAAAATAAGCCAAATTCAGTTATTAAATTTAATAAATTTGGAATACAAATTTTTTGGCTTTGTAATATAAAGTAATACGTCATCCACATATAAGGAGATTTTACTTTCAGTATCTCTGTTTCATACCCATATATTTCAGGATGTAATCTCACGCATTGAGCTAATGGTTCAATTGCAAGTGCAAACAACAATAGCGGGGATAGAGGACAACCTTGTCTGCAGTCTCGAAATAAATTAAATTTAGTTGATAACATTTGATTTGTTAGTATTCTGGCTGTTGGATTAGTGTATAATAATTTAACCCATGTAATAAACTTCTCTCCCAACTTAAAAGTTTCCATGACCGACAAGTAAGACCATTCCAACTGGTCAAAGGCTTTCTCCGCATCTAACGATATAATTACTAGGTCTTTATTAAAACCTCTTTTCGAATATATAACATTGAATAATCGTCTAAGGGTTTATATGAGGAATATCGTTTTGGTATAAATCCTGTTTGATCTGGGTGAATTAATTTTATTGATAACTGTGCTTAGTCTTTGTACTAATATTTTTGGTTAGTATCTTTTGATCAGTGTTTAAAAGAGCTATAGCTCTATATGATCCTGGGGTCATCTTTGTCTATTTTAGGTATAAGTGTTATAATAGATTAATTTAAAACGTTTCTGGTAGTTTCAGGTGGGTATAGATGTATTCATAGAGTATCTTCAAAAGTGGTGCAATTAGATCATAAAATGTTTTATAAAATTCCGAACCAATACCATCTGGTCCGTTTTACCATTTTTTAATGATCTGATAGATTCTTCGATTTATTTTACTGATATTTCAGCATTTAGTGATTCTCTATTTTCTGAATCCAACCCATTTAGATTACATTTTTTAAATAATGCTTCTATTCCTATCCGGTTTTCTGTCGTTTTAGCTGAATATAAATTTTTATAATATTGCAAAAATCTCTCATTAATATCTTTGGGTTGTACTAATGTTTCGCTATTGTCTGATTTAATCCTATGGATTATCTTTTCTCCCTCCATTTTCCGTAATTGATGAGCAAATAATTTTTGGGGTTTATCTCCGAATTCAAATTGTAATTGTTTAGTGTATTGATAGAGTTTTACAACTTTATCTGAGTATATTTTATTTAATTTATATTTCAGCGCAGCGATTTTGTTATGTTTTGGCATGGATGGATTAGCAGCATTCTCTGTGTCTAATTGTTTAATCTCCTTTTCCAATTCCTGTTGTTCCCTCCGATTCTCTTTATTATAAAATGCTTGAGAAGAAATCATAATTCCACGGGCATATGCTTTAAAAGTTTCCCATAATAGGGAAGAAGATATTTCCGGTTTATCATTCATTTCAAAGAAAATCTTAATCTGTTCTATAATATATTCCTGAGTTACTTTGTCTTTTAAAATGTGTGGGTTAAATCTCCATTGTCCCTGTTTTTCCATTTTACCATTTATTTTAATCATAAATGTTAAAGGTGCGTGATCTGAGATTGTAATATTATGGTATTTTGAATTATAAGTGAGGTAAATTTTAGAGTCTACCAAAAATAATCTATTCTTGAATATGTTTTATGTATAGGTGAATAAAAATGAATATTCTCGTCCAGTTGGATTTTCTACTCTCCAAACAGCTTTAATATTACTAATATCCATGTATGCATTTAATAAGTCACTGGAATGGATTTAATTTTCCTTTGTCTTGTGGATTTATCTAAATAAGAGTCTAATGTACAATTTAAATCTCCTCCAATTAATTAAGTTATGTTGTGCTATTTCGGAATGTTATTAAATATTTTCTTATAAAACAGTGGACTATCAAAGTTCGGTCCATAAACAATAACAAAAATCATTTTTTGTGCATTTAATTCTCCTATTACAATAATGTATCTACCATCACTGTCAGTTATAGTTGATGTATGTTTAAATAAAGTGCCTTTACGAAATAATATTGTTACGCCTCTGGATTTGTGTGTAAAAGAAGAGTGATACATTTTATCTATCCATTTATCTTTCAGCCTATGCTCGGCATCTTTTTTTAAGTGTGTTTCTTGGATAAAAATTACATCAGCTTAAATTGCTTTTAAATGTGCTAGTACTTTACCTCTCTTAATTGGTTCATTAATACCTTTAACGTTCCAGCTACAAAACATTATTCCTTCATTCCCCGTATTCATTTTTAAATCTTGCATCTTTTGTCTCTGGAGGTCTATAATAGAGCCAATGGTTCAGTTCGACAGACCCGACCTTACACCCGAACTCCGAATAGCCGAATTTCAAGACCCTTGAATGCCTCTCACGTGTATATCTCCTTTGATCCAATTTGTAAAGAGTGGTGAATCTGTGGAATTCTCTGCCACAGAAGGTAGTTGAGGCCAGTTCGTTAGCCATATTTAAGAGGGAGTTGGATGTGGCCCTTGTGGCTGAAGGGATCAGAGGGTATGGAGAGAAGACAGGATATTGAGTTGGATGATCAGCCATGATCATATTGAATGGCGTTGCAGGCTCGAAAGGCCGAATGGCCTGCTCCTGCACCTAATTTCTATGTTTCTATGTAACTCCATTCAAACTGAAAATAATAATTATAGATTATAATATAAGAGAAAAGAGGATAGATTAAGAAATTAGTAATGTGCACAAAGAAGAAAAAAACTACATCTAGTATTAGTGTAGTTAGTGCTAGCCATACTAGCATGGCTAACCATCTACTGACTTCCATAGTTGATGTTAACAACTTAACCAGCTCCTTGGTTTCTTGGATTTTTTATGCCATAGCAGTATTTTACCGGGGATATTGGATTTCAAAATATTCGGGTTCCAATAGTCAGGAATGTGAGGATACATATATTTAAAACTTATTTAAGAATATAATAAAAAATGGAAAAAAGGGAAGAAAGAAAATAAAAATAAAAATTAATTAATTTTTTAAAAAAAAGTTTCCAAGGAGGGCAAATGAAATCAAACTCTATATTTGACTAAACATTCAAATATAAATAAGTATTAGTCATTAGTAATAATTATTAACTCTGATTAGTAATGATACCACGCTATCATTTTATTATTTATTAATTATTTGTATTGTGGTGCTTTTAGTAATTATTAGTATAGGTGATTTTTATTAGTTATTAGTAGTAATAATTTTTATTAGTTATTAGGTAATAATAATTTTTAGTAATTATTTGTATCCATGGGATAGTTTCTGATCCATATCTTTCTCCAGCTTCCTTAGACACGTCTTTAGTTCCACCCAGTCCTGCAAAGTCAGTTTATTCAATGATGAAGTTCAGTTTTAAAAATATTATTCAAGCTTCTTCTCGAACCTTAGTCTTTCTGCGCAAAGTCCAGTGCATCCACAGAGTTGGTGAAAAAGTGTTAATTCTGATTGTAGGTGACTCTAAGGGTAGCTGGATACATCAGACCATATTTCAAATTCTTCACTTCCCTAAAGATTCTTTTGGTCTCATTAAACACTTTTCGTTTCCTGGAGACCTCTGCTGGGTAGTCACGATAGATACTGATCCCGTATCCTTCAAATGTAAGATTTCTGTTTCTTGCTGTTTTTTGCATTATCTCCTCCAGGACATAGTCGTACTGGGCTTTTATTATCATTTGTCTTGGGGGAGAACCTTGTCTTGTCTGGAGTCTCATCACTCTGTGTGCTCGAGCAAGTAAAGGCTCTTTATCCAGAGATAAAACTTTTTGCAGTAGATTTGCAGTGAATTCTCGGGGATCTTGATCCGCCTCTTTCCCTTCTGGAATACCCGCAATTCTTAGGTTCTGTCTTCTCTGTTGACCTTCCAATTCAGTACAATTCTCAGTTATTTTGCCCAGTAGTTCAGTTAGATGTTGGTTTTCTCTGATAAGTTTTGCCGGAGTCTGAGCACTTGTTTCGGCTAGTTCTTCAAGGTCCTTTATGACTGACGTCTGTCGATTCAGTGCTTCCTCCACGGGATTCAGCCTTTCTTCAAGATCAGTTGTCACTTTTCTGATTTTAACATTTGTCTCGTTTGTCATACTTGCAGCTTGTTCAATCAGTATTTCTGCAATTTCTTTCTTCAGTTTATCTGATGTATTCGTAGCCATGGTATTAATTTCAAGCATTAACTCCATCATTTCCTCCTTGATTTTTTTTATTTCTTCCCTAAAATTCGCCTTCTTTAATTCTTCGTTCGTTTTTGCAAATTCACTCTTTAGTTCCAGCTTTATTTCCTCCTTTAAGCCAGCAATTTCACTTGCAATAAAAGTTTTAAGATCTTTACCTTCCGATTTTTTCATAATTTTTATCGACACATCTTCTAGGGATAGCGTCCGAGGCTTCAGTCGGGCCTTTTTTCTTGTTCCACTCTTTTCTACTTAGTAGCATGACATTTCGGTTTATCCGAGCGGGGGCTGCGCTGCATAGACATAGTAAGTCGCGCGCCTGATGACGTCACTCACGGCAATCGGTACAGAAGCAGCAGGCAGCAGGTAGGTCGTTTTCTCCCCGATTTTTCAATGTTTTTTTCAAGGAGCTGGCTGGCGTTGCTCTTTAGCCCTCCATAGCGCCACCGGATGCCCCTTTAAAGCAGGTCGGAACCTCAGACCTCAGAAGCGAAAATGTCCGTAGAAATTCCAGCCAGTTGATCCACACAGGTTTTCATAACACGACCTGATTGGGAAATACTCGGTAGGTTTTTGTTGGGATGCAGTCCTTCACACATTTCTTTATGAAGTCTGTAACGATTGTGGTGTATTCGTTCAAGTCGAGTCCCTGAACATTGCCCAGTATACAGACCTCAAACAGTCCTGCAGTTATTCCTCAGCCCCCCCCCCCCCCCCCCCCCAGACCAGCTCTGAACAGTCCTCACCTCAGGGGATGTGCTCTTCAATCGCTGCCTGTAGGCAGGAAGATGCAGCACCGCGTTATGGTTGGATTTACCAAACTGAGGGTGAGGGATAGAATGATAGGCATCCTTAATGGTGGTGTAGCAATGGTCGAGGGTGTTTGGTCCTCTGGTGCTGCAGAAGACATGTTGGTGGAAGTTTGGGAGCAATTGCTTTGTTAAAATCCCCGGCTATGATGGTAAGTGCCTCAGGGTAAGCCGTTTGGTGCTTATTGACCACGCCGTGGATAGATGCAAGAGACATCTATCTATACAACTCACTACTACTTCCCTCTATCTAGAAGCTAACTGACGAATGATGGCTGCATGCTCTTACTCCCCTGAAGGAAATTCAAGAGTTACATTTTTTTCATCATCAACTGCACCAAAAATAAATAAATGGAATTCTTACTTGCAGCAGCACAACAGATTTGTCAACACAATACTCAATCGATAATGAAGTAAACAAATAAAAAGAGAAGTTTGTTATATAAAAGAAACACAATACAGTGCAGAACAAAACAAAGCCTGAAGTCCCTCATGCAACCAAGGCAGGTCTTAGTTCAGAGTTTAGTTGGAGTTTATAGCATTCAATAGCCTGTGGGAGTTGTGAAGAAGTTGCTCCTGAACCTGAACACTACAGTTTCAGACTCTTATGCCTTCATCCAGATGCCCAGGGTGATGTGGGTCCTTGATGATGTTGGCTGTCTTTTTGAGAAAGCACTCCTGATAGATCATTTTCATGGTGGGGATGCCAGCACCAGTGATTAATCGGGTAGTATTCACCACTTTCTGTAATCGCCTTCATTCCTGGGCTTCCAAGTTGTCATTCCAGACCATGACGCAAGCAATATGTTCTCTACTGTACACCAGTAGAAATTCAAGAGAGTATTTGTGGACATATCAAATCTTCTAAGGAAGTTGAGGTATTGATGGACTTTCTTTATGATTGCATCAACATGTTAAGTCTAGGACAGATCTTCAGAGATATGCACACCCTGAAACTTGAAGTTATTGACTTTCTCCACCACCGACCAATCCATGAAGACAGGTTTATGGATCCTTGGCCTTCCTCTTTTCAAGTGAAGAATCAGTTCCTTGGGTTTACTGACTGTGAGAGCAAGGATGTTGTTCTGGCACCATTCAATCAGACATTTGATCTCCCCCTTATACTCTGAATTTGATCTCCCCCTTATACATCCAGAATTTGTCCAACAAAGGTGCTGTCATCAGTGAATTTAAAGATGGAGTTGGAACTTTGATCGGCTATGGGTATGGAGTAAGTAGGCAGGGGTCTGAGCACACAGCCTTGGAGTCCCTTTGTGCTGATGGGTATCGATGAGCAAGTGTTGTTGCCATTTTGCAATGATTATGTTTTAATCGAAAAGTCCAAGATCCAGTTGCAAAGAGATGCACAGAGAGCCAGATGCACAGAGACCTGGTAACAGGTTTGGAGGGGATGATGGTGTTGAATTCTGAGCTGTAGTTTATGAACAACAGCAGGATGTTTTGTTCTTATTGTCCAAGTGGTCCAGTGCAGATTGGAGAGTTGGCAAGATTGCATTCCACGTTCATCTTTTGTGGCAGTCGGGAAATTGTAGCAGGTCCACGATCTTGCTGAGATAGGAGTTTATATGCGCCATAACCAGCTCCTCAAAGCACATCACCACCACAGATGTTAGTTCCACTGGTCAGTAGTCATTGAGGCATACAACCTTACTCTTCTTAGGCACCAGCATTATTGATGCCCATTAAAAGAAGTTAGGAACCTCAGAGCGCAGTAATGAGCGTTTTGAAGACGTCCGCATAAATTCCAGCCAGCTGGACTGCATAGATTCTGAGAATGCAACCAGGTACACATCAGGACTGGATGCTGAAGTTTTTCTGATGTCAACCTTCATGATTGAGATTGCAATACCATCAGAGACCATGTGTGCCTGAGAAGGCACTCTCCCTATTGAAGCCTGCATAAAATGCATTGAGCTCATCAGAGAGTGAAGCCTTGCAGTCACTTGAGCCGCCATTTGATTTAACCTTGTAAGAAGTGATGGGGGTGCAAGCCCTGCCACAGCTGCAGAACGTCCATCTCATCTTCCAGTTTAGAACGAATATCCCTTTTAGCTGTTTTGATGGACTTATCGAGGCTGTATCTGAATTTGTGTCACCAGACTTGGTTGCCCCAGATCTTGGCCTAAGAAGATCGCAGACTCCTGGTTCATCCAAGGCTTCTCACTCATAATTATATATTTTTTATTTGTCATTTGAACATATAAGTATACTCTGCTGCCAGATATATTAGACGAAGGTATGAATAGAAACTCAGTCAAACAATCTAACATCATACTTGTATAATACCCTTCTAAATATAGAAATTCCATCGTCAGACGCAATTAGAAGAGAATGGGAAGAGGAATTAGGCCTGAAAATTTCCAAAGACAGATGGGAAAAATCTCTTATATATGCATAATTGTCCGATTAATGTTAGACACATTTTAATCAAATTCAAAATACTGCACTGACTCTACTACTCAAAGACTAAACTGAATAAGATAGAAATAGGAGATACATTTGAAAAAATGTCTCCTTCAAGAAGCAACTATAACACACTCCTTTGCTCTTGCATAAAACTACATAACTTTTGGAAAGGAATCTTTGACATTTTATCAAAAACATTAAAAACAAAACTGGACCCCCATACGGAACTGATTATTTTCGGAACAGCAGAAGCCTGCCCTGAGCTATCAATATTTCAAAGACGTTTCCTTAATTATGGCCTGATAATGTGGAAAAACCTATACTTAAATTTTGGAAAAATACATTTACTCTTAAATGACCCTACTCTTAAAATGTGGATTACAAATATATCTGACACGCTTCATCTTGAAGATATGAGACTTGACTTATCAGGAAAATCAGAGCAATTTTCAAAGATATGGATTCCTTTCATCGATTCATTACAAGGATAGTATGGTGCAACACAACTTTGGAATTAAACAGATTTATGGACTGGGTGATGGGTGGGGAAAGAAATAAAGCAGGTAAATCAACACTTGTTTGTTTTTTTTTTGTTTTTCCGTTTTTGTCTTTTTATTTCTTTGTTTTTACTTACTCACTCTTTGACTACACTCATATGGTAGTTTAGGGGTTCTATTCTTACACATTCACTTTCTCTTTCACTTTATTTCTTTCCTGCTTTCCTCTCTTTTTCTATTTCATCTTTGCTAAAATTAAAATGGAAGCTGTACAGTAAATATATTATGTAATATGCCGCGGTTTATACTTTTGTACACGGCTCCTAATATATAAAACAACATATAAGTATACATTTGATCGAAATATCATTCCTCACGGGGTTAAGGTTCAAGGTGCACAGTGGTTGATATTAATGTAAGGAGCCAGTGCAGCGCGTGTGTGTGATTTAGGTGAGGTGTGCGTGTGCGTTTGGGGGGGGGCAGCAGGGTGTTCATCATTTTAACAGCCAGCGGGAAGAAGCTGCTGCACATCCTGGTGGTGCTGGCCTTGATGCTCTGTTACCTCATGCCGGACGGCAGAGGGGCAAAGAGTCCATGGGAGGGGTGGGAGGAGTCCTTTATATTGTTGGAGGCTTTTCGGAGGCATCTTTTGTTGAAAACGTCCAGAATGGATGGGAGGCATTCCCCGATGATGTTCTCCACTGTCCTAACTAATCACTGCAGGGTCTTCCTGCCTGATGCGGTACAGCTCCCGTACCAGACGGTGATGCAGCTGGTCATGTCGCTGCATCAGCCGTGGCGGATGGGTGAGGGAAGCCTCACTCGTTTCAGCCTTCTGAGGAAGTACAGCCTCTGCTGAGCCCACCCGGCCATGTGCGTCGTGTTGAGAGACCAGGAGAGGTCATCAGCGAGGTGCACCCCTAGGAATTAGATGTTGCTCACCCTCTCCACGATGGAGCCATTGATGTGCGGGGGAAGTGGGCAGCTTGCATTCTACCCTGAAGTCTACAATCATCTCTTTGCTCTTGGTGACGTTCAGAGACAGATTGTTGTCTTCGCACCAGTTCACAAGCTGCACCACTTCCTCTCTGTAGGCAGTCTCATTGTTGTCTCTGATGAAGCCCACCACTGTATTTGGTTGGCGTTGTGTTTGGCCGCACAGTCGTGGGTAATTAGTGTGAATAGTTGTGGAACTAGCACACAGCCTTGGGGGCTCCGGTGTTCAGGATGATGGTGTGTGAGGTGTTGTTGCCAACACCGACTGACTGTAATCGATGTATTAAGCATTCCAGGATACAGTTGCAGAGGGGGCAGTATTGAAGCTGAGCAGGGAGAGCTTCCCCACCAGCTAGTGAGGGAAGACCATGTTGAATGCCGAGCTGAAGTCAATAAATAGCATTTTAGCGAAGGTGTTTTTTTGTTGTCTATGTGAGAGAGGACTGCGTGGAGGGTGGAGGAGATGGCATCTTCTGTGGAACGGTTAGGGCGTTATGCGAACTGGTGGGGGTCTAGTGAGTTGGGTAGGATATTCTTGAGGTGTCCCATGACTAATTGTTCGAAGGCATTTCATCGAGGGACGGTGGCCATTGAGGCTAGAGACAGATTACTTTTCTGGCACTGGCACGATGGTGGCGGCTTTGAAGCAGGTAGGATGGTAGCCTGGCTCAGGGAGATGTTTGAAAATGTCTGTGAGGACATCCGCCAGTGGGTTAGCATATTATTTGAGCACATGATCATGTACGTGTCTGGTCTTGGGGCTTCCGTGGGTCAACCATGGTTAGGGCTTGAAACACATTGGCTGAATAACAGGATTATTATCTGCTCCTCGGGGGGTAAAGGGTGGACTTCCTCCCAGGCATGGTGTTAAGTGCCTCAAAGCGCACATACAAATCATTTACTGTAGCTTGTCCGGAAGGGAGGCATCGCTGTTTTTGGAATGTGATGCTCCTTTATAGTCCCTGATGGACCGGATACCCAGCCACATATGTCTGCTGGCCCTGGTGTCACATAAGTGGCCATGTATTTTCTGCGAGTAGGCCCGCTTTGCTCTCTTGATGGTCCAGGAGAGCTCAGTTCTTGCCGACCTGAGGGCTGTCTTATCCCCTGCTCTGAAGGCAGCATCCCGGGTCTTCAGCTGCGTACGGACCTCCGCCGTCATCTATGGCCTCTGGTTGGCTCGAGTAGTGATGTTCCTATTAACAGTGACATCTTCAATGCATTTATTGATGTAGCTAGTCAGAGTCAGCATATTCTCCAATGTCACTGTGGGTGTTGTATGCGGCTGCTTCCCTGAATATGTCCCAATCTGTGGTTTGAAAGCAGTCTTGTAGTGCTTTAGTAGATCCTGTTGCCCATACTCTGATCTGTCTGTGCGTTGCTTCTGTCCGTTTAAGTAGTGGTTTGTATGAGGGAGTGAGCATGATGGTGATGTGGTCTGAATATCCGAGGTGGGAGAGGGGGGAAGGCTAATATGCTTCCTGAATGTTTGAGTAAACCAGGTCTAGTTTGTTCTTCCCTCTGGTTGCACAGTTGATATGCTGGTGGAATTTGAGTAATATAGTTTTTACGTTGGCATGGTTAAAATCCCCAGCAATCACAAATAACCCGTCAGGGTGAGTAGTCTGTAGATCGTTGATAGCTCCGTAAAGCTCCCACAGTGCCTCCTTGGAATTGCCGCTTGGAGGGATAAAAAACAGCCACAACAACAAAGGCTGTGAACTCCCTCGGCAGACAGAATGGCTGGTATTTAACCATCAAGAACTCCACCAGCGGTGAATAGTGGGACTTGATTGTAGAACTTCACAAACCAGTTGTTATTGATGTACACAAAATGCCCCCTCCGCGGGTCTTACCGGAGGTCATGGCATTCCTGTCCGCACGGAATGGTGTTAGTCCCGTGTCGGGGATGTTATCATGTATCCACATTTCTGTGAGAATGAAGATGCATTAGTCCCTCATCTCTTGTTGCGCACGCGGCTAGAGCCGAAGGTGGTCTAGTTTGTTGTCCTGTGAGCGGATGTTCACGAGGACGATGGATGGAAGAGCTGGTCTGTGCGGGGAAGCCCACTTAATCTCCCCTCCTGCTTACCACGTTTCTGCTTCCTTTCCCATGGCTTGCAGCGTCTCCTCTCTCCGGTGACTGTAGCAGGCTGTGCAGGCTGTGCAGCAGCTTGAGATTCTGGTCTCCTCTGTGATCCCAGGTGACCCAGCTGCTGCTATCTTAGGGGGTGCTGCAGGCTTGAGGGACTTTAGTCTTCCTCAGTCAGCATCCAGGTAATGCAGCTTTTGTTGTCTTTTTTGTAGAAGTAGGTGTTCAATAAAGTGTCCCGGTCATATTTTCGAGCTGTAGAACAGATGTTAACACCTTTGATTTCACATTTTTTCAGGAACCGGAGGAGCCCCTGCATCAGTGCGTGCCACCATTTCTAATGGTTAGATGGTTCTCAGATGGTTAGAGTGGGAACATGCTCCTCGACAACATTTCCTTATGAAGTCAGTAACTACCGTCGTGTATTTGATCAGTTCCTTTGGCTGAGTCCTTGAACATCGCCCAGTCTATTGACTCCAAGCAATCCCAGAGTAATTCCTCTGCTCCCCAGTTCAGCTGTGTGCAGTCCACTCCGCTGGGGCTGTGCTTTTCAGTCGCTGCCTATACACAGGAAGAAGGAGCGCAGCCAGGTAGTCGCATTTCCCAATGTGAAGGTGAAAGATGGAGCGATAGGCATCCTTGAATTCTATCAATGTCAACATGAGCCTTCGCTCTGGGCCAAAGGCAAAGGTGCTCTGATGATGGATTGACAAGTGGGTTCAAAGAGCAGAGTGTAACTTGATTTTCCATGTCAGCTGCACCTTCTATGATTGATAGATTGGAGTCTTGATTTAACATTGCATTTGAAATGTTCTTCTTGCACACTCAACTGGAGATTTCAGCTGAGATCATAGGGCTGGTGAAACCAACCATCTCCTCAGCTAGAGATGGAATTGCGGTGAGCTGTGTCATGTTGGCAGGCATGGCAGCATGATATGTGGATTATTCAAGATCTGTGGGCTGGTTGAAAGTTTGTGAAAAATAAATCACATCATAACAGCCATGAATTTGACATTCTACATCATTCTCTGTTATTTTCTATGTCATCTTCCTCTCCCTGGTTTGGACACCTCCATATTTTATACGATACAGAACACTGCCAGCCGCCACTCATAGAAATAGTTTCTACTAAATCTTTAGCCAGCTAAAGATTTAGCTTTAAAAAAAAATCTAATGCATGTACTGAATGAACATAGTTGATTCTTAATTACATTATGCTAAATTATACTAATCACTCTCATGTTTGCTTTTCTGTTTTCCTCCAAGACTCCACATACTGACTTAATGTCTAAATTGTTCTGGATATTAATATATCATTTTCTACTCCCTTTGACAGAATTTTATCTTGTTTTCTCTTTCAGAGTCTATTTCATATTAATATCCAAAATGAAAGCATAATCTAACAGAAATTATAATTGTAAATACGCTGAAGACTCAGGCATTATTAGAGATCAATAAATCATGTGAGGTACAACAGTGGTGTTAAATACTCCTTAGATGATGTGTAGAATTTGCACAGCTTATGGTAATTTGAGGAATGATTCTTCCAGGGAAACTGCACATTTTTTCTTCTGAGCTGTATTGTTTTAAATTATACAACCTCTTGAATGGAGGGTTAAAACTGTCCTGGGAGGGTTAAGATTGAGACAATTTCAAATACTGGTCTGAGGCTACATTGTCCCTTCATGGTAAAATCTTGCTTCCACCCGGCTTTAAAGTCGATCAAAGCTCCCATTTTAATGCAAAAGTTGAGTCTGAATGACATATTCATTGCAGCATTGTCATTTTAGAAAGATTCAGTGGTAGGTCTGCCCAAGTAACGCATAGGCTAAAGAAACCCAGCGGTATGCAACAGAGGACAGAAGAGACCAAGTTAAGTGATCAGGGAAACAGTGAAAACCCCTTTGGGAGAAATAATGAACTGCAGATGCTGGTTTATGCAAAGAAAAACCCCATAAAGTGCTGGAGTTACTAAGCAGCTCTTTGGGGAACATGGGCAGACGATGTTTCAGGTTGGGAGCCTTCTTCAGACTAATTGTGGTGGGGTGAAGGATGGGTGGCAAAAGCTTGAAGAGAGATGGGGGCAGGAGAAAGCTTAGCTTTGGTGGATACAGGTGAGTCGGGTGGTGTGTGTGTGGGGTGGGGGGGGGGGGAGTTGATTGACAGATGGTTGGACAATGACTGGAGATGAAAAGACAAAAAGAGTGAGATAAGAACAGAAAGGGTGCAAATTGTGAAGCAAGAGAAAGGAATATAGGTGGAAGAGGACAGGGGATGAAATAGGTGTAAATCCATGAAACAGACGATGTTTCAGGTTGGGAGCCTTCTTCAGACTAATTGTGGTGGGGTGAAGGATGGGTGGCAAAAGCTTGAAGAGAGATGGGGGCAGGAGAAAGCTTAGCTTTGGTGGATACAGGTGAGTCGGGTGGTGTGTGTGGGGGGGGGGGGGGAGTTGATTGACAGATGGTTGGACAATGACTGGAGATGAAAAGACAAAAAGAGTGAGATAAGAACAGAAAGGGTGCAAATTGTGAAGCAAGAGAAAGGAATATAGGTGGAAGAGGACAGGGGATGAAATAGGTGTAAATCCATGGAGAGCACAGGGAAGAGTGGGGGAAGGAAGAAAAGAAAAAAAAATAATATACTTGTGTAGGAAGGAACTGCAGATGCTGGTTTAAACTGAAGATAGACACAAACAGCTGGAGTATCTCAGCGGATTAGACGGCATGTCTGGAAAAAAGGAATAGATGACGTTTCGGTTTGAGACCCTTCTTCAGACTGGCCCTGTCCCCAACTCTCAATCTGAAGAAGGGTCTCGATCTGAAACGTTACCCATTCCTTTTCTCTAGAGATGTTGCCTGACCCTCTGAGTTACTGTATGACTGGGGTATGTATGTCTATCTTCAGCATATACATGTCCTGTCCCTTGTCCCCTTGTACATGAATCGCTAGACTCGTAGCTGGGCCTCAAATGCTGCTCATGTGAGATGAACTGGTAGACTCACTCTGAAAGGGTTGGCTATATTATCTGAGTTATGAATTCATGGCCCTCCTTCTTGTGATAATTTTTCCAGGTTATTATTCCCAATGATATGGACCATAACATTTTTTTTCCTCCATTTTTCTAAAGGCTTCCTATGTTCCTATCCCAGCCCAAGAATTTCACAACTGAAATCAATCATTTTAAGTGGGTCAAGGTGGGCAAATAACAGACATCTCCATTCTGTAACAGTACTTCAATTCCGTTCATTGATTGTAAAGTTATCTGCTTATAATTTGCAGTTCATCATCTGATTCCTTTTCACAGAATAGCCAGTTTCCAGACATTCATAGTGTTAACGAAGAAACTTGCAGATGCTGGAGAATCGAGGGTTACACAAAAAAGCTGGAGAAACTCAGCGGGTGCAGCAGCATCTAAGGAGCGAAGGAGATAGGCGACGTTTCGGGTCGCGACCCTTCTTCAGACATTCATATCTTGTTTGCACTCTTTCTCACAATGTCCTTCACTACACTTAGAACACTTATGGGTCTGTCCCACTTAGGTGACGTTTTAGGCGACTACAGGAGACTATGCGGTCGCCAAGTGGTCGCCCCCATGTTCGCGGGTGGTTGCTGGGGTGTCCCCGCCTGCATGGTTGTGAGAAGTTTCCTCAGACTTGCAACAAGTCGTAACGGCATTCTGGTCTCCGCTAATTTTTCAACAACAGCAGCATCAGTGGTTTTGACGCCATGGAGTGTAGCTTGACTTCTCATGAGTAGGTGCCGTAGTCGTGGGTCCCCAGGATGACCTAGGCTGTCACCAGGTGATGTAGGTTGTCCCCGGTGCTGACCGGTTGAATGTGATTGGCGCATTGAAAAAATGTATGAACGCAGCTACACGTGGTGCACTGCATTGAAAAACAAATTATTTTAATATATTTTGATCACCAAAAACAAACACAATCACAAGCAGTGCACTGCATTTAAAATTAAACCTCTTTTGGAAGGATGTGGGTGACCCTGAAAAGGGGGTTGTGATGTGGGATGTTTGCTGCTGGTCTTCAGATCATGTCGTTCTGCCATGGTAACAGCCTAGTTCGGAGTTGTAGGAAGTCCAGAGATGGTATCTCTCTCCTTGGCTCTTCTTTTGCCGGTGTTTCCTGCCAATCTCTCCAGTGGCACCTTAGTGCAGCCTGTCCTCCAGTTCTCCATGAGCCTGGTGTGAATGTTGTGTCTGGTTGTCCAATCGTCACCCTCCTCCTTGGCTGCTGCTGCTGCACTTCTGGTACAGATCGAGTTGTGGAGGACACATGCTGCGTACAACAATGGTCTCCACAATTCTTGGACTCCCCGCTCCATCGTAGTCAGCAAGCATCTGAATCTGCTGGCGAGGGTGCCAAAGGCGTTTTCCATGACGCCCTAGCCCTGGACAGACAGTAGTTGAAGATTCTCTGCCCCCTTCACATCTGCCTGTGAGGGTATGGCTTCATCATCCATGACCTGAATGGTAAGGCATCATCAGCAACCAGTGGGTAGTGGGTATCAGGGTTGTCTTCACTGGCAGAGTTCTGTATCAGGAAAGCCTGCTGTTTCCTTTTTCCAGTGCTTGCCCAATGGATGTTCTCTTTCCCAGAATCCTACCATCTGCGACAATGCCAGATGTGCCCACATCCACAAACAGGAAGTTGTAGTTTGCATCCCCCACAGCTAAGAGTACGATGGAATGGAACTTTTTGTAGTTGAGTAGATTGAACCTCCCTTGGGTGGACAACTGATGGCCACATGCTTGCCGTCAACTGCCTACATGTGTGCTGGAAGTTCCATCTTGTATCAAAGCTCTGCGCCACTTTCTTACACTCATCTGGTGTAGTAGGGCAGTCCATGATTTCATCTTCATAAGCATTGGTGATAACCTCACAGGTCTCTCGGACAATCTTGCTAATGGTGTTGTGGACCATAAGAAAGTTGTCAGAGAGGCTCTTGTAGGAGTCTCCTGATGCCAGGTAGTGGAGGGTGATGGCTAGGCGCAGGCTTGGTTCCAGTGGCTTCCTCATGAATGTCTCCTTTTTCTCCAGGAGAGGGCCCATCCGTGTCTTCACCTACTGAAATAGCTCAAGGGGGATTCTAGTGAAGTTTCTGAAAGCAGCCTGATCTTCTTGCTGGAGCACAGTCATCAGGTTCTCATACTGGCCCAACCTGGGTCTTCTCTGGAACGAGGGCTTCAACCAAACAGACCATTTTTGGGCTTCTTCTTCACCACTCTTCTTGTCCTTGTATCTTGTGGATCAATCAGCATGAAGGAATTCTACTTCTACTGAGAGCAATGCCCTCTGAAGTTTCTTCATGGCAGTCATGACTCAGAATGATTGGAAATCCCACCATGCAAATCCTTTGATAGTAAACTAGGATGATGTCATTGCTTTGGTGGTCATTGTGAAGCCAACTGGGTCGTAGCTTGTCGTAGCTTGATGCCTACAGGGTCATAGCTTGTCGTAGCTTGATTTCGGTTGTCATAGGTGTGTCGAAGGAGGATGTCTAAGTCACCACTATTGGGGTCGCCGGTTGTCGTGACTTCGACTAGGTCATAGGTTGTTGTAGGTTGTCGTAGCTGGTCTTAGACACAGTTGTAGGATGGGGTACAGTCGCCGGGTTTTCCACGATCTGACAAGACTATGACAGTGGCCGGCAGTTGACTTTAAATCGCCTAAGTGGGACAGGCCCATAAGTGTGGGTGATATACATATGGTTCAAACAGCCATGGGTAGAAGTGCAAATTGCAACTTGTTAATCAATATATTGGTTGATCTATGTGCATCAGTCACTGAGATGAATTCAATAATTCTGTCCGATAATAATAACAATAGATAATAATAATGTCTGAAGAAGGGTCTCGACCCAAAAAGTCACCCATTCCTTCTATCCAGAGATGCTGCCTGTCCTGCCTAAGTTACTCCAGCATTTTGTGTCTATCTTTGGTGTAAACCAGCATCTGCACTTCCTTCCTACACATCAATAATTGTCACTGTCATCACACTCTAACCCAGCAATGAATTGTAAAGATATCTCCCCCACAATAGTATTACATCCCTGAAACGTCTGGGAATGTTTTCACTGTAAAATGGTATTTAAGACCAAATACATGACATTTCCTGCAATCTCAGGTGATTTTGATATTCTTTGAAATTTTGAGACATTGTCAGCTCCTCTCTTGTAAAGGTTATTTTGTAATGTTTACATCTGCACCTATTAGTTGTGAAGAAAAGGTCATGTAGCACCATATTAATTACATGACCTTGAAGGCAGTGTCCAATTCAATGACAATAAGCAAACTCAAAGCAAGATATTACTCTGTTACTGTGTATAACAGCAATTCAGTTGCAAAGTGGAAATATGCTGCAAGAACAGTACTCGCTCAAGATATTGTACATGCATTGCACGTTTTGTACAAAGTTTGTAATTCAATGTCATGTAACTGCATTGTCATCCCACCATTACTAATGGAATTCATTACAGACATTAGCCATCAAGGTGTTATGAAAACTAAATAATTTTAAATGCAAAAGATTCAGATTAATTGATTGCCACATAATTGACACCAGGGTGCTGGAAATTCCTTGTTTGCAGGAAACTGATAGAATACATAATACACATGATATTGATAGATACTGTATAGCATTAAATATGGCGGGAAGTGTTAGAAAAATGGCTTCCTGGAAGGAAGCAGAGTGTGGTGGTGGAAGGTTGTTTTCCGGACTTGAGGCCTATGACTAGTGGTGTGCCTTAAAGTTTGGAGCTGGGCCCATTGCTGTTTGTCATCTACATCAATGATATGGTTGAGAATGTACAAGGCATGATTAGTAAGTTAGCAGATGACATGATTAGTAAGCAGATGACACTAAAGTGGCGATATTGTAAATAACGAAGATGGTTGACAAAAATCGGAGTAGGATCTTGATTGGTTGGGCAGGTTGGCTAAGGAACCTTTAAATTATTTTAATACAGAGAAATGTAAGTTGTTGCATTTGGGAAAGTCTAACATGGACAGGACCTACACAGTGAATGGTGGGGCTTTGGGAGTGTTGCAAAGCAGAGGGATCTTGGCGTGCAGTTACATAGTTCCTTGAAGGTGGCCTCACTGGTCGATAGGGTGATCAAGAAGGCTTTCAGCACACTGGGATTCATCAGTCAAGGGTATTGGAGTATAGAAGATGGGAGTCATGATCCAGTTGTATGAGACATTGGTGAGGCCACGTTCAGCGTATTGTGTTCAGTTTCGGTCACCCTGTTATGGTGAGATGTTGTCAAGCTGGAATGGGTGCAGCAATGATTTATGACTCTAGCACCTGAGCTGTAGGGAGAGGTTGAGTAGGCTAGGAATCCCTGGAGCACAGGAGGATGAGGGGTGATCTTATAGAAGTGTATCCAATCATGAGAGGAATAGATCGAGTAAAAATGCACAATCCTTTACCCAGAGGTAGGGAAATCAAGAACCAGAGGGCAGAGGTTTAGGTGATGGGGGAAATATTTAATAGGAACTTGATGGGCAATTTTTTACTTCAGAGTCACGTGAGTGACTACATGAAGAAGCCCCGCCAGGCGCTTGCACGTCATTTACGTCCGACGCATGGCGCACCGACGGGCTGGAGAGCGCAGCTCCACCAGTGGTAAGTAGTAAACCGGCAGGTAAGTCAGAGCATTGAATAATGGAGTAGGGAAGTAATGTTAAAAATTGTACAAGGCATTGGTAAGACCAATTCTGGAGTATGGTGTACAATTTTGGTCGCCTAGTTATAGGAAGGATGTCAACAAAATAGAGAGAGTACAGAGGAGAATTTACTAGAATGTTGCCAGGGTTCCAGCAACTATGTTACAGAGAAAGGTTGAACAAGTTAGGTCTTTATTCTTTGGAGCGCAGAAGGTTCAGGGGGGACTTGATTGAGGTCTTTAAAATGATGAAAGGGATAGACAGAGTTAACGTGGATACGTTTTTCCCTTTGAGGGTAGGGAAGATTCAAACAAGAGGGCATGACATGAGAATTAAGGGACAGAAGTTTCGGGGTAACGTGAGGGGGAACTTCTTTACTCAGAGGGTGTGGCTGTGTGGAATGAGCTTCCAGCAGAAGTGGTGGAGGCAGGATCGATTTTAAACATTTAAGAGTAAAGTGGATAGGTATATGGACGTGAAGGGAATGGAGGGGTATGGTCCCTGAGTGCAGGTAGATGGGGCTAGGGGAAAACAAATGGTCGGCACGGACTGGAAGGGCCGAGAGGGCCTGTTTCCGTGCTGTAATTGTTATATGGTTATAAGTGATTTTAAAAACTTTTTCCTGCGGGTATTTAAACTCCGTGAGTCTGGCTCGGGAGCCGGCGGGAGTTGTTAGCAATGGAGCGAGTTGGGAAAAAATCGGTCTGTAATAGGAGCTTAACGCGCGGGCCCGTGGTTAGTGCTCGCAGATCGGGTCGGGAGATATCGGCTCCAGTAACGCCGTCTCCGACACCAGCTGCTGATCTACCGGCAGCTCAACTGCCTCCGTTAACTCCAGTGCTTCAGGGCACTGAAGCTACTCCACCAGGGAGGAAGGCCAAAAGAAAATTTCTCAGGTCCATCTTATCCGACGAGTCTCATGAGGAAGACTACCCTCCTAATAAAAAGGTCTGAGGAGGGCTCGATCAAATGGAAAAAATGCTGCAAACTTTGATGAGCCACAAAATATTTCAATCGGGGTCGAATGCCCCTAGGATTCCCCAAACAGCCTCACGTAGAGGCCCATATGGTGAAGAAGACTATACCGCCTACAAATATCAGTGGGAATCACCCTCGCCAGCATCTTGTTTAGGGCTGGTAGAGACCTTCCTGAAGCAAGACTCGGGAGAGCCAGGACAGGAGGAGTATGACCCTGAAGTTGGTGTCACTGCTTTTGGGCACACACCAAAGCACATGAGCCATGCTCCAGGTGTCCCGTATGTAGCAAGAAATATTGCCATTCCGGAAGGTACTGGTGAAGCCATGCAGGAAAACCTGGCGGCTAACATCAACTACATGGCGTCTCACCAGCCGCAGGATTCCATTGCGGAACAAACAACCACCCGTTATGTAACACCTGTTAATTGTGCATCGCTCAAAGTGCCCACTGTGAACTCTGCTATCTGGGCACAAATGAGTGCAACGATGTGTGGACAAGAGATCCGATTCCAGCAAGTCCTCAAATTGCTGGGGGCAGGGATCACGGCTTTTGGCAAAATGGTCCGAGGGGCACCGATGTCCGGGACACAGCAGGATATGTTGGTCCTGCTGTTCAATGCATACTTTGAAGTAAATTGCATCCAGATGATTGCTATAAAGCCGACACTAAACACACGATTTGCAGCTCTATGCAGGTCGTCCAACATTCAAGCGCCAATCTCTATTTGGTGAGGACCTGCTCAAACAGGTCAAAGGCCTGGATGAAGAGGTCAATACGATAGGCCTCATGAAGACTTACGTCCCTTTCGCCAAGATGCCACCTCGCAGGTCATTTTCAACACGACGGGGATCAGATTCGGGGGCAGGGCCAAGCAGAGTGGTACCAGTGGGACGGCGTTATTACCCACCTGTATGCACCAACTACAACCCTAGCATGGCGAGAAGAACAAGAACTCCAAGGTCGACTATGGAGGTACAGGTGATTCATTCAGTCCAGGATAAATCCTCTGGGGAACAACCTCCGGTTGGGGGTAGGTTACAGTTATTTTATGATGAATGGTGCTGCATAACATCTGATCTGTTTAGACTGGACACTGTCTCAGGGTCATGAATAGAGATTATGTCAGGAATTCATCCACCTGCACAAAATATGCCTATTCGGGTATTGTTTTTTTTCTGGATCTGAAACTCTGCAGGTAAATAAAGAAATTGGGGTTTTGTTCCAAAAAGGGGTAATTGAGAGGATAACATACCATCCTCAACAATGCGTGTCCAATATATTCCCCAGACAGAAAAAAGATGGTGGGTGTCGAGTCATTCTGGATCTAACCCAGTTAAATTCCTATGTCCAGTAGAGGCATTTTAAAATGGACACCTTCAATACTGCTAAACAGCTGTTATCAGAAGGTTGTTATATGGCAACCATAGATCTGAAAGATGCATATTATTCAGTACCAATTCATCATCAGTACCGAAGATACTTGAAATTTAGTTGGATGGGACAACTGTGGCAATTTAAAGCATTACCCAATGGGTTAACCTCAGACACTAGGTTGTTCACAAAATTGTTAAAACCAATCCTGGAATCCTTGGAACAATGGAGATATATTCGTGAAGTACATAAAAGAGATTTAAAATTCATCTATTCGGTGTTCGGGTGTAAGGTTAGGTCTACTGCACGGACCCTTGGACTCTATTGTAGATTCCCACAAATTTAAAATGCAGGACTTAAAAAGAAATATGGGGAATGAGGGATTAACCTTTTGCAGTTGGAATGTTAAAGGTATCAATGAACCAATAAAAAGAGGAAAAATATTGACACACTTAAAGGCAATTAAAGCTGATGTAATTTACATTCAAGAAACCCACCTAAAAAAAGACGCTGAAAGCCAAATGGATAGACAAAATATATCACTCTTCTTTTACGCATAAATCAAGAGGCGTAGCAATATTATTTCGTAAAGGTACTTTATTTAAGCATACATCTACTATATCTGATAAAGATGGCAGATATATTATTGTGATAGGAGAAATAAACAGGGAAAAAATGATTTTCGTTAATATTTATGGACCAAATTTTGACAGTCCTTTATTTTTTAAGAAAGTACTCAATAATATTTCAGAATTAACACATTATAATTTGATAATTGGAGGAGATTTTAATTGTAAACATTAGACCCTTACTTAGATAGATCTTCAAAACAAAGGAAAACTAAATCACATACTAGTGATTTATTAAATGCATATATCCAAACGACTAATATTAAAGATGTTTGGAGAACAGAAAATCCTACTGGTCGAGAATATTCCTTTTACTCACCAGTACATAAAACTTATTCAAGAATAGATTATTTTTCTGGTAGATGCAAGCTTATTTCACTTACTTACGAATCTAAATATCATAATATTTATAATTTCAGATCATGCACCATTAACATTTAAAAATTAAAAATAAATGGTAAAACAGAAAATTTAGGACAATGGAAACTTAATCCACAAATTTTAAAAAATAAAACCACTCAGGAATATATTATAAACTCAGATTAAGATTTTTTTTGAAATAAATGATCAACCAGAAATATCTCGCTCTTTATTATGGGAAACATTTAAAGCATATCTTCGAGGAATTTATGATTTCTTCACAAGCATTCCATAATAAAAAGATTCAGAAGGAACAACAGGACTTAGAAAGGGAGATTAAACAATTAGACATACAGAATGCAACAAAATCAGATATAATAATACATAAAAATTGTAGCATTGAAATATAAATTAAACAAAATATATACTGATCAAGTTTTTAAAATATTACCAACATACTAAACAATTGCAGTTTTGAATTTGGAGACAAACCCCAAAAAATTATTGGCTCGACAATTAAGGAAAATTGAAGCTGAAAAAATTATACATAGGATTAAATCACAAAACGGTGAATTATTAATACAACCCAAAGATATTAATGAAAGATTTATGCAATATTATAAAAATCTGTATACTGCTAAAGCGACAGTAAATAAAACAGAAATAGATGCTTTTTTAAATATATGTAACTTAAAAGAATTAGATTTACAAAATAGAGAACTATTAAATGCTGATATTTCAATAAAAGAAATCCAAGAATCTATTAAATCATTAAAAAATGGTAAAACTCCAGGACCGGATGGTATAGGTTCGGAATTTTATAAAATTTTTCATGATCAAATGGTCCCATATTTAAAATCATTATATGAACAGATATATACACAAGAGAAAACTACCAGATACACTGAACGAGTCTATTATTACACTTATACCCAAAATAAATAAAGATTTGGATGAACCAGGATCATATAGAGCAATTGCTTTATTAAATACGGATCAAAAAATTTTAACAAAGATACTAGCACAAAGATTAAGCACAGTTGTTAACGAATTAATTCATCCTGATCAAACAGGATTTATAGCTAAAAGATATTCTTCATATAATCTAAGACGGTTATTTAATATCATATATTCGAAAAGAAGTGATAAAAAAGACTTAGTAGTTATCTCGCTGGATTGCAGAAAAGCTTTTGACCAGGTGGAATGGCCTTATTTATTTTCGGTGATGGAAGCTTTTAAGCTTGGTGAGAAGTTTACTACTTGGATCAAATTGTTATATGCAAACCCAACAGCTAGAATAACAACAAACCGTATGTTATCAACTAAATTTAGTTTATCTCGAGGTTGTAGACAAGGCTGTCCTTTATCACCTTTACTGTTTGCGTTAGCAATCGAACCTCTTGCCCAAAGGGTAAGATTGCACCCGGAAATATATGGATATGATACTAAAGATACTAAGAATAAAATCTCGTTATATGCGGACGATGTATTACTTTATATCACTAAACCGGAAATAAGTATCCGTAATTTGTTAAAACTAATAACGGAATTTGGTTTAATTTCAGGATACAGTATCAATTGGAATAAAAGTGAACTTATGCCAATAGCCATGAATAACTTACAGATATTACAACAATTTCCTTTTAAGATAACAAATGAAAATATTAAATATCTTGGTATTTTTGTTACAAAAAGAATTTGACTCTCTATTTAAGTCTAATTTCCCGTTATTACTGAATAAATTAAATAAAAATATTTTATACTGGAAAAGTTTACCTATTTCAATGTTAGGTAAAATAAACGCAATAAAAATGATTTTTTCTCCCACAATTATTATATTTATTTCAATCAATCCCCGATATATCTCCCTAAAAATTTTTTTAAAAAAGTAGACTCTCTAGTCACTAACTTTATCTGGGATTATAAGAACCATAGAATAAATAAAAAACACTTATGTAAAGCTAAAATAAACGGGGGATTAGCATTACCAAATTTTATGTTTTATTATTGGGCAGTTAATATTAAAAATATGAACTTCTGGTTAGAAGAAACAGATAATAAACTAAACTGGTTAAAAATGGAAAGAGAAGACTGTTTTCCATTTGAAATTAGTTCTATGATATTTGCTAATATTAATGTACCTAAGAAAATTTATAGTGAAAACTCGATAATAGAAAGCGGAATCCGTATTTGGAAACAAATAAAGAAAACATTAAAACTAAAATTTATACCGTTAGGTCTTACTATTGCCAACAATTTTACGTTTAAACCTCAACGATGGATAAGGCTTTTATACAATGGAAAAAATAAAGGAATTTTAAATATAGGGGATCTTTATAAGGAAAATTATTTTTCTTTCATTTCAAGAGTTACAACAAGCTTACGGGCTTCATAATAATGAAAATTTTTAGATATTTACAAATCAGAAATTATATCTCTGCAAATACACAAGAATTCAGAAATAGAAAGAGTGAAATTTTAGATGAATGCTTGAATAAACATCCAAATACAGAAAAAATGATATCATATATTTACAATATTTTGTTGGAAAGTGATATTCCATCATCGGAAAACACACAGACAGCTTTGGGAAAAATGAATTAGGTCAAATAATAAGCCCAGAAATATGGGAAGAAAGCTTACAACACATACATTACTGCTCGTTAAATGCTAAACATGCTCTTATACAGTTTAAAATTTTACATAGATTACATTACTCTAAATCTAAATTACATAATATATTTCCAAAATTATCGCCTATATGTGATAAATGTCAAATCTCAGAAGCAAATTTGTCACATTCATTCACTAATTGTACGAAGATTGTAGAATATTGGAACGAAATATTTAAGATAATCTCGAATGTTGTTAATATTACTATGATTCCTGATCCAAAGTTAATTATACTTGGAATACCTGAAACGGAACAAATAATTACAAGGAATCAAAGAATTTTTATCGATTATTCTCTAATAATTGGGAAAAAATTAATACTAAAATTTTGGAAAGGCCCTGCATCCCCAACAATTAAAATGTGGAATACAGAAATGTCGGAGACACTTCACTTGGAGAGATTGAGACTTGTCCTTATGGATAGGTTAGATCTCTTCAAAGGGATTTGGTCTCCATACATTAAATATTTACAGGGTCATAATGGTTCGGCGCGGGGACTTGACTGAGGCCTGAATATCTGAATGGATGAAGAAATACATATAATACATCATGAATGTATCTCCAAGAACGGATTATTGAGTAATATTTTAATCTCCACCAAACTTTTCACATTTTCTTTTCTATTTTCTACTTTCTATCTCTATCTTTCTATCTTTAAGTAGGAAAAAAAAGTATAGAAACATATTATATATATTCTTAATATTAGTATGAATATACATATTATTAGTTGTATGAAAATATTATAGATGTCTTAAATTTGTAATTATATAAAATTGCGCATTTTCAACTATATAATAATTTTGAAATATAAAGTTAATAATAATACAAACACTCTTAATATTATGAAAATATCATGAATATCATAGAAGTTTGGTTAAGATTGGGTATTATGTAGTTATATTAGGGGGGATTTGTATTTGGTAATTAGAAGAAATATGTATGGTATGAGAAGTATGAGAAGGTTGGCCAGATATAGATCTGTTTGCATCCAGGCTAAATCACCAGTTGCCTAAATACGTTTCGTGGGAACCAGATTCAGGAGCAGTAGCGGTGGATGTATTCTCGCTACATTGGGGACGTACGTTCTTTTACGCTTTCCCCCCATTCTGCCTCATTAGGCAACGCCTCACCAAAATAGAGCAGGAATCTGCCTCAGGCGTTTTGGTGGTTTCCGGACTGGCCTACACAGCCATGGTTCCCATTGGTGCTGAGAATGATGACTCAACCATTCATGGCTGTCCCCAACTGCAGTAATTTGTTGGTGCATCCAGTAACAGGAGAAAGTCATCCATTACATGATCGTATTAATCTGTTAATCTGCAGGTTCTGACCAGACCGTTCCAAGGGCATGTACTGTCGAGTAGGACCATGGATGTGATAACTGCAGCTTGGAGAGATAGCACAAAAAAACAATATGTGTTTCATATTAAGAAATGGGAGATGTTTTGCTTGCAGTCAGATATATCTTATCATACTGCAAGCATACCGGATGTATTGGAGTTCTAAATGCTACATTGCATTTTGATGAACACTTGAGCTATAGTGCCATTAATAGTGCTCGGAGAGCTTCATCCTCCTATTTAGGGCAGTTTTCAGAACAACTATCGGGTCTCATCCATTAGTTGCCCGATTCATGAGAGGAATCTTTAACAAGAACCCTCCTAAGCCTAGATATACAGACATCTGGGATGTCAGTATAGTTCTCACACTGCTTCAGCAATGGGCTCCACTGTCTTTTCAGAAGTTAACACTTAAAATGGTTATGCTCATGGCGCTAGTATCAGCGCAAGGAGTTCAAACATTGCAAAAGCTACGACTAGATAGCATGTACTCTTCTGCAGATAACATTATGTTTTATGTGTATGATTTAATCAAACAAAGCAGGCCAGGAATGGCCGGAACCAAAGTAAACTTTAAAGCATACCCCATTGACCAAACGTTATGTGTAGTCAAGAACCAGAGTTAATATATCGAGGTAACTAAGAGTCTCAGAGGCTCTGAGACAGCAATGCTCATCAGCCATAAAAAACCTCATAAGAAGGTGTCCGTACAAACTATTTCTAGATGGATAAAACAGGTTTTGGATTGTGCTGGAGTAGACACTCATGTGTTTAAATCTCACTCCACCAGGGCGGCATCAACATCTGCAGCGAAGGCACAGGACGTGCCTCTAGACCAAATCCTCGGGGCCGCAGGATGGTCTAAGGAGGCGACCTTCTCCAAATTTTATGACAAACCTGTCCTGACAGAACAAGATTTTGGGCATGTTGTTTTGGGTTTGGTTTGATTTCATTTCTTTATAAATTTCATTTGTAATTTCCCCCTGGGACAGAGGGGTTATTACTGTTTTGTTTGTTATTATTAAAAATGTTTATTGGATAATTCGAAGCAATGTTCAATACATTATTTATTCACTACTGTGTCAACTGAAAACAGTGTGTCACATGGCATAAAATCACAGAGCTTTGAAATCTTCACGTAGTCACTCACGTGACTCCGAAGTAAAATAGTAAGATTAAATGAGAACTTACCAGTTTGAAGTTTGATCTTTATTTTATGAGGAGTTACGATGAGGGATTACGTGCCCTCCGCTCCCGGCCCTCATAATCGCAAAGATCATCTGGTAGTTCTAGTCTTCAGAGTCTTACTATATCACTTTGACTATAGTTTCTGTGTTTTCACGCCAGTTTGTCTCAACGAGATATCCAGCTACAGCTTCACTGTGGCTGATATGATAGATGTAAACACAAGGAACTACAGTTGCTGGTTTACAAAAGAATACACAAAGTGCTGGAGTAACTCACCGAGTCAGGAAGAATCTCAGGAGAACATGGACAGGTGATGTGATGAGTCGGGACCCTTCTTGAGGTCCTGAACCAAAGCATCACCCTATCCATGTTCCCCATAAATGCTGCCTGACTACACTGCTATACTCTAGCACTTTGTGTCTAATCTGACATGAGAGATCTTCACCTCCATAACTTGCACTGCAGTACCATTTGCAAATTAGCTAGCTTTGAAGAAAAAAACATTCACAAGCCTCACAACCACTTTGCTGAAGCAATTAGAATCTACCAGGATTACACAAAAAGCTGGAGAAACTCAGCGGGTGTCCCTTCACCTCCCACCTCCACTCCTTTCAGGGACCTAAGCAGTCCTTCCAGGTCCGACAAATGTTCACCTGCACCTCCTCCAACCTCATCTACTGCATCCGCTGCTCCAGATGCCAGTTGATCTATATCGGTGAGACCAAGCGGAGGCTTGGCGATCGCTTCGCCGAACACCTCCGCTCGGTCCGCAAAAACCAACCCGACCTCCCGGTCGCTCAGCACTTCAATTCCCCCTCCCATTCCGTATCCGACCTCTCGGTCCTGGGCCTCCTCCATGGCCAGAGTGAGCAACACCGCAAGTTGGAGGAACAGCACCTCATATTCCGCTTGGGGAGTCTGCATCCTTTGTGCTTGAACATTTAATTTTCTTAATTCTGTTAACCCTTGCTGTCTTCTCCCCTTCCCACCTCTCCCTCAGCCCTCGAGCCCTGGCATTCCCTCTATCTCTATCTCCCTCCCCCACCCTAGTCGCACTAGCTTCTCATTTTCACACCACAAACAGCTTACAATGGCTTGTTCCCTTTATCATCAATACTTTTTTGCATATCTTTCATTCATTGTTCTTTATCTCTCCACATCACCGTCTATATCTCTCGTTTCCCTGATCCCTGACCAGTCTGAAGAAGGGTCTCGACCCGAAACGTCGCCTATCTCCTTCGCTCCTTAGATGCTGCTGCACCCGCTGAGTTTCTCCAGCTTTTTGTGTAACCCTCGATTCTCCAGCATCTGAAGTTTCTAATTAACACAGAATCTACCAGGATGTGGCTTTACACGAGTTTCTCTATGCAGATACAGCAGTATAAAAAAAATACCAGAATTCATTTTATTAATGTTGGCTTTCTCAACATTTTGTGTCTCACTGGCACAGAATTAATATAATTGAATTTAAAATTAGGAGAGTTGAGGTGGGGAGTACCAATTCACTCATATCTGTTTTGATATGTTTGCAGTGCCAATATCAATCCAGTAAATGAACTTATCTTGCTATCTATGCACATGTTACGAGTAAGGAGAAAAACAATTATATGACAAGGAGCCATTATATGAAGATCTAAAAACCTGTATACACATCGTCAATCATCCTAACTACATTAATTGCTGTTACTTTAAAAACTGGTGTGCACCTACTTATGGATCCTGCTAAAAGGTGTAGGGGTGAGGCAGGAGAGTGATGCACAAGCAGGCGACTTTTACTTTAGTCTGGGGTACACAAAAAAGCTGGAGAAACTCAGCGGGTGCAGCAGCATCTAAGGAGCGAAGGAGATAGGTGACGTTTCGGGTCGAGACCCTTCTTCCAACAGACTTTTACTTTAGTCTGTTCATCAAACAAAATCAAGCTTGGGAGAATCGAAACATGTGCTGATGCCTACATTTTTCAAGTTTGTTTCTATTTTACTAAACTTAATTTGTGGTCCTACAACATTAGATTGTCGAAGGATGAAATAGGATTTTAAAACTGATTTTTTTAAAAATTATTGACAAGTCATTAGAAGTTACATGTATTTTTAAAACATAAAATATGTTTTTCCTAATATTAAAAGTCCAGTGTAACATATACATTTTATATAGTATATCTCTGTCTAGTGAAAGCATTACCTTTGGATATCTGTATCTGTTACGTGTCTGCATCTTTACATGTAGCCGATGCTCTGAGGATTATTATGGGTTGTGCACCTGATAATTGCAAAAGATTTCTGCTTGCTGCAGCTGCCACTTTGTGCTGTGGGATTAGAACTCCCAGAAATTTCAAAGAAGGCTTTCTCCCCAGCAACAGTCTCCTGTGTTCAAGATCACTCTAAATATTCCCAGTGTGGTGAATATCTGATTATTCCTATATGAATAATAGCTGCAGCTATTGAAGTCCCATAAAGAATGGGTTTAGAGTGTATACTTTGTTTCATTCCCCCATCGGCAGACACCCTTCATGTATGACTCATACCCTTTAAGATGAATGCTGCCTGACAAATACAATTTTAATATAGAATGAAAAGGAACAGCAGATGTTGGTTTCTACCAAAGGTAGACACAAATTGTTGGAGTAACTCAGCAGATCAGGCAGCATCTCTGGGAAAAATGTATAGGTGACGTTTTGGGTTGGTACCCTTCTTCAGACTGATTGCAGTAAGGAGAGTGGGGAAAAAAGCTGGAACGAGAAAAATTGCAGGGCCGGCAACCGATGACCTCAAACAAGGAGGTTCCCTGATAGATGGCGAGAGAGAGATGTAAACCCAAAAGGGATACTTAATTGTGAACTGTGAATCTGGTTAATGGACTTTTAGTGGAGGGAGGGGGTGAGGAAGGGGGTGGGGGGGGGGGGGGGGGGGGTGTAGGGAGAAGGGAGGGGAGAGGGAGGAGTTTGAAGAAGTTTTCTAAAATTGGATAATTTAATGTTCATACCTTTGGGTTGTAGCTACCCCACGCAAAATATGAGATGCAGTTACTCCAATTTGTGTGTGACCTCACTCTGACAGTGGAGGAGGGCCAGGACAGAAAGGTTAGTATGGGAATGGGAAGGGGAGTTAAAGTGGTTAGCAACCGTCAGGTTCAGTAGGCCTTGGCGGAACGAGCATGGGGGTTCAGTGAAACGGTCGGTGAGTCTAACGATTGGTCTCGCCAGTGTACAGGGTGTCCACATCGGGAATACCGGATTCAGTAGATGAGGTTAGAGGAAGGATGTGTGAACCTCTATCTCACCATATAACCATATAACCATATAACCATATAACAATTACAGCACGGGAAACAGGCCCTCTCGGCCCTTCCAGTCCGTGCCGACCATTTGTTTTCCCCTAGTCCCATCTACCTGCACTCAGACCATACCCCTCCATTCCCTTCACGTCCACCTGGAAGGATTGCTGGGGTCCCTGGATGGAGTCGATGGAGGAGGTATAATGACAGGAGTTACATCTCCTGCGGTTGCAGGGAGATAGTACGGTGGGAGTGTTAGTCTGGGTGGGAGTTTTGAGTTAACCCACTGGTGAAGTTAATAATGTTCATGAATTCTGCGTCTAACCAGATTAAACCAGCGTCTGCAGTTTCTTCCTACACTTATCTTTAATCGGACTTTACTGGACTTTATCTAGCACTAAATGTTATTCCCATTATCCTGTATCTGTACACCGTGGACAACTCGATTGTAATCATGTATAGGCTTTCCGCTGACTGGATACATGCAACAAAAGAGCTTTTCACTGTACCTTGGTGCAGGAGCAGGAGGCAGTCCCAATGGAGACATTAATGTAGCGGAGAAAGAGTAGGGGATAGGTACACCTAGAACAAGACGGTTTGACGTAACCAACAAAAATACAGTCTAAGCTAGGGCCATATGATTGCCCCTGGCCCACACTTTCAGTTTGGAGTAAGTGAGATCAGCCGTAACAGAAGTTGTTGAGGGTGAGAACAAGTTCCATTGGGCGAGGCAGAGTGTTTAGTACATGGAAAATGGTTGGATCTCTGTTCAACGATGAAATGAAGGAAATTGGGGAACATGCTGGAGGGTGAAGGTGTAGAGGGACTGGATGAGCATTGTAGAGTAAAGATGAGTGGCTGGGGGTCTTAAAAACTGAAAGATTGCAATTTCCCAATTTTACAAAGAATACAATGTTAAACTGTGTGGCCACTTTGAGATGTGTGTATATGATCTTAAAAGATTTTTCTTTGTCGTTCGTGGCATAGGAGTACAGTTCTGGGCACCGTGATATAGAATTGTGTTCAGTTCTGGGCACCGTGTTATAGGAAATATATTGCCAAGCTTGAAAGGGTTCAGTGAAAATATACGAGGATGTTGCCCGGACTAGAGTGTCTGAGCTATAGGGAGAGGTTGAGTAGGCTGGGTCTCTTTTCCTTGGAGTGTAAAAAAATCACGAGAGGAATAGATTGGGCAGATGCACAGAATCTCTTGCCCAGAGTAGGGAAATTGAGAACCAGAGGACATAGGTTTAAGGTGAAGGGGAAAAGAGTTAAAAGGAATCTGAGGGGTAAACTTTTTCACACAAAGATGTGGTGAATGTATGGAACAAGCTGCCAGAGGAGGTTGTTGAGGCTGGGACTATCCAAACGTTTAAGAAATAGTTAGACTGGTTTCATGGATAGGAACATTTAGTGGAGGGATATGGGCCAAGCACAGGCAGGCAGGACTAGTATAGCTGAGACAAGTTGGGCCGAAGGGCCTGTTTCCACACTGCATCACTCTATGACTCTATGACTCTTAGTATAGTGGTGTGGACAAATAATGGCACAGTGACATGGGCACAGAGAGTAGAGCTGTTGTCTCCCAGATCCAGCTGCCCTGCGTTCAAATCCAACCTCAAATACTATCCGTGTGGTTTGTAAAGTTCTCCTTGTGACTGTATGGGTTTCTACTAGGTACTCTCAGTTTCCTCCTATTTCCCAAAACATATACAAATAGGCTAATTGTCTGCTTGTACATTGCCACCCCTCATGTAGATGGGCGTTTTTTGGTTTAGTTTAAAGATACAATGTGGAAACAGGCCCTTTGGCCCATCGAGTCCGCAATGACCCAACGAGTATGTGTACTCACTAGTTCTAGGGGCGGATCCTACAAACTAGGGACAATTTACAGGAGACAATCAACCTATTAACCTGCAACGTCTTTGGCATGTGGGAAGAAATCGGAGCACCCAGAGAAAACCCACGCGGTCACAGGGAGAACATACAAACTCTGAACAGACAGCACCCGTAGTCAAGATCAAACCCAGGTTGCTGGCTCTTCTTCTTCTTGTGTTTGAAGCCACAGAGTTTTGTAACACCCTCCAGGCACTGTAGCCAGTTCAATGTGCTGTTGTCGAGGGCCGTGAGGTCTACCCCTCCACCACGAGGGCGGAGGACAGCGCAGTCGAAAATGACGGGCTGCGCTGTTTGCTGGTCTGCTGCACACATGCAGGCTGCAAGGCAGCAACTCTACTGCTGCGCCATCATGCTGGCTCGGCATTGTACTCAGAGAGAAACTGAGCCATGAATGCAGATGTAGACTAGTGCAGTCCGAGAGTGTGCTGCATGGTAAAAAATGCTGCCTATTAGATGGTAAATTAAACCAATGCATTTGTATGAGATATCCCATGGCTTTAATTTGAGAACAAGCAGAGTATCCCAGCCAGTCCATAGCCCTTAACATATTACATCAATACAGATTATCTGGTCACTTTCACTTCTCCTTTTGGCAGAGCTTATTTTATGAGTGATGATGCTGCTTTGTTTCCTACATTCGAACAGTGGATGCACTTCAATAGTAATTCACCAACTTTAAAGTGTTCTGGGGTTGTATGCAGTTGCAAAAAGGCACTATAAAGTGGAGATCAATTTTTCCTTTTCACTTCCAGGCTTTGACAAAGAACATTTGTACAGAGTAAACTATATGTACAGTTATAATTTGTAAATGCTTGGCAATCAATGAGCTTGAAATCTGGAACATCCAGCTTCAAGAACAGCTTCTCCGCCACAGCCATGAGGCTACTAAATACAACATCAAACCAGCTCTGAATAATAACAGTCTATTGCACTTTATCTGTTTATTTATTGTGTATATATATGGTCTATGGTATATAGACACACTGAACGTTTATCTCCTGTTCTGTATTATGTTCACATATTTTGTTGTGCTGCAGCAAGCAAGAATTTCATTGTCCTATCTGGGACACAAGACAATAAAACTCTCTTGACTCGACGACTCTTGACTCTTGGCTCTCTTATTGTCAGATGATATTTGTTATTATCTTGAGAGCGAATTGGGATGTGTAGCAACTTATTTTGCCCTTTAATTGGTCTTCAAAATCTCAAAAACTGGCTTCAGATTGGACCAAAATACGTGAAGTCTGTTTCTGTTTAGAGATTTCCCGAGGAAAACCAAAAGACTGGAAAATCCATCACTAGATTTAACATTAACCAAACTAAACTGTAGCAACGGTGTGTTGCAGTCTGCCTCTAAAATTCAGTTTTATTGAAGTCAACCTTAATGAATTCATGGGCACAGTTGTCTCTGGATTCATTCACCTATTCCTCCTTTACAATTTTCGTCTGGGATAGGTTATTCTCATTGTAACCAATACAAATTTACTGTTGCATCAAGTCATAGAGGGAGTGGCTTTAAGTTTGGGAGCCTGCAGCAAACTTGCAGATAGAACTCTTAAAGATAGCGGAGTCAGGGGATATGGTAAGAAGCAGGAATGGGGTACTGATTGTGGATGATCAGACATGATCACAGTGACTGGCAGTGCTGACTTGTAGGGCCGAACGGCCTACTCCTGCATCTATTGTCTATAACACAACTGACAATTGCCTTATGAGGAAAATAAATCTGTCAGCTGTGAACAACTGAAAATCACTTCGGAAATGATCAAGTTCATAAATGTTTCAATGTTTCAAGGACTCAAGGTTAATTTATTGTCACATGTACCAGTTAAGGTACAGTGAAATTTGAATTGGTGGACATGAGTTAGCTTCTTTGTAATCATATATTTTTTGCTATGAATAGCTTTTACACCCGTCCCACTGGTATCAGTGCACTTGGAAAGAAAACTATTGCAAATTAAAAAGACTTCCCATAATCAAGGGAGTCATGGAATTTTAACCTGATGGCACGGCCAAGTTTAAGGTCCGGCACTAATAATGGGAATATGGTTGAGTTGCGTATACCTCTCTTAAAGTTGCCTCATCTGCTGCATTGGTTTAGCTGATTTTGCTCAGATTGCACATTGCTTAAAAGTAATATATATATATATATATATATATATATATATATTATATATATATATATAATCAATATATAAATGTCGACGAGACAGGTCTGTGGATCCCCAGCTTCCTCTTCCTGAAGTCAAAAAACAGCTCCTGCATCTTACTAATGTTCAGAACAAGATTAATGTCCTGGCACCATTAATCAGATTTTCAATCTCCCTCCTGTCCTCTGACTTATTATTACCCATTATTCATCTAACAATGGTGGTTTTGTCAGAATTTTAAAGATGGCACGGGAGCTGTGTCTGACTACTCAGTTGTGGGTATAAAGGGAGTAGTACAGGCAACTGAGCACAAAGCCTTAAGATGCTCCTGTGTTAATGATTATCGAAGAGGAAGTGTTGTTGCCATTTCGTATTGATTGTGGTCTGTTGATGAGGAAGCCGAGGATCCAATTACATAGAGATGAGCAGAGACCCAGTTCTCTGAGTTTGACAATGTGTTTAAAGCGGATGATGGTGTTGAATGCCAAGCTGTAGACATTGAGACGCAGGGAAGCGTCTCCTGTATGGGCTCCTCCTCCACACCCTGCATTTCCTCGCCCTGGTCCACCATCCGGGTATTAAGTGGCGGTTGGTGTTACCTTCCGGTTGCGAGGGGGCCCCCCTGTGGGGGTCCCTCTACACAGGGATTCCCCCCCTCTACATCAAGGACCTGGGATGGAGGGTACTGCACCGAGGAGTCCCTTGCAATCTGTTTCTCTTGCGGTTCACAGACTCGCCAGCCGCCTGCCACTTTTGCGGGCTGGAAGAGTCTGTGTACCACGTGTATATGAACAGGTGAATGATTACAACCTTCACGTGGTCTACCTTGTTTTGATAAATGCAATCAAACCAGTGTGCACTATCAAATAAGATCAAATAGAGCAAGTTGTCCTACAACTTTAGGCTGTACACGCCATACGCAAGAAGAAGAAGTGTATATGGAGTGTGTGAGGTTGCATTCCCTGTTCCATTATTATAAAGGGGCTGCTCCTTGCCATCTTCGGACACCCTGTGCATAGGGGAGAGGGTGGGGCCATGAATGTCCTGGTTGGGTTGCTCCTGGGCCTGGCCAAGCTGGCCATTCCGCGAGTCACGGCGCCAGGCAGAAGAGGGCTCTGCCTGAGCCGGCTCTGCCCCTTTTCTGGGGTTATGTCCATGCCCAGGTGGTGTTAGAGTGGGACTACGCACTGTTCATGGGTGCCCTGGGGAATTTCCAGGACCTTTGGGCACCGCGGGGGGGTTGAATGCATCCTTAACAATTGTAACATAGTTGTATAGTAGTTTAGTATATTTATTTGTCTTGTATTACGGTGGTGGGTTCTGTTTTGTTTTATTGTATTTTAAATATTAATTTTAATAATTGAATACACTTTTCATAAGAAAAGAAAAGAAAAGAAAAGAAAAAAGAACAAAAACTATAGTCATTGAACAACAGCCTGAAGTGGTCCAGTGCAAAGGGGTGAGGTATATTTTGCATCCCCTCTGGACCTATTATGGCAGTAAGCAAATTGTAGTGGGTCCAGGTTCTGACTAAGGCAGGAGTTGATTTGCGACTTAACCAACATCTCAGACCCTTCATCACCACGAACGTTACCGTCCCGGTCAATAGTCATTGAGGCATGTTTCGTTATTTTTCTTGGACACCTGATTTATTGATGTCCTTTTAAAACAGTTTAGGGTCCTTGGACCGTAGTAATAAGAGACGAAGATGTCTGCAAAAACTCCAGCCAGTTGTTCTGTGCCGCAGGTTTTAATAATGTGTCCAGGACTCATGATCAGTATTTACTCACCAAGCACTAATTACACCTACTATAATGTCATTGTTAATGCTTTACATTATTTACATCCACAGTAACACAGCATGTTCAGAAAAAAAGACCAAATGCATTTAGTGTCCCTTTTAAATGAGAAAATTAGCAATCTGAAATAAATGTTTAATCCTTGGTGATATAATGTGATTTATCATAAAGTAATAGTAATGATCTTTTACGACATTGATGTATGGTTCAATATGTGTAACAAACCTATTAGAATTGCTTTTAATACCTTCATTTTTCTGAAAAGCCCCCTGGGAAAAAGCTCCAATTGCAACATTTTTGTCCAGAACATAATTAATATGCTTCAACTGGAAGAATGCAAGCCTCAGTAAACATGAATGTGGAAACCCAAGTAGGAGACTGTTTAAAGAAGTCAAAGGGAAAATTCTCCAGGACATACTGCTGGAGAAGGGTCTCAACCTGAGACGTCACCCATTCCTTCTCTCCAGAGATGCTGCCTGTCCAACTGAGTTGCTCCAGCTTTTTGTGTCTATCTATATTAATTTTATTCTGATGCCATCACAACAACCTGGAGCTCAATGCTCTTAAGACAGTGGAATTGATTGTAGACTTTAGGAGAGCTCCCCCTCTCCTCACCCCACTCACCATCAACATCACCATAGTCACATCTGTGGAGTCTTTTAACTTCCTGTAAACTATCATCTCCAAGGACGATAAATGGGGGGTCACCATCGACTCCACAGTCAAAAAGCCACAACAGAGGATGTACTTCCTGGGGCAGCTGAGGAAGCACAATCTGCCACAGGCATTGATGGTCCAATTTTGTACGGCCCTCGTGGAGTCTGTCCCCACCTTCTCCATCATGGTCTAGTTAGGCTCAGCCACCAAGCACGACATCCAGAGGCTGCAGCGAATCGTTCGATCAGCTGAGTAGGTTATTGGCTGCAACCTTCCCTCCATTGACAAACTGTACACTGCAAGGGCCAGAAAGTGAGAGCGGGTAAGATCAGCTCTGACCCCTCTCACCCTGGCCACAAATTATTTGAATCACTTTCCTCTGGAAGGCGACTTTGGACTGTCAAAGCTGCCGCAGCTAGACCTAAAACAAGTTTTTTTTTCTCCATGAGTAATAGCTCTACTCAATACCAAAAATGTGTAGCCTCGTTTTGCTCTGGTATTTTATTTGATTCACATGTTTAATCGATAATGTTTTATCATTAATGTTTAATGTTTTATCTATCATTCCTAACTGTCATTGTATGTCATGTTGTCACTGGTGGGAAGAGCACCAAGTCAAATTCCTTGTTTGCGGATACTTGGCCAATAAACTTATTCATTCCTCATTCATTCATTCATTCATTTATTCATTCATTCATTCATGTTCCATCTAGTTTAGGGATTAAGGTCATTTCGGATCACCGCTGATTTCACACTTTGCTTTGATTTACTGTATGTTATCTTATGCGACCATTTGGCAGGTGACAGTATTTCATCAAAATACTGAATATGGTGGCAGGGACAGAGAGCTTTGTTGGGGGGAAATGGGGAGAGGAGATTCTTTTAGCAATAGGAAAGTGTCCACCATTTTAACACACTCCTTACACCATTTCCAGCAATATAAATGGATTTAAACTGTGATGAAACGATTGCAAGTAGACCATTGAAGAAGGCTAAAATGGAATAAATTTAAGGACTATACATCAACATGGAAGCAGAACTTTGAATGGGAAGTGTTCAGGAAGAAATAACTTCCCATTATACGGCACCTTTTCACAGTGAGATGTCTGGAGGTGCTTTCTCAAGTAAAGTTTGACCCTAAACCAGCAAAACTCTTCATATTCCGCTTGGATAATTTACAACCCGACAGTAGGAACATTGAATTCTTCAATTTTAGGCAACCTCTAACTTACCCCTCCACCAGCCCCCCCCCCCCCCGATCTAGATTCCACCTATGTCTTCCCTCCATCCAGCCTGCTAATTTCCTCCCCCTGGCTTCACAATCCGCTACTCTTCAAACCTGTCTCACACCTATTGTTCTTACCTTTGACTTCTTTTCCCATTTATCTGTCTGTCAAAAACTCCCCTTCGCCTTTGCATCCTATGACTGGTTTGCCCAACCTCTCCCGTTTTCCAGCTTTTTTCTCCTCCCACCCCTCTAGAAATGAGTCTGAAGAAGGGTAACTTGAAATGCCACCTATTCACATTCTCCAGAGATGCTGCTTGACCTTTTGCGTTGCTCCAGGACTTTGAAGTAAATATTAGGACAGCTGATATACACAAAAAGCTGGAGTAACTCAGCAGAGATCCTGTCTGACCCATTGAATTACTCCAGCTTTTTGTGTTTATCTTTGGATTAAACCAGCAGTTCCTTTTTACATATTAGGGCAGCTAATTGGAAGCTTATTCAAAGAACAAGTCCAGCGTTTGGGAATAAGGCATTTGAAGTTAAGGCCAGTAATGGAATGGTTGGAAATCTGATTTGCAGTTCAGGTCCCTCCTGGTGGGGGGACAGATTTTCTTTCCCCAGGGATTGTTTCTCATTCGGATCTTCTGGTTGATTTCCATATTCCTTTACTATTCCTCTTCCATAAGTGAATGCATAGTTTCTGAATGCTTTGATTTGATGACTGCCTTTGATTCCTGAACAAGTATCTGTAATAGCTCATCTTTTATTTTGCAATCTGGGTTGTGTTCCTTACCACACAACAGCAGCTCTGTATTCCAATTCCCATTTCAAGACTTCAAGTGATGTAAGAACATAAGCACTATCGATTTTATGACACAGAAGCTGAAAGTATATTGAATTTATAACCAAGAACTCCATTCAACCTATTCTTGACAGGGAATTACAGGGACATTTGCTATCTTACATATTTGTATTGCAGTGCATATGCAATCTTTCCAAGAATAGGATGTATGATAGTTGAATTATGTGTAGGCATGTACTCCTGTGTGTTACTGCCATACACTCCCCAGGCTAGGCTTGTAATATGAAAATTATGAAAGACATTTCAAGTGAAAAAGATGACAGAAGTGTGGATGCTTTACTTGAAGTTGGAAAGGGTACAGAGAAGATTTATGAGGATAAGGTGAAGGGGAAAAGACTTAATAGGAATCTGAGGGGTGACATTTTCACACAAAGGATGGTGGGTGTAAAGAACAAGCTGCCAGATTTATGAGGATGTTGCCTGGACTAGAGGGTCTTAGCTATAGGGATAGGTTAAGTAGGCTGGGAATCTATTCCTTGGCGCACAGGAAGATGAGGGGTGATCTTATAGAGGTATATGAAATCATGAGAGGAATAAATTGGGTAGATGCACAGAGTCTCTTGCCTAGAGTAGGTGAATCGAGGACCAGAGGACATAGGTTTAAGGTGAAGGGGAAAAGACTTAATAGGAATCTGAGGGGTGACATTTTCACACAAAGGATGGTGGGTGTAAGGAACAAGCTGCCAGAGGAAGTAGTTGAGGACTATACAACTGTTTACAAAACAGATAGACAGGTACATGGATAGGACAGGTTTGGAGGGATATGGGCCAAATGCAGGCAGGTGGGACTAGTGTAGCTGGGACATGTTGGCTGGTGTGGGCAAGGTGGGATGAATGTCCTGTTTCCATGCCGTATCAGTCTATGACTCCATGACTCTAAAGGGCCTGTCCCACTTACGTGTTCTTGGCACGCAAATTACGCGACCTCGAGGTCGCGTTGAGCCGCGATGGTCCGGCGAAGGTTGCGCGTTATTTTTTTGCGTACGCACAGCCGTCTGGAGCGCATGACGTCATTTGAAGATGGTCACAAAGCTGGAGTAACTCAGCGGGACCGGCAGCATCTCTGGAGAGAAGCAATGGGTGACGTTTCGTGTTGAGACTCTTCTTCACTCTGAAAAGAAGGGTCATGACCCGAAACGTCACCCATTGCTTCTCTCCAGAGATGCTGCCAGTCCCGCTGAGTTACTCCAAAATTTTGTGTCTATCTTCAATTTTCATGACCCCGCTCTGGGAGCAGAAGTGGGGGCGGATTCGGACTGCAACGACCGTGAGCCCCAGGCCGAGTTCAGCGATCGTTTGCCTGCTTGTGCTGCTGTTGAAGGTGAGACGTTGCATCGCACCAGGGTCTTGAGGCTGTCCCACTTTTGCTGTCAGTTCTGCGACAGGCCGTCGGCGCTACAAAAATTTTGGAGCCCCGCTCGATATCGCGCACAACTACATACCCCTCCGTGCTTCTAAGTGGGACCGGCCCCTTACGATGCCCATACGCCTCAACGCAACCACGAGGTCACGTAATTTGCGTGCCAAGGACACGTAAGTGGGACAGGCCCTTAAGTGAGCAACTATAGATGACATAGAGCAACCAATAGATTAATGGTTTTCCTGTCCTCCAACCTAGAATATTGTTCAAACTAGGGAGCCAAATTAGACTATCACAATCTTTGGGCTACAGTAATCTTGTGTCAGCTTCTTGTGTCAAAGCCTCTTGTACATTTTTGGATTGCAGGTTGCATCACACCTCAATGGCCATCTGAAGCTGAGGTCCATTGATGACTGATAGAAAAGATGTTGGGTGGAAAGAGTGCAGGAGGTGTCGCTACTTATAGGTAACTAAGGCATGTTCAGTTTCTTCAACACTTTTAAGGCCACCGATGTTCTATTGAAAATTCCACCCCACTGAGAACCAAAGAGAAAGAAAGACAAATTTATGATGATTAAAGAGGCAGTCAGCAGCCCACTTCAAGAAATACTTTGAAGAACTACTAACTGTGATTCCGTATTTAAAGTGTGCGTGCTTTAACTCCATCCCATGTTAAATCATCAGAAGCATCCTTGGCTGAATATAGGTCAGATAGGCCATATGCCAACTAAAGGATGGAAGAGCAGAGAGTCTCTCTGCTGAATATAAATTCTGGCATAGAAAAACTTCAGTCACAAATTCACAAACATATCAAGCTGAGGAGAAGAGGATGTAGTTCATAAGTTCATGTCATATTCTAAATCTCCACTTTAAAAATACCAAATTACTTGGCCTCCACAGCCGTCTGTAGGAGTAAATTCCACAGATTTGCCACTCTCGGTGTAAGGAAATTACTCCTCATTTCCGTTCTGAAGATACATCCTTTTATTCCGAGACTGTGCCCTCTGGTTCTAGCGGAAACTTCCTCTCCACATCCACTCTACACAGACTCGACACTATTTAGTAAGTTTCAAGTAGTTCCCCCACATCCTTCTAAACTCCAGTGAAACAAGCCCAGTGCCCTCAAATATTCATTTTACTTCGGAGTCACGTGAGTGATAACACGGTCAGTGACTCTACACGTTGGGTTCCCGGAGAGGGGAAACCCAAGAATATGCGGTTCCCAGACCGCAGTAGTCCCCAGGAAATGGGGTTAAAACTCACCTAAATGGTTAGCCCGGGTGCCGGGAGGATTACCGCGGGTATGTATATATATTTTTAAATCGATTCCCGGGGAATCCGCAGTAATCCCCAGGATATTGGGACAACTGACAAAAATGGTCAGTACAATACAGAAAGATGTTGGGAGGTTTCCCCTCTGGGAATGAATCTAGAGACACTCCTTCAGCAGGAGTTGGGTCAGCGTGGGTTAATATGAGAGCCCACGTCAGCAGTAAAGTTTATGACAGTGTCAGCCTATTGGAGAGGCTGTGCCAGCAGCACCTTTGGGTAGGGCTGCTTCATGGGGATGCCAGGTTATGGCAGTGCCAGCCTATGGGAAAGGTTGTGCCAGCAGTACCTTTGTTCAGGACTGCTCCAGGGGGATGCCAAGCTATGGCAGGCTAGCCTATTGGAGAGGCTGTGCCAGCAGCACCTTTGCTCAGGGCTGCTCATGGGGATGCCAAGCTATGGCAGGCTAGCCTATTGGAGAGGCTGTGCCAGCAATAGCTTTGCTCATGACTGTTCCAGGGGAATGCCAAGTTATGGCAGGCTAGCGTATTGGAGAGGCTGTGCCAACTGTATCTTTGCTCAGGGCTGCTTCATGAGAACGCCACATCTATGGCAAATACTGGCCTATGGGAAAGGCCGCACCAGCAGCTCCTTTGTTCAGGGCTGCTTCATGGGCGCCAGCAGTACCCTTGTTCAGGGCTGCTTCATGGGAATAGGCTACTTAGTAGGGTATTCTATTTACAATGATCATGGGGAATGAGGAGGCATTGCTAGGATAAGGCAATATAACAGAATGATGACAAAAAAAGCACTCAAAGCGAACTATTCACAGTTCAAAAACACTGGTTATGCATGTGCTAAAATCCACTGTTAAGTCTCAAACTATATTTGAGAAATTGGGCTCCTCTATCCAGTTAGATTAAGTTCCTTTCAAATAGACTTGTACAACATTGAGATTCACCTTTAGCTATTCAATTGGCCATTGACACCGGCCTGGGCAACATATTGCAGTCAATAGACTCCTGTAACAGTTTTGTTGTTATAAAACAGCTTTCTAGTCGTTAGACTAATTGGTAATAGTATAGGACAACTGTTATCTTGTTAAATGGTTAACTATTAAGTGCCATGTAGGTCATTGTTAACATATCTTGTTATCACCAGCTGAAATTAATAAAGTCACAATGATGGACAAACAGTATTCATTACTACTCCAGTAGTCGTTAGGTAAATCATTCATTATATTGCAAAATGGTGCTAATGGCCCTAAATAGGAAATTGCGTCAGCAGCGCTTTGTAGCAGGCCTGCTTAATGTCTCCCTCATGTAGGAGGAGAGCATGTGGCATCAGTATTAGTCTGACGCTGGGGCCATGGCAAAGTCGTCGTATTGCTGAAGCCGTGCCAGCAGCACCTTGTAACAGGGCTGCTTAATGGCTCTCTCATGTAAGAGGAGAGCATGCGGGATTGGTATAGTCTAACACCGAGTCTGAGGGTATAGCCGTAGAACATGCCCAAGGGATGTAGGGCACTTGCCAGAGGTCTATGCCTGGCAGAAAAGTTGCCATCCGAAACACACATGCAGTGAACACTGCTCTCAGGGGGACATTAGAGCTGGCCGCCGAATCTTCTATTCAGGTAAGACCTTTCCATAGGCGAAACTTGGAGGACAAAGCACAAGCTATTGGAACGAGCAAGGTTTCATAGTTTCGGCAACAACGCACCCCACGTCTTCATCGGCAGTAAGCGGTTCACTGAAGTTGGTGGCAGCATGAAAGCTGGCCAGTGGTTCCATGCACAGTACCTGTGCTACTCTACAATTAAGGGACCACTTACAACTTGGTAAGGTGTACACTTAGTTATACATTACAAATGATTGAGACATTATCAGCTACTTTGAGGGGTCCAACCATGTAAAATGGACAATACTAGCATTTCAAGCAGGTTAGAATTGGGCAGGTTCAGTATAGGGGCCAAGATTGTCTTGCAAGACTGGCTCGGAAATCGGGCCGCAGTTGCTGTTTTCGGCAGATACGAAATTGCAAATATCATCTCGAGTTTGGAGGTGGAGCAGATTTGCATGACTTACCAATTTTTCTGTTATTGGTATCAACTATCTATAGACCCTATGGGCATTGTATGGGTTAAAGAGTGATTGGGCAGATATGCATATCGTCAGGTTCAGTTTGATACATTATGATGATGGCATATGTTAGTCACGAGGGTGCAATCAGTTAAAGACTCCTGGAATGGTTACATAATCTTGTTTGCCACAGGAGAATCATCAAGTATAGGTTAATGGCAACACAGAATTGGTGTTGAATCACACTGTATTATGAAATTCTGGTTAAATGGACCACCTAATATGTATATGTTGTTTTCATGCTTATTCACTGGTTGCAAAATATGTGGCATAACAGTGGCTGGTTCAGCCTGAGGCTTGGGAAATCAGCCGTTGCATGATAAACTCAAATTATGTTCTGCAGGTTTAATAAACTGCCCTAAGTTCTGGGTTGTTACATCTATCCTTCAATGTGTTGAAAGTGCTTGGATAGCACCAAAACGCAGAACTTTTCTTTTCCAGGAGATGAAAGAGTTTGTTTATGCTCATGTTAAATTGAAAATGGTATAAATTGCTAATGTTTGGAGTTCATGTTAAATGATCATTTGTTAATTATTGAGTTGTACGGCCATTAATTGTGTCAATGTGCTTTCTCATTGAGTTGGCTGTAGCAAACAAGACCCGCTCTGTTGGGTTCAAGTGACAATCAGTGACAATCTGCCATTTCAGAGGCCCTCATAACTTTATAAACCTCTATAAGGTCACCCCTCAGCCTCCTGTCCCCAACAAGAATAATCTCAGCCTATTCAATTGCTCCATGTGTTTAATGCTTTCCATTCCAGACAAGACCATAGTGAACCCCTTCTTCACTCCTTCTAGTGCCACCGTACCCATTCTGTAGTGTGGTGAATATATGGTGGCGCAGCAGTAGAGTTGCTGCCTTGCAGCGAATGCAGCGCCGGAGACCCGGGTACGATCCCGACCATGGGTGCGAGTGCTGTCTGTACGGAGTTTGTACATTCTCCCCATGACCTGCGTGGGTTTTCTCCAAGATCTTCGGTTTCCTCCCACACTACAAAGACATACAGGTTTGTAGGTTAATTGGCTTGGTAAATGTGAAAATAAATTGTCCCATGTGGGCGTAGGATAGTGCTAATGTGCGGCGATCACAGGTCGGTGCGGACCCAGTGGGCCGAATGGCCTGCTTCCACACTGTATATCTAAAACTAAAACAAAAACTGCATACAATATTCTAAGTGTGGTCCAACCAATGACTAGTACATCTGCAACATGATGTCCCAACTCTTATACGCAATACACCTCTCTAAGAAGACAAGCAAGCTAAGCACCTTCTTTACTATACTGTCATTCTGTGATCGTTTTTCAGGGATCAAAAAGATCAGGACACCCTACCATTGACTGCAACCAAACTTCATGCTGCCTTGGAAAAGAAGCCAACATAATCAATGTATTGTCCCATCCTGGTCATTCCGTCTTATTCCTACACCCATCCAGCAGGAGGTACATAAGTTTGAAAGTGCCCATCAGCAAACTTGAGAACAGTTTTCCCCTCTCTGTAATCAGGCTTCTGAGTTTTTCCATAAGCTGGAATACATAATCAGTGGTCTGATTCAACACTACCCCCTTTGTGGACTTTGGACTTTATCTATGTAACTGCAAAACTGAAAACTGTATTCTGCACTCTGTAGCTTCTTTGCTCTATCTGTTATACTTGAGTTTGAGCTTGACTGTATTCATGCATGCTATATCTGATTTATTTAGATAGTATGCAAAGCAAAGCTTTTCTTTGTACCTCAGTAAATGTGATAATAATAATAATAAACCTAACCATGTCCCAGCCCATGCAAGGTTCTCTTCTAACTTGCTCCCACTTTTCAACATAAGAACTCAACAATAATGGCACAGTGGCACAACTAGTTGAGCTGCAGCCTCACAGTCTCAGAGCCCCAAGTCCAATACTGACCACGGAAGCTGTCTGTGTGGAGTTTATATGTTCTCTCTACAACTGCATGGATTTCCTCTGGGTGGTTCAGTTGCCTCCCACAATCCAAAGACGTGCACATTTATATGTAAATTGGCCTCTGCAAATTGCCGCTAGTGTGCAGGGAGTGAGAAAGTGGGATAACATTTAACTAGTGTGATCGATGGTCAGCATGAACTCAGTGGGCCGATGGGCCTGTTTCCATGCTGTATTTCTAAAACTAAATAAAATTCAAAACAAGATGCTGGAAAACATGGATTGTGGTCCAGATTTTGGGAGCTAACTCTCAATGTATTTGTATTTATGCTCCTGAGCTAACCCCCCTTAGTCTAGTTCAGTAAAACACAGAGTCAAGCACTGGACCACTAGACTTTATTTTAGGAAACAATAACGAATCCCCTATACAATACCTAACCACCGCGGGATCGATCCTTGACTCTGCTTGTCCAAGCCCTTCAGCGTCGTGCAAGCATACCTCCAAAAGTCCCAAGCGCCCCTCCAGAAGATCGATAACGATCCTCGTGGGGGCTACCTTTTATAGGTCATCGAACCCTGAGGGGCAGAACTACATGGGGGTGGTATTCCCTACAAATCAATCACAGATATCGATTACATTAAAGTGTTATTGACAGTTCCCTAACCCAATTACAAAGCACCCCATTACAATTTTTCAACAGAAGCTTCTAGAACGAACTCAGTTGACCCAAGTATTGCAACATTCTCCCAGGATGTATAAAAAATTCAAACAGGGCTTCATACGTCGTCAGCCAATCATCAAACAGTAATACAAACACCTTGCAACATTATTAACAATATTTACAACCCTTCTGCAGTCGGTCAATCCTGATAATGCATCTGCAACATCACTGGGCTTCTCTGCAAAGTCATCATATATTTTAACAATAGGGAGAACATCTGGACCTCACCTTTATCTGACATTTCAATCTAGGACCCAGACTTTCTGGCACCGGCTCGCAGCTTTACACAGAAACTGACCAAGCAGGCCCTGCAGATACAAAGATCCTCCATTCTATAATAATTCTATTTTGACCAATATTAACATATTCAGACATTGATGATCAACTTCACCATAGCATTATTACTTCAGCACCGATCTTGGCCGCCTGAGCAAAATAATGTTTTGGTCATGAATTCAGAACCTGCATAAAGCTTGCCGTTTTCTTGGCAACAGTGACTTCTGTTCTATATACCTCAAAAGACAGGAAATATTCTACCAATGCTGTGTCCACTATATCCTCCAAATCCACCATCAGGATAAATAAACCTGTGTCAGCATCCTTTCGTGGACCAGCATCTAAAGCAATGAACATCACACAAAGTGCTGGAGGAACTCAGTAGACCAGGCAGCACCTGTGGAAGAAATGGACAGACGATGTTCCAGATCAGGGTCCTTCCTCAGAACCTGAACCTGAGTTTCTCCAGCATTTTGAGTGTTGCTCAAGATTCCATGATCTGCAGTTTCTAGTACTTCCATCCCAAGCATTGAGATGTTAATGGCATTCAATCAGCTCCATTGAGCAGGCTACATTATTTGCAGGCATGACACCAGGCTTCCAACCAGACAGTCTGTTCTATGATTCCCAGGTTCCGGCCTATGACTGCTCATAGTAGGAATGTAACATTTAGTAATGGCATTGAGAACTTAGCACCCATTCATTGGGGTCAAGTGGAAGCACAGCATCAATGTCAGAAGGAGCACATCAAACTACCCATTGTATCTGGTCTGCTAAACGATCCCTGCCCTACCTGTGGCAGAGTTTGCAGGTCAATATTGGCTTCAGCAGTCACCTTAGAACGTACTGATCTGGGAAGCAGGGTATCCTCGATTCCAAAGGACCACCTAAGCAGAAGAAGAATAGAAAGAAGATGATTTTAAAAAGACTTTGAAGTGTTATTGCGATCCTATTATTCAACTCCCTCTTGTGGCTCAATGGCAACTCATACAAAGTGGCTTTATAAAGAAAGCACACTGCTGAACTCTGGGTGCTATTTACTCGATGTTTTCATCCACTGAATGGTACCTTTACATGGTAACAAAAATGCATATTTTATAATGTCAAGTGAAGTGCATCTGTGTGGGTCATTCAATATGTTCAGGGGATGCACCAGTCAGAGATGAACACATAACATTCTGCACAAGATTGGTTTCTGAGGATTGTAATAAGTGATAAGTGTATGGGTTGGGGTAAATGAACATTGAGTCTTAGTGCTGAATAATGGTGATTGTGTGTCAATAAGTGATGAGGATGTGCATTACACATTGCCTGAGACTGGTGGGACATGTTCAAGGATATTTATGATGACATCGAGCTCTCCTGTAGGGCCATTAAACTCATTGTGGCAATACTTCAATGTCCTTTAAGGTTGACTTCTATCCATAGATCTTTTACCTGGACTAACTTCTTTAAAAAATCAAACACATTGTGTACTGGAAATAGGAGCAGAATTTGACCAGTACTGTGGATGATGGCATTCAGGGGTTATTGTCTTGTCTGATGACAATGAAGATAAATGAAAGGTAACTAAAAGCATGAAGGCTGAAGTGCTCAACACCATTTGTTTTTCAGAATATGCGTGCAGACTACAAAAAAACAGGAAACCAGGATCAGTTCAAAGCAGAAATCAGATACCACAGTGTATGCATCTTGGGTGCCAGAGTTGTAGAGGGGCAGGTTGAGGAAGATTAATAACAATCTCTGCAGATTCTCTTCAGAATGATGGATTATACCACAAAATTGGTGCATCTTTTTGAAGAAGAAATGGAGCACCTCCTCTTGTGTGAAAACCTGTCAACAGTGGACATATGAAACCCAGACAGAATGGGAAAGGGCACAGCATTATTTTGATTCATTGCTGCACTCTAACAAATTACAGTGCTGAAGAAGCAAAGGAAAAATTCTTCCTCACACTAAAGATGGATTTAGTGAGGGAACAATGTCAAGGACCTAACTATCATCATGGGAGACCCAAATGCCAAAGTCAATGATAATAACACAAATATGGACTGAGTAAGGGGGAGGAGTCATTGCACCATGAATGAAAATGGAAGGATTTTGTTTATCTGCAATGCAAAATAATCTAGCCTTCAGTGAGTGGCACAGTAGCGCAGTGGTAGAGTTCCTGCCTTACAACCTCAGAAGGGTCTGAAGAAGGGTTTCGGCCCGAAACGTTGCCTATCTCCTTCGCTCCTTAGATGCTGCTGCACCCGCTGAGTTTCTCCAGCTTTTTGTGTACCCTCGATTTTCCAGCATCTGCAGCTCCTTCTTTAATACAACCTCAGAAACCTGGGTTGGATCCTGCCTGAGGGGCTGTCTGTAAAGAGCTTGCATGTTCTCCCGACAACTGTGTGGGTATTCTCTGGGTGCTCCAGTTTCCTCTAACATTCCAAAAACATGAAGGTTTGCAACTTATTAGCTTCAGTAAATTGTCCCCAGTGCATAGCATAGAAACATAGCAAATAGGTGCTATTTTACAAGGTAAATGGTAGGGAATTGAGGAATGCTGTGGAACAGAGGGATCTAGGAATAACTGTGCATAGTTCCCTGAAGGTGGAATCGCATGTAGATAGGGTGGTAAAGAAAGCCTTTGGTGTGCTGGCCTTTATAAATCAGAGCATTGAATATAGGAGTAGGGAAGTAATGTTAAAATTGTACAAGGCATTGGTAAGACCAATTCTGGAGTATGGTGTACAATTTTGGTCGCCTAGTTATAGGAAGGATGTCAACAAAATAAAGAGAGTACAGAGGAGATTTACTAGAATGTTGCCAGGGTTCCAGCAACTATGTTACAGAGAAAGGTTGAACAAGTTAGGTCTTTATTCTTTGGAGCGCAGAAGGTTAAGGGGGGACTTGATTGAGGTCTTTAAAATGATGAAAGGGATAGACAGAGTTAACGTGGATATGTTTTTCCCATTGAGGGTAGGGAAGATTCAAACAAGAGGGCATGACATGAGAATTAAGGGACAGAAGTTTCGGGGTAACGTGAGGGGGGACTTCTTTACTCAGAGGGTGGTGGCTGTGTGGAATGAGCTTCCAGCAGAAGTGGTGGAGGCAGGATCGATTTTAACATTTAAGAGTAAAGTGGATAGGTATATGGACGTGAAGGGAATGGAGGGGTATGGTCTGAGTGCAGGTAGATGGGACTAGGGGAAAACAAATGGTCGGCACGGACTGGAAGGGCCGAGAGGGCCTGTTTCCGTGCTGTAATTGTTATATGTTATACGTTATAGGTGCAGGAGGAGGTCATTTGGCCCTTCGAGCCAGCACCACCATTCATTGTGGTCATGGCTGATCGTCCCCAATCAATAACCCGTGCCTGCCTCCTCCCCGTATCGCTTGATTCCACTAGCCCCTAGAGCTCTATCTAACTCTCTCTTAAATCCATCCAGTGATTTGGCCTCCACTGTCCTCTGTTGCAGGTAATTCCACAAATTCACAACTCTCCGGGTGAAAACATTTTTTCTCACCTCAGTGTTCAATGGCCTCCCCTTTATTCTAAGACTGCAGCTCCTGGTTCTGGACTCGCCCAACATTGGGCACATTTTTCCTGCATCTAGCTTGCCCAGTCCTTTTATAATTGTATATGTTTCTATAAGATCCCCCCCTCATCCTTCTAAACTCCAGTGAATACAAGCCCAGTCTTTTCAATATTTCCTCATATGATAGTCCCGCCATCCCACGGATCAATCTCGTGAACTTACGCTGCACTACCTCAATCACAAGGATGTCCTTCCTCAAATTAGGAGACCAAAACTGTATGCAATACTCCAGATGTGGTCTTACCAGAGTCCTATACAACTGCAGAAGAACCTCTCTACTCCTATACTGAAATCCTCTTGTTATGAAGGCCAACAATCCATTAGCTATCTTCACTGCCTGTTGTACCTGCATGCCAACTTTCAGTGACCAGTGTACAAGGATACCCAGGACTCGCTGTACCTCCCCCTTACCTAACCTAACCCCATTTAGATAATAATCTCCCTCCTAGTTTTTGCCATCAAAGTGGATAACCTCACATTTATCTATATTTTACTTCGGAGTCACGTGAGTGACTACGTGAAGAAGCCCCGCCTGGCGCTAGAATGGCATCACGTCGACACTGACGGCAGAAGCAAGAGCTGCAGAGCGCAGCTCCTCGCAGCGGCCGGAATGAACCCGCAGGTAAGTGCAAGGAAAAGAGGGGATGTTCTAAAAAAGACATTACGCTGGTAGAACCAGCAAAAGTGAAAGTAAAATTTAAAATCAGAGTCACGCTGGCGTACTGATTTAGCCAGATAATAAAAACGAAAAATGGAGAAGTCTCAAAGGAAAATTTTGCGGGTAAAAAGATCGTCCCGGGGTGAAGCTAAAGAGTCGGGACAAGAGTTTAGTGCGGATCCGGTTCCGATACCGGTGGCCGCTGATTCACCCGTTAGTGAGACTATAATTTCTCCAGAAATGCAAACCACGGAGGAAAATGTTCCTAGAAAAAGTAAAAAGAAATCCGTGAGGCCCGTGGTTTCTGATAATGACTCCGATAATGAAAGTCCTCCGGATAATAAAGCTATATGGCTTAAAATGGAACATATGGAGAAAGTACTCCAAAATATAATGAGACAAGGGTCACAGTACCCAGAAGTTTCCCAAAATGACTCTGAGGGGTTTGAATATCCAGAATATGGCTATGTGCCAAATTGGGAATTTGAAACTCCAGACCCAGGATAAAGGGCGGAGGAAGTCTCATTGGATATAATTCCAAGTGTATCAGGGCTGCAAGTCAGACCCTGCAAGTGGTGATGTGGATTATGAGTGCACACCACGAATAAAAAAGAAGAGGCCAGATGTGCCTGATATGGCAAAAGATTTTGCTATACCTGAAGGAAGTGGTGAGGCTATGGAAGAAAACCTAGCTGCCAGTATTAATTATATGGTATCTCACCAACTTTAAGATTCTGTGATGGTTGAAACAGCAGAATTATATAAAACACCGGAAAATTGCACCTCATTGAAGGTACCTACGGTTAATCCGTCTATATGGACGCCTATGACTCCAGGCATGAGAGGACAAGAAATAAGATTTCAAAGAATCCTCAAACTGATTTCAGCTGCCATTACTGCTTTTGGAAGGCAAATGGAAGGGTCGGAAATGGTTAAAATCCAAAAGATACTTTGGGCTTATTGTGCAATTCCTTCTATGAAATTAATTGTATGAGGAAAATTGCGATTCGGCCCATATTTCATCCAAGGTTTGCAGGTCTGTGTCGATCAAGTGGTGTTCAAGCTCCTGGTTATCTATTTGGAGAGAACCTGCCTAAGCAAATACGAGAAATGGATGAAGAGGCTAAATCTATTAGCCGCATGAGACCTTTCGTTTTTGGACAAAAAAGGTATTTTTCGTCAAGAAGGGGATTTGATTTTGGAAACAGAGGCAGGAATATGATAAGAAAATATTACCATCTGACACAGCCTAATGTTCACCCGTATACGGGGAGAAGGAGACCACCACATTCATATGGAGAGGTACAAACATGTATTCAATTCTTAAAGAAACTGTGGACAAATCTCCAGTTGGAGGGAGATTACAAATGTTCTATGATGAATGGCTGGCCATCACATCTGATCGGTTTATTTTACAAACAGTTTCAGGCGCTACTATAACATTTAAAGAAGGTGTTAACTCTCCGGTACAAAATAAACCTGCTTATGGTTTCATGTTTTCTGCAATTGAAGAGGCAGAAATTAATGTGGAAATTGACAAATTGTTTAAAAAAGGTGTTATTGAAAAAACTGTTGAACATAAACATCAATTTGTGTCAAATATATTTCCAAGAAGTAAAAAAGATGGTGCTTGAAGAATTATTCTGAACCTTACAAACTTTAATACATTTGTCGAGTATAAACATTTTAAGATGGAAACATTCAACACTACAAGACATTTGATATCAGCAGGTTGTTATAAGGCTACAATTGATTTAAAGGATGCGTACTATTCAGTACCGATACACCAGTTCTTTCGAAGGTATTTAAAATTTAATTGGCTGGGACAGCTGTGGCAATTTAAAGCTTTACCAAATGGGTTAAGTTCAGCTCCCAGGCTCTTTACAAAGCTGTTGAAACCAGCTTTAGCACAATTAAGAGCACAAAAGCACATCATTATGGCTTATCTGGATGACATTTTAATCATCAATAGTAATCAGGAATCAGCTGAAAAATCAGTTTCAGCAACTAAAACTTTATTTGAGAAGTTAGGTTTCTTGATTCATCCAATTAAGTCCCAGCTGCAGCCAGCACAGTCAATTAACTATTTGGGGTTTGTGATTAACTCAGTTACTATGTTAGTAACTTTGCCAACAGATAAGATTGATGATATTTTAATGACCTGTAGGGGTATCATTCACAAACCTTATCCCTCCATCTGGGAAGTAGCAAAGGTTATTGGTAAATTAGTAGCAGCATTTCCTGCAGTTGAATTTGGTCCATTACATTACCAAAACCTTCAAAGGGACAAAATAAGAGCTCTAAAAAAGAGAGCGGGCCATTTTGATAGGCCTATGCAATTAACAAAAGAAGCTTTATTGGAATTGCAATGGTGGATCGAAAATGTCCCACAAGCTGCTGAAAACATTCTGATACAACAGCCTGAATTAATTTTACAAACAGATGCTCTGGCTATCGGATGGGGGGGGCGACAGATTCATTTACCAGCTGTGGGGGCAGATGGACTGTCCAAGAGGAAATGTTTCTCCAAACATATGGTATTAACTATTTAGAATTATTGGGGGGCGTTTTATGGGTTAAAAGCCTATTGTTCTACAAAAAAGAATCTGCATGTACTGATACAATTAGACAATAAAACAGCTGTTGCATATATTAATCACATGGGTGGAGTCAGATCGTGTATCATGTGATTGTCTGGTCAATCAGATATGGCAGTGGTGTATTAAGCACCAAATTTGGATTTCGGCAAATTATATCCCAGGTAAAGACAATGTGGTGGCAGACAATAGATCAAGGGTGTTTAAAGACAACACAGAATTTAATTTTTCAGTAAAATTGTGATTCAATATGGGTTACCAGACATTGGTCTGTTTGCATCAAGATTAAATCATCAATTGCCTAAATATGTGTCTTGGGGACCAGATCCAGATGCAGTAGCAGTAGATGCCTTTTCACTACATTGGGAGAATATGTTCTTTTATGCTTTTCCGCCATTTGCTCTGGTTCAGCAATGTCTGTAGAAAATAGAACAAGATTCTGCCACAGGATTATTGGTGATTCCAAATTGGCCGACACAACCATGGTTCCCATTGATGTTAAACATGATTAAAGAACCATATATGTCAATTCCTAGCAGCAGTGATTTATTAATAAAACCGGTAACCAAAGAAATTCATCCATTACATGCTTATATGAATTTGTTAATCTGCAGGTTTTGAACAGACCACTACAAGAGCTTGGATTGTCAGATAGAACTATGGATATTATAGTCGCATCATGGTGAAATAGCACTCAGAGACAATATATGATACATATAAAGAAATGGGAAATTTTTTGTAGACAATCAAATATATCCTATCATACTGTGAACATTGCAAACATATTGGAGTTCCTTGCCGAGTTGCATTTTGAACAATACTTAAGTTATAGTGCCATTAATAGTGCACGTAGTGCCTTATCATCTTATTTAGGACAAATCTCTGACCAGAAATCAATTGGATCACATCCATTAATATCCAGATTTATGAAAGGAATCTTTAACAAAAATCCACCCAAACCAAGATATACAGAAATTTGGGATGTTAGCATTGTACTTACTTTACTTAGGCAAAGGACTCCAATCGAAGTTTTATCATTGGAAAAGTTAACATTTAAATTAGTAATGTTAATGGCATTGGTTTCAGCTCAAAGGGTGCAAACATTACAAATGCTACGTTTAGACTGTATGCATGTGGCTGCAGATAACATTGTGTTTTATGTTTACGATCTGATCAAACAAAGCAGACCAGGGAGAACTGGAGCAAAGGTAATGTTTCAAGCTTACCCTATTGATCCAACATTGTGTGTAGTTAAACTGTTGAATCAATATATAAAAGTTACCAAAACTCTTCGAGGTGATGAAAAAACATTAATGATTACGCATAAGAAACCACACACAAAAGCTTCAGTCCAAACAATTTCAAGGTGGTTAAAACAGGTGTTACTTTTAGCAGGAGTAGACACTGATGTGTTCAAATCTCACTCCACCAGGGCAGCAGCTACGTCCGCGGCGAAGTTACAGGACGTACCACTCGAACACATTTTAGAAACCGCAGGGTGGTGTAAAGAAGAAACTTTTTCAAAGTTCTACAATAAACCTGTTCACACAATGACAGGCTTTGGACACGCGGTGTTGGGTTCACTATAATCACCTGCTTTGTTTCACTATCGATTGATATTATCGATTATGTTATCACTTATATCTTTTATCACTTTGTAATGGTTTCCTCAGATGTAAAAAGGGGGTTATTATATGTTCTTTTATCATTAAACGATTTATGGAAAGAACTAAAACTGGTCTGGTAAAAGGGTTTTTACTCATGTATGTGTTGACCTAGCCGGACTGTCGTATGGAAGAATTCTATGACATGGAAAACACAGAAGCTTCAAAATCTTCACGTAGTCACTCACGTGACTCCGAAATAAAATAGTAAGATTAAACGAGAACTTACCAGTTCGAAGTTTGATCTTTATTTTATGAGGTGTAACGATGAGGGATTACATGCCCTCCACTCCCCACCCTCATAAAATAAATCATCATCTGGTAGTTCTAAATCTATGATGAGCCTTACTATCTTACTCCGGCTATTGTGTTCTGTGTTTTTCATGCCGCTGCTTTGAAGTATGCCATTCTAGCGCTAGGCGGGGCTTCTTCACGTAATCCCTCATCGTTACTCCTCATAAAATAACGATCAAACTTTGAACTGGTAAATTCTCGTTTAATCTTACTATTATACTGCATCTGCCACGCACTTGCCCACTCACTCAACCTGTCCAAGTCCCCCTGCAACCTCCTGACATCCTCTTCACACTTCGCACTGCCACCCAGCTTTGTGTCATCTGCAAACTTTCTAGTGTTGCTCCTAATTCCCTCTTCCAAATCATTAATATATATGGTATCCAGTTGCGGCCCCAACACCGAGCCTAGGATAGTTCTATGTAGGATAGTACTAGTGTACAGCTGATCGCTGGTCAGAGTGGACTCCTTGGGCTGAAGGACTTGTTTGCATGCTGAATCTATAAACTAAACTAAACTAAGCTAAACAGTGCAAGCCCCCATCATTTCTACACCATATAATTCGCAAGCTGCATGGTGTTCTGTGAAAAGCTGAGAGCTTTGGTGGGATAAGATATATGTGTATTAGGATAGACAGGAGTTGATTTGGGATAGTCAGCATTAATTTGTGTGTGAGAGTTCAAGACCAATGATTCTGATCGAGTTTTCTGAACAAATAACCAAGAGGGTTGGCGATTGAAGGCTCGTAGACATAGTCTGCATCCTTTTCTGCAATGTCTTTAGCAAGGTTCCGTATGGTAGGCTGTTCTGGAAGGTTAGATTGAATGGGATCCAGGAAGAACTAGTGAACTGTTATTTAATTGTCTGTCATCTATATCAATGATTTGTACAGGAATGTACAAGGCTTGAATAGTAGAGCTGCAGATGACATTAAATTAGATGGTTTCGTAAACAGTGGTTTTCAAGGATTACAGTGGGACATTGACTAGCTGCGCAAGTGAGCTGAAAGAATGGCTAATGGAATTTAATTCCAATAAGTGTGAGATGTTGCTTTATGGGAGATTAAATCTGTGCAAGGCATTTACAGTGAATGGTGCGGTCTGGGGAGTGTGGATTAGCAGATGGATCTTGGTGTAAAAGTACGTCGTTCTCAGAAATTGGCGTCATAGGAAGATAGGGTAGTGAAGAAAGCTTTTGGCCTCCATCAGTCAGGGAGTTGAACATAGAGGTTGGGACTATGTTACAGTTGTACAAGATGTTAGTGAGAGCACACTTGGAGTTTTGTGTTCAGTTTTGGTCACCCTGCTATAGGAAATAATGTAGAGATGATTTATGAGGACTCGAAGGTTTGAGCTCTAGAGAAGAGTTGGGCAGGTGTGGACTTTATTCCTTGGAATGCAGGAGGTTGAGAGACGGTTTTGTGGCGGTGCATAAGATCATGAAGTGAACACGTACTTGGACAGGAGAGGTTTTTGATTAATTTGGCCAAATGCGGACAAATGGGACTGGGTTAGATGGGATACCTTGCTAGGCGTTGATGAGTTGGGCCGAAGGGCATGTGTCCATGCTGTTGATTCTACTCTACTGACGATGGGGACCAGATATTATCATCTTCTGACAGTGCCTATAAAGCAAGGGACATAGCGGTTATGATGTTCAAGAGCATTAAATGTTGTCAAATGTACTGAAACAGAATAATGAAATTCTTACTTGCAACGGCACAGCAGGTTTGTAAACGCAGTACACAAAGAAAAAAAGTTTAATAAATAAAAAACCTCAATATAGTGCAAAAATAAAACAAAAGCAAAAAGTCTCCAGTGCAGCCAGGACACTTTGGAGTTCGAAGTTTAGTTGGTGTTTGTAGTGTTGGTTATAGCCTGATGGTTGATGAGATGAAGGCATTTTTGAAATACCGATGGAGCTCCGCAGGTAGTTTGTTTGTTTTCTCATCTTTTTTAATTTTTAGTGTTTGTTAAAAGTTTGGTTAAAACATGTCCTCTGGTTTGCCTTATGTGGGGGAGGGGGAGGGGATCAGGGGAAACTTTTTTTCAGGTTCTTACCTTACCGGAGATGTGATTAATTTTCTGATTGCATTGCGAATTGCATCTGCGGCCCTCCATCGATGGAGCTGGAGGCCTCCTCGGACAGTCGTGAGCCCCACCGCGGGGCGTGGACTTAACATCGGTGCTGATCCCTTGCTGGGATTGCTCCAACTGCAGCCTGCAGACTTACCATCAAGAGCTCGCAGTCTCAGGAGAAGCTGAGTCGGAAAGCTCCAATGACGCAGAAGGTTCGACCAGCCTCGATGCGGGTGCTGATCGCCTCGACGCGGAGGGCCCGAATGCCGCCGGCTACCGGAGTCAAGATTTTCCCATCCATGGAGGGCTCGAGGCTCCCGACCGCGGGAGAACAAATGGAAGGGACTTGAACTTTATTTCGCCTTCCATCACAGTGAGGAATGTGTAGGAGTCACTGTGGTGGATGTTCATGTTAAAATATGTTTTGGGTGTTCTGTTGCTTTTTATTTGTATGATTGACTTGGCAAATGAAATTCCTCGTATATGCTGCTAAATATACTTGGCAAATAAAGTCCTATTCTGATTCTGATTCTGATTCTGATTTTTGGTTAATTAAATACACAAAATTACAGAAAACCTTAATTCTTCAACAAAAGGATATGGACAAGTGTCAGGGGTTATGGGGAGAAGGCAGGAGAAATGGATAAGGAGGGAGCGATAGGTCAGCCATGATTGAATAGCTGAGTAGACTTGATGGGCCGAATAGCCTAATTCTGCTATACCTATCATTTGTACATTCTCCCTGTGACTGCGTGGGTTTTCTCTGGTTTCCTCCCTCATTCTGAATATGTCTATGTTTGTAGGTTGATTCGCCTCGGTAGATTGCCCCAAGTGTGAAGGATAGAACTCGTGATCGGGTGATTGCTGGTCAAAAGGTCAAAATAAGGGACAAATTCCTGACGGCAATTTGTTTACCGACTTGGCTGTGGCTGGGTGAATGATGAGTTGGCCCGGGTGCTGGACTGCACACAGAGCTCAGCCATCGGGCCAGCTGAGGAGTTTTGGACCGGGCGCCGGACTTTGTGCACGACGTCGCGCATAAAGTCTGGCACCCCATCCAACTCATGAACCGATGATCGGCCATGAGAAGGAGGGGTGGTGGGGTCGGCAGTAAAACGAAGGTCCGAAGGTTGGACAGCTGGTTGGCCTGTCGACCACAGGAGAGGTGCTGCTGCTGCACTCCATGGACTGCACTACTCGGATGGGTGAGACGGGGCTGGACACAGCGCTCCGACGTGACCGTTCACTCAATCCAAGTAGTGGCAGTCAAATATGAGGCAAGGGCGGACCCATATGGGACAAACCAATTTCGCCACCCTGCTGGTCAGTTGGCCACCCTGCTGGTCAGCATGGATTCAATGGCCCAAAGGGCCTGTTTTCATGTTTTATCTTTAAACTAAACTAAACTAAACATACAGGCAGAGGAGATTAGTTTTATTTGTCATCGTGTTCATCACATTGTGGACTGAAGAGCCTGTTCCTGTGTTGTGAACAGAAGGAAGGGGTGAGAGGGAGGTGGAAGAAAAATTGTGGACGCAGTAGTAGGGAGGGGTGGAAGATGAGAGGATGGAGGAAAACTGTTTATGAAAAGCATCACAAATGCAACTTGAAGGCGTTTCAGTTGTGAGAGGATTTGAGTATAAGAGCAAGGAGGTCCTACTGCAGTTGTACAGGCCCATGGTGCGACCTGGTGAGACCGCACCTCGAGTATTGTGTGTAGCTTTGGTCTCCTAATTTGAGGAAGGACATTCTTGCTACTGAGGGAGCACAGCATAGTTTCACAACGTTAATTCCTGGGATGGCGGAACTGACATATGATGAAAGAATGGATCGACTGGGCTTATATTCACTGGAATTTAGAAGGATGAGAGGATATCTTACAGAAACATATAACATTCTTATGGCATTAGACAGGCTAGATGCAGGAAAATTGTTCCCGATGTTGGGGGAGTCCAGAACCAGGGGTCACAGTTTAAGAATAAGGGGTAGGCCATTTAGGACTGAGATAAGGAAAAACGTTTTCACCCAGAGAGTTGTGAATTTGTGGAATTCTCTGCAACAGAAGGCAATGGAGGCCAATTCACTGGATGTTTTCAAGATAAAGTTTGATTTAGCTCGTAGGGCTAACGGAATCAAATGATATGAGGAGAATGCAGGAACGGGGTACTGATTTTGGATGATCAGCCGTGATCATATTGAATGGCTCGACGGGCCGAATGGTCTTCTCCTGCATTCATTTAGTATGTTACTATGTTTTATCACTTATAGACAGTTGGATCCTTTTCTCACACAGGACGCCTGGTCTGCCAACGCAATATTCCACCATTCTGAAGTTGCTCGATGATTCGTGGCTTTCTAGAATTGCTCGCTGACTCACGACTTTCTGGATTCACTCATGTCTTTCTGGACTCACTCGTTTGTTTCCGGGCACTCAATGACTCGCGGCTTTCTGAACACTCACTCACTGAATCACGCCTTTCTGGACTCACTCACTCAATATTCCACCACTCTGAAGTCACTCGCTGACTCATGGCTTCCTGGACTCACTCGTGGGTTTCTGGTCTCATGGCTTTCTGGGCTCAATCATGGCTTTCTGTACACTCATTGTCACAACTCTTTCTGAACACACTCACTCACGGCTTTCTGGACACTCACTCACTCACTGACTCATGATTTTCTGGACACTCACTGACTCACTGACTCTCACAGACTCATGGCTTTCGAGACACTCGCTCACTGACTCATGGCTTTCTGCACACTCACAGACTCACAGCTTTCTGCACACTCACTGACTCATGGCTCTCTGCACACTCACAGACTCACGGCTTTCTGCACACTCACAGACTCACAGCTTTCTGCACACTCACTGACTCACGACTTTCTGCACACTCACTGACTCACGGCTTTCTGCACACTCACTGACTCACGACTTTCTGCACACTCACTGACTCACGGCTTTCTGCACACTCACAGACTCACGGCTTTCTGCACACTCACTGACTCACGGCTTTCTGCACACTCACTGACTCACGGCTTTCTGCACACTCACTGACTCACGGCTTTCTGCACACTCACTGACTCACGGCTTTCTGCACACTCACTGACTCACGGCTTTCTGCACACTCACTGACTTACGGCTTTCTCGACTCACTCACTCATTGACTCACGCCTTTCTCGACTCACTCACTCATTGACTCACGCCTTTCTCGACTCACTCACTGACTCACAGCTTTCTGGACTCATGGATTCAAGGCTTTCAGAATACTCCCTCACTGACTCACAGCTTTCGGGACTCACTCTCTCACACACGGCTTTCTCGACTAACTCACTCACTGACTTGCGGCTTTCAGGTCTCACTCACTCACACAGACTCACGCCTTTCCGGACTCACTCACTCACGGCTTTCTTGTCTCACTCACTCATACTGACTCACGGCTTTCTGCAAACTCACTGATTCACGGCTTTCTTGACTCACTCACTCACTGACTCACAGCTTTCTGGACTCACTCATGGACTCAAGGCTTTCTGGATACTCCCTCACTGACACGTTGCTTTCTGGACTCACTCACTCACGGGTTTCTGGACTCACTCATCACTGACACGGCATTCTGAACACACTAACTCACTGACTCGTGGCTTAATGGATTCAATCACTCACACAGACTCATGACACTTGTCCACTGACTCACAGCTTTCAGGACTCACTCTTTCACACACGGCTTTCTTGTCTCACTGACTCACACTGACTCACAGCTTTCTGCACACTCACTGACACGGCTTTCTCGACTCACTCACTCATTAACTCACGGCTTTCTGGACACTCACTCACTGACTCACGGCTTACTGGACACTCACTCACAGGGTGCAGGGGAAGGGGAGGAAGGGAGGAGGAGTGTGGAGGGGTGGGTAGGAGAGGGCGAAGGGGATGGGAGGAAGGAGGTGGGGAATGGGAGGAGGGGTATGCGAGGGGAGAGGGATTTGGTGGGGGAGGGGGGCGTGGGGGGAGGGGAGGAGTGGTGTGGTGGAGTAGATGAGTTTGGGGGAGGAGATGTGTGTGGGCAGACGGTAGGAGTTTGTTTGGGAGGGGCGAGGGTTGTTTGTGGGAGGGGGAGGGGAGTGGGGAGGTGTGTGTGGGAGAGGGTTGGAGTGGTGTATGGACGCGGGCGGGGGGGCTACGGCCTCACTCAGCGCTTCCCGGCCCTGGCATCACTCAGCGGTGCCCGGCCGCACTCAGTCACCGGCCACCGGCCGCTCTCACTGCACGGCCGCACACGTTCCGGGGCTCAGGAAATTAGCCCAGGCTCCGGGGCTTTATTTTGACAGCGGGTGCCGGAAGGGGCGTTGCCGTCCTGGCGATTGACAGTCGTGGAGACCAATCTGCTGGTCTCACAATTTTTTAAACCTATATAACTTTAGTAATATTCCACCGATCGGAACACAACTTGGTGCGCTTGGAGCAGAGTAGAACGGCGAGTAAGGTGGCAAAAGTATCCTAGCGATATATACGGTACCGATTTTACGCAAATTTAAATATAACGCAGACCGGAAGTGGTTAAGATGAGATTTTCAGTAATAGTATAGATATAAGACCTATGACTTTATGAAAGAGCGAGCTTCAGGCACTTGCAGACCTGATTGAAGAGAAAGGAGACAAAAATGAGATCAGAAGAAGAGGAGCAAATTGTCAACTCTCCATAAAAGAGCAGTGAAACCTGGTTGGGCAGCAGGCTGAGGATTGCATTACACCAGTACATGAAAGGCCTTTTGACACAGACAAACCATGAAGAGGCTTCTACATGCAGAATTCCCAGGATTAAAGGACGAACATGAGAACAATGCACATCAGATCAAACGCCTCGAAAGAGCAGACAGACAATGCCAGGTTGATAACTAGGCAACATAAGCAGAGGACACAGCTGGCCTTCATGAACAAAGAACCATTGGTAAAATAACATGGTTTGTTATTTATAAATGGCAAACATCAACAAATGTACTTATCAGAGACAAATAGTGCCACTTAATGATAATGCTAAACAAACTAAATGTGCACTAGCTGGAGCATTGCAAGGAATTACTAAATAGGGTACACCGTCAGCAAGGTGAAGGAGGTTGTTATCAACCTCAGGAATCGTTGGGGAGTACATGACCCAATCAGCATTAATCGTGCTGAAGTAGAAATGGGAGAAGCAACAACCAAGAAGGCAAACCAACACCTTTACCTCCTCAAGACACTGAGGAAATTCAGCATGTCTCCCTTGACTCTAACAAATACTACAGATGCACCATATAAAGTATTTTACTTCGGAGTCACGTGAGTGACTACGTGAAGACCCCGCCAGCACGCATGCGCGACATATCGCCTACCGCATTGCTCAATGACAGGCTGGGGACGCGCTGCTCCACCAACGGTAAGTTTCAAACCTGAAGGTAAGTTTTTCAACTTAATTCCAGGTCTGTTTCTCCTTGCAGGAAGCTCTTACAGAGTTCCTGCTGGAGACATCGCGGAATCCCACCTACACCGCAGGGAAATCGCGGGGATACCCGGCTCGGGGGGAGAAACCCGACCACAGACTTTGCGGGGAATCTCATCTTCAGGGAGCGTGAGGAAATCCTGGCTGTGGAATCCGTGGACATTGGAATCCGCGGGGAACCCGGGACAACAAGAAGAGTCAAGCCGCGGGGTGAACCCGGCTCGGGGAAACTCGGCCGCGGGGACCGCGTGAAAGACAAACCGCGGGGTGAACCCGGCTCGGGGAAACCCGGCCGCGGGGACCGCGTGAAAGACAAACCGCGGGGTGAACCCGGCTCGGGGAAACCCGGCCGCGGGGACCGCGTGAAAGACAAACCGCGGTGTGAACCCGGCTCGGGGAAACTCGGCCGCGGGGACCGCGTGAAAGACAAACCGCGGGGTGAACCTGGCTCAGGGAAACCCGGCCGCGGGTACCATGTGGAAAACACGGCTGCAGACCGCAGAAGAGCGGATAGCCGGCGGCATTGCTTCAGTCTCCGGCAGCCCGGAGAGGTTCAACGGAGTCTGAAAGGTCTGGGCAGGCCAGGAGGGGTCTCCTCCGACATCGGTACGTCCTCGGACGTTTTTTACCCATGTGGAGCATGGATAGCATCCGCAGATCACTCATGCCACTGAAATGCTCCATCCTGATATGGTCCATGGAAGGCCATATCAGCACAGGACCCCTGGGGGCCTGTGGCAGCACCTATCTCAGGGCTGCATACAAATCTCCCTCTTTGTGAAGTGGAGTGCGAGGAGTCAGTGGGTAGCTGACTACAAACTCGGAAGTATGTCCAGGAACTCCGTATGTCCTGGAGTACAAGCGTGAGGTTCCAGAAATTTCTGGCATGGCAACAAGACCTTCGCTAGCGAAGAAACCTGGAAGGCCAGAGTTCCCTCGTGAAGCAGCAGCCACCTCACGTCACATCTTACAAGAACAGGTGCCGGCGGTGAGATACCATGCACCTGCAAAATTGTTCCTGAAAGGACCAGCAGTGAACAGCGCTATGTGCGGGTACAATGCACACTTCAAAATGAACTGCTTCCAGAAGAACGCCATCGGACCTGCCTTAAATGTCAAATTTGCAGGTTCAAGTAAGGCCAGCAATGTCCAGCCACCGAATCCTCTCTTCAGGAAAGCAGTCCAAACAGGTAAGACCCGGATGAAGAATCAAAGCTGTCCGGCTTATCAAGGTACCACGGCAACAACACACCTCACGCCCCCATCGACAGCAAGCGTTTCACTGAAGCTGGTGGCAGCTTCAAAGCTGGGCACAGGTTTTCAGGCCAAGGCCCAAACCGGACCTCAGGGAATCCGGTCCATGCACCCCAGCAATCCTGCTCTCCAAATCTGGGAAGGAAATAGAACCCGCACCAGGGGCCTTTGGGCTTACCACAAGACCACCAATAACCATGAAGGTAGGTGGGTCTGGTTCTTTCCGAAATATGAGGTATGTGGACCATTTACAAGTTGGTAAAATTTACACTTGTTTTGTGCATATGATCTATTTATAAACTAAAAAAAACATGAGATCAGTTTTATACAGCACAGTATACAAGCGAGACAGCAACTCGCATGCGCAGCATAGACATTTCTGAATAGGAAACTTCATTACTGTCTAACAACAGAGGAACAGTTTCCACTCACAGGGCTCACCGGAGGTATTTGAAATTTAGCTGGATAGGGCATGATACAGTCAAAAGCATTGCAAAATGGGCTAACCAGCTTTCAGGTTATTTACCAAATTACTAAAACCAGTGCTTCGGCTGCTCAGAGCTAAAGCTATTGTTATGGCCTATCTGGATAATGTTCCAAATGCTGTATTTTGCCAAATTAGAGGTATCAGCCACAAAACTATATTTCAGAAATTGGGTTCTCATCCATCCAGTTAAATTTAAGTTGATGCCAACTGAAATGCTACCAGACCAATGCTATTCCCAGCTGAACCTATAAACAGTATTCAGCATTGCTCCACTAACCTTCATCAGTAAATCCTCAGTTAATTACTAACTGATGCTATTGCTCAAAGATGGATAATTACTAATACCATCTCTAGTTACGGAGGCGGATGGATTTGTATGTTACCAATTGCTCAGTTATATGGTATCAACTACCAACACACACTAGATGCATTCTGTGGATTAACGGTTTGTGCGAATATACATAATCTGCATGCTCAAGTCTTGATTCTTTGTTCTTGGTTACTTGGTCCTCCAAAATATTCCAACTGGAATTTAAACTGGAGGTGGTGAAGGGAGGGGTCTAACTTGATACACTCTGGTGCTGTTATATGTTAATCACATGGGTGCAATCAAGTTAAAGTATCCGGTGATAGTTTACCTAACTTCATTTGGCATTGGTGTATCATCATGTAAACTCATGACAACACAGAATGGATGTTGTATTTAATGACATTGTGGGTTCGATGGAACACCAAAAGATCGAGATGTTTGAATCCAGGCTCAATCATCAGTTGCAACATACGTGGCATATCAGTGGCGATGGATGCATTCTCGCTACACTGGGGAGGAATGTTCTTTATGTCTTCCTCCATTTCGCCTCATCGGACAGGTCTTGCAAATTCAGCAATCTCCCGCTTCAGGCTTTTTGGAGTGCCTGACTGGCCTTGGTCTTCAACTTGGTGCTTGGGTTCAGATTGCCCAGTCACCTATGGATTGTGTGGGAAAATGAACCCCACACTCCCGTCTCCCCCTTCTCTCTCCCCTCTTCTCTCTCGCCCCTCTCTCTCTGCCTCCCCCTCCGCCTCCCCCCTCCCCCCCTCTCCCACCCTCCCCCCTCCTCTCCCCCCCTCTTCCATCTCTGCCCCCCTCTGTGCTCCCCCACTCTCTCCCCCCATCTCATCCCCCCCCTCTCTCATCTCTCCCCCCCTCTCTCTCCCCCCCCTCTCTCCGTCGCCCCACTCTCCCCCCTCTCTCCCCCCCCCTTCCTCTACCCCCCCCTGCTCTCTTCCCCCCCTCTCTTCCCACCCCTCTCTCCCCCCCTCTCTCCCCCCCCTCTCTCCCCCTTCTCCCTCCCCCCTCCTCTCCTCTCCCCCCTCTCTCCCCCCTACCCCTCCCCTCCCTCTCCCCCCGTCTCTCCCCACCCCTCTCCCCCCCCTCTCTCCGCCCCCCCCCTTCCCTCCCTCCCCCCCTCTCCCTCCCCCCCCTCCTCCCCCACCTCTCCATCCCCCTCTCCCCCCTCGTCTCCCTCCCCTTCTCCCCCCCCCTCTCCATCCCCCCCTCTCTCCCCAGAGGAGGGGGGAGTGGAGGAGAAGAGAGAGAGAGAGAGAAGAGAGGGGGAGATGGGAGTGTGGGGTTCATTGACACGTGACAATGAACTGAGCTGATTTATTTTTGTCCCACTCATTTTCGTTAGTACTTCATATTTTAATGTGGCAGTGGGTCGCAAAAGATGAAGATTATTAATTTAATACCCAAGGACTCATTCTTGTTGTTTTCCCCAATTAATTTGTATTCTTTTTATGTAACTGCTATTCTCCAAAACATCCTTTCGTTTCTATCTTTTCATTTTACCTCCGTAGAGTCATAGAGTGATAATGTGTGAAAACAGGCCCTTCGGCCCAACTTGCCCACACCAGCCAACATGCCCCAGCTACAATAATTCCACCTGCCTGCATTTGGTCCATATCCCTCCAAACCTGTCCTTTCCAATAATCTGTCTAACTGCTTCATAGATGTTGTGATAGTTCCAGCCTCAACTACCTCCTCTGGCAGCTTGTTCCATACACCCACCACACTTTGTATGAAAATGTTACCCCTCAGATTCTTATGAAATCATTTGCCCTTCATCTTAAACCTATATCTTCTGGTCCTCGATTCACCTACTCTGGGCAAGAGACTCTGTACTACCTGATTTACTCCTCCCATTATTTTACCTACCTCTATAAGATCATCCCTCACCCTCCTGTGCTCCAGGGAATCAAATCCCAGCCTACTCAATATCTCCCTATATCTCAGATCTCTAGTCCTGGCAACATCCTCGTAAATCTTTTCTGTACCCTTTGAAGCTTGACAGCATATTTCCTATTACATGGTGCCCAGAGCTGAACACAATACTCCAAATGCAATCTCGCCAACGTCTTATACAACTGCAACATGACCTACCAACTTCTATACTCAATCCTCTGACTGATGAAGGCCTATGTACCAAAAGCCTTTTTGACCACCTCATCTACCTGCTACTCAACCTTCAAAGAACCATGCACCTGCACTTCTAGATCCCTCTGCTCTGCAACACTCCCCAGAGCCCTACCATTCACTGTGCAGGTCCTGCACATGTTACACTTTCCAAAATGCAACACTTAACATTTCTCTGTATTAAATTCCATCAACCATTCTTCAGCCCACCTGGACAACCAATCAAGATCTTGCTGCAATGTTTCACAACTATCTTCACTATCTGCAAAACCACCCACTTTTGTATCATCACCAAACTTGTTAACCTTGCCTGTATGTTCTCATCCAGATCATTGATGTAGATGACAAACAGTAATGCGTCCAGCACCAAACCCTGAGCCACCCCACTAGTCACAGGCCTCCAGTCTGAGACGCAACCTTCCACCATCACCATCACCCTCTGCTTCCTCAACAATATTGTATTCTGTCTGATTATTTTTTTTAAATATTTATTTTAAACCTCTTTTTCCAATTATATTTCAATTTAAGTTCTGTAATTTGATCATGCCAGGATGATCTCTGGTTCTTCTCACAGGAGTGTCTTATTTGGACTTCTATTTCCTCTGAACAATTTCCACTGTTCCTCTATTTTATCTGCCAATCTCCATTTGCAATCTAGCTGTTCTCGGATCACTGAAATAAGAATACTTTCAGTATAATGTCTCTTCATTTGGTTCTGCCTTCTCCCTTTCCACAACAATTCTAAATTTGATCACATTACGTTAATTATTTCCGAAATGTTCTCCCACCAAAACATGGACCTGGATACAACAGTGTTTATTTTCCCTGGGCTGGAAAATTATTGAAAAGAATGATATGGTGCATACGTTTCAGAAATTCCTTTGCATTTTTCATATAGATTTCTCTAGTTAATACTGGGATATTTGAAGTGCTTTATAATTTATACTCAATTACTTTATGTCTGTCTGTAATGTGCACGTAGATTTGCCTCTTCCCCCAGCCCAGCTTATTTTAATTCTTGCACAAATATAGACATCTGGCTGGAGTCATTCCTACTGGAGCCAGTCCTCATTCACTAACTTACTTCTTAAACATGTATTGGAAGGAACTGAGAGTAAGTAAGTAGGTTTATTGGCCAAGTATTCACATACAAGGAATTTGCCTTGGAGCTCCACCCACAAGTAACAACATGACATACAGTCAGTGACAGTTACGAATGACTCAGAAAACACTAAACATAATAATAAAACATGAATGATAAAACACCATTGATTAAGCATGTGAACCAACAAAATACCAGGTCAAAGGGAGGCTACAGATTTATGGCTGTTGAGTAGAGCAACTACTCGTGGATAAAAATTGTTTTTATGTCTGGCTATGGCAGCTTTGACAGTCTGGAGTCGCCTTCCAGAGGGAAGTGATTCAAAGAGGGTGAGAGGGGTCAGAGATGATCTTGCCTGCTCGATTCCTGGCCCTTGCAGTGTACAGTTCATCAATGGAGGTTCATCAACTGCAGATGCTGATTTTAACCAAAGATAGACACAAAATGCTGGAGTAACTGAGCGGGACAGGCAGCATCTCTGAGAAAAGGAATGGGTGACGTTTCAGGTCGAGACCATTCATCAGACACTTCTTTAGGTCTGAAGAAGGGTCTTGACCCGAAACATCACCCAGTCCTTCTCTCCAGAGATGCTGCCTGTCCCGCTGAGATACTCCAACATTTGGTGTCTTCTGTCCTGCTGAGTTACACCAGCATTTAGTGTCTTACTTCTTATACAGTTCCGTTCTTTGACTTTTTTATTGCGCTCCTTGACTTTGACTGAGGGCAGAAGCATACATTAATTTTTCCTTCAAATTTTGCTTGAAGAAAAATTGACGGTACCTGGCTTTTCCTCGGTTTGATGCATTTTATGTATAGGCATTAAAATGACCCCAATTAGATTTGCTTTATTTTTATCTATAAGCATTAATGTGACCCTGGCTGCTTCTAATAATGGTTTCCTCGGGGATTTTCACCTGCAGTGATTTCACATTAATAACGAGGACTAAAAGAGTAAAAGAGTAAGGCTAACAAATAGCAAGGCATGGCTCGCAGTGTGCATATTTTCCCTTGCCAATCAGAAAAATAATTTCTGTAAGTTGTCGGATCAAATGTTGGTTATGAGCTTTAACCTACGACCTCATAAACTTTTTCAGCTGAGTGTGATAGATCAGCCAGAACCATGAATTTCATACTCGGGCTTTACACATGAAAAAGAAAAGAAATGAAAGATTAAGACTGTAATATTTTTATATACGAATGTTAGTCAGTTAAGAAAAGATTTTTAAAAAAAATGTTGTTCAGTTTACATATTGTTATGGGGTTATGGGGAGAAGGCAGGAAAATTGATTTGAGATGGAAAGATAGATCAGTCATAATTAAATGATGGAGCAGACGAAGGGCCAAATGGCCTAATTCTGCTCCTATCATTTACCAATCTGGGAACGTATAGTTGATGTATCCAAGCTGCTGCAAGGCATTTATAAAAGTTACCATGAATCTAAATAACATACAGCAGTATAATAGAGCATTCTAATAGTGTGAGCAATGCCATCACAAAAAATGTTGGTATACAAGTCTGCAATGAGACTTTTCATTTGCCATCCAAACAAAATTGTCAAACATGAGCAAGGAAGGGTTGATGAGAGACCATGGCAGTAAATATGAACATATTTAAGCATTTAACAGAGATTATAAGATATGGAATATTTATGCAATTATCCTGGCCGTGGAGGAATTGAGAAAATTCAATATTCAGGTGAGACCAAGCGGAGGCTTGTTCCCCCATGAGATGCGTCGCCCGAACTCCTCCGCTCGGGTCCGCATTACAACCTACCCGGGTGGCTCAGCTCACTTCAAAATACCCCCTCCCATTCCACATCCGACCTCTCGGTCCTGGGCCTCCTCCACGGCCAGACGTGAGCTAAACCGCATGCTGGAGGGGATCTGACCTCTTATGCAGATTGGGAGGCTCGGGCTGAAGGGGGGAGGGTTGTGGGTTTGGCGGAGATCTGTCTGGTATTTTCACGTGCTGTGGCTTCAGCCACGGACAATACCATCGCCCTGATGACCGCGGCAAGGGCATTTCCCTCGATCAGTACAGCACAACACACTAAACTGGCGGCGCACCAGCTTCTCATTTTCACACCACAAACAGCTTACACATGGCCTTGTTCCCTTTATCACGATACGTTTTTTTTTGCATTCATCTTTCACTTCATTGCTTCCTTATCTCGCACTCACTGTTCCTATAATCTCTCGTTTCCTATCCACTGACCAGTCTAAGATGGGTCTTCACCACCAGAAATGTCGGGCCTATCTCCTTCGGCTCCTTAGATTATGCTGCTACGCACCCGCTTGAGTTTCTCCGCCCTTTTGGTTCTTACCCATGAACTTGTAATTGTGTTTATTTTTATAAATGTATGGGTTCTGATACTTGCAATTACATTCTAACTAGCCTCCGTAGTTAAATTAAGTGACACTTGGTTTTCCCACGGTGCAAACTTTATGTTTTTTTGGATTCTATTTAGCACCTAACCGCAGTGAATCTCCCAGAGGATCTAATATTAACTATTCAATCTTCATTTCATGCAAAGCAGCAATCACATAATCTTATCTAAATCCTTGAGATAGCCCCTGGAGCAATTTTCATAATGTTACTAACCCCAACTCTTTTAATATTCCAGTTCATCCTCACAAAACCAAAAGCTTACACTTTCATTTACAAAAATGCTATGTGCAATTATATTTAGGGTGAGTAAAAAACATTCCACGGCGTAATTGATAGATTAAGAGCACAGAGAGAAGATACTTACTGTAAGTGAAATGAAAAACAGGGAGTTAGATTTCTGCTCTAAGAAAAGGAAAATATCATTAAGGTTTTGTCTGTCATATATTGAAGTTGATAATATAATAATACAATAAAAAAAGATAGGTCTTTGTTTGTATTGTTATATTGCTTATAATAATGGCTGACTGAATTAAACCCAGCAACATTTATGCTACTGTGCTGATTTAATGGTGATTCTCTTCAGCTAGGGACACCTCTGAGCAGAATTTAGGTGATCGTGAATGGTCTGCGGTGGAAGTCACTTGTAATACAGGTGAGACTTCTTTGTCATAATGTCCTTAGCTTTAGGTCAGAGTTAGCATCACTGCATAGAGAGGATAGTATTGGCTTTTGGACTAATTTCCATTGAGAACTGTGGCTGTCTAGAAATATATGTCACATTTGACTCCTGTTGCCATTGTGTTGTCTTAACAGCTGCATTTAAATCATGGCACTCTCTTCCCTTGTGCCAAAGAGGACACATTATTATTTTACATACTGTATATGTAACATCTGAAAAAGTTACAACAGTTGGCAGTCATTTTCTAATAATTATTGTGTCTAAGAAATTGAGGAGATGGAGAGGCTATTCAGAAGACAGAAAAGCTGGAAATCTCCAGGACCGAACAATGTTCCTCCTCTACTCTCAAGCTCTGTGCCGAACAACTGGCACTGGTCTGCACAGACATTTTCAACCAGTCCCTGCAAACCTGTACTGTCCCTGCCTGCTTCAAAGTCTCCACTATTGACCCTGTAACCAAAAAGACAAGAATTACTGTCTTAATGACTACAGGCATGCCGCATTGACCTAAATGGTCATGAAGACTCTTGATAGACATGCTGGCCCAGCTGAAAAATATCACAAACCCCCTGTTGGACCCTCTGCAGTTCGCATATCAAGCCAATAGATCAGTGGATGGCGCAGTCAACAGGCCTGCACTTCATCCTCCAGCACCTAGACCGCCAGGGGACCTATGCAAGGATTTTGTTTGTTGGTTTTAGCTCTGCATTCAACAGCATTGTGCTAGAGCTACTGCACTCCAAACTCTCCCAGTTGACTGTGCCAGAACATCTCTGTCAGTGGATCACCAACTTCCTGACAGACAGCAAGCAGCATGTGAGGCTGGGGAAGCACATCTCAGGCCCACAAACCCTCAGCATAGGAGCACCGCAAGGCTGCATTCTCTCCCCTCTCCTCTACTCTATCTACACCAACGACTGCACCTCCACAGACTCCTCTGTCAGGCTTCTCAAGTTTGCGGATGACACAAACCTGAATGGACTGATCCAGGATGGGGAGGAATCTGCCTACAGACAGGAAGTGTCACAGCTGGCATCCTGGTGCCATCACAACAACCTCAACTGCTCTTAAGACAGTGGAATTGATTATAGACTATAGGAGAGCTCCCCTTCCCCTCCCCCCAATCACCATCAACAACACCACAGTCACATCTGTGGAGTCCTTTAAGTTCCTTGGACCCATCATCTCCAAGAACCTTAAATGGGGGGCCACCGTTGACTGCACGGTCAAAAAAGCCCAACAGAGGGCATACTTCCTACGGCATCTGAGGAAACACAATCTATCACAGGCAATGATGGTCCAATTGTATACGGCCATCTTAGAGTCTGTCCTCATCTTTTCCATCATGGTCTGGTTTGGCTCAGCCATCAAGCATGATATCCGGAGGCTGCAGCGAAACATCCGATCAGCTGAGAAAGTTATTGGCTTCAACCTTCCCCCAAGGGCCAGGAAGCGAGCGGGTAAGATCATCTCTGACCCCTCTCACCCTGGCCACTAACTCTTTGAAGCACTTCCCTCTGGTAGACGATTACACTAGACTACTCCGACTACCAAGCTGCCACAGCCAGCCCAGACCATAAAAACAGCGTTTTTTTCACGAGCAGTAAGCTCTACTCAATAACCAAACCTTAACATGTAGCCATCATTCTGCTCTGGAATTTTATTCATCATTCACATGTTGAATCGATAATGATTATTCTTAAGTGTTATTTAATGGTTTACTGTATGTCATCATTGTTGTTTAATTGCGAGAGCGGGAGGAGCACCAATTTTCCAAATTTTCCTTGTATGTGTACATTATTGGCGAATGAATAAACGTATATTCGTGGTTCATTCACTCAAAGTCAAGTATAATTTATTGTCATTCAGACCTTTTGGTCTGAACGAAATTTCATTGCCTTGCAGTTATACATATAATAAAAAACAAAACACACAATAAACACATATTTAACATCCACCACAGTGAGTTCACCAGGCACCTCCTCACTTTGATGGAAGGCAAAAGTCTTAAAGTTCTTGTCTTCTTCCCTCTGTGTTCTCCCTCTGCGCTGAGGCGATCCGGGCCTCCAATGTTGTCGTCCACTGGGCCCGCAGCCGAGCCTCCAAAGCCGGACCACCGCCACCGTCGTCGTCGGAAAGCTGGAACACCGCCACAGCTCTGAAGCTGGGTCCACCGCTGGAATGCCGCCACAGGAACGCTGGAACGGCGGAACACCGTCACAGCTCTGAAGCCGGGTCCGCTGCTGGAACGCCGCCACAGGAACGCTAGAATGCTACAGTTCTGAAGCCGGGCCGCCGCTGGAACACCACCACAGCTCTGAAGCCGGGTCTGCCGCCGTCGCCGGAACGCTGGAACACCGCCACAGCTCCGAGGCCGCCAGCTCCGCAATTAGGCCTCAACACAGACGGACATTCATTCAACACAGAATGAATTCATAATTCATTTATTCAATCCAGAATGTTGGATATTCAGGATTAATGAAAGAAAAGGGACATTATAAACATTAGGATGTCATAAAATAAATCCAGCAGTTGCATTAATAAGACTACAATAGCATAATTGTTTACACACTTTAAAAAGTAATGTAATCCATTAATTCAATAAAACTGTGTTTTCACACTGAATCCCAGTTTGGGCTGAATGGAATTCTAACAAATACCTTCAGTAGCACTGGGCTAAAATGGGTATAAGACACAGGTAATTCTCCCTAGCAATCAAGACAGCAGTTTAACAGTCAAGTCTGAAGTGATAATCTACCTACTGAAATTACTATATGTTACTCCCATTTGTAACTGATGCAAGAAAAGTGGGTGAGGGTCCAGAAAGCTTACTGTGCCAAACCTTCATCTTCTTTACATATATAACATATAACATATAACATATAACAATTACAGCACAGAAACAGGCCCTCTCGGCCCTTCCAGTCTGTGACGACCATTTATTTTCCCCTAGTCCCATCTACCTGCACTCAGACCATACCCCTCCATTCCCTTCCTGTCCATATACCTATCCAATTTACCTTTAAATTTTAAAATCGATCCTGCCTCCACCACTTCTGCTGGAAGCTGATTACACACAGCCACCACTCTCTGAGTAAAGAAGTTCCCCCTAAACTTCTGTCCCTTAATTCTCATGTCATGCCCTCTTGTTTGAATGTTCCCAACCCTCAATGGGAAAAGCTTATCCACGTCAACTCTGTCTATCCCTTTCATCATTTTAATGACCTCAATCAAGTCCCCCCTTAACCTTCTGCGCTCCAAAGAATAAAGACCTAACTTGTTCAACCTTTCTCTGTAACTTAGTTGCTGGAACCCTTTCGAACTGATAGCCCTTTGGAATTGAGAATGATTTCAATGGTCCTAATGTAACCAAACATCCAATGTGGGACCGCCAGACTCTTCCACAGTAGGGGCAGGCAGGTGGGTAGTTTGTCATAGTCCGAAAATCATGCTGCGTGGAAACAGGCCATTCGGCCTTCTATGTCCATGCTGACCAGTGGGCGCCCATCTGTACTATGGGCTACCAAGGGCCAAGTTTCTCAATATTTCTTAGGACTAACTAACCACTCATGGTGTATGTCCTAACCTTATCAGTACCCCTAAAATGCATGAACTCGCACTTATCTGGATTAAACTGCATCTGCTATTGTTCATCCCATTTTACCAAACATTGATATTAAGTTATACCCTGACTACTTTCCACACTTTAGCAACTCCACCAATCTTCATGTTTAGTCTAGTTTAGTCTAGTTTAGTTTAGTTTATTGTCACGTGTATCGAGATACAGTGAAAAGCTTTTGCTGCATGCTAAGCAGACAGCTGAAAGACAATACATGATTACAATCAAGCCATCCACAGTGCACAAATACATAACAAACGTAATAATGTGAATTACATTTAGTGCAAGATCAAGTCCAGTAAAGTTAGATTAAAGATAGTCCAAATGTTTCCAATGAAGAAGATATTAGTTCAGGACTGTTTTTCAGTTGTTGGCAGGAAGGTTCAATTGCCTGGGAAGAAACTGTCCATGAATCTGGTGGTGTGCGTTTTGACACTTGTATACTTCTTGCCTGATGGGTGAGGGGAGAAGAAGGAGTGGTAAGGATGTAACTCATCCTTGATTATGCTGCTGGCCATGCCGAGACAGTGTGAGGTGTAAATGGAGTCAATGGAAGGGAGGTTGGTTTGCGTGATTTGTTCATGTTGTCTGTGAACTCTGGTTGCACCTCCTATATCCACATTCAAATCATTCAGGTGTATCGCAATGAGCAGGCGTCCCAGCACCAATCCCTGTAAAAAACCACTGGTCCAAATCACAACCCTTTACTATCACCTTCCATTTAAGCCAATTTTGGATCTTTTGAAATGATGTGCCCTTCCTGCTGTTGAGCAGGGCTTTGGTGAACTTTTGTGTATGGACCCAAGATTCTAAATACCAATCTGATGTTTTCTTTATATTATGAATGGTCATGGGCCATAGACCCCTGAAGGTGAGAGGGACATGCTTGAATATTTTCCTCTGCCTATTTGGTAACCTCCAGCACTCTTTTTCAGGGAGTCCAGTCCCGGGCAATCAAATCAGAGCCAAATAAATGTAACTGGGCCCTCAGTGCAAGAAACGTTTGTCTGGGAAATGATACTGGCATTGGTTTCATACCCTTCATGTAAAGTTAGAGATCTTTGTGGAGACAATAATGGCAACATTTTGCAGTGTTTTGAACTGGTCAAGGTTAACTCAAGTCAAGTTGAGTTTATTGTCATATGCTCAAATACGATGAGGTACTAATACAATGATAATTTTGCTTGCAACAGCATCGCAATTACATTGACTCGAACAACGCATTTGATATCATGTAACATATGATTGAGTGTACGATGGCACTGGGCCTGTACTCGCTGGAGTTTAGAAGGATGAGGAGGGACTTCATTCAAACTGATGAAATAGTGAAAGGCCTGGATAGAATGAATGTGGAGAGGATGTTTCCACTAGTTGGAGAGTCTAGGACAAGAGGCCACAGACTCAGATTAAAAGGGCATAGCTTTAGAAAGGAGATGAGAAGGTGTTCCTTTAGGCAGAGGGCAAATCTGTGGAATTTATTGCCACAGATGGCTGTGGAGGCGAAGTCAATGGATATTTTTAAGACGGAGATTGATAGATTCTTGATTCGTATGGATGTCAGGGGTTAAAGGGAGAAGGCAAGTGAATAGGGTTGAGTAGGAAAGATAGATCAGACATGATTGAATTGTGGACTATTAGAAACATAGAAATTATGTGCAGGAGTAGACCATTCGGCCCTTCGAGCCTGCACCGCCATTCAATATGATCATGGCTGATCATCCAACTCAGTATCCCGTACCTGCCTTCTCTCCATACCCCCTGATCCCCCTAGCAACAAGGGCCACATCTAACTCCCTCTTAAATATAGCCAATGAACTGGCCTCAACTACCCTCTGTGGCAGAGAGTTCCAGAGATTCACCACTCTCTGTGTGAAAAAAGTCTTTCTCATCTCGGTCTTAAAGGATTTCCCCCTTATCCTTAAGCTGTGACCCCTTGTCCTGGACTTCCTCGACATCGGGAACAATCTTCCTGCATCTAGGCCTATTGATGGGCCGAATGGCCTAATTCTGCTCCAAGAACTTGTTAACTTCCGAACACACAAAACATAAAATATACCTAAATTACACATATATTCTGCAAGACAGTGAAAAGAAAAGAAAAAGAAAAAGACTGCACATAAGAGCAAGGCATTAGTGCAAAACACAATTCAATCAATCAGCTGAGAAAGTTGGTGGCTGCAATGTTTCCCCCATTGACAAACTGTACACTGCAAGGGCCAGGAAGTGAGTGGTTAAGATCACCCTCTCTCTCTCACCTCTCTCACCCTGGCCACAAACTCTATGAAGTATTTTCCTCTGGGAGGCGACTATGCACTATCAAAGACGCCACAGCCAGACCTAAAAACAGCTTTTTCTCCATGAGCAATAGCTCTACTCAACAGCCAAAAGTCTGAAGCCTCCTTTTAATCTGGTACTTTATTTTCACATGTTGAAATTATAATGTTTTATTTTGACTGTCTCCTGTATATGGTGCTTTTATATTTTTGTGAGCAAAGTACCAAGGCAAATTCCTCGTATGTATTCATACTTGGCTAATGAAATTATTATTATTATTATTATGATTATTAATTAGAAAATACATTCATGATGGTTCAAGTGATGGTCTTTGGCATTCCGTTATTGAGATAGGATTAGGGTTGCATTGGTTGGCTGAGGAACCTGATGTTTGTAGGAAAGTAGGTGTTCCTGAATGTGGTGGTCTGGGACCGCAGGCTGTACACTTCCTGTATCTTCTTTACCTTCAGGTACCAGACACCTTATAGGTATCAGGTACCAGCCCTTACAAGAGGGCTGAGATCACAGCTGCCATTGAACTGTGATTTTTGTGGGAAGGAACTGTAAATGCTGGTTTAAACCACAGGTAGACACAAAATGCTGGAGTAACTCCACAGGACAGGAAGCATCTCCGGAGAGAAGGAATGGGTGATGTTTCAGGTAGCGACCTTTCTTCAGTTATTTTTGTGCCAGGTCTTGGGGTCTTCAAACACTCTTCTTTCATTCAACAAAAATTGTATTGGCACTTTAAAAACAAAGGTAAATTTTATCATTGATTTCTTCCTTTGTTGAGAGATGCAGCCTGATGTACACAAAATATGTTACAACTTCCAGGGTGTCGCAATGAACCTTTGTTTTCAGAGGGAGGTGTAGTGTGGCAGGGACAGGTTGGAAGAGGTTAATCGACTTGTGGATATTGTGCTAATCCCATCCTTCCTTTTGTTTCAGTGAACGAGCTGATGATATTTTGAAGCTTGACACTTGTAGTGTGAAGAAAAGGATCATCATCAGCATAGGGCATTTCAAGTCAAGAGTGTTTTATTATCATGCGTCCCAATGAAATTCTTACTAGCAGCAGCACAACACATATGTAAGCATAGTACTCTGTAAAACCCATAATAAACCTATGTAATACCTAATATATATAGAATATATATATTATATATATATAGAAGATCATGTCTAATATACCTCTACTTGACAGAATCCACACTGCTTTTTAGGAACAACTCTTTTGCCACAAGGAGGAAACAGATGAGAAAGACCTTGGCGATAACATTTCCTGGGATTAGGAAAGCCACTCCAGTTACCTTGTCATACAGTTTGGAAACAGGCCCTTCATCCCAACTTGCCCTCATTAACCACCATGACCCATCGACATTAGCCCCACCTGCCTGCATTTAACACATATCCCTCTAAACCTGTCCTATCCACGTATCTTTCCAATTGTTTCTTAAACGTTGCAATTGTCCCTGCCTCAACTACCTCCTCTGGCAACTCGTTCCATACTCTCACTGTTCCCCCTCTGTGATTCCTCCTTCCCGCTGACTCTACCCTCTAACTTTCGATAGCCCTTGCTTTGTCTCTCCATCCCCTCCCCCTTCCCAGTGCTCCCACCAGTCTTACTGTCTCCACCTGCATTCTATCTTAGTGCCTCTCCTGACATCAGTCTGAGGAAGGGTCTCAACTCAAAACGTCACCAATTCCTTCCCTCCATAGATGCTGCCTCGCCCTCTGAGTTACTCCAGCGTTTTGTGTCTGCCTTCCGTTGTACGAGCATCTGCAGTTCTTTCTTAAACATTGTGTCTACCACCCACCACCCTTTGTAGTGATGTTACAAAACTTACCTTCAGTGGCGCTGCAGTTCTGCCACTGGCCGTTTGCGCGACTTTGATGCCTTTAGGATTAAATCCAGTTTTCTACTGCCTGTACAAGGCGGATTTCCTTGGGCTGCTAGTTGATGCAGAAAAATCGTTCCGACTTCCATTCCCAATTTTTCTTTTTGATCGCAAGACAATTTCATAATTATATTAAAATAAAAAGCGACATCTAACGCCGTCAACGCCTACAATGTGACGGATCCCAAGTACGGGACAAAACACGGTGTAAGTCATTTATTTTACATATAAACTTGATTTTTGGGATGATTTTAATCAATCCTCTATAAGCGAAAATGTGATTTGGGCTCCATACAAACCAGCAGTGTTTTTCCTGCCGATATGGGGTTCAAATTCACCGTAAATGCAACATTTCAATCGATCGCGTTTCAGAAGCAAGATGATTAAAATGCCCATTTTTTTGGAGATAAGCCGTCCAAATTGTTTATATTTTGTCTTATTCTCCCTCTTCATGATCATTATTTTTAAATTAAATATTCACAACAGTTTGAGTCACATGTATTGTGCAAAAAACAATAATTTGATGATATCTTGGGTGGATGTTTCTAGATTAATTTATGGGAATTACACATTAAATTCCTTCCATCTGGGACATAAATTCATGACAGCGAGATAAAAAAATCATGTTACATTGTGAATTCGTGTGTGAATGGGATTATTTTGTTATTTGGATACTTAGGCTATTAAAAACAATTATCCTTTTCTTAAGAAATTGAATCTACAGGACATTGTTAATGGGAAAGTAGTGGGCAGAAGTGCTTGTCACCCTAAAAGATGCAAACTGTGTTTTGAATAATTTGAGCCAGTGTACATTTGCCCCAAAAAATGTAATCAAAGCAAATTGTGTTTCAAAAAAATTATAGATAATACAATATAGGTAGTGTGATGCTCTGCAATCAACTTGAATTCCTGCTCAATAAAAGCAGGGGTTTGATAATTGATTACAAAATAAGGACAACGCAAAGAAGATGTTGATAATTTAATAGTAAAACCAGCTTAGCCAGGTCATGTTGCAATTATTTGGACTCTGATAGTATCATATAAAGTTTCACTTTTAAAGTGAGATTAAACAATTATAAAATCACACTGAAGTCATTTGCAGGAGATCTAGCCCAATTCCATCTTCCAGCACTAGGTCTGTTGCCTTGCAGGTCACAGCTTCTAAGTACAGAATTTTGTAAATGTGGTGAGGATTTCTGCCTCTGCCAGCCTTTCAAGCCTAAATTGCCCTTCAACTCCCTCAGTGAAAGAACACTTGTCATATTTCTGATCATTTTACTAATTACTTTAGCTCTATCCCCTCTTGATTTTGTCCCTCTGTCAGGGGAAATAGTTATTCGTCATTTAAACACACTAGATTCCTAATTATTTTATACACCTGAAATAAATCTTCCTTCAGTCGCCTCTGTTTAAAGGCAAACAAAGAGTACATCCTGTAGACACAAAATGCTGGAGTAACTCAGCGGGACAGGCAGCATCTCAGGAGAGAAGGAATGGGCAATGTTTTGGGTCGAGGGGTCAGACTGATCTTTGAGTATATCCCATATTTTCTCAGAGTGAAACATTTTCCAATCCTAGCAAATCTTTCCAAATCCACTTTGTACCTTTTCTGGTGCGGGCACATCTTTCTTGTTATGTGTTGACCAAAGCCGTAGGCAGTACACAAACTACTGCTGTATTTGTATTTGTTTCCAACATAACATACACTGATTTTATGGAGACACAAGAAACTGCAGATGCTGGAATCGTGAGCAAAAAGCAAAGTACTGGAGGAACTCAGTGGGTTAGGCAGGATCTGTGGAAGGGATGGACGACCAATGTATCGGGTCGGGATCCTTCTTCAGAGTGAGACTGAAGGAGAGTCCCGACCTGAAACACCATGTGTCCATTCCCACCCCACGTGTAGCCTGGCCCATTGGGTTCTTCCAGCACATTGTTTTTTGCTCCATGGTTTTATATTTAACACCTCAGCTAATAAAGGAAAGCATTTCATATGTTGGGTTTTTTTGTTTATTAAAAAATATTTGTATTTAATAGAGGTAAATACATCAATGTACATCACATATATATTGTTACAATCATTGTACCCTTAATTTTAAGGCTTTTAAAGAAAAAGAATAAAAACAGAGAGAATGGAGTAGGTGAAAAGAGTTGTGAAAGTGAGAAAGCGTGCCAAAGGGAGGGAAAAAAAAAACCTTGGTCAAGGAGTTAGAGAAAGGGGATTAAGAGATAGATCCTAGAAAAGAGAAAAAAGAAAAGAAGTAGAGAAAAAAAAAGCCAGTTACTATATTATATACATCACGCAAAAGGAATTTACCCACTGGATAGTTTTTCATTCCCCATTACTAAGGCCCAACGTCAGTGCCTTTTTGAGGTAGTCTTGCACCCTATCTTTGTAGCAAATCTATAAATGCAGACCACGTCTGATAGAAACTATCTGTATTTCCTGCCAGGCAGAGTCTCATATCTTCCAGATGTAGTGTTTCAAACATAGTTGAAATCCACATATTTACTGTTGGTATAGGGGCATTTTACCAGAATTTTAAGATTAGCTTTTTCCAATTATTAAGCCGTAATCAAATAGATTATTTTGAAACACATTTAATTCTGGGCTACCTTCTGTTCTTCCGGAAATAATCCATTCTGCCTTTGGTGCCATTTTTATTTTAAACAGTTTTGTGAAGATTTCAAAGATTTCAATCCAAAACCTTGGAATTTTTGTACAAAAGACAAATGAGTGCGCTATAGTAACTTCTTGAGACTGGCCTTTAGGTGAAACGTTGGGGAAAATTTTATTTTATTCAGTTTTTGAGTAGTATAATCTGTGTAAGATTTTAAATTGTATTAATGTGTGTCTTACGTTAATTGAACATTTATGCACATAAGTGCTCTTTCCACCTTTCTTTGGAAATGTTTATACTTAATTTGTTTTCCCAGTCTCTTCTGACACCTTGAGTTGTTGGTAGTTCTGCATTTAGGATAATATAATATATATATGAGATTAAATTTGCTGATTCAGCCTTTGTATTCATTGCTTCATCCAGTAAGTCTGATGGCATGTTGTGAAATTCTTGTGCATATTTTTTCAGATAATCACATATTTGGAAATATTTAAAATACTGATTGTTACCCAAATTGTATTTTAGTTGTAATTGTTTAAATGATAATAGTTTTCCCGTTTCATACAAATATCCCAAATTTTTAATTCCTTCTCTTTCCCATTGTTTAAATGATGTATCTATGATTGAGGGTTTAAACAGAGGTTTTTAGCACTAGGAGATAGGATTCTTAATTTCTTAATTTTAAGTAATATTTTATTTGTTTCCAAATTCTGATTGTACTATGTATAATTGTTTTTTTGTTGTAAATTGTATTATTCAACGTCATTGGTGAAAGAAGGATCGCTCCAATATTAAAAGGGGAGCAGTCCTCTTTCACCATAATAATCCACTCCGGTTGCTGGGGAGAGTTATCCAGCAATTGAATCATATTTCTAATATTTACAGACCAATAGTAATACATGAAATTAGGGAGTGCTAACCCCCCCTACTACTTTGGGTTTATTCAAGTGTGGTCTTTGTATTCTATGGGACATAATCCCAAATAAAATTTGTAATATCTGAGTCCAATTTTTTAAAACACTTTCTGTGTAGCTATATTGGGATTGATTGGAACAGGTATAGAATTTATGGTTAAAAAAAAAACATTTTTATGGCGTTTATTTGGCCTATTAAGGACATCAGAAGTGTTTTCCAAAATTGAATTCAATTACGTAGTTTCTTAAGTACAGGGTTATAGTTTGCATTAAACATGTCTTGATATCTTCTGGTGATTTCAATACCCAAGTATTTAAAATTTTCCCTAGCTATTTTAAAAGGAAACTGTAAGAGATGTGTAGGATATTTCGATTTTATTGACATGATTTCACTTTTATTCCAATTTATTCTGTAAATTGGAATACATTTCTGAAAATGATCCGAAATCCTCGATTAAGTTTAAAATATTGGGTATAGTGATTTGGGGTTTTGTGCTGTACAAAAGTACATCATCAGCGTATAATGATATTTTATTGTTTGAATATTTTGTATTATATCCGTGGATATTCGGATGAGTTCTAATTCTTTCCGCTAGTGGTTCAATTATAAGGGCGAATAACAATGGTGATAATGAACAGCCTTGTCTATTATCCCTTGACAGTTGAAATTTTGTAGATAAGATATTATTAGTTAATATTCTGGCCGTTGGTTCATATGATGTTTTAACCGTGTTGTTGACCTGTCCTGCTACCTTTAGTAATTTGTGGACATGTCACTTGACATACTCCAAATGCTGTCCATTTCCTTGCTTGTTGAATTTTCTCAAATAAATTATCTTTTGCTTTCCTAGATTAAATTGCCCGATTTCTGCCTAAATACAGAGACCACTTGTATCTTCCAGCAATCTTAAAGTTTCCTCCTCACTGTCCATCACATGGCCAAGTGTTGTATCATAACAATCAATTCAATCTCAATAGTCAACTTACCCATACCTCATCCAAACCTTTTCATCTGTTAATTATCTTTGAATTATCAGGACAAAACAATTGCCATTATAATTGTGCTGTTTAAAATTTAAACAATGTTAGAAGTTGATCATCTGGATTTAGTTGAAAGAAAAGTATTGATCTTCAATCTTTCAGTCTTTAGACCTTTCATTTTATTTCTTCCATGAAATAATGCTCATGAAGCTCCATTTATACCTCACAAGGCCAGCAGCTCAATCAAGGATGTTGCACCCTAGCCACTCTTCACCCCTCTCCCATCAGGCAAAAGGTATAAAAGTGTGAAAATGCACAACTCCAGATTCAGGGACAGTTTCTTCCCAGCTGTTATTAGGCAGCTGAATCATCCTACCACAACCAGAGAGCAATGCTTAACTACTATTTACCTCTGGTGAACCTCGGACTTTCCTTTGATTGGACTTTGCTGGCTTTACATTGCCCTAAATGTTATTCCCTTATCATGTATCTATATACTGTAAATGGCACAATTGTAATCATGTATTGTCTTTCTGCTGACAGGATGCATGCAACAAAAGCTTTTTACTCTACCTCGGTACACGTGACAATAAACTAAACTTAACTGAACTGAACTTAAAAAAATATGTGTTTATAATATCCCTGCATTCTTAATATATGGCCTTTATTTTGTTCATGTTTTGAACATTAAATAACAATTATAACAGCTGGCCATCTTGACCTGCTCCATTCCCCAACTCAATATCTTTAAAATATATATTTTTATTAGAGTATTTAGACAGTGATTTAGCAAACATATGTTATGATAGCAATATTTCATGTTCAACAAGCATACATTATTAATATTATCAAGTGTATCATTGTGACTCTAATAGTTTTTTTTTTATAAAGAGAGGAGAACAGTAAAAAAATAAAATAAAAATGTGCATCAAAAAAGAAAATCATAAAGAAAGGAATAATTTACTATTAATACATCGTAGGAGATAAGATCAAGGAATATAAAATATAACTTTTCATCTATTCCCAAATCCAAGTTTCAGTTAGGGTTCCCTGCCGAACCATTCTACCCTTTTAAGTAATCAATGAAAGAAGACCATGTTCTAACAAAAACTTATTGTTTGTCCATTAAGGCAAATCTGATTCTTTCCAGGTGTAGGGTCTCCGACATTTCCATAATCCACATTTTAATTGTGGGGGATAAGGGCCTTTCCAAAATGTTAATATTAATTTCTTCCCAATTATTATACTGTAATCTAGGAAAATTTCTTTTGACTTGTTGTAAGAGTTAAACTTTGTTCTGATGTTCCAAGTATTATTAATTTTGGGTCCGGATCCAGTTTAGTATTAATAACTTCAGAAGTTATTCTAAAAATCTCAGTCCAGAAATTCTTAATTGTTATACAATTTGCAAAGGTATGTGTTAAATTAGCCTCTGGATGTTGACATTTATCGCAGGTAGACGATATTTGTGGGAAGATTCTATTTAATTTAACTTTGGAATAATGTAATCTATGTAAAACTTTAAATTGTATTAGAGCATGTCTGGAATATAGCGAGCATTGATGTATGTATTGTAAACTTTTGTCCCATATATCTTTAATTATGGATTGATTCCCATGTGTGTCTATATGATTCCGTTGATGGTATCTCACTATCTAAAATGGTGTTGTAAATATAAGTTATTAATTTTTCTGTGTTAGGATGCTTATTCAGACATTCATCTAAGATTTCTGATTCCCTATTCCTATAATCTTGTGTATTTGATCTAACATAATCTCTGAGTTGTTGGTATTGAAAAAAAATATTTGAGTGTAACCCATAAATCTGTTGCAGTTCCTGAAATGAGAGATAAGTGCCTTTCTTGTAAAGGTGTTCCACCCTTTTGATTCCACAGTTTTTCCATTGTATAAAGCCTTTAGCTAGCATGGAAGGTTCTTTCTTTCTTTCTTTCTTTCTTTCTCTCTCTCTCTCTCTCTCTCTCTCTCTCTCTCTCTCTCTCTCTCTCTCTCTCTCTCTCGCCCCCGCCCCAGCCACAGCCCCGCCCCCCCCCCCCCCCCCCCCACGCAGCCTGTGTCGAAGCGCGTGATCACGTGTGTGGGAATAGAGAAAGAGGATCGGGGGGAATAGATGGACTGCCCCCACCCCTCCCCCTTCCCACGCTACCTCCCGACTCTTTCCCTTCTCTCCCCCCATACCTCTCCCCCTCCCTCAACATTCACCCTCCCTTCCCTACCCCATCTCCCTCCTCCTCTCTCTCTCCAACTGCCTTCCCCCTCACTCGCCTCTCTCCCCCCCTTTTTCCCTACCCCTCTCTCCCTCTTCCACCACTCCCCACTACCCCTACCCCTCCCCCCCCACTCTTCCACTTCTCTCCCCACTTTCCCCACCCCTCTCCCTCCCCAAATCTCTCCCTCCCCCACCCTCTCTCTCCCCTCCATCCCTCTCCCCACCCCTTTCCCTACCACCACTTCCCCCTCCCCCTCCCTCTCTCTCATTTCCACCACTCCCCCCCCATACCTCTCCCCCTCCCTCCCCACTTTCCCCATCCCCCAGCTCCCCCCATCTCCCTGCCCCACATTTCTCTCTCCCCCCCTTCCCTCTCTCTCTCCATTCTCTCCGCTCTCCCACTTCTTCCCACTCCCCTACCACTCTCCCCCTCCCTCCACACTCTTCCCTCTCTCTCCCCTACACCCCTCCCTACCCCTCTCCCCCTCCATCCGAACTCTTCCCCCTCTCTCCCCTTCCCCATCTCCTCCTCCCTCCCCTCCCTTCTCTCCCCTCCTCCCTCTCTCCCCCTCCCCACCTGTCTCTCACCCCCTCCCCGAACACCCCCTCACCCCCTCCTCCACCCCCCTCTCATCCTCCCCTTCCCCCTCTCTCCCCCTCTCCATCTCCCTCTCTCCTCACTCCTCTCCCTCCTCCCCTCCCACCCCCTCTCTCTCACCGCCACCCTTCACCCCATCTCCCCCCACACCCTTCCCCTCTCTCTTGCACCACTCCCTGCTACCCCTCCTCCCCTCATTCCCCACTCTTCCCCTCTCCCTCCCCCTCCCTCCTCACCCCTTCCCCTTTCTCTCTCTCCCACTCCTCTCTCTCCCCTCCTCTCTCCCTCCTCTCTCTCCGCTCCCACTCTCTCCCTTTCCTCTCTCTCCCACTCCACTCTATCTCCACCTCTCCCCTCCCCCTCTTCCTCCCCCCTCGCCCTCTTCCTTTCCCTCTCCTCTCTCTCCCCCTCCACTCTCCCCCCACTCTCCATTTCCTCCCCTCTTCAACCCCACCTCACCCCTCTCCTCTCCCCTCCTCCCCTCTTCTCCCCAACCCTCTCCTCTCACCTCCCCCTCTTCCCCTCTCCTCTCCCCTCCCCTTCCCCCCACCCTTTCCCCTCCCTCCACACTCTTCCCCTCTCTCCCCTACCCCATCTCCCTCCTACCCTCCCTCCTCCACTCCTCTCTCCCCCTTCCCCATCCCTCTCTCCAGGTGTGTGGGTGTATGTCACATTCCATTTGCCTTTTATTTTTCAGATAAGATTTTTGCCCTTTGATTCCATGTTCCGCCAAAACCAGCTCAAATGCCGCGATTTCTTCCATTTTGCTAGGCATTACGTTTACTTTTACATTCACGGATTTACTCCTCATTACATTTAGACAATTTTACATACACAATTTTTAATAAAATCCTTCCACCACCCCCCCCCCCCCCCCCCAGCCTGTGTTGAAGCGCGTGATCACGTGTGTGGGAATAGAGAAGGGGATTGGGGGGTGATAGGGAGCGGGGAATAGATGGACTGACCCTACCCCTCCCCCTCCCACTCTACCGCCCCACTCTCTCCCCTCTCTCCTCACACCCCTCTCCAACTCCATCTGCACTCACCCCCCTCCCTCCCCACCCGATATCCCTCCTCCCCTCCTTGCACCACTCCCTGCTACCCTCACTCCCCTCTCTCCCCTCTCCCTCCCCACTCTCTCCCCCCTCTCCCTCCCTACTTCTCTCCCTCCCCTTTACTCTCTCTCTCTCCCTCCTCTCTTTCCCCCCCTCCTCTCTCTCCTTCCTCCCTCTTCCTCTCTCCCCCCCCCTCCACTCTCCTCTCCTCTCTCTCCCCCTCCACTCTCTCCCCCCCCTCCACTCTACTCCAACTCTCCCCCTCCCCTTCCTCTCCCCACTCCTCTCCCCCTCCCCCCTTTCCTCCCCTCTCTTTCCCCCAGCACTCCTCACCTCCTCCTCTTCCCCTCTCCTCTCCACTCCCCTTCCCCCACCCCTCCCTTCCCCCCTTCCTACTCTTACTTCTCTCTCTTTATCCCTCTCCCTACCCCTCTCCCCTCCCTCCACACTCTTCAATCTCTCTCCCCCACCCCTCTCTCCCCCACCCCCTTCCTCTCCCCCACCCTCTTCCCTCTCCCCCCCACCTCCTTCCCCCTCCCCCTCCCCACTCTTCCTCCTCCCTCCACACTCTTCCCCCACTCTCCCCTACCCCATCTCCCTCCTCCCCTCCCATCCCCCTCCCCATACATCTCTACCCCTTCCCCCTCTCCTCCCCTCCCCCACATTGCTCTCCTCCCCCTCTCCATCTCCCTCCCCACTCTCCCTCTCCCCCTCCTCCTCCCACCCCTCCCTCTCTCCACCACTCCCTTCTATCTCTCCCCTACCCCCTTTTCCCTACCCCTGTCTCCCTTTTCCACCACTCCCCCTAAACCCCTCCCCCTCCCTCTCCCCCACCACCCCCCTACCCCTCCTTCCCCACTCTTCCACATATCTCCCCCCTTCCCCCACCCCATCACCTCCCCACCTCTCTCCCTCCCTCTCTCCCATTTCCATCCACTCCCCCTACACCTCTCCCCCTCCATCCCCATTCTTCCACTTCTCTCTACCCCACCCCCACCCCTCCCATCTCCCTCCCCCACCCCTCTCTCTCCCCCTCCCTTCCCTCTCCCTCCCCACTCTTCCCCCTCTCACTGCTCTCCCCCTCCCTCCCCACTCTTCCCCCTCCCCACTACCACTCTCCCCCTCCCTCCACATTCTTCCCTCTCTCTCCCATTACACTCTCCATTCTCCCTCCCCTCCCTCATCCCCCCCTCATCCCTCTCTCCCATTCTCCCACCCCTCTCTCCCCCAGCCCCACCCCTCTCTAACCCCCTCACCGAACCCTCTCACCCCTCCCCCACCCCTTCTCCTCCTCCCCTTCCCCGATTTCACACCCTCTCCATCTCCCTCTCTCCTCACTGCTCTCCCTCATCCCCTCCAACCCCCTCTCTCCCCCCTCCCCACCACTCTTCACCCCCATCTCCTCCCACCCCTTTCCCCTCTCTCTTGCACCACTCCCTGCTACCCTCTCCCCCTCACTCCCCACTCTTCCCCTCTCCCTCCCCCTCCCCACCTCTCTCCCTCCCCTTTCTCTCGCTCTCCCCCTCCTCTCTCTCCCCTCCTCTCTGTCCCCCTCCACTCTCTGGAACACGAGAGAGAGAGAGAGAGAGGGAAAGAAAGAAAGAGAAAGAAAGGTCAATTTGATTTTATTTCGTTTCAGGAGGTTTCTGCTTTCTGCTGCCTGTCTTTGACTGTGACTGTTTCTGGAACTTAACTTGGAGCTGAGCTGTGTTCCACGTGTATATGGAGTGTGAGAGGCTACTGCCCCTGTACCAATATCTGAAGGGGTTGTTCCTCAAGTTCTGGTTGCATTTTAGTCCCACGATTCTAGTGTTCGGACACAAGGCAGGGAGTGGGGAGAGCCGAGTGGGGGGGGGGGGGGGGGGAACTTCCCTGTCGGTTTGCTCCTGGGCCTGGCCAAGATGGCCATTCGCGGGTCCAGGCAGCGGGCGGTCGATGGTCAGGCTAGAGTCGGCTGCCTGCCCCTTTTCTGGGCCTACGTCCGTGCACGTGTGTCCCTGGAGCGGGAACATGCGGTGTCCACGGGGACTCTGGAGGCCTTCCGTGGGCGCTGGTCACCGCGTGGGGTTCAGTGTATTGTGAACAATGATTGTATTGTTGTACTATAATGGTTGTATATAGTGCCATTTTTGATTATGGTTTGATGTGTTGTATTATATGATTGTGTCAATAAAGTTTTTGAAACTAAAAAAAAAAAAAAAAAAGAGAGAGAGAGAGAGAGAGAGAGACAGACAAAGGTCTGACAACAGACATCAATTAAAAGGTTTTAAATGTCAACCAACCTTTCCAAATCGTTTATTTAGGTTGGGAAGCATTTTCCTAGATGCAGGAATAAAATAGTCCACATTGTCCTTCCTAACCAATCATTGGGATTGGACACAATCATTGGGATTGTTGGTTATTTCTAATCTGAGAAATGCTTTGGTTTAGTTTTGTTTAGAGTTACAACATGGAACCAGGCCCGAAGGCCCACCAAGTCTGCGCCGACCAGCGATCACCCTGTACACAAGCACTATGCTGCACTCTAGGGGCAGTTTACAATTTAACAGAAGCCAATTAACCTACAAACCTGGATGACTTTGGAGTGTGGGAGGAAACTGGAGCACCCAGAGACAACCCAAATGGTCATGGAGAGAACGTACAAACTTCATACAGACAGCACCTGTAGTCAGGATCGCACCCGGGTCTCTGGTGCTGTAAGGCAACAACTCTACTGCTGCGCCGCCGTGCTTCCCCAATACATTTGTGTATACATTTGTTTCTAGTCCTGCACATACAACAAATGTGAGGCTCTATTTGGACTCCATTTCCTGCCAGACATTAAATATTACCATTCCCTAGGGGCCGTGCAGTGTAGTGTGCCTAGCTGGACAAGCATCCAGTTAACTAAGCAAAGTCATATCTAGAGCAACCCCAGTTAGATAGGAAGTCAGTAAGAGTGACTTTGAGCCATCAATTGCTACATCAATGCAGTATTAGCTGTTTTCAACACAATATTGAAAATCTTTTACATGGTACAAAATCATGGGAGGAATAGATCGGGTAAACGTACAGATCCCTTTGCCCGGAATAGAGGAATCGAGAACCAGAGGACATTGGATTAAGCTGAGGGGGGGACAGATCTAATGAGAACCTGAGGGGTAATTTTTTTTACCCAAAGGGCGGTAGTTGTATGGAACGAGCTGCTAGAGGAGTAGTTGAGGAAGGTACTATCACGACATCTAGGAAGCATTTAGATGGTACATGGATAGGTTAGTTTTAAAGGGATATGGGCCAAACGCAGGCAGGGACTTGTGTAAATGAGACATGTTGGTCAGCGTGGGCAAGTTGGGGTGAAAGGCCTGTTTCCACGTTGTATAACTCTATGCCTCCATGCTTGGTGTGCAAGCTAATTTGCAGCTTTTACAGACATCGAAGATCCCACGCTGCAAATAACAGGCCAGTGAAAGAAAGAGACAAAAATATCTAAGAAAGATATATATCTTTTTTTGTAATATACCTTCTTTTGTCTAAATATCAAAATAAATATAAATATTCTCCAGACAATAGAGAGAAACAGTATATATATCTAAAGATGGGCCCCCACTCGAAGTTGTCTGTCCATTCCCTCCAACAGATGCTGAGTTTCTGCAGCACTTTGTGTTTTGCTCTTGATGCCAACATCTTCAGTGCTCTGTGTCTCCATGTGTGGAATAGCAGTCGAAAGTATAGAAGCAACACAAATATAGAGGAAGGGAGGAAGGAAGGAAGGACAGATGCCATACACATGGTTGTTTTTCTGACAGAATAAAAGGAAGCAGGCTTTCGCACACCAATGACTCTACTTCCTTAGAATGCTTAGGATGTTTATCACCCACATCTACAGTTGCACCATAGAAAGCATTTTATCAGGATGCATCACAGCTTGGTTTGGGAACAGCTCCACCCAAGACAGCAAGAAATTGCAGCGAATTATGGACGCAGCCCAGACCATCACACATACCAACCTCCCTTCCATTGATTCCATTTATGTCTCACTCTGCCTCGGCAAGGCCAGCAGCATAATCAAGGATGAGTCGCACACAGGCCACTCCCTCTTCTCTCCTCTCCCATCAGGTAAAAGGCATAGAAGTGTGAAAACGCATACCTCCAGGTTCAGATTCAGTTTCTTCCCAGCTGTTAAGGGCCTGTCCCATCAGCATGCGACTCCAGGCGGTGAGCGCAACCTAACGTGGTCGCTTGAGCTGTCCGGCCTCACGGGGCCGGTCCCACTTCAATTGCTGGAGCCGTATGGAGTTGTGCGGAGCTGGTCCCGTCATCGCGTGGGGCTCTGAAAAACTGACCGTGTTCAAAAATTCCGCGCGGCAACGGCCTGTCGGCCTGCAGCCGCCTCGATGCATTACGCATCGCCTCACGTCATGCCTCCGTGATCCTCTCTCTGTGCCTCAGTGTCCCTCTCTATATGTGCCTCTGTGACCCTCTCTGTGTGCCTCCGTGGCCCTCTCTTTGTGTCCCCCTCTATGTGCGTCTGTGACCCTCTCTCTGTGCCTCCGTGACCTTCTCTCTGTGCCTCCGTGACCCTCTCTCTGTGCCTCCATGGCCCTCTCTCTGTGTGCCTCCGTGTCCCTCTCTGTGTGTCCCTCTCTGGCCTTGCAAACTTACCGCGGACTTCGCTCCAACTTTGCTCCAACTTCGCGCCACGTCGCGCCACTCACCCGACCTCCGCACGGCTCCCGCTGCCGGTTTGGTCATGCTTGCCGCATGCAGGCGCATGCTGGTGGGACCAGCCCTGTACGGGGATCACCCGACCTCCGCGCGGTCCTCGCTTCCAGTTTGGTCGCGCTCACCGCCTGGAGTTGCATGCTGATGGGAGAGGCCCTTAAGCAGGCAACTGAATCATCCCACCCAACCAGAAAGCAGTCCTGAACTACTATCTATCTCATTGGTGACCCTTGGACTATCCTTAATCGGACTTTGCTGGCTTTACCTTGCACTAAACGTTATTCCCTTATCATGGCTTGATTGTGAACATGTATAGATTTCCGCTGAGTGGATTACATGCAACAAAAGTTTTTTACTGTACCTCGATACACGTGACAATAAACTGAACAAACAAACTAACTAACTAATGAAATCTTGCACCCCCCTAATAAAATATTTTACAGAATTTATACTTCCTTTTTCATGATGCTAAAATTGAGTGTTCTTTGGTTTTGCCTCAAAGAAAAAGTCAATTGTCAACTGTGTTTAATTTTGTACAAAGTTCCCATCTTAAGAAAAAGAAAGCCCTCTTTAAACTAGAGCATATCCATTACATATGTTTTTTAAAGCAATTTTCAAATTAGCTTTCTTTTCCAGTACACTCATACATCAAAAACCTTTGAGCAAATAACATGTAATCTGTTAAGAACATCACAAGTCTGCTCATTTATGCTAATTATGCTCATTGACAGATACTAAATCAAGTAATTAAAATGGAATAAATCAATAATCTTTGAGCATGAAAGTGAAGAAAGTTTTGCAAAATCATTTTCTAACTTGCATATGCAGATTACATCAATAGGAAACTGAGCAAATAATACTAATGTTTGTTATTTAATCAAAACACCATGGGACTGCTATATCTGAAGGACAATTCCAGTCTTGTCTGTCTATAATTAATGAATCTTATGAAACAGGTTGCGTACAAGTCAATAAATATCTCCCAAGCACTTTGTTGGTGTGTCTGCACAAAAACGAAGAGTATGAACTTTTAATGAGCATATTAACCTTTTCTAATGAACGATGTTTTGAAAGAGATGAAGTTTCTGTGGAAGAAGGTTTTGATTTTTAATGATTTATGTATTAAGCTCTATCAGTATGCTTTACTATTAGAAAATTAACCTATTATATTTTCATTATAACATCAAATAAGCTACACAAACTCTCACAGTGTGTCTGTCACTCACTTTCCTTGAATTTCCACGCAGTAAGATCTCTCTGCTTGTTTGCCCTCTCATAACATTGCCTCATCAGAAGCATGCATGCTTGTCACTTTTATCCTCTCATAGATACAATGAAATGAAGATGAACCATTTATTTTACTTGGTTTCATTTGTTTCGCTAGCTTGTTATCTGGAGATGGAAGCCTAATGAACAGTCAATGTTATGTGGTGTGGGGAGTGGGAGAACGATGGGCTTGTGATCAGCTCAGGATGTGCCCAATGGCACATCAATGAGGCACCAGAATGAGCAATTGTGGTATAGGTGATAGAATGCAGGGCTGATAAAAGAAAGATAACATACAAGCAATGAGGAGGAGAAAAGGGATATTGATTTACTTTGTCGTCATCCTGTCCATTCCAATTGTTTGTCAGATTCCTTAGTTAATGTACATCCTATCTCTTGTATGTTCTGTCCGCTCGTGCTATCAATAAATAAAATGGCAATAAAGGTAGAAAGATATGATATCAAAATATGCAATCTTCACATTGTGCAGGACACATTGCATTAAATAGAAAGCAGAGAATCTGTTACCTTACTCATGATGTTAGCAAAATATTGAGATACATTTTAAGCATCCTAATTGACTTCATTCATTTTAATCTACAGAAAGAAGGTGGTTTATAAATGGCTACTTGATCATAATTTGGCAAAATGAGGATTAATTCATGTCCTGCAATAGGTCTACAATCTTGCTTGATAGGTTATGGATTTGCCATTACATTCTTTCTCAGCAAAAACATTGCTTTCCCGTGATTTCATGGCTTTGTAAATAATTTCTTATTACTGTCACTTCAATTAAGTAATATTCATTGTTTAAGTAGCAAATGCAAATTAACTGCTACAGGTGGTTGTAACTGGGTGAAATTGTGTTAAACTTTATTTCATAGCTTCTCCCTGGGAGAGAGGAGTTGCTATTGTATATATTTTGTTATTTGTGAATTAAAACATTAACATGTTAATCAGTATCATGAATCAATGTTGTTACTAATTCATTCCTCCTGAGTCAACTGCTTGCAGTGTGAAATGCCTGGATTTGGATCGGCGTGAAATCACAGACCAGCGGTGTAGCCTGTAGCGGTGTCCTGCTTGATCTTAGTCAGACGCCGGCTGATGAGGCAGAAGGGGGGAAAGGCATATAAAAACATTCCGCCCCAGTGCAGTGAGAACGCATTCACCGCCACTGCCGCTGGGTCTGGTTCCCATGAAACATACTTCGGTACCTGGTGATTTAGTCTGGATGCAAACAAATCGATAGCTGGCATTTCATACCAAAGGACAATTTTATCAAATACATCCTAATTCAACATCCACTTTCGTTGTCGTTGAATTTCCGTGACCTGGTGTCTGCCACCATATTGAGTCTGCCTGGCAAGTAGACAGCTGAAATCCAAATATTCTGTTTAATGCACCAGTGCCAAATAATGTTAGCGAATCCGTCACAATGTTTTTACTTGATTCCACACATGTGATTGACATATGCCTCTGCCGTGGAGTTGTCAATCTGCAGTTGCACATGTAAGTGATGTTTAATGGTGCAATAAGCTTTGAGCCCATAGAATGCTCCTTAAAGTTCTAAATATTTTATTCCATGTGATTGGAGAATCAGTGCCTCATGCATATCCCATCTGCCTCCACAGCTAGACCTGGTATTAGTAGCACCCCAACCTAGGGCAATGACATCAGTCTGTAAAATAATTGAAGGTGCATCGGTCAAAATTGTGCCATAACAATTTAATATGTTTCTAATCCTCCACTGTACCTCTGCAATGGCTTCAGATGGACTGATTGTAATGACTTGCATGTATTCTCAGTACCTGTACCTTTGCCCTCTGTAAGTGTTGGTAATGCAAAGGTCCATAATGGGCTGCTGGAAAGGCAGCTACCAATTTACCAATTAAGTTTGCAACCTGTTTAATTGATGGTGATTGCTCCCTCAAGAGGTTGATACAGCCTTCAATTAAATCTACTCTATTGCCCTGGGGCAGAGTCATAGATATGTGATTGGAATTAAATGTGAATCCCAGATAATCAATTAGGTTAACCGGCACCAATTTTGATTTAACTGGGTGGAGAATGAATCCTAGCATCCACACCATGAGTTGAACAGCTGAAACTGATAACTCAGCTGCATCAAAGGTGTTTCCAATGATTAGAATGTCATCCAAATAGGCCATGGCAATATGGCCTTGTGACCGTAATACCCAAGCACTGGTTTTAGCAGCTTTGTAAATAAGTGAGGGGCTGAGGTCAATCCATCCGGTAGAGCTCGAAATTGCCACAATTATCCCATCCAGTTACATTTCAAATATCTGCAAACATCTTTATGAACAAGTACTGAATAATACGCATCTTGGAGATCTATACATGCCATATAACACCCCCTGGAAAGCAATTGCTTGGCAGTAGCAAACGTTTCCATTTTAAAATGTTGATAGTGCACAAATGGGTTAAGTCCTGTTAGCTCCAAGATAATCCTACACCCACCATCCTTCTTTGGTTTAGGGAACACATTAGACACGAATTGATGAGTCTGATAAATTGTATTCTCAATTACTCCCTTGAGGCATAATTTTGCTATTTCAGCTTGGATCATCAAGTTCTCTGTTTGTGAGAAGATGAGTGCCCGTTTTGGTTTGTGCTGGGTGGGTGGACACATATTGGGAATAAATTAAATTTTAAACCCTTGAATACTCTGCAGTATAAACACATTCAATATTATTTTATACCATTCTCCCAGAAACCTGTGTAACCTTCCTCCAACTGGTAGGCAATTCTCTCTCAATATGTTTCGACAAGTGCCAGACCCACCTACCTCCATGGTTACCGGTAGAGCTCTTTGCCTGGTTCTGGGTGGCAAAGGCATGTTTCCCCTTGCTCCTGCTGGGGAGCACCAGCTGCAGACATTAAACTTGGTCCTTGCCCAGACCCTGTTTCAGCAAACCGCTTGTAGGGATACTGCCGTCGGAGGGTTCTGCTGGTCACTGGCGTTTTGATGAGCCTGACGGCTTTGGCCTCGTCATCCAGCTCCTTTACTCTTTTAGCCAGGTCTTCCCCAAATAATAGGTTTGGCAGCTGGATGTTGCCAGGCTTGCATAGGGCAGCAAACCTGGGATTAATGGTGGGGCGGAAGGCGCTTTTGCGGAGGCAGTTAATCTCAAAATGCACATTGCACATGAGAGCCAGGGCATCCTGCTGAACTTCAGTCAGGAGCCCACCATCCACCGACCTAC